>BSBM01000912.1:3857500-4571666 GCA_027924585.1 Larix kaempferi | reverse complement strand
CCAACTTTTTAATTTCTGGCATTCTTCCAGACTTGGAATTTTTACTAAAAAATTCTATCTTCCAAACTAAGCATTTATAGAAAAAAATCCTCTAAGAAAAGTTGCGCATCTTGGTAAGTTGAACAATGTCGAAATTAGTAAAATTTTATGGTTATGAGTTCTTGGGCCATTTCCCCCCCCCTCAAATTTTCAATAATCACACTTAGCGCACCCAAATAATGGATTGTGGCCTTCTTTCAACCCCCAGGTTCACATATTTTTGAATTTGAACTCAAGGCTCTAGAGTGATCTATGTTCCTGGATCAAACTGCACTGTAACAATTTGAGCCTTAATCGAGCCTCCATCTATCCTCAATCGAGCCTCCATCTATCCTCGGGCTACACACCTTCAAAAACCATTAAACTAAAATTTGTGACCAATCTGAGATGAATGGGTCCTTGACCCTCACTGGTGATTCTATAGCCTCCGTTAATATCATTGAAATGGTGTAAGTCTCATCACTTTTTGATCTCAGGAACCCAAGAATCAGCTGTCAAAACCCTGCTCTTTCTGATCTACACCCCTTAAATGCCACCTATATCACTTTACCAGTTGTCAGTGATAAGCGATTTCAGGATCCAAAAAGAGTGATTTCTTGAAACTGCTTTTACGATCCTAAATGCATGATGGGGTCACAAGTTGCAAGGTGGTTTTCGTCTCAAGCCCATGCACATCGGTTATCTGAAGTGCAAGTTCGCAGGCCTGAATCGATGTTGGTCGTTAATTATATCTACACGATCTTCCATGGTTGACATGATTGACGAGGGTCCCACCTTTCCTAACGTTACTATGTGTCACATATTCCACATCACATCACTTGTTGGATTGATAGTGGTTTCAGGCTTCGGAAAAAGTGGTTTCCCAAAACCGCTTTCACAAGCCTGAATGTAGGCGAGGGAGACATGTCATCAAGCAGTTTACCACTTCAGGGTCGTGTTCATTAATTAAACTATGTGCACCTTCGTAACCCTGAAACACTATTAGCCGTCGATATTTATCTCCACCCTCCAACGGTTAGATATATTCCTCCTTCACCCTCCATCACCTATGGCCACCTATGCACATGGATCTTATGTAGTTGATTTGCATCACAATCTACCCACATCGGACCTCTTTCCCATGTGGATCCTCCACATCACCCATCCACGTGGGTTCTCCACATCACCCATCCACGTGGATTCTCCACATCACCCATCCACATGAAATGAGTGGGGCCCAACATAAATTTTCCAAAAAACAATTTAAAATATCGTAACTATGCAAAAAAATTAATCACACAATAAGGGGGAATTTTGAAATCAATTTGAAATTATTCCTGACCCCTTCTCTGTCACTTAACATAAACTGATTTCCCCATAATCATTTATTATTTATGCCTGTAAATTTGGATTTATGGCCCATACAGCCTCAGTATTGTAACCTGGATCTTTGATACCAAATTTTCACGAACCCAACGCCCTCACAGTGCTAATTTGGATCGGAAACATCCATAATTTTACCCAGAACCACTCACGCTATCCAAATTAGGATTTCTACTGGTTAGATTTACATTTACAGAGGAAATGTAAATGTATGTGGGAACTATGGTAATTTATATATTTATGAAAACAAATGTAAGCAATTATATCTCTTGTGGATGCAATTTCCCAAAAGATAGCATTTTCATGCAATTTAAGTAAAACATTCAAACTAAGATATTTTAAACACAATTCCATAATTTCCATAACAAATTCCATTTACAAATAAATACTTATCTGGAAATAAATGAACCAACTTTCTGCAGACCAAGGTCATTCCACCTAGCCATAGGCTTTGTCAAGCCATATATTACTTTGACAGGCCCCCTCGAGCTAGGACTATCAATCCACAATAAGGTGTTGGTTTCTCTGCCTACAACTATCCCTCAACCAAGAAATGGGGCTCCCTTCTCTAAGTTAATAGTACCTCGGGCTTGTTGACACAAACCCAAATGACAGGGGTTCCCAGCACTGTCGACACCCAAACCACTGTGATCTCCCTAAGCACCAGCCCAGACAGGTTTTAGCTCGTCCAACAACACCTGCAGAGCAGATGAGGTCTCACCCGAGATGTTCAAGGGAGAGTTGACGGAACCATGTTTCCACCGAATGAAGGAGGATGTTTTGGTTCAATTACTTAACTTCTTGCAACATTTAAGAAATAGACCTAAGCATTTAACTTAGGCATCAATCATATTTATGGCATCATTCAACAGGACAATTCATAATTGCAATAGATATAGGAGTAAAGCATTAATTGTAGCTAGGAAACATCGCATCATTCATATATTCATATCACGAAATGCATTACCATAGATAAACAAGAAAAACAAATAGGGATTCTGCTCAACAACTCTATCACATCATATTAATTCTGCCAAAAACCCAGATACAAAATATTTAGCCTTCAGCATCAAATCAATATCTCTCGGATGTTAAGATCCAACAACCATACTCTCCAAAAGATAGATGACATATATCAACACTTACAAACCTACGTCTATTTATAGGCTTGGGCCTTTACATTGTTTGTCCACTTACTAACTACTTCTTAACCGACGCTTCAAAGAAAATGACCCAAAAACCTGCACACCACGGTTCAACTGACCCAAAATTACGTAAAATATTATCATTTGCGTTCAACTTTCCGCCTTCTACAGTATCTTATCCCTTGCGCAACATCCATGATGCTGCGATGCTGACTTGTCCAAACCGCCTACCAATAGGCCCCCAACACAATCTTTTGTCTCGCCCTTGAGCCACGTCAACAGGACATGGTGTACTCATTTGTCTTCACCCTGAAGTCCTCATACTGCTGGCAGATTTCGCTAACCTACTGTATGACCGTTGCGGTGACTTCCTGGTTCTCAGTCAATTCCTGTGCTAATGGTTGTTTAACCATGTGCACATCAACTTTCTTCTTTCCTTCCTATACCACCTGTAGGGAAGATCCAACCGCGGCATTAAACTCCGCCCCAATTTCTTGAAACTCGTCAAACTGCACAGCACGTTTCTTCTGTCGTTCTTCTACTTTGGCGACTCGCTGCTGCAACTCCTTGAGCTCTATCGATTTGGATACCTGCATTGTTGGAGGCATCATACGCATGGATGTCTTCATTGTTTCCAGCTGCTCTTTCTCCTTGCGTCGTTGTTTGGTCATCTGCTTGAGTTGCTCATCCTGGACAATACTGCCCCAAAATAGTGCGGTCTCAGCAGTGATCTTGGTCGCTTCCTGTTCCAACTCGCCTAGTTGGATTTCCAATCGATGGCACTCTTCCGCGCTGCGACGACTTCCAGTGGTGTGGTCGACTGGAGTGCGTGGGACAAGGTATCATTTTCCTCCTGTAACCCGGCGATGATATCCCCCAGCTTCTTCGCTCGCTCAACCAGGTCCAATGCCTTTGTCGGCTCCAATACATGTTGACAGGATTTAGCGATGGCCTCCTCCAGCCGCACCTTACTGTTCCACAGGGTGGTTTTCTCCACCATCAACCAATCTTGTTCCTTCTTGAGCTCCATTATTTCCCTGGTCTTCTCAACCCGAAGCTGCTCTAGCGTATCCTTAAGTTCATCAGCCACTTCCCATGCCACTACTTCCTTCCCCTTTAGTTCCTTGACTTCCTTTCGTGACACCGCTTCGCCCTCCTACAAGTGCAATAGCTGACTCCTGACATCCTTTTCTCTATCCGCCAGTTCCTAACTAGCAACCGCCTGTAGCTACACCAACGTCTGTGACGACAGCATATTGATGTTAACAGACAACACTTCCAACTGCTGCAGCGAAGCCTTTAGAGCCTCATCATCAGTCGCAATCGCAGTCGGGGGAATTTGTACATTGCGAACCCTCGGCTCAGTGCCGATTGCGCCAACTAGCTGCACAGTTGCTCCCTCTAGTGCCTTCTTCAAAACAATGTCACACAAGGAATCCATATGGGTAGTTACCGCATGAAATCCTTCGTCCTCTTTTACCGTCATTGCTCTAGCAGCCCCACTGGTTGCATTATTTATAGCTAGTAGTAGTCAGTCGAGCTGCACCTCCATCGATAGGGGGATCCCATTGATTGTCCCATGTTCATAGCATTCTTTCATTCGACCCTCTTCAAGCTCATGCTCTTCATCTTTAGGGGTCTGCGATGACTCCTAGTCCGACTCTTGGTGATGCAGTGGTTCCATCACCGGCGCATCTGATGGTATCCTCGTAGACTCCTCCTCCTGAGCAACTGGTTCTCGCCATTCGACCGGCTAATCATCAATGATCACATCCAAGTCTTCATCTGATAACTTATAGGGAGTCTGCAACCACTTCTTATACTTATCATGTCGTGCTTGCAAATGGATACTATGTGGCCCGATCATGAACTAGGCGATCCCCTTATACTTTTCAACCGCTTCCCAAGTCAGCCGTGGAACCCGCTCGGTGGCCGCCTGCAGCGCTTCCCAATAGAACTAGAATTGCATAGCGCAATCCCCAGGGCGCTCTGGTTCCTGCACCCACCACAGGTTTTGGTAGCGTGCTCCCTTTCAATCTTGCACCGCGTCCACCTACATTCCTTGATAATTGTCGGGCTCCATCCAAGAAACAAGCGTGACGAAGATCAACAACCAGCTGTATGCGAATGACCGTCGTCCCGCATGGGCCGCCAGCGTGTCCTCCGTAAACTGGTTGAGCAGAAAAAGTGACCAATTCACTTGCACGCCTTCCGCGTAGAGCTCTGTGCATGTGACAACCCTTGAGTTGCCTTGGTTGGGTCGATTGTTCCGAACGATTTTGGTAGCCACGATCCGTGCCCCAATTTTAACTACGGGCTAGTTGATGTTGTCTAGATGGTAGGCTCGTCCGTCATGCTGCATTTTATACTGCTTCCTCAACCTTGCCGCAAGATTTTTGTCAATGTTATTCCCCTGAAAATATTACGATGGGTCTACCCCATCCTTGGGCAACCCCGTGATTTCAGAAATCAGGTCCACTGTGATGGTGATCGGCTTGTCCAACCATAAAATACCGCCATGAAAAAAGGCCAGCAGCTGTTTCACATAGGCATTTGCTTTCGTCAACCACCCAAAGTGTGGCATGTTGATCAAACTGAACAACCCAGCTTTCTCCAAACCGCATGCCCAGTCATGTGGAATGGGTGGCGTAGGTCCAGTCTCCCCTAATGCTCGTGGCTTAAAGTGATCCGACATAACATCTTCCAGTGCCAGCAAATCATGATCTTCATACTACAGCTGCATCAGTGCCGGCACAATGTCGGTGGTACAGCTCATGCCTGGTGGAATTGTCGGCATTTTGATTTGATACCGCTGGTTCTTACTGGGATTCCTCGGCTGTGCACCCGGTCGGCATGGAGGTTAGTAGCCCGAGATATTCGTAGAAAAAATGCCTGCTTATACTGCGGATTCCACAACACCAGAGCTCGATGGGTTCTCCTCAGATTCTTATTGTTTAAAGATAGAATGTGACAGGGGTTCCCAGCACCGTCGACACCCAAACCACCGCGATCTCCCTGAGCACCGGCCCAGACATGTTTTACCCCGTCCAGCAACACCTGTAGAGCAAATGAGGTCTCACCTAAGATGTTCAAGGGAGAGTTTATGGAACCATGCTTCCGCCGAATGAAGGAGGATGTTGTGGATCAATTACTTAACTTCTTGCAACATTTCAGAAATAGACCTAAGCATTTAACTTAGGCATCAATCATATTCATGGCATCATTCAATAGGACAATTCATAATTGCAATAGATATAACAGTAAATAATTAATCGCAGCAAGGAAACATCGCATCATTCATATATTCATATCACGAAATGCATTACCACAGATAAACAAGAAAAACACACAGGGATTCTACTCAACAACTCTGTCACATCATATTATTTCCGCCAAAAACCCAGATACAAAATACTCATCCTTCAGCATCAGATCGAGATCTCTCGGATGTTAAGATCCAACAACCATATTCTCTAAAAGATATATGACATATATCAACACTTACAAACCTACGTCTATTTATAGGCTTGCGCCTTTACATTGTTTGTCTACTTACTAACTACTTCTTAACCGACACTTCAAAGCAAATGACCCAAAATCTATCTATTGTGGTCCAAATGACCCAAAACCCGCATATCATGGTTCAACTGACCCAAAATTATGTAAAATATTATCATTTGTGCTCAACTTTCCGCCTTATGTGGTATCTTCGCCCTTGCGCAGCATCCACGATGCTGACTTGTCCAAACCTCTTGCCAACATGGCCCCCTTCTCTGAGCTAACAGTACCTTGGGTTTGTTACCCCTAATTCCTTTTTAGGATTGAGGGAGTTCTATTGTTCTCTGTTTGGTTCTCAGTGTGCAACAAGGTGATGGTGGAACATAATAGTACATGGTAGTACTAGGATAGTATGGATTTCTATCTCTGGTGACAGGTTCTGTAGAAGATATCTCATAATTGGAAGCCATAAGGACTTCTTTCTGACATCTAGGAATGAATGGAAATATTGCTATCTCTCTCTATTTGTATGCATGTTGGAGGATAGACAAGTGGCATAAAAGTGGACAAGTGGCATGAAGAGTTAGATAGGTGGCAGTCATGAGTTGGTTAGCATTTCCCCTTTTGTGGAAGGATAGTCCCCCATCTCTTTTCTTTTTACCTTTAGTATGCAACAACCATTGATTTTTATATTAAAGAGTGGAAATATACAAATTTGCATATCTTGGTCACTCTGGACCATGCATATCTGGATTGTATATTTTTTATAAAATATTTACATTTGTATACATATTGGGGTGAAAAATGGGGTGTAACAATAGATATCATTATATATTTCTTAGATCTATGGTTATATGTTCATTTACATGTCATATTTTATATGTGAGGAGGTTTTGAGGAAGGTTTGTATGTTTCTTTATGTGTAGGATACTAGCTAAGTGGAACTAAAGCTAAGTCCATCAAGTCTACACCAGTTGCAAGTGATCTTCATCAAAGGACCTCACATAAGTAGAGGCATGCCCATCCTTCTCCTATCTCTCTCCCCATATCTTGCTTGTAATGAATGATTGGATTTATTGCATGGATAATTGGGTCTACTGGAAGAATACATATTAGTCTATCCTACATTATTTCTTGGATCGAGATAAAGGATCCAAGAGAGTGCTCATTTGTCCACGAGAGAGAAAACTCTATAACAGATGTCTAGTCTCCCCATTGAGTTAGGTGGTAATATTATTATGGTCAACATTTCTATCATGAGAAGTCCAATTGATTATAACATCCTCTTAGGGAATGATTACATCTATGTCATGAATGATGTTTTTTTTCACTCTTTCAATTCATGGTATTCCCTCATGAGTGACACATCAACATCATTGATCCCCCATCACATACTTCACACGATACAATTTCATATTTTGTCCCTTGCATTGATCTATGCACTATATGTCCACCTCAAATAGTGGTGTAGCATAAACTCCCATTGAAAGGGAACCCACCACTTCAATTGAGAGACTAGGTGAATTCATTCATGCTTGAGAACATTTGGACATATTTCATCCACCAGTCACAAAAATAAACCATGTATCCTCAACCCCATTCTTTACAAAAGATGAATATTTATTTGAGACCATCACTCCTTTCACTAGTCTTAGTGATAACCAACATCTAGGTTATCCTATTGACTAAATGCAGGGTGTTGAGCCATCGAAATGTGATCATTTTTTTATTACTTTTACCATCCTTTGTCTCATGCTTTCCATATTTGATCTAAATAGCAATACTTTTTTGATGAAATAGGCCCAGTATTGACAATATATTTCAACTAAAGGATGTTTTCCACGAGGGTTTGCTACGGAACCGAGTATTTTCTGCAGAAGCTACAGAATTGAATGGTTGATGTGGAATTTATCCTATACAATATACTACGAATTGTAACAATTATTTGTTGCAAGTCTCATCCATCTGTATGAAAATGAGATCAATTTCACCCAAGTTGGAATGGGAATTGTGGAGAATCAAGCCATTTGACTACAAGTAGTGTTGTGTGAGATTCACATAGCAAGATGTGTCATGTTGAACCAGGAAAGGATTGGGACATTTTGATGTCTTTTGTAATTTTGTTTTAACAATTGAAACATATCAAATCGTATCTTCCTAATCCTGGTCACATTCTATCTTTAAACAATAAGAATGCTCTGTTATTTTGTATAAAACAGGGTTTTCCTATCATTGGAAAAAACCATGAACTAGAGAAGTATTTCTACTATGATGTGACTTAATTAAAATCAATTTCAAGATCTTGGAAAGAATTGTTATATGTGTTTGTGTGTTTTATTTGTAGACTGTTGTAACCATTTATAGTACTTTATTTGAAGGAAGGGGGCCCACTTCTGAGAATGGGTATTGAGTTGTTAGTTAGTACAATCCTTAATTGTTGGTTATTGAGTAATTGGTAATCTATTAATCCATAAATGGTGGTACATTACCCCCTATATTGTGGAACATTACATATTATTGATGTCGTCTTGGTTCCATTAGTGGTAATTTTCATTAGTATTATTATATTATTGATGTCGGTTGGTGTCCATTAGTTGTAATTGTACCTCTTTGTCTCTTATATATAGGAAGGGAACCTTTTCATTTGGAGCATCTTGTCTTGTATTGTCTTGTCTTTTGTACTTATTACATTGTGTAACTAGATTATCCCCTTGCAGAATCTATCTATTCATCTATTCTCTTCATTACTAAGGCATGTATTACTCTTTCTAGTCTATTTATGCTCTTTTCATGCTCTTTTGGTGAATTTGTTGCATAACATTTGGTATCAAAGCTTGGATGCTTCCAAAACGACTCATCTTGGAATTTTCACTATAATGTTTTTCTAAGATGTTTTTGTCATGTCCCAAAATTTTGCATTGGGTCACAATGTGTTAGGAACCCATGTCAACCCATCTATTTACTTTGTTAGTATATTGTTGTTGGACGCATATGCTTTGTAAGTTGTCCCATAGTATTTGTTGATCCATAGTTTGTCTTATTGTTGTTGGATGCATATGCTTTGTAATTCGTCCTGTAGTAATTGTTGATCCATAGTTTGTATTGGCCCATGGTTTGTATTGACACATGGTATTGGCGCCTAAACTCAGTATATAAGTTGGTGTTGAGACCAATGAAGGTACCGTAAAGTTATTTGTATTGAGCTTGCTCAAAGGAGGTTGCCCCCTCGAAGTGGCCTACGATCAATAAAAGTGATTTTGAGTTCTGTTATTTCTGCTATCTCGCATATTCTCATTAATTAATTGTTGCAGGTTCATCACATCTGGTATGAAAGCACTTTCTTGGGCTCATTGGGTGGAATTCCTGCCAAAATTTTTTTCGCATCTGCTGCAAGTTCGGATCTTGGAATAATCCCTATCCGCTTAACTGTGGGAAGTACTTGGGCATAAGCCCTAAAAATCATTGTGAGGAGTACCACTGGAACCCCAAAGTAGCTGGCCCATTGAGAGGACCTGCTAGCGAAAAGGGAAACGACCCCTACCTGATTGACTAGTTCCCACCCGTGAGGTAAACCAAGAGCTACTGTTTGTGGCAAAGCGGTTATCAATTTTACTTGAGCTGTGGAGTGAGGGGTACTTCCCCAATATGTAAGCCGTCAGATAGAATTGGTGGTCGAGTGAAACCCCTGAACTATTAGGAAGCCGAACATACCTAGGGTCCATATCTATTTATAGTTGAACTATTGCCAATCACTTCCGTGCCATTTCAGATCCGTTCCAAGCCGTTCCATATCCAGCCATTTCAGATCTATTCTGAAAACCATTTCAGATCCAGCCGTTTTCGATCCATTCAGCATCATTTCATATCCATCTGTTGCCGATCCCTTCCGCACCATTGCAGATCCATTTTTTCACCATATCTCCCTTGTTTTAACTCTGTTTTCCTTGAAACTTCCCAGACACCTCTGCAGTCCCATTCTACATATTTCATTTCTGAGGACCCTATCCCAAATTCTACTTCCCAAAGCCAGAAATCTCACATTTGTCTATTTTTAGGGTTTTCCATAACTTCTTCAATTTTCACCCACTTGCCTACAAATTTTGCCACCATGTTCATTCCCTATTTCTGCTTCTTTGTCCCTCTTTGACAAATTTTCTCATTCTTTCACCCCACTTCTAAAATCCTCATTTTTTGCTTCCCTATCCATCATAAAGTGTCCAAAACCTAGTCAAACCCCAATTACCCATCCAAGTTTTACCCAAATCCAAATTTCCCTTTACTTAAGAAGATTTTGTTTGTGTTTTTTCTATCCATTCCCCAAAAAGAAAACAAAAAAAACAAAAAAAAAAACTCATGGTTATGGTTGTCACGCGCGCAAGAGAAAAAACCATGGAGGAAGCACTTACAGCCATCCAAACCAAACTCCAAGATCTGGATGAAAAATTTCTCAACCTCCATCTTCAGCATTCAGCCATGAACAATAATCGACAACAAGAATCTTCTGCAGCCAATGGGTTCTCTTCTTCTAGCAATTTCCATGGTCGGAAACTTGAATTTCCTCGCTTCAATGGTACTGATCCGACTGGATGGATCTATCATGTAGATCAGTGTTTCAGTCTGCATAATACTTTTGATGTCCAAAAAGTTCCACTTGCATCCTTTCATTTGGAACAGGAAGCCCTTCAATGGTACCGTTGGTACATCAAGGCTCATGATGAGCCAAAATGGACAGATTTTTGCCAACTCATTTTGCAACGATTTGGTCCTAGTGCTTTTGATGACTTCACCGTAGCACTCACTAAACTTCATCAAATTGGCACTGTGAGAGAGTATTAGACAGAATTTGAGAAACTAGCCAATCACACAGAAGGATTGTCTGATGAATTCTACAGGAGTTGTTTTATCAGTGGTCTTAAGGATAAAATCCGGTCAGAGGTTAAAATGTTCTGTCCCAACACAATGATGGAAGTCCTAGGGTTGGCTAAGTTGGAAGAAGACGAGATTGCATCCCAACAACACTCTAAACCCACTTTTGTACCCTTCCGAAATATGGTTTCTCAGCGACCTCCCATTCCGTCAGCTCCTCAACCAACTCCTATCAAGCATTTGTCTGAAACAGAGATGCAGGCACGCAGAGAAAAAGTGCTTTGTTATAATTGTGATGAGAAATTCACTCAAGGACATAGATGTGTTCAACAAAATCTCTATCTCTTGGATATGGATTCTCCACCTGCCTCTAAAATTGGTGAAGAAGCTCCATATACAATGGATGATCAGGTCGACATTCAGGAGCCACCTATTGACCCCACATCTCAGGATGAACAACCAGAGATATCTCTCCATGCTTTATCCGGCGTCACCACCCCCCAAACAATGTGGGTCAGGGGTTACTTCAAGAAGCTTCTTCTTACAAACTCATTGATTCTGGTAGCACTCATAACTTCATTGACCCTCGGATCGCCAAACATGCTAATTGTTTTGTCCATCCTTGCTCCAACTTTGAAGTCATGGTTTCCAATGGGGGCACCTTACCTTACAAGGGGAAGTGTCACAATGTGTGTATCTTGCTAGAAGATTATAACCTGTGCTCTGACATGTTTGCCTTGTCCCTAGGTGGATGTGATGTGGTTTTGGGCGTTCAATGGTTACGCACACTTGGCCCCATCTTATGGGATTTTGCTGAACTTTGGATGTAGTTTTCAGTCAATGGAAAACAACATAAATTTATGGGCTTACAACAAGGGTCTCTCTGCATCATCAGTTCACATTGCCTAGAAAATATCCTTAAGAAGAATTCACATGGTATCATCGCTCAACTCCATTCCATTCAGATGCACCCATCAACGATCTCCCCTACTTCCTTGGATAGATATGCAGGTGTCCTTACTATACCAGTGGGCTTGTCATCTTCAAGAGACCTTTCTAGTAAGAATTTGGCCTCATCTACATATCAGCAGGAAATTATGGCTATTTTGCATGCAGTACCGATGTGGCAACCATACCTATTAGGGAATTATTTCTGCATCAAGACTGATCTCCAGACTCTGGAAAATTTCCTGGCACAAGGGTCTCCTTCCTAGCACACTTGAAATGGGTTACCCAACTCATGGGTTATGCCTATGTGATCACTTACAAGAAGGGTAAGTACAATATGGTGGCAGCTACTCCTTCTCACACATTTGATGACCCAGTTTCTCTTACAACTATTTCTCTACTTGTTCCAAATTGGTTGCAATCTGTTCAACAGGGCTATCTCTTCTATGAACCCCATGCATCTTCATCAGCAGGGCACTCTAGGTTCCTCAAAATGTATGACCAGGAACAATGTAACTTATTTTGGACAGGACGAAAAATGACAATTCAACAGATGGTGGCTAACTATGATACTTTCCAGGTCAACAAGGGTGAAACGACACTCCTTTTAGGATTGCTCTAACCCTTGCCCATCCCTACACAAATTTGGAAAACTATTTCTATGGATTTCCTAGAAGCGCTCCAGTGGTACAATACCACATCTAAAAGGACACCATATGAAGCTGTCGATGGACAGGCACCACCAGTTCTTCTTCCATGCACCCTCAGCAACTCCCCAGTTCAGGAAATTGACTCGGTTCTTCGAAACCACGATCAGATTCTTCTCATTCTGCAGTACAATATTCACATGGCAAGAATTCGACTAAAACAACAAGCCGATCAGCACCATTCTGAGTGCACTTTTCACGCAGTTGATATGGTTCTTCTTCGTCTGTAGCCTTCCAAGCAACCCTCCCTGAAACTCAAAAGGCATCAGTGGCCTAGAATGCAACCCGAGGATGCTACAGGGGAACCACTCCTTCAGATTCTACATCAATTTCCACATCTAAAGCTTTGAGGATGAATCTTTTTCTAAGGGAGAGGGGATGTTAGGAACCCATGTCAACCCATCTATTTACTTTGTTAGTATATTGTTGTTGGACGCATATGCTTTGTAAGTCGTCCCATAGTATTTGTTGATCCATAGTTTGTCTTATTGTTGTTGGATGCATATGCTTTGTAAGTCATCCCGTAGTAATTGTTGATCCTTATTTTGTATTGGCCCATGGTTTGTATTGACACATGGTATTGACCCATGGTATTGGCGCCTAGACTTAGTATATAAGTTGGTGTTGAGACCAATGATATAAGTTGGTGTTGAGACCAATGAAGGTACCGTGAAGTTATTTGTATTGAGCTTGCTCAAAGGAGGTTGCCCCCTTGAAGTGGCCTGCAATCAATAAAAGTGATTCTGAGTTATGTTATTTCTGCTATCTCGCGTATTCTCATTAATTAATTGTTGCAGGTTCATCACACAATGGCCTAAGCCCCTTGGCCATACTCATGATAGTTTGTCAAATTGATGCTAAGGGTCAAATAATTTCCAAGAATGATGTCCAAGTTAGTAATAATGTGAAATTAGATCCAAATGGACAAGGTGGATCACATTAAAAGAAATTTCCAATTCAAAGTTGTAATATACCCATCCAAATGAACTGTCATGGAGGAAAATTACTAATTCCCTAGGTTGGGGGTGGAAGCATTGGGATTTGAAATAAGGGGGCTAATAATTGATGTTTGGAAATTAGAATGGCATAAATATTTAATAAAGGATCTAAATAAATAAATACAAGGGAAAATCAAAGTGGCAATTGATCATGAACACACATGGAGAATGTGGGACCCCCACAAGCTAGATTTTCTATGCCACATGGCATCCTCCTCTTGTCAATTCGAATCCATAAGGAGTCCAACATTCTTGGGATGAGTTGGAAGGCTCATACACTTGGAAATATGCATCATAGGTCGAATTGGGATGGAAGTGTAACTCTCATGGAAGAGAAAGAGTCAAATGAGAGGTTCTTGGACACTTCGACTAGATTCCATGGCTCTATGATAACAATGATGAAGATGCTATGACACCTATGACACAAATCAGGCCTGAATGCTGACATCTGACATATATGACATGTAAGGGCTAAAAATAGCCTCCAAGAAGTCTCCCAAGTGAGTTATGGCAGCTAAAGAGACACCAATTCGAATTTGGAGGAGGAGGCTAGAATTGGAAGGACAAGTGGCATACTTGGGAATCTCTTCCCAAATTAAGTTTGCATGAATATAATGGATGGAATTCGAATTGGGGAAGCCTTAGGAAGTTTATAAAAGTCAAGAACAAAGAATAATACCATCTTTTGATCATTTTACATTTTTCATTTGGAGAGGAGAGCTAGTGAAGTGTTACTCTACTTGCCTTAGCACCAATTTCAAGGGTGAAAGATTCCCATCCGAATTGGAAATTGGAGAGGCCATTCAGACCTTTCATTTGGAGATACAATGGAGTCTTTTTTCATAGGTTGAATCCACAGGTCAGCTAAGGTCACATCTCTTTCAGATTGCTTCTACAGCCATTCTTCTATTTCTTGGCATATTCTTGCTCCTTGAGGAGAGTTGCACTTGTTGAGGTGATGAACTCTTTGGGATAGATATTGAGGCCCCATATCTTTGTAATATTATATATATACTTGGTTTCTACTGATAAGAATACTTTCAGGTCGAAATTCAAAGATATTTGATGTAAAAATGCTAAACTATGAACAAATGGTGTCATTTCCCCAATACCTTGTTATTTGCACTTGAAGTGGTATCAAATTTGAATGGTTCAGTCAATTTATGATGTATTAATTTTGTATGAATTTCCATTAATATGCTGAAGAATTTTCATATTCATTTTACAATCATTTGGAGCAATATTCTTAAGTTTCATAACCATTTGTGAATATTTACTATCATTTCCCCCTATGTCTAAACTAGTCTTTTTGTATCTGATTTAAGAGGGTTGTAGCAGACTTAATAAACTGAATGGTGATGCATATGAGACTATATTTATGTCCCCTAGATATCCCCTACATATTTTCATAAATTCTATAGGGTCTAATAGCATTTGGAGAGCCATTTCCAGCATCTACCCCATGGGGAATTGAACCCCTAATTGCTAGTCAAGTTCCCTACATGGGCCAGAATTCAAAGGAGGGTTGCAGAAGCCTTTTGAAGAATATAAGGAATCCATGAACCTCACAATAATGTCCTAATAAAATACATATACCTTTTGTAACAATTTGGTAGCATTTGGATCTATTTGGAGATCAAGAAACCAATACTAGTTAGGAGAAATTGCTAGTCAAATCCCCTACCTTGGCCAGAATCCTAAGGAGAGTTGCAGAAACCTTTGTTGATGTATATGTAACTTCGGAATGTATTTCACATGTATATGTATATTGTATTCCTATAGAGATGGTATTATTCCTCTATAAGGAAGTGTCGTCATTTATATTGTAAGTGTCGTAACTTATACTTGATGGGTTATTAGACCACCTTGTTGGGGTCGGCCCTGTATAAGTCATGTGGGTCAAAGGGTTATTAGACCACCCTATTGGGGGTCGTCCATGTGGGTCTAAGGGTTATTAGACCACCCTATTGGGGGTCGGCCCAGTCAGCATTATGTTATGTGGTTAAGTTCGAGCCTACATGAGTTAGGTAAAAAGGCAAGTCAAGTCAAGTATAAATAGAGTGCGGGAGGCACTCTATTTACTCACTCACTTCTCACACATGCTCTCAAGGAGGAGAGGCGCACTTATGGAGGAGGAGGATCTACTGCTAGGTTATGGCTATCTCTCTTGGTTGGTTGTATCATTGCTCTATCTATCTCTGAGGAAGTTATTGGGGTTTTTCACCTTTATGGTTTTCCCCAAGTAAATCTTTGTGTCTCGTGTGTGCTTGCATTATTGTCTCCATGATTGATATGCTGTAGATATGCTGTACATGTTGTTCTCTCAGTTAAGATCCTAGATCAGATTGAAGTAAATTCTGAAAATTTAACATGGTATCAGAGCTAGCCTGAAAGAAGGCATGATATGGCATGTATGACACTTGTTGCACTTACGATGCTAGGGCTTGATATAGCAAAAACCAGTCATCGTAGAACTTTCGCTATAAATCCGTTTTGGAGAAGTTTTCGGATCTGAAATTGTTACAGGACGAAGCTAAGATCTCCAGGTATCTTGTGTCCAAAGGAAAACCTCTAATTCGTTGTACGTTGTGATTTATGATCTGTACAATATAGGGTTTCTGCCTCTTCCAGATCTGAGTCAAAATCAGGTGACCTTGGGAAAAAGGTCATATCTTGGGCTAGGAAGCTCCAAATGAAATTTCGTAAAAATTGACAGGTAGTACACAGTCTGCACTATCTTAGAAAACTTTTTCAGAGGCCGAAGTTGAACCAGTGACATGTGGTACGCCGTACAAGTTCGCTCTCCTGTATTATCCCATAAACAGGTCACGTTGCGACATTTGGCATAACTCTCTCTCAGAGAGTTCAATTGAGGTTAGACCTATCAGGATGGAAATGTAACAGGCCGAGCTATCTCAGAACACTTTTTCAGAGGCCGAAGTTAAAACAGTGACACGTGGCACGTCGTACAAGTTCGCTCTCCTGTTTTATCCCAAAACAGGTCACGTTGCGACATTTGGCATAACTCTCTCTCAGAGAATCCAATTGAGGTCAGACTTATCAGGATGGAAAGGTAACAGGTCAGGCTATCTCAAGAAACTTTTTCAGACCCTGTGGATAAAAAATTTCGGAGTTACACCAGAAACAATCAGGTACATATTTCTGTCAAAACAGAATTATTTTTTTGGTACCTTCATTCATGGCTTCCGGAATTTAGGGCTTTGGAGAAAGTTGGAATTTTTGTAATCAGAAACAATGGATGGATGCTACTCATCAAAATAGAAATTTAGAGACCAAGATCAGAATTTTTGGTTGGGCAGAAGGCCGGGCTTGATTAGACCCTAGTTCGGGACTTTGATCAGAAAAGTGGAAAATTAGGGCTTCTGTAAAAATGGGAATTTTTGAAATCTGTGACCACGGCTGGAAGCTCCTCAGAAAAAATAGAAGCTTAGAGCTTTGGATCAAACATTTTGATGGGGAAAAAGAGTGGGCTTCATCAAACCCCAGTTCAGGGTCACGTCCAGTGAATCCAGAAGTTTCAAAGGCAAAATTGAGGAGTGAAACTTTGCAGTTTTCAAATTCTGAACATACCAGTTTGATCAGTTCATCAAGGCGCATATTCCTATCCTATCGGAAGGTTGAAATTCAAAGTTTGAATTTTTGGGGTTTCTCTAACAAACCCATATCCAGCTCAAGGTCTAGTTCTTGCAAATCAAGTGGATTGGGTTAATCCTAGAAGAAGATGGATTGATCACCTGCATAAGTGAAAGAAGTTCCTGTCTCAGAGGGAGATGAGGATAAGGCCTTACATAAGAAGATTACAAGCGATCTCGACAGGTATGACTCATCGAGGTATGTTTCGATATTTGTCCATGATTAAGTTTATGGTATGTTTGTCTTCATGTTATTACGGTTAGTACAATTTTGATTTTAGATTTGTTGTATCACCTTAACAAAATTATGAATGCATGATAGAAGATATTCATTGGTTAGGGTGTTGACACTTATGATTGTACTAATGCATTATGGTGTTGTATGAGGTTTATGTTTTCTACTAACATGAAAGGTACACCAAGAAAGACAAATCATGTTCTGGTCCAAGATCATATGATCATGATGACATGAGGATAAAGACTCATCCATTGTCATGGATCTCATAGAAGATCCATTTACGAGGTATGTATAACTTGGTTTTGTAATGGTTAACATATGAGACATGCAGGTTACTAGCACAAGTCACTGAATAGAACCAAAAGATATTATGCGGGTATGTTAGACATAAACTAGCTAGCACGCTAATCCAGGTATGTTTTTCCTATATCAAGCTAGAATCCTACCTTGGTTTAGGATCTTATACTGTTGTGTTGTTAATAATGATTATTCATGAAATCATCAGTTTGAATAATCATGGTTGTATGCATATTATGTTTCTTACCATAATTGATGATATGACTAACTAGAAGAATCATGAAGGTATAGGTTTGAATAATCACAGGTTTTATGCATATTATATCTCTTATCTTGATTGATGATTCAACTAACCTGAAGAGTCATAGGTTTGAGTAATTACAGGTTTAGACATGTTATGTTTCTTATGATTTAACTAACCATAAGAATCCTACGTAAACCTTGAATGCTAATACTTATTATTTTCTGTTTGAAATGATCATGACTATACATGCTTGAGATTATTGTGTTTTAATAGTATGCTAATGAATGTATGATTTTATATGAGCTCACAAGGATAACACAATCATGATACTAATAAGCATGCATAGGGATCAAGGATGAATATGAGTTCAAGAACAGGTAATTCAGGAAGCAAAGATCAAGAGGGAGCACACTCTAGTTGTTCCTACAAGAAAACAAAGGAGCACACTTCAGTAGTTTATGAAAGGATGTAGATATTCAGAGGGAGTTGACCATCTCACTACATCTCACAACAGAAAGGTGTAGAAGAAGCTACTTCAGATTAGGACTCCAGCAGCTCCTGCAAGGAAGCGAAGACTCAGAGGGAGTCCACCCAACGAACAAACAAAGATAAGTATTTGAATTGTCATTTCTTAAATAATACTGTTCAATAATGTATATACTAATGTTCCTAGAATTAGGTTGTGTATTATGCATATTAGAATAATTGCATTGATGAACAGTATACTCCTAATATGCATGGGTAAGTGGCCTATGGCACTGTACAACATTCCATTGCTACTTATCTAGAATGAAACCTCTTTGCTGACATGTTGGGAGTTGTGCACACTCTTAACAATGTTCTGGTAGAGATTGGAAGGCATCTAGAAAGTTACGGAATATGGATAAATGTTGTATTGAAGCATTGGATAAGATAATTGCATGACTGTATGGCATATTTCTTTATGTGTAAGAATTTGTTCTGAAAACTATGAGATGTTTTCTAAACATGCAATTTAACTTGTTGTGTAGGAAAGATCGTATGCCATCTCCTACAAAAGAAGAACTACAACATTTGTTCAGCAACAAATTTATTTATTGAAGATATTTAAGTTCCCAGGATCTGGGATGAAGAAATGGAATGCCATGATCCGTCGATCATGAAGAATGATGTTTGGGATGCAGTCCTAAGATGTGAAGGGAAGTTTGTTATGACTTCCAAATGGAACTATCAGATCAAGCATGTTGCAGATGGCAGCATTGAGAAATATAAAAGTGATGAAATAGAAGATGCACCAGATGGATCTCATGACAGCATGGTGTAGTCATATATGTGTGCAGAACTTGGTATGGTAGGATAGACAGCTTTCTATCCAGTTTGGGCATTACCAAGAGTAAAGCAGATTCCAACCTTTTCTACAAGGTTGAAGAAGGCAATCCAGTGATACTACTTTTTGTATGCAGATAACCTGTTTGTTACAGGTAAAGATAGATGGATTGCCGACACGCAGCGGAAGCTTTCTTCCAAAGTTCGAGATGAAGAACTTGGGGATGATGCACTATTTGTTTTTGGCATGGAGGTGTGGCAGAGTGCATATGGAATCTTCCTTGGACAAGGGAAGTATGTAGTAGAGATCCTGAAGAGGTTCGGGATGATGGACTGCAAGGATATGGCCACACCTATGGCATCGAATCTGAAGCTTCTATGTGATGCTTCATCTGAGCCGGTTGATGTCTCTTTGTATCGTCAGATGATTGGGTCCTTGATGTACCTGACGAACATGAGACCAGACATTTGCTTTGCTGTGAACACATTGAGCCAGTTCCTGACGGATCCGAGGAGTGTTCACCTGGTTGCTGTAAAGCATGTTCTGAGGTACCTGAAGGGTACAGTGGATTATGGGCTCAGGTATGAGGAGAATCAAAAGTTTAACCTGCAGGGTTATGTTGATTCAGATTGGGCTGGCAGTGCTGCAGATAGGAAGAGCACATCTAGGTGCTGCTTCAGTATGGGATCAGGTGTGATCTCTTGGTTTAGCAGGAAGCAGTCCTGCGTAGCACTGAGTATAGCTGAGGCAGAGTATGTTGCAGCCTGTTCAGCTAGTTGTGAGGCAGTATGGCTATGGAAGCTACTGTCTGAGTTATTTGATCTCTTGTTGGATGCTTCTGTGATAACCAAAGTTGTGTGAAGCTGTCCGAGAACCCAGTGTTTCATGACAGGTCGAAACACATAGAGATCAAATATCACTATATCAAGGATATGGTGCAGAGAGGAGCTGTGAAGCTCCTGTATGTTGCGACGGACGAGCAGATTGCAGATGTGCTGACGAAGCCACTAGCCAGAGTGAAGTTCGAGTACTTCAGAAAGAGGCTTGGCATTCTTCAGATCGAGGACACTTCGAGGAAGAAGTGATGGACACATTTGCTGAAGCCATTCCAAGCATGTGGGAAGGAGGATCCTTCACATGGCTGTGGATGTAAGCGCTGGATGATGAGCATCAGGATGATGTTCTGGTTTCTGCTTGATATGATCATTTTTATGTATGTATGTACGCATCATGTTGGATGCTGGATATGATCAGTTGGATCATTTTTATGTATGTATGTATGCATCATGTTGGATGCTGGATATGATCAGTTGGATCATGTGTACGTATTTTGTATATGCATCATGTTGGATGCTTGGACCATGTATCTGTATATGTATCAGGTGGATACATTGTATGATCAGGTGGATCATGTATGGTGATATGTATCATATTTGTATCAGGTGGATACATTGTATGATCAGGAGGATCATGTATGATGATATGTATCAGGTAGATACTTGGTATGCATCAGGTAGATGCATTGATGATCAGGAGGATCATGTATGATGATATGTATCATGTATTTGTATCAGGTGGATACATTGATGATCAGGAGGATCATGTATGATGATATGTATCAGGTAGATACTTGGTATGCATCAGGTATATGCATTGATGATCAGGTGGATCATGCAGCAGGATGTTGCAGTGATGATGATCAGGATGATCATGGATGGTGAGCTTCAGGATGTTGCTCCAGATGACATGCAGCAGGACGTTGCAGTGATGATGATCAGGACGATCATGAGTACATCAGGATGATGTATGGTGAGTATCAGGTTGAGATACTATGTGGCCGTGGATCAGGTTGTGCAGATGAGCATGTCTGGGAGATCCTATAGGTCGGAGTTGTGTACCCGTAACAGCCTGGGATGCTCTTTCAAGACATTGCTCTGAGAGGACATGTAATTTGTGCCCTGGGAGATCTCAGGTCGGAGTTGTGTACCCATAACATCCTGAGATGCTCTTGCGAGGTTTTTTCCTATGGCATGTAATTTGGGCCCTGGGAGATTTCAGGTTGGAGTTGTGTACCCGTAACATCCTAAGATGCTCTTTCGAGGTTTTGCCATGACCACATGTAATAGCGCCCTGGAAGATTTCAGGTCGGAGTTGTGTACCCGTAACATCCTGAGATGCTCTTGCGAGGTTTTGTGGTGGACCACATGTAATTTGTGCCCTGGGAGATTTCAGGTCGGAGTTGTGTACCCGTAACATCCTGAGATGCTCTTTCGAGGTTTTGTGGTGGGGTCACATGTAATAGCGCCCTGGGAGATCCTACAGGTCGGAGTTGTGTACCCGAAACATCCTGGGATGCTCTTTCGAGGTTTTGTGACGCACGTAATAAGTCCTGAGGATTCCACAGTATGGCCAGTGATGATGAAGACCTGCAGGTGGTGGGCCTACATCCAGTATGAAAAAGGACTGGCTCTGTAGAACTTCCTATGACGAGTAGATTCAGAGATTGATTGAGATAGCAGCAGCAGTGATGATGATGATGACTCGATGACGATTATCCAGTGACGATGATCCAGAGAAGATGACTTGTGCTAGAAGAACTGTGCTGAGAAATACCTTCCTAGTTAAGAGGGAGTGTTGATGTATATGTAACTTCGGAATGTATTTCACATGTATATGTATATTGTATTCCTATAGAGATGGTATTATTCCTCTATAAGGAAGTGTCGTCATTTATATTGTAAGTGTCGTAACTTATACTTGATGGGTTATTAGACCACCTTGTTGGGGTCGGCCCTGTATAAGTCATGTGGGTCAAAGGGTTATTAGACCACCCTATTGGGGGTCGGCCATGTGGGTCTAAGGGTTATTAGACCACCCTATTGGGGGTCGGCCCAGTCAGCATTATGTTATGTGGTTAAGTTCGAGCCTACATGAGTTAGGTAAAAAGGCAAGTCAAGTCAAGTATAAATAGAGTGCGGGAGGCACTCTATTTACTCACTCACTTCTCACACATGCTCTCAAGGAGGAGAGGCGCACTTATGGAGAAGGAGGATCTGCTGCTAGGTTATGGCTATCTCTCTTGGTTGGTTGTATCATTGCTCTATCTATCTCTGAGGAAGTTATTGGGGTTTTTCACCTTTATGGTTTTCCCCAAGTAAATCTTTGTGTCTCGTGTGTGCTTGCATTATTGTCTCCATGATTGATATGCTGTAGATATGCTGTACATGTTGTTCTCTCAGTTAAGATCCTAGATCAGATTGAAGTAAATTCTGAAAATTTAACAACCTTTTGAAGACTCTAAATCATCCATGAACCTAATAATAATGTCCTAATACCATATGTTAGCACTTAGATTTTATTCCGGTTGTAAAAGAATAACACCTAAGGTAACCTATTTCAAACCAAGCTTTAGGTAGAAAACTCAGCTATTTTTCCACCAGAGAGGGCTCTCTCACGATACATATACAAGGACTAAAATATATAAAAGTTCTCTCAAAATTTCTCAAAAGGATTTTCTGGTTGAAAAGGAAAACAAGAAACGTTGGGCATGGAGTCAAAGTTTCAAATATATAATATGCCAGTAAGAGATTTGTACCAAACAGATTTCCACAGAGGCAAGATAGCAATCATATTACAGTCAATTTGATTTTTTCAGGTGGTATAGAAAGAAATAATGACATTCCATCAACAACAAGCATCTAACTGGGATGAATCCATTGTCAACTTTGGAGAAAATAGTGAATATTTAAATGCGATAAAACGAGGCATAACCAGTATGAATCTCGAATTATTTCAAGTGTTCATTTAAATATAGAAGAAAGACATAATGGAAGATATGACAAAGGAAGTGAACATGCACATATAAAGATAAAGGAAAAACAGACTGTAAAGCTGATCAACACATGAATCTCTGGTCTCAAAAGATGGGTACTTTCACTGTACTGCCTTTATTTATCAAAAATAGACTTCAAAACATACTCTGTCTCTCAAAAAATTTCCAACCCTTTCAACAATGACTCTCATTGTTTTTATACAAAATTTGGAAGAAGCTTGACATAACTACTTCTTCTAACTAATAACTAAAAACACTTTAACTTAAAAAATAACTGTCTCCAAATAATATTACAAATTTAAAATAAAAGTATCTTTTTGCCACTTGGCAAAAATTTTGAATATCATCTTTTCGCCACTTGGTAAGAGTTTTGAAAGCATCTATGAATGGACAGAATATATTGTCCTTCCATATTTGTCCACATAATTCCACTGGTCGGCCATGGGTAAGTCATAGTTGGTCATTTCTTTTACCAAGACTCACATTTCAACATGACCTGCATAAGAAACAGGAAGAAGATTCCCACAGGTTGAGATTAGCATATTTAAAATTTCAAAGTCCTCTGATATTTTCTCCATTAAAATTTTTCCTGTAAGCATATGATCCAACTACTGGAACTTTCTGTGATCCATCCTTACTTCCTCCAACTGCTCTTCTAAAACGATTTTTTCCATTTCCCAATGTTCTTTTTCATCGGAGAGCTTTAACATTTTTTCAGTAACATCATTTACTTCATTGGATAATTCTTCCTTTTCCTTTTCCAGTATCGTTAGTTCCGCTCCCTGGATAAGCACAGTGTCTGGAATCTTAAGCTTTTGTCTTAACATCAGGATCGTATCATCTTTTTCTTTGAGCAATTTTGGTGCTGCATCTCCCTCTTTATTTATCAAATCTACTTGCAATTTTTTAATCTGTTGCTGTCGAGACTTATTTTCTGCCTTCTCCTGTCTCAACTGATTATTCAATTTATCCAGTGAATTTTTTAATTTGTCTGCCCTCAATATTGCCCCCAAATAATCCGAATATATAACTTCTCCCGTTTGTCTGTGCAATAAGATTTTATCTGGGGCATTTATTTTAGACAAATCTACTTTCATTTTTGAAATCTTATCTTTTGTGACGACTGAAAATTTCAAGGAATTCTCTCTGATATTTCTGCTAGTAAACAAACTTACTTCAGTATTGGATATATTTCTAACTTTTGGAAACAGCTGACCGGTTTGTTTAGAGGATTCCTGTTTATTCTAACTATGTTCATCAAATACATCCATTATATTTCGGGGTCTATTTACATCACCCTCTACTGGGGTTTCTTCAATGCTGTATTCTTTAACTGTAACCTCTAGTATCTTTTCTTCAGTTCTTTTTGCCTCTTCTAAACTTGCTATTAACTCTTGTTGTTCATTTATTTTCAAATTTTTTCCTCTTTCTGTTTCTTCATCATCAATGTTCATTACGTCCTGTATGGGTCTCTTAAACCCCACCAATGCAGTATTCGTTGGGTCTTCTGTCTCTGTTGTTGTATCTGTCAATGCCATTTCTTTGTCGTGTGCATCCGGAATGATTTCTTCTTTATATTCCAGCCAATTGGCTCTGTCAGACATTCCTTCAATCATCTGATGGTTTAGTGCTTTGATGCGATGATCCGTTCTCCGTTTTGATATTATGTTCAACGGATCATACTCAATGGCCATATCTGTCTCAAAACTCATATCCTTCAATAACTTCTCTATATACACAGCAGCATTTTTATTCTTTATTGTGAACGGACCAAGTGTGAACGGATATTTAATATCTGTTGCTTGTTTGTAAACCAAAAAATTGTTATCTTCAACAATCAACTTTTGTTTCAAGAATTCTAAAGCAAAAACCCTTAAGGTAAGAAAAGCTGGTAAAACATAAGGTTTATGTTTGAATCCATATAACCTGATTACTGTACTATCCTTTGACAAGAACCAATCTCCTATCGCATACTTTGCACTCAATTGCATGCATGCTTGCATCTCTGGTAATACTCTAGGCAATTTTTTACCAAAGATCATTCTGTAAATCTCTGAGAGCATGAAATTGATTTAATTGAACATGTTATTTTCTAATAAAGTCGTGAAAATGATTCCTGGGAACTGCAACTCTTCTTGACTGGCTATCATATTCATTTTCATCAAAAAGGACTAGAACCTGAAATGTCTCAGAGTGGGAAAATTGACCATCTGGTCATGAATCTTCTATGTCAAAAATACTTCAAAATTAAGTCGAGGGATTTGATTTTCATCGATCCCTGACTGAACCGTACTCATTTTGTACAACAGACTCAATTGAAACTCCGTTACATACAAATCTGTATCAAACCCTAAAACTAAAGCCAATAATGTCAAAACTAATTGGGTATTTTCATCAAACAAATTGATATCTATAGGGTACGAGACCTCCAAAATACTGGTTTCTGGCTTGAGACACGACGACAAAAACATTTCCCTATCATTTTGAGAAGTATGATGATAATTTTCAATAATGGAGGTTTCGGAAAAAATCTCAGACTCGAGGGTTTGGGAAAAATCTATTCCTAGGGCTTTAATTAACTCAGCTGGCTTTATTTCACACACGGCTCTGGTTTTTTTACTGTTTAGAACAATTCTTTCTTCTCGAGAGTAATTTTCGGCACACCATGACACAAATTCTGGGAAAAAAGGGATTTGGTCTGGGCAAAAGGCTATCAAAGACGACTGGTGGACTCTATGTAGGTCTGTTCCTTCCTTTAACAATTCAGACAACCTAAGTTTAATATCAGAGACTGGTAACCTAATTAGGGTATCATAAACGTCTTTGTCTCTATCCTCTAGGGCTTCTTTTGCTTTAAAAACGTCTATATCGTGCACAGTTTCCATTTAAACATTTCTTTAAACAAAATTCTGTTTAAAAAGTGAGCCAGGTCACCAGACCCTACCTGTATGTACGCGCCTTTCACCTTCTATCGCAATCGCTGATCCCCACCAATCTTCAAAGCTCTCCACGACAGCGACACATATGCAAAATGCCGTTATGTGAAGCCCCTTTTATTTTATATAAGCCTTTTTTATTAACTCCCTGTGAACTTTTCTGAACGCGGATCATATCCTACCGTTGATCTCGACCTTTTGATCTGGGCCATCAGATCTCGCCTCCTTTTATCCCCTATGGTGGTATCCGCGATCTTAAAGCGGTCTTTCTTCTCCGGTTTGTTCCTTGCGTGGATCAACCATCTGACGACACCTGTTTGAGTGGTTTTGCTTTCCGCGACCTCTCTTCCTCTTATCAAGTGTGCACCTTCCCAGATGCGGACGAACAATGGTCATTGATTTGATTTAAGATTTATATCGGCCCTCTGATTGCTATCAACGTATGGTGTATCTCCTTATGCTTTCTCCATCTGCCACGTATCAGGCCCCACTCCGCCACGTGCTATGGCCGTGCCGCGCTTTTCTATTTGGTGGTTCCGCATAGTGTTGTGGTGGTTTATGATACCACCATATCACATATGCGGATTAACGAGATTAGGACACATGTCCGGCGGTATTGAGTCCGTAACCGCTCTCAACTCCATGCTACTGATTATTTTGGCAGTGCGGGAAACGATATCAACCGTCGATCTTGATCTTTATCATCTCCGCCATCAGAACCTGGTTTGGATTTAATCCTTTCAAAAATTTGTTTTCGGACTTTGCAAATGTGGGTTTTTTCCTCCTTGTTTTTGTATTGAGAACCTTTTCTTCAACCCTTTTGTGGTAATTTCACTGCTTCTAGATTATTTTGGAAAAATTTTTAAGGTTTGAGTATTTTTCAGATATAGTGTCAACAACTGGCTCCAACTGGGGATGCTATCCTCCCTGTGAGGTAGCAAAGAACATCGTAGACCAAGTGCCTGATCCATTGGGCTACATTCAAACCACTTTTTTTTTTTTTTGAAAAGATTTTTACACTGTACAAAAAACTTTCTTTCACTTTTGTCTTTTAGGAAAGATAATGTTTGAGGTGTCTCCCATTGACTAGTCCTCCAGGATAAAATTCTCCATTGCAATTTTTCAAGATAAATGCATTTTCTCCTTGACATCCTGCAACAATATATGGACCTTTCCATAAATGCTCAAACTTTCCATGGTGATCTTCATTTATGGAGTCCCACTTCAAAACCAAATCATTTATCTGAAAATCCCTTTCCTTAACTTTTCTGTCAAAAGTTTTCTTTATTTTTTCCTGATGCATTTGAGTTTTGTTATATGCTTTTTCTCTGACTTCATGAAATTCTATCATTTGATTTATTCTCCTTTGCATATGATTTGGTTCTTCATCGACTGCTTGTAATAATTTCATAACTGGCAATCCCAAAGAAACAGGGAAAATTACTTCTGTGCCGTACACCAACTGGAAAGGGGAAGTGCCAATTGCTCTCTTTGTACTGATTCTGTCTGCCCACAGAGCATATTTCAGTTTAGTGTGCCAAGCCCTCTTGTTATCTTCCAGCAACCTCTTTATGATTCTCACTAAACTTTTATTTGAAGATTCGGCCAATCCATTTCCTTGTGGATAATAAGCAGTTGAATGATTCAGATGTATGTGATATTTGTGACAAAAATTTATCATCTTTTTTGACTTGAACGCTGGAGCATTATCTGTCACTATCCTTTTAGGACAACCAAACCTGGACAAAATGTTTTCTTCCAAAAAGTTCATAATCACTGTTTCTGTAGCATTTCTGGTTGGGATGGCTTCAATCCATTTTGTGAAGTAATCTGTAGCCGTCAGAATCCACTTATGTTGCCCTGAAGAATTTGGGTTAATATCACCAATAAAATCTAACCCCCACTGTTGGAAAGGTGCTTCAACTGAAATAGGTTTCAACGGAAATGGCAATAGTTCTCTTTTTCCATCAAAATTTTGACATTCATGACATTTCATTACTTCTTTATATACATCTGAATACACGCTGGGCCAATAAAAACCAGCTCTAAGAATTTTGTTCACTGTAGCTTTCCATGAATGATGCCCTCCACACATGCCTTTATGAAATTCCACCATAATATGATGCGCTTCATTCTCTAATAGACAATTCAACAATATTCCTCCTGGATCTTTCCATAACAAATTTCCATCTAATATGCAAAACTTTGCTGCTTTCAATTTTACTGATCTTGCCCTAGTTTTTTCCATATTCGCAGGCGCTTGGAGATTCTGCAAGACATATACAATATCTGCGTACCAGGGGGATAAAGAGAAATATTCAATTATCTATGAATTTGGAACATTTTCGGTCGAAGTTTCAGAAAGAAAATTCATACCAAGAGAGTCCCAATTTGTTTATGTCATCATTTTAGCCAAACCTTGGCCCTTTATCAGTTTTGTAGGTTTAATGTCCAGATCATATTCCAATAACACTGCTATCCCTTTTGCTCTTTTCCCTTCAGGATCTGGTTGGGTAAGAATGTCTTTCACTGCTGCTGATGGAACATGTGCTATTATATGAGAATGCAAAATATATATCCTGAAATATTTCAATGCTTTCACTAAAGCATAAGATTGTTTCTCCATGATGTTGTATTTTAATTCTGCATCTCTCAGAATCTTGCTAAAAAATGCAATCGGCTGTTCCGCACCTTCTTGATTCTTTTGCAACAATACCCCAGCTACTGTGTGTTCTGATGCATAAGTAAACATAATGAAATCCTTTGTATAATCTGGACTAATTAACACTGGTGCTTCAGTCAATGCTCTTTTAATGTTATCAAAGGATTGTCTTGCTTCTTCAATCCATTTAATTTCCTTGTCTTTCCTTAGCATTTCAGTTATGTTTCTCAAAATTTCGGCGAAACTAGGAATGAACCTTCTTAACCAATTTACCCTTTCAATAAATGACTGAATCTCTTTTTTGCTCCTAGGGATTCCCACCTTTTGTATTGCAGATACTCTCTCCGGGTCAATTTTAATGCCTTCTTTTGATATGATGTGTCCCAATAATCTTCCTTCTTCCATGCAAAAATGAGATTTCTTTGGATTTAATGAAATCCCAAATCTTCTACATTTTATAAAAACTCTTTCCAGATGCTTCCAGTGATCAGCAGCATTCTTTGAATAAACAGTGATATCATCCATGTATACTACCACAATTTTATCCCTTTCATCTGCAAATGCAATATCCATGGCTCTCTGAAAGGTTGCGCCTGCATTCATCAAACCAAATGGCATTTTGGCGTACATAAATGTTCCCCATGGAGTAGTAAAAGCAGTTTTTTCTTGATCTTCTGGATGAACTTTAATTTTATTATAACCTGAGAAACCATCTAACATGGAAATTCTTTCAGCTCCCACAACTCTCTGTAAAATCTGATCCATTTTAGGGAGTGGATAATTATCTTTCAAAGAAGCTCTGTTCAAATTTCTAAAATCTACGCACAGCCTTACCTCACCATTCTTTTTCCTTACTGGTACTAGGTTAGCTAACCACTTGGAAAACCTCAAGGACACAATTATCTTAGCATCAAACAGCTTTCTCACCTCTTTTTCTATCACTGGCAGCAACTTGGGATTTATTCTTCTTAATTTCTGTTTAAAAGGCTTTTCATCTGGTTTAATTGGAATTGTATGCTGTATAACAGAAACATCATATTCTTTCAGATCCTCATAGCTCCAAGCAAAAACATCCGAAAATCCTTTCATCACTTCCACGCTTTTATCTTCTTCCTTTCTTGGTAATTTCTTTGAAAGCTTTACCAATTTGGGATCCTTTTCAGAACCTAAGTTGTAATCTTTTACATCTTCAGGTTTAGGTTCTATCTTTGGATTTTTCACCACATCATTTTTATCAAATAATTTTTCTAAAGGAATTAAGCCTCTAGGGATAACATTATTCTTTAGCTGAATTATATCCTTACCCCCAATCCTTTGCTTGAACTTTTATGTTTCTTCCGGAGAATCCACTTCATCTGGACCAATTTCATCACCTTCTACATCAATAGATCTGTAATTGAATTCATATGTCATTTCCAAAAAGCGTTTAATCTGTTGATCAGCTTCAAAAACCTGCCAATGTTTGATATTGTCTGGGATAGATGGTCTGTGTATGACCTCAATATCATATTTCTTTTTAGAAAAGATAGGAGTTTTGAATGCAGCTCCTGCAGTAGCCAAAGAATTTGCTACAGTGTTTCTAACTCGGGGAATTGAAACAACATCATGTTCATCGAAAAAAATTTCCAGTAAATCCCACACTTCATTCCTATAGGACCTCATTTTAGGGTGTTTGTTCTGATAAATAGCTTTTACCTGATTTATAACCAATTCGGAATCTCCAAACACTTCAATCCTTTTTGCTTTTAAATCTCTCAAGACATTCAACCCCAGAATCAAAGCTTCATATTCTGCAACGTTGTTGGTACATTCAAAATTCAATTGGTAAGAAAACATTAGGAATTCTCGGTCGGGTGTAATTATCCATACTCCTGCACCCGCTCCTTCTCTGCTTCTAGCCCCATCAAAGTGCATTGTCCAATTTCCTTCTTTTCTGATCTTTTCTCTTAACAATCTTTCTTTTTCATTTTCTTTAGGTTCAATTAAATCAGTCTATTCTTTAGATTCAACATCATTATACAAAATGCAAGAACCCAAATCTGTATCTACTGCATATATAGCATGCTTCTCAGGTTCTTTTAAATCACTTACCAAATAAGAAGCCATCTTTTCAGCGTATAATCTTCTGTGTACCCCCAACACCGGAATAGTAGCAAAAGACATATCCATCTGCAAAGTTCCTTTTAACTTTGAGGCCCATGACCTGGACAGTAACATACCAAACTTCGCTGGAATGTCAGCAACCACCACATCCATAAGAATACCTTTGGCTGGTATTTTACTGAGATTGACTGTCAAATCTTTTATCAACCCTAAACATTTAACTTTCCTTGAATCAAAAGAAAATAAGTCATCATATGGTCTTGTGATTTCCAATCCCAAAGATTCTACTACAAGTTTTGGCATCAAATTATGAGAAGCTCCTGAATCTAACATACAATTATGCACAACTTTATCATGAATATTCAAATTCACATAGAAAGGAGAAACTTCGTCAACACTATTATCTTCCATTCTTGAACCCAAACAGATATTAGGAGTATCATCATCTAATTACAAAGTATCTATTTCCACTCGATTTTATACCTGCATCATCTTAAAGATTTGTTCCTTGTATTCTTTATTCTTTAATATCTCATTGAAAGGTACAAAAATCTTGACTTTCGACATTTCACTCCGTATATTGAAAGGAACCAAATTTTTATCACCTTCTTTCATCGAATCTTTCTTGTTATCTGAAATTACTTTTGGCACATCTTCAATTTCTTTTCTTTTCGTTTGCTGTTCATGCTGACTAGCAGAAGGTTTATCCGCAGTTCCTTTTGATTTGCCCATTGGTTCTTTTCCTTTGTCTATTGTAACCTCTTGATTTCTAAGATTTATTTTTCTTTGAAGATCGTTTAAAGCATTTTGGTAACCAATCTGGTATTGATCAATTTTTGTTTCCAAATTACAACATTCTCCTTCTGCAAGGAACATATCATGTTCTTGTTTAGTCAAATACACTTCTGAATCGGAACTGCTACAATGGTGAATATCACTCTCAGGTATCTCATCTTCCACTTCTCCAGCAATATAATTTTCAGGGAAAGGAGGTCTGATTTGATCTTCTTCTGCATTCCTTGGGTTTCGCTGTTCTCTAGGCCTTGTAGCTGGAACAAAGGGTCTCCTAAAATTTGGGTTTCTGATTTGAGGTTCTGCTTCTTCTTTATTTGGAGCTTTGTTATCCACCACTAACCTTTCTAATAACCTTTCCATAGTTTTCATCATTGCTTCAAACTTTACATCTGTGGAAGAAGAAGAAGATGCTGCATTTTGATTATCTTCTCTAATTTTCTTTCTGTCCATATCTCTATGTCTCATCTTTCCAAAAGCCATCATATTAGCTTCAACTTCTACTGCATCTTTCATCATTATTGCCAAAGTAGTAGATCTTCTTTCTCTTAACGTGCATGAAAAATCACCTTCAAAAGCATCTGCATAATGTAACTCGGCTGCTCCCACTGGAGGTTTTATATCTGTAGGAATAGAATTATAGACTTTCACAAATCTGGCGGAGAACTCCTGAACTGACTCAAAACCTCATTTTTTCAGATTGTTATACTGTGTCAACACCTGCGAAGGATTTTTCTGGTCTTCCCATCTTTCGATAAAAAGAGTCATAAAGGCATCATAATTAGCAATTGATCCTGCAGCTAAAGCTCTAAACCACTTTTTGACTTCACCTCTCAAGCTTTGGGCAAATAACCTCATTTTTGCATCATCATAATCCACTTCTTCCAAATCAATGGAATCACTAAAGTTATCAACATGTTGCTGTGCTGTATAACTACCCTCATTATCAAAAGTAAAGATCCTCTGTCCATAATTTTTAGGTAAGTCATGTAAAACCGCGGGAAAAACCAATGGGGCAAATCTGGCAGCCATGGGTGGTGGGTTATAAGGTGGAACAATTACTGTCTGTTGTCTACTATTCTGCACAGGTATTCTTTGGGCTTTGGATATTTTGGACTCAGCCCTTTCATATTTTTGTAAATTTTCCCAAACAGATTTTAGAGAATAATCCCACAAAATTTTTGGATCAACTTTTGTTTCTTTCAAATCAGAATCTGACTTAGTTCTAAGCAAAATCTTTTCACTTGAACCAATATTTTCTTCCCCAAATAGATTTTCTTGAAAAGAAGGGAATATATTTGAAAACTGAGAAATACCTTCTTTCGTCTTGCCTTTGCCTTTGCCTTTATCCGTCTTGAGGAGCTTTTCTAGATTATCCACGCCTGAGAAGAACTACAAACTCGGATTTCTTCTTGTAGCCACAATGTCTTTCTCAGAATATCTTCAAAAAACCTTAAGAAATTGTCACAAGTGAAGTCGCCAGGGCAATATCTACAACCAACTTATTTCAAACTTCCTTGCCCAAGAAATTTGACCTTTCTTTGTCGTTTCTCCTAGGGAAAATTTCACTTTCGTTCCTCGGCAACGGCGCCAAAATGTTATCACTTAGATTTTATTCCGGTTGTAAAAGAATAACACCTAAGGTAACCTATTTCAAACCAAGCTTTAGGTAGAAAACTCAGCCATTTTTCTGCCAGAGAGGGCTCTCTCACGATACATATACAAGGACTGAAATATATATAAAAGTTCTCTCAAAATTTCTCAAAAGGATTTTCTGGTTGAAAAGGAAAACAAGAAACGTTGGGCATGGAGTCAAAGTTTCAAATATATAATATGCCAGTAAGAGATTTGTACCAAACAGATTTCCACAGAGGCAAGATAGCAATCATATTACAGTCAATTTGATTTTTTCAGGTGGTATAGAAAGAAATAATGACATTCCATCAACAACAGGCATCTAACTGGGATGAATCCATTGTCAACTTTGGAGAAAATAGTGAATATTTAAATGCGATAAAACGAGGCATAACCAGTATGAATCTCGAATTATTTCAAGTGTTCATTTAAATATAGAAGAAAGACATAATGGAAGATATGACAAAGGAAGTGAACATGCACATATAAAGATAAAGGAAAAACGGACTGTAAAGATGATCAACACATGAATCTCTGGTCTCAAAAGATGGGTACTTTCACTGTACTGCCTTTATTTATAAAAAATAGACTTCAAAACATACTCTGTCTCTCAAAAAATTTCCAACCCTTTCAACAATGAATCTCATTGTTTTTGTACAAAATTTGGAAGAAGCTTGACATAACTGCTTCTTCTAACTAATAACTGAAAATACTTTAACTTAAAAGATAACTGTCTTTGAGCAATAGATAACTGTCTCCAAATAATATTACAAATTTAAAATAAAAGTATCTTTTTGCCACTTGGCAAAAATTTTGAATATCATCTTTTCGCCACTTGGCAAGAGTTTTGAAAGCATCTATGAATGGACAGAATATCTTGTCCTTCCATATTTGTCCACATAATTCCACTGGTCGGCCGTGGGTAAGTCATAGTTGGTCATTTCTTTTACCAAGACTCACATTTCAACATGACCTGCATAAGAAACAGGAAGAATATTCCCACAGGTTGAGATTAGCATATTTAAAATTTCAAAGTCCTCTGATATTTTCTCCATTAAATTTTTTCCTGTAAGCATATGATCCAACTGCTGGAACTTTCTGTGATCCATCCTTACTTCCTCCAACTGCTCTTCTAAAACGATTTTTTCCTTTTCCCAATGTTCTTTTTCATCAGAGAGCTTTAACATTTTTGCAGTAACATCATTTAATTCATTGGATAATTCTTCCTTTTCCTTTTCCAGTATCGTTAGTTCTGCTCCATGGATAAGCACAGTGTCTGGAATCTTAAGCTTTCGTCTTAACATCAGGATCGTATCATCTTTTTCTTTGAGCAATTTTGGTGCTGCATCTCCCTCTTTATTTATCAAATCTACTTGCAATTTTTTAATCTGTTGCTGTCGAGACTTATTTTCTGCCTTCTCCTGTCTCAACTAATTATTCAATTTATCTAGTGAATTTTTTAATTTGTCTACCCTCAATATTGCCCCCAAATAATCCGAATATATAACTTCTCCCGTTTGTCTGTGCAATAAGATTTTATCTGGGGCATTTATTTTAGACAAATCTACTTTCATTTTTGAAATATTATCTTTTGTGACAACTGAAAATTTCAAGGAATTCTCTCTGATATTTCTGCTAGTAAACAAACTTACTTCAGTATAGGATATATTTCTAACTTTTGGAAATAGCTGACTGGTTTGTTTAGAGGATTCCTGTTTATTCTGACTATGTTCATCAAATACATCCATTATATTTCGGGGCCTATTTACATCACCCTCTACTGGGTTTCTTCAATGCTGTATTCTTTAACTGTAACCTCTGGTATCTTTTCTTCAATTCTTTTTGCCTCTTCTGAAACTGCTATTAACTCTTGTTGTTCATTTATTTTCAACTTTTTTCCTCTTTCTGTTTCTTCATCATCAATGTTCATTACGTCCTGTATGGGTCTCTTAAACCCCACCAATGCAGTATTCGTTGGGTCTTCTGTCTCTATTGTTGTATCTGTCAATGCCATTTCTTTGTCGTGTGCATCCGGAATGATTTCTTCTTTATATTCCAGCCAATTGGCTCTGTCAGACATTCCTTCAATCATCTGATGGTTCAGTGCTTTGATGCGATGATCCGTTCTCCGTTTTGATATTATGTTCAACGGATCATACTCAATGGCCATATCTGTCTCAAAACTCATATCCTTCAATAAATTCTCTATATACACAGCAGCATTTTTATTCTTTATTGTGAATGGACCAAGTGTGAATGGATATTTAATATATGTTGCTTGTTTGTAAACCAAAAAATTGTTATCTTCAACAATCTACTTTTGTCTCAGGAATTCTAAAGCAAAAACCCTTAAGGTAAGAAAAGCTGGTAAAACATAAGGTTTATGTTTGAATCCATATAACCTGATTACTGTACTGTCCTTTGACAAGAACCAATCTCCTGTCGCATACTCTGCACTCAATTGCATGCATGCTTGCATCTCTGGTAATACTCTAGGCAATTTTTTACCAAAGATCATTCTGTAAATCTATGAGAGCATAAAATTGATGTAATTGAACATGTTATTTTCTAATAAAGTCGTGAAAATGATTTCTGGGAACTGCAACTCTTTTTGACTGGCTATCATAATCATTTTCATCAAAAAGGACTGGAACCTGAAATGTCTTAGAGTGGAAAAATTGACCATCTGGTCATGAATCTTCTCTGTCAAAAATACTTCAAAATTAAGTCGAGGGATTTGATTTTCATCGATCCCTGACTGAACCGTACTCATGTTGTACAACAGACTCCATTGAAACTCCATTACATACAAATCCGTATCAAACCCTAAAACTAAATCCAATAATGTCAAAACTAATTGGGTATTTTCATCAAACAAATTGATATCTATAGGGTACGGGACCTCCGAAATACTGGTTTCTGGCTTGAGACACGACAACAAAAACATTTCCCTATCATTTTGAGAAGTATGATGATAATTTTCAATAATGGAGGTTTCGGAAAAAATCTCAGACTCAAGGGTTTGGGAAAAATCTATTCCTAGGGCTTTAATTAACTCAACTGGCTTTATTTCACACACGGCTCTGGTTTTTTGACTGTTTAGAACAATTCTTTCTTCTTGGGAGTAATTTTCGGCACACCATGACACAAATTCTGGGAAAAAAGGGATTTGGTCTGGGCAAAAGGCTATCAAAGACGACTGGTGGACTCTATGTAGGTCTGTCCCTTCCTTTAACAATTCAGACAACCTAAGTTTAATATCAGAGACTAGTAACCTAATTAGGGTATCATAAACGTCTTCGTCTCTATCCTCTAGGGCTTCTTTTGCTTTAAAAACGTCTATATCGTGTATAGTTTCCATTTAAACGTTTCTTTAGACAAAATTCTGTTTAAAAAGCGAGCCAAGTCACCAAACCCTACCTGTATGTACACGCCTTTCTCCTTCTGTCGCAATCGTTGATCCCCACCAGTCTTCAGAGCTCTCCACAATAGCGACACATATGCAAAATGCCGTTATGTGAAGCCCCTTTTATTTTATATAAGCCTTTTTTATTAACTCCCTGTCAACTTTTCTGAACGCGGATCATATCCTACCATTGATCTAGACCTTTTGATCTGGGTCGTCAGATCTCGCCTCCTTTTATCCCCTATGGTGGTATCCGCGATCTTAAAGCGGTCTTTCTTCTCCGGTTTGTTCCTTGCGCGGATCAACCATCTGATGACACCTGTTTGAGTGGTTTTGCTTTCCGCGACCTCTCTTCCTCTTATCAAGTGTGCACCTTCCCAGATGCGGACGAACAATGGCCGTTGATTTGATTTAAGATTTATATCGGCCCTCTGATTGCTATCAACGTATGGTGTATCTCCTTATGCTTTCTCCATCTGCCACGTATCAGGCCCCACTCCGCCACGTGATATGGCCCCGCCGCGCTTTTCTATTTGGTGGTTCCGCATAGTGCTGTGGTGGTTTATGATACCACCATATCACATATGCGGATTGACAAGATTAGGACACGTGTTTGACGGTATTGAGTCCGCAACCACTCTCAACTCCATGCTACCAATTATTTTGGCGGTGCGGGAAACGATATCAGCCGTCGATCTTGATCTTTATCATCTCCGCCATCGGAACCTGGTCTGGATTTAATCCTTTCAAAAATTTGTTTTCAGACTTTGCAAATGTGGGTTTTTTCCTCCTTGTTTTTTTATTGCGAACCTTTTCTTCAACCCTTTTGTGGTAATTTCACTGCTTCTAGATTATTTTGGAAAAAATTTTAAGGTTTGAGTATTTTTCAGATATAGTGTCAACACCATACATATACCTTCCGTGACAATTTGGGATCCTTTGGATCCATTTCGAGATCAAGAAACCAATACTAGTCAAGGGTCGAACTAGTGGAAAAATTTAAAATTTCACCATTTTAATAAATTACAAAAAAGGGACATTACAGAGGTATCAGAGCATGGTCCTTGCACCTGTGAATTAATATCATACATTGAAGAATAATTTTCAGCCATGTCTTACTATTATGATGACTCATATGAGTACAATGCTTATGAGCAGTATGCAAACGATTGTGAGCAATATGAAGCAAAATGTGAATGGTTTGAGGAAGAGGTGTCATCATGCAAGACTTCTTACAATTTCATGAGGAATGAAGATTATTATTATGCCCCTAAGTATGATAAATATGAGTGTGTCACACTACCAAATTATAATTCTATGAATGAGTTACAAAGATGGAGAGCAACATGTAAAACCTTGCCCCAACAATATCAGGAATATCTTGATTTGTATAAGGGAAATACAAAAAAGGCCCCTCCTTTCGAAGACTTTGCTGATTGGGTGTTTTCAAATAGGCCCAAGAATGAGTATGTGGTGTTAGTAAAGAAAGGTTTATGCCATTCTTGTAAAATACCTTGGAGAGAAAATCATATGTGTGTGAGTGAAAAGAGCAGTGAAATATCTGAACCTTCAGGGAATGCATATGTTTCCTACTGGATGAGAGTTTTAGGGTTTTCTTCAAAAAGATATTCCAAATATATTGATCTTAAGGAAACCAAGGGGAAAAATGCATCATCTTTCTTGAAGGAGCAAAATGAGGAGACCCATGAACCACCTAGTTCTAAAATATGTGAAGTAGAAGAAGCAGTACATGAAGAGGATCGAAAGTCACTTCCAAGTGACTCTGAAAAAGATGAAGAGACATCACATGAGCATGAAGAAGATTCTATTGAAAATATTGAAGATCATTTCGAGACACATTCTACCTTGGAAATGAAAAAAAAAATCATTTACTAATGGATGCTTGAACTATGGAGTACCTAATGCAAGGTGCTCACACCTCTATGTTGGTGACATAGAGATCACTTTTGAAAGTGTTGCTGCAAGCCAAACTTCCATTAAACATGAAAATGAAAACCTTGTAGCAGTTTAAGAAGAAACAAGATCAACTTCCCCATCACCACTTGAGCTTCATGAAGTTGGTCCAAGAAATAAGGAAGAAGATGAGGATGTTCATTTGCAAGAGCCTCATTTTCTTGAAGGGTCCTTGAATATGAATGAAAATAAGATCCAAGAGACCCTTAGCATACTCCATGACACTCAAGCATTGGTGTCAAATTCTTTTTGGAGAGTTTCTTCATTGAAGGATTTGGAGAGTTTCTTCATTGAAGGATCCATCCTTCCTTGGAGACATGGAGAAGTTTCAAAGAGCAATGTGCAACATCAAAGGTAATTTCATGTCTCTGATTTTTGATAGAAACAATTTGGTTGAGTTTAATGAATTTTTACATGATGCATACTTGAAGAATAATGAGGATATTTATAAACTCAAAATTCAAAATGAGCAACTTCTTGAAAGGTTGCAATATACTTGTTCTTCCTCCTATGTTTCTAATTGTCATATGGTAGATTGCATGGAGGATTCTCATGACATGGTAGATTATGAGAAACGTGGAAATTTTCATGTGCTTGATGTGTTTGAATATGAGCTTGATGAGATCCAAGCACTTGATGTGGTGGAAGAGGAACTTGAGTTTCCTCTTGGAAATGGTGACACAATTTTTGAAGAAGTGTATGGTTCCACTACCTTGGAACCAACTGATGAGGCTAGTTCTGCACTTTTGAGGGAGGCGCATGATCCTACCATTATGGAGCATTCACATGAGGACGCTTCTGCACTTTCTGATCATTTGGGTGATTTGGTTCATTCTCCTACATCCTACACTTCTATATTTTGCATCATTCATCCTAATGAAGTATGGGCGAAAGGTTTATTTTTTATGGTGCCACATAAGGAGCATGAAACTCCTATCACTCCTTTATATGATGACATTATTAGGGCCATTTCTTATTTACAATTGCAATAAAATTCTTTGTTACCTTATGATGAAACACATCTGCATGGATGCACCTATGATGTTCACTTGAGTCACTTGAAGACTCATGATTTTCCTTGCTCCTTGCTTAGTTCAATTCATATTGGAAGAAATTGATCATCCACTACTTGGGTGAAGAGATATATGATTGGAGAAAATTCTTATTGGCAACAACATCCTTTCTTATTTCTTGATGATACACATGTTCATGGATGCACAAATTCTACTTATGTGAGCCCCTTGAAGGCTTATTGTTTTCCTTGCTCCCTACTTGGTTCAGATTTTAGTGGAGGTTCTTCATTAACTTCTTGGATGAAAGAACACATGGTTGATTATTTTGATGCATATTACATTCCTTTGGAGCAGCATTATAGGACATGGGATCCTCACCTATGTCATGGGATCATACTTAATTGGTCACTCGAAGCTTGTATGCACTTGGAAAATGGTGGTCTACTTACTTGGAGGTATAAGAACTTTCATGATTCTTTGATGAGGAACCTCCTTGATGTACATTTTTATTATGTTGTTATGTACTTTGATGATATATATTTTGTACTCATGATGTTTGGAAGAATGCATACAAGAAAATGGAATCAAGGAATTGTATTTCCTAATGGTATGGGTTGGAGAGCACTCTTAATTGTTGGAGTGCAATACAAGCAATGGGACCCTGGGATAATTTTTAGTCTCATTGGTTTCAATTTTTGGGGGAAACAAGAAGTATGGGAGATGGATTCCCCACTTAATAAAGTGATTTTAATCAGAGTAGTGCAAAAGCAAGCATGGTGGTTCCTCTCTAAAATCTTCATGGAATCTCGAAGACTGAAATTTGGGCAACTCAGTGGCAACTTCAAGAATTATGCAGTGGTATCAGAAGGGGTTTCCAAAATATGAAATAGGTAAAGAGTAATTGTGAAAACATGGTTTGAAGGATTTAATTAACATTTTGGTGTTTAGTGGTGATGTTAAAGGGATATCAAAATGAAAAAAAGAAAACCCACATCTCCGTGCTTTTGGAAACACACAATTGTAGTGCATGGGTGGCTCTACTCAAGGTTTTAGAAGAGAATTTTTGGGCAGAAAATTTTTGGAAAGAAAGCAGGTTCTTCCACATACATGTGTTGAAATTGCTTGAAGACAAGCAATATTGGGAAGCAGTGAAATTTAGGGGCGAAATTTCGCCAATTGACTATTTTTGGGGCATTTTTTCAAAACATAAATTCGCTTTTTGGTCATTTTTAGTCTCTAATATCTCCTATATTTACATAAAATATGTTTTTTTATCATAATATTCGCCAAAATTTACAATTTTCAGTAGTAAATTGTATGTTTCATATTTAATATTTGCCTGCTAATCTATATATATGTATTTTTCAATCCAAAATAATCGCCTAGAATACTATACTTAAGTATAGTATTATAATCCATAAAAAATACCCTGTTGGGAAGGGAGGATTTGTCATGTCCCAAAATTTTGCATTGGGTGACAATGGCCTAAGCCCCTTGGCCATACTCATGATAGTTTGTCAAATTGATGCTAAGGGTCAAATAATTGCCAAGAATGATGTCCAAGTTAGTAATAATGTGAAATTAGATCCAAATGGAAAAGGTGGGTCACATTAAGAGAAATTCCCAATTCAAAGTTGTAATATACCCATCCAAATGAACTGTCATGGAGAAAAATTACTAATTCCCTAGGTTGGGGGTGGAAGCATTAGGATTTGAAATAAGAGGGGCTAATAGTTTATGTTTGGACATTAGAATGCCACAAATATTTAATAAAGGAGCTAAATAAATAAATACAAGGGAAAATCAAAGTGGCAATTGATCATGAAGACATGTGGAGGATGTGGGACCCCCACAAGCTAGATTTTCTATGCCACATGGCATCCTCCTCTTGTCAATTCGAATCCATAAGGAGTCCAACATTCTTGGGATGAGTTGGAAGGATCATACACTTGGAAATATGCATCATAGGTCGAATTGGGATGGAAGTATAACTCCCATGGAAGAGGAAGAGTCAAATGAGAGGTTCTTGGACACTTGGACTAGATTCCCTAGATCTATGACAACAATGATGAAGATGCTATGACACCTATGACACAAATCAGACCTGAATACTAACATCTAACATATGTGACATGTCAGGGCTAAAAATAGCCTCCAAGAAGGTTCCCAAGTGAGTTAGGGCAGCCAAAGAGACACCAATTTGAATTTGAAGGAGGAGGCTAGAATTGGAAGGACAAGTGGCATACTTGGGAATCTCTTCCCAAATTGAGTTGGGATGAATCTCATGGATGGAATTCGAATTGGGGAAGCCTTAGTAATTTTATAAAATTCAGAAACAAATAATAATACCAGCTTTTGATCATTTTAGATTTTGCATTTGGAGAGGAGAACTAGTGGAGTGTTACTCTACTTGCCTTAGCACCAATTTCAAGGGTGAAAGATTCCCATCCTAATTGGAAATTGGAGAGGCCATTCAGACCTTTCATTTGGAGCTACAATGGAGTCTTTTGTTACAGGTTGAAGCTACAATTCATCTCATGGTCACATCTCTTTCAACTTGCTTCTACAACCATTCTTCTATTTCTTGGCATATTCTTGCTCCTTGAGGAGAGGCGCACTTGTTGAGGTGGTGAAATATTTTGGATAGATATTGAGGCCCAATATATTTGTAATATGATATATATATACTCTGTTTCTACTGCTCAGAATACTTTCAAGTTGAAACTCAAAGATATTTTATGTAAAAATGCTAAACTATGAACAAATGGTGTCATTTCCCCAATACCTTGTTATTTGCATTTGAAGTGGTATCAAATTAGAATGGTTCAGTCAATTTCTGATGTATTAATGTTGTATGGAGTTCCATTAATATGCTTAATAATTTTCATATTCATTATACAATCATTTGGAGCAATATTCTTAAGTTTCATAACCATTTGTGAAGATTTACTATCAATTCCCCCCTATGTCGAAACTAGTCTTTTTATATCTGATTTAAGAGGGTTGTAGCAGATTTAATAAACTGAATAGTGATTCATATGAGACTGTATTTATGTCCCCTATATATCCCCTTCCTCTTTTCATAAATTCGAGAGGTTCCAATAGCATTTGGAGAGCCATTTCCATCATCTACCCCATGGGGAATTGAACCCCTAATTGCTAGTCAAATTCCCTACATGGGCCAAAATTCAAAGGAGAGTTGTAGAAGCCTTTTGAAGAATCTAAGGAATCCATTAACCTCATAATAATTTCCTAATACCATCCATATTCCTTCTATAACAATTTGGGAGCATTTGGAGCTATTTGGAGATCAAGAAACTAACACTAGTTAAGAGAAATTGCTAGTCAAATCCCCTACCTTGGCTAGAATCCTAAGGAGAGTTGCAGAAGAATTTTGAAGACTCTAAAGAATCCATGAACCTCATAATACCATCCATATACCTTCTTTGACAAGTTGGGAGCATTTGGATCCATTTGGAGATCAAGAAACCAATACTAGTCAAGGGTCGAACTAGTGGAAAATTGAAAATTTCACCATTTTAATAAATTACAAAAAAGGGACATTACAATTTTGGAAATAAAAACTATTAGGGTAGGTATATTATATACATATCTATCTTTGGTTCGATTTTCAAATCCTAACTCATTACAGGTTCAGATTTATTCCCAGTGGAAGTTAGGGTTTCTAACTAGTCTAAAACAAGTGTTCTGGGAAAAACGATTATATATGGAGCATGTGAGATACAAATTGAGTAATACCTATTGTATCAAGAAGAATATATAACATAGTATCTTTGGTAATAATATCATATTCAAATTCAACAAATTGGACACGTGTCAAGCTATACACTTTCGCTCTTCTAAAACGGCAAAAAATAACAAGTGTTGCAATTGCTACAATTTTTTATTGGCAAATCTAAATTCAACGAAACCTATGGAATTGAAATGAGGACATATTAGGATAGCACAAGATGATATTTAAGACTCATAGGGGCCAAAATTTCATAGTTACATCAGGTGTAATTTCATCCAACAAAACAATCTCCAAATCAACATTTTTAAAGGTATGCCATCCTGAAACTTTGATAAATTTTGATTCGAATATCTATTTTGAGTGATCTCAAAAGTGTGATAAATATTGTGGATATATATTTTTATTGATCCACATGGCACCAAAATGTGGTGGAAAAATTCACACTCCAATCAAACCACCAAAGGATTCATCCCTGACCTACGATGAAAGTGAAGACATATCTTTTAGGGTGTCCAGTTGGAAGATATGCTTAAAGGGGCTCTGAGAACGGTTGATTTAGTTAACTTTGAAAATAAGATAGCTTGTAAAGAGGATCTCAAGGGGATGGAAATAAAAGAGGATCTAGTCAATATTACCAATGAGATGGAAAGTTATAAAGAAGATATTCAAGATTTGAAGGTATTTCATATTCAACATGAGATACGTATCCTTGAACCTATATCATTGGAGAATTATTTACTTTGGCAAGCAAAGTTGAAAGTAAAAATATGGAAATGAATACTAAAAGGACCACCTCTCAACATATAGAGAGAATAATGTTCCTTCTTATAACCCTCCTCAAAGGTTGACACCTCAACAACTGGATGAAAGAAGAACAAAAGGTATATGCTTTAATTGTGACAACAAGTATAGTAAGGGATGTAAGTGTGGTGAGAACAAATTATTCTACATAGATTGTGAAGAGGAAGAAGCAAAAGAACATGAACCATCTCAATATGAATAAATAGAAGAGATTACTCCCACCATATATTGCCATGCATTAGCTAGAATTGGCACTCCTCAAACTCTCAATATCAAAGGATATATCAAAACAAAAAAGGTAATAGTGTTGATTGATTCTGGTAGTTCTCATAATTTCATTCATTGTAAATTAGCCAAAATTCTCAATTGCTTTGTCTAACCAGCACCAAAGTTTCAAGTAATGATTGCAAATAGAGGAACTATTAATTGCTCAGGGAAATTCCATAATATCAAGTAATGATTGCAAATTCCAAAGTTTCAAGTAATGATTGCAAATAGAGGAACTATTAATTGCTCAGGGAAATTCCATAATATCAATCTTAATATGGGGAAATATGTATTGAATAGTCCAATGATTTCTATACCAATGGGTGGTATTGATTCTATCTTAGGGGTTCAATGGTTAGAATCATTGGGAACAATGGGTTTTAATTTTCAAGAAGTTTTCATGAAATTTTCATGGAAAGGAAAAGAATTGGAGTTAAGGGGTATCATAGGGAAACCAAGCAAGGTGATAAGATCTAATGTTAATTGTACAATTATTATCACTAGATGTTCAAACATATATGCCTCCTATTCCCATGGATCTCCAAAGGGTCATTAATAATCATTCCAAGGTATTTGAAGATATTCCAAAAGGGCTTCCATCTACTCAAAATTTTGATCATGTTATTCACTTAATTCCACGAAATGTTCCTCCTAACATCAAACCTTACATATACCCCTATGGCTAGAAGAGTGAAATTTTTTATATGGTTGAATCAATGTTAGAGGATGGAATAATTAGGCATAGCCAAAGTTCTTACTTTGCACCATTGTTAATGGTACACAAGAAGGAGTGATCATGGTGTATGTGTCTAGATTTTAGAGAGATCAAAAAGATCACCAACAAATATAAGTTTCCCATTCTTGTAATTGATGAATTGTTAGATGAACTACATGGATAATTTTACTTCACGAAGTTGGATCTCTGTTCAAGGTATCATCGGATTAGAATGAAGGTCGAAGAAGAAATCCAAAAAAAAACATTCAGAACTCATGAAGGTCATTATGAATTTCTAGTCATACCTTTGGCCTTACAATTGCACCTTCCACGTTTCAAGGTTTCATGAATTCAATTTTCAAGCCCTTCCTTAGATAATTTTTGTTTGTATTTTTTGATGATATACTAATCTATAGCAAGTCTTGGGAATAACATGTTCAACATATTGACAAGGTTCTACAACTACTAAAGGAGCAACAACTATAAGCAAAACCTCCCAAATTTTTCTTTAGAGTAAAGGAAGTAGATTATTTGGGTCATATTGTATCTCATGAAGGTGTCAAGGTAGACCCAAACAAAATTAAAGTCGTAATGGAATGGCCAATCACCAAAACCTTGAAGATTCTTAGAGGATTATTAGGTTTGACAGGGTACTACCACAAGTTTGTTTAGAACTATGGAAGAATAATAGCAGCTCTAACAACATTATTGAACAAGGAAGCATTTTCTTGGAATCCATAGGCAACTCAAGATTTTGAACAACTTAAAGAGGCAATGTACAAAGCTCCTATTTTGACCACACCAGACTTCACAAAAACCTTCATTGTGGAATGTGATGCCTCAGTAAATGGAATCAGTGTTGTTCTAATGCAAGAAGGATGGTCCCTTGCTTTTGAAAGTAGACCAATAAAGGGAAAGAAATTACAGAAAACCATTTATGAGAAGGAAATGATGGAAATACTACGTGCACTTAAGCAATGGCATCCTTACCTAATAGGTAGGCACTTCAAGGTCAAAACAGATCATGATAGTCTTAAATACTTCTTGGAAGAGAGACTATATTTAGGAGAGAAACAAAAATGGGTAACCAAGATGTTTGGATATGAATTTGAAATCATCTATAAAAAGGGGAAATAGAATGTGGTGGTAGATGCATTCTCCGGAAAATATGAGGATGTTGAGGCATTACTTTATGCAATTTCGATTGTACAACCTGATTGGGTAGTAGTAGCAAGGGAAGAATGGCCTATCTGTGTGGATGCTCATTCAAAAGATACAAAATAATCCCATGTATCAGATACTTTTATGTTTAAAAATGATTCACTATGGTATAAGTATCGCTTATATATATGTAAGAACTCTCAACTCAAACAAAAGATCATTTTGGAATTACAAACCTCTCCTATAAGTGGGCACTTGGGATTCCTAAAAACCTACCATAGGGTCAAGAAGGAATTTTTTTGGGAAGGTATTAAACATGATGTTCAAAGGTTTGTGGCAGAATGTTTGGTTTTCCACCAAAATAAGGTTGAAACAGTTAATACCACAAGTCTTTTACAACCATTAGACATACCTTGTTAGCGCTAGAAGGAAATCTCAATGGATTTTATCATAGGTCTACCCAAGTTAGAAGGGAAGAATGTTATTATGGTGTTTGTTGATAGACTCACAAAGTATGCACACTTTTGTGCACTCTCTCACCCTTTTAATGCAAGTATAGTTGTTGCATCCTTCATGGAAATAGTTTAGAATTTACATGGAAACCCGAAGATTATTGTAAGTGATAGAGATCCAATTTTTATTGGTGAAATTTGGACTGAATTATTTTCTTATTTGGGTACCTAGTTGGCTCACAATTCATCTTATCATCCTAAATATGATGGGAAAACTGAGATAGTGAACAAATGTTTGGAAGGAATTCTTCCTTTCTTTGCATCGGATAAACAAGCAAAGTGGGTGAAGTGGTTATCTTTGAAATAATGGTGGTACAATACTTCCTTCCATACATCATCAAAAATGTCTCCATTTATGGAAATTTATGGGTGCCATCCTCCATCTATCACACCTCCCATGAAAGGAAAATCTAGAGTTCAAGTTTTGGAATATCACCTAGAGCACCAGCAAGAAGTTCTCTAGATATTGAAGGACAACCTGGCTATTTCAAAAAATAGAATGAAACAACGAGCAAATTAACATTGCAGTAAAAGGAGTTTTGAAGAACGGGATTTCGTATTTCGGAGGATACAACCTTACATGCAGATGTCCCTCAAACAACTAAATAAGGACAATAAATTAGCACCCAAGTAGTATGGTCCTTATAAAGTGTTGCAAAATATTGGTAGTATGGCTTACAAATTGGGTATCCCTTCATCTTCAAGAGTACACCCAGTTTTCCATGTTTCTCGCTTAAAGAAGGTAATAGGAGACAAGATACCAATTCAAACTATCTTGCCAGAGCTTAATGAAGAAGGAAAAGTCATATTGGAACTTGAACAAACCACTGAAACAAGGATCAAGCAACTACACAATTGGGTTATTACTAAGTAACTCATCAAGTGGAAGAACTTACCAGTTGAAGATTCGACATGGGAAAATGAGTACTTCATACAGAAGCATCTACAACTAACCAAGTGTTGAGGAAAACACTTGTCTAAATGGGAGGGGCATGTTAATCCCTAAATGGTGGTACATTACCCCCTATATTGTGGCACATTACATATTATTGATGTCGTCTTGGGTCCATTAGTGGTAATTATCATTAGTATTATTATATTATTGATGTTGGTTGGGGTCCATTAGTTGTAATTGTACCTCTTTGTCTCCTATATATAGGATGGAGACCTTTTCATTTGGAAAATATTATCTGTTCTTGTCTTGTCTTGTGTACTTAGTACATTGTGTAAGGAGGTTTCCCCCTCAAAGAGGCTTTCTATTCATTTATTTTCTTCATTAGTAAGGCGTAGATTGCTATTTTTGGTCTATTTATGTTCTTTTCATGCCCTTTTGGGTGGATTTGTTGCATAAAATAATCACTTCATTGATACAAATAGTTGTTATAGAATATTTGTTGATTACTTCATTCTGTAATTTGGATTCGCGATTGATTGTTAAGTTCCTACAAAATAAGAGAATTAGTTAATTTGATTTTGTTGTTGGTTATGGATTGTTATGTTTATGAATTGACTAAAAGTGTCTCTATGTTAATCCTTCCATGGGAATCGTAACTAATGATTTCTTCTTGGTTAATATGCTTTGGGTTTAAGATTGTATTGAGTTTTCCACTTTACTACACTACATATTAGATAAATCAATGTTTGATAAGAAATTTCAACTCGCATAGACATTGCACGGTAACTTGAAAGGAAACATGAACCCTAGTTTGACAAATTAATGAACTTGTAGTTGATTGATTTTAAAAGATCAATTAATTTTCTCATCATTTTGTTGTTGTTGTCTGGGAAGTTATTGAGGGTGAAATAGTACATCTTGCATTGATTTTAGTCGACACATAGTATTGGGATTTATAGAAGGTTATTATTGACTAAATTTTTTGAATATTCCATACTTAATGTTTACATTTTAAAGTTAAAATCATGAATATAATCATTTTGAATATGGAGGAGTATAAATGGTAGGGTCGAGGAACCTACACACTTTGTAGCGAGTTTCTATTCCATTGAGTCAAAAATATGTAGTTTGCATGAATCAAAGAGGAAATCCTAGAGTAAGTGGTGTAGTAAAATCCACCCATAATACTAACAGACCTATAGGTAGAAGGGGACAAGGAGAAGATTGGGACCTCAAAGGAAAATGAACTCTTGCACTAAAATATTCTTCAAGAGTTGAATCATCTTCAATAGATGAAGCTAAGTTTCATCCTCTCATGGAAGGGAAAGGGTATACAGACAAATTAATTAGTGGAGAGAGAGATTAAGATCCTAAAGTCCAATTTAACCTTGTTCACGAACCAGTAGATTGTGTTCCCACTGAAGGATTAAAGGCTATTTAAAAATCCTTTCCAGAAGGTCTCTTTGGATGATTGTTTGGGAATACTATGGTAGATGATGATGATGGTTCTAATACAAATTTTGAGTTTCCAATTGGAAATATTAGAGGAGAATCAGTAATGAAATCTATTCCCCTCTTAGCCTTACCTAATTTTCATAGGTTTTCAAGCAAAGATCCTAACACTTTCCTTTGTTAAATGTTTTTCTCCATAAAATTTAGGAAAATGCTTCAAGTAATTATCGGGGAGATTATTTAAATTTTGAGGGAGCATAAAAGGAGAATATATAGCAATTACCAATGGATTTACCCTAGGAGGAGGTGGAGGGAGAGGATTATTCACCATTAAGTATCTCAAAATGAGATTTTTGTCTTCAAGAGAAATTGGAGTACAAGGATATTTCACAAAAGGTTTCGACCAAGGTTTGTTTTCTTAAAAAATTGTTATGAGTGAATATCACAAAACAATCAATTATTTATCTTATCTTTATCTTTTTCAAGGGGAGAATATTCTTCAATAGGACTCTCACAAACCAAAACCTTTTCTTTTATGTCATGATCAAGAAAAGAAATTGTTTTCAACATGCAGACAATGAAAAATCCTTCTCATGTTTATTCCTTTGTGTGATCAACTTCTATGGATTTCACAACAATGGAACTTTTTTAGAACCTGGATTAGCTCTGGTATATCTCTTTCCTTCTGCCATATTTCTAAAAATGAAGCCACTGGGTGAAAATTTACAATATTATCTAAGTGCCTCTTGTTCACCAATAAGAAATGAATTCTTTATCATTATATCCGAGGGTAAAAAAAAAAAATTTCTTCACTACCCAACAATGGCACCAAAAAGATGTTGTTCCCTGATATGTTCCTGGATAGGGAACTATGCCAATCCATCCATATGTCAAATTTATACCTTGCAAAGATTTTCTATTGACCTAACAGAACTTTGTAACTTTCACTTCACTTAATAATATTTATGAGACAAGCACTCAAGAAAATAAGAGCACATTTTCACTATAACTTGTAACCCTCAAGGCACCATTTTCAATGTATCAAACAATTTATAAATAGAACAAAATAATATAGAGAAAACATACTTCAAAAAAGATAATAGATATTTTATTGAAATATAAGATTTGAGCATTCATAGATCTAGGTGCAAAATCTAACAAGATATGATGATTAAATCAAGTGTGAACATTTGTGCAATAATATATATGACTCATTACACATTAATTTTGAAGACAAGAAAGACAATGATTTTATTATCAGAGTGATGAATTAATGAAGAAAGGTTACAATATATAGGAGACCAATTCGAATTAGGTTAAGGATCAATTTGAATTGTCCATGCTATGTATAGAGGGTTCATGCTATGAAGAGAGGGATATTTAGGATTAAATGAGAGAAAATAACCTCAATAATTCATGCATGCACTCCTAGATTGAGTTAATTGATAAAAGGACTCATTGATCACTCAGTTAACTGAATGACAACATGCATGTCCCTAAAATCTCTCAAGAAGGGTACTATTGACTTAACTAGGGAAATAATGAGTGTTAAGGGTATTTGTGTGTTATTTAGGACTTATTTTAGTGGACTAACTTAAGTTTTAACTAAGAAATACTCCTTAAATCAGGGAAAAAAAACCCCAAATCAGGGAATGCAAACTCCAAATCAAGGAAGGCACCCCAAAACTAGGGTTTTGTCTCATGGGTGATTTAGGGGTGTTTTGGGGTGTGGTTGGACCCATTAGATGCATAAACACATGCTATAGGAGGGTTGTTTAATCTAACACCCCCCATAATCCTAACTAGGAAAAAAAACTAAGAAAAAGAAATGATTCTCGTCAATTTGCAGCTATATTAGGTACTCATGCACAAAAAATAGAAATATTCTTTGTAAATTGGGAAAGAGGGAAAAAACCCAATGGGAAATCCCCCCTCATAAAAGAGAATGTGGAAAGAATGTGAGAAGAAGGTCTTAAGGAGCCTCCTCCATAACTTCTTTGACTCCCTAGGAAGCTCTCAGTTGGATGAATAACTTGCTAGAAAAGGACTTGGTAAAAATATCTGCAATCTGCTCAGAGGAATGGTGGAACTATAATCTATGATCCCATCATGGATATATCCTATAATATAGCGTATATGGATCTCTATGTGCTTGGTTTGTTGGCACTGAATAGGCTCTCTTAAAATCTGAATGGATCCCTGGTTGTTGCAACAGATGATGGTATGTATGTGAAACTTTATTCCAAACTCAATGAGAATACGTTGTAACCAAATGGCTTGTGGTGCAGCATTTACTGCTCCTATGTACTCTGATTCTATTGTTGATAGAGAAATAGTGGCTTTCATTTCACTTAACCAAAAAATAGGTCATAATCCCCAACTAAAGAAGTATTTTGAGGTGGACTTGAGATATGTTCCATCACCAGCTCAATCGAGATCTATGTATCCAACCAAGTAAAATTTGCAAGCAGCAGCATAGTGGATTCCATAATTATATATCCATTTTACATAATGGAGAAATAATTTTGCAGCCTTAGACTGTGTTAAGGTGACCCCCAAATCTGATTCGGTGATTTGGAGTCCAAGAAATAATTGTAACAGTCTTCAGTCAGTCATGAAAAATATGTCATGCAAGGCATGTTTGAACCATGCAATGGAGGTAGTGGAGCTCCCAATAAAGAGGATATCATCCACAAAGATTAAATTAAGAGATATTTGTGTTCTCAAATTATATACACATTTGGATCTGAATTACATCTTGATAAATTTTTGGATAAAGAGAAAAGAATCCATTTTTTCATACCAAGCTCGAAGAGCTTGTTTCAGTCCATATAAAGATTTATTTAATTTGTATACCAAAGATGAGTTTTGAATGTATCCTAGTGGATTCTCCATGTCTATATATTCTTAAAGGTCCCCATGAATAAAGTTACCTTTCACATCCATGTGATGGATCTCCCATTTTTGTGCATATTCTATGGAAAAAACAAGTCGAAGTGAATCCATATTTGCAACTGGAGCAAACGTTTTTTGTGTAGCCAATGCCATGTATCTGAAAGAATCCTTTGGCCACCAATATTTCTTTATACTTTATGATAAACCCATTGGCTTCCACAATGGATTTATATATCCATTTTCATCGAATCAATTTGCTATCTTTTGGAAGAGGTACCAAATCCCAAGTTTTGTTGTCCATGAGGGACTGATTCTTTTCATCCATGGAAAACTCCCAATGAGGATTGTCGAAGGCTTCCCCATGGATTTGAGAATTATATGAGGCTACTATGTAGAAATTAATTGGAAGCAATGGATCTATGGATCCAAGAGTGCGAGTGGCAGCATAAAACTCAGAACAAATTCTTCAAGTATCAACGGGATCACCCGCTAGTTCTCCAGCTTCTTTTAGTGTTTGTTTTTCCCAATGAGGCCAAATTATTGGGTCTGCAACACTCTCATTTGCAGCAAGATCATCATCATATGTATGAGAATCTGAATATGTATATGAATCATTTCCCGAGTGTGTGATGGAAGGTATATTTTCATATAGAGAAGGTACAAGCAAAACATCTTGAAATTGCCCATCTTTTTGTAAAATATTACCTTTTCCACATACCTTGATTGGATTATTCTCTCCCATGAGTACTTCTTGGATAGAGGATGTATGAAAGGAGGTGAACATGTACTTGCATGAAGCCATATGATTTGAAGCTCTGGAATCTAGGATCCAGGACGATGATATTGAAGTTGAAGTTGGTATGAGTGCATGTTCCCTTTTAGGAGGAGATCTTCACTTGCATACTTTGTCTTCATTTTATTCAAAGAATTTATTAAACCTGCAATTTTATTCTTTCTGAGGTCCCTTTTTTCAATAGGGACATATGGGTATCTCCTTCCCTTCTTTGTCATAAAAGAAATTGGATTTTAGCTCCTTCTTGCCTTTGTATGAGGACTTATGTTGAGTGGCTTGCTTTCTTGTCTTCATTTGCTACAAGTGCATAAGCATTTGAGAACCTATGTAGGCCCATCTAAAATTTGCTATCATATTCTTGAATAACAGATGTAGCAAATACATCTAGAGAAGGCATGGTGAAGGATGCTCCAAGTGCTAATTTAGTAGAGTGAAATAAATTAGAAACAAAAGTGTTGAATTCGGGACCCAATTTAGAAAGGATAGAGAGTACCATTTGAGTGTCTTGTTTGGTGATGTTGAACATATTGAGATGAAAGAGGATGGATCTAAACTTTTCAAATAACTCTTGTACATAATCGAAATCACTTGGTCTCAAATTCATTAACTCTACCTCTAAAACATGACCCCTCATCTCATCTTGCATACTGAAGTGTTTGGCTAAGGAGGTCCATATTTCATTAGGGTATTATTGTATAGAATATGGTAAAGTAGGTTAGGAGACACACAATAACATAGCATTTAATGTGCTTCATCCATATTATAAAGATACTTGTATTTCTCAACAACAGACATTGGTTCCAACTCATTTCCCATGGTCATTTAGTACAACCCCTTATTTCTTAAGAGCATCTCCACTCTTGGCTTCCATTCAAAGTAATTGAAGGAGGTTAGTAGCTTGTCAGAAGGTAGATCCATGGCTGCAAGAAACTTCTTTGATGGATGCAAAACATTCTTTAATGGCTGCAACAAACTTGCTTCCTTGGTGGAGCCAAAGCAGCTTTCTTCAAACTGAAAAAGTAGTGGTTTTTGAAAAACCTTTTTTAAATGCAGCAAATGTCCTTTTTTGGCAGATGAAAAAGGCTTGTTTGGTAGCTACAAAATCTTGTTTGGTGGATGAAAAATCGTCCTTGGTGGCTGCAAAATCCTAGCTGTGAAAGCACTTCTCAACCTATAAAAACTTGATAAATAATACTAGCATACTAGCTAGTTTAGCACCCCCTAGCTCTGATACCATATAAGATTTGAGCATTCATAGATCTAGGTGCAAAAGATAACAAGATATGATGATTAAATCAATTGTGAACAGTTTTCCAATAATATATATGAATCATTACACATTCATTTTGAAAATAAAAAGGACAATGATTTTATTATCAAAGTGATGAATTAATGAAAAGAGGTTACAATATATATGAGACCAATCCGAATTAGGTTAAGGATCAATTTGAATTGTCCATGCTATGTATAGAGGGTTAATTCTATGAAGAGAGGGATATTTAGGATTAACTAAGAGAAAACAACCCCAATAAGTCATGCATGCACTCCTAGATTGAGTTAACTGATAAAAGGACTCATTGATCACTCAATTAACTGAATGACAACATTCACGTCCCTAAAATCTCTCAAGAAGGGCATTATTGACTTAAATAGGGAACTAATGAGTGTTAGGGTAATTGGGTGTCATTTAGGACTTATTTTAGTGGAATAAATTAATTCTTAACCAAGACACACTCCTTAAATCAGGGAAAAAACCCCAAATCAAGGAATCCAACCCCCAAATCAAGGAAGGTGCCCCAAAACTAGGGTTTTTTCTCATGGGTGATTTAGGAGGTTATTTTGGGTGTGGTTGGACCCATTAGACTCATCAACACATGCTCTAGGAGGGTTATTTACTCTAACATGAATAAATACCAATATTTTATCAAGAAGGAAACGTATTGAGCTAAAGAATTCAGTAGCAACAAAAAATGTATCTAGAATGAGTTACAGTGATAGCATTGGGCAGTATTTACATCCCACGTCATAGAACACCAAATAAACACTTTAGATGATTGCTCGATGATAAATAAATAATAGTATGGTTCTTACATGTATGAATAGGTCATGGAAACACTTCCATCATTTTACATTAAATATGTAAATGATATTAAATTACCAATAGACATTCACAACAATGGTCATAATACCATAATTGTTGTACTAAAACTCTATTGGAAATACTCAAAAATCCATATACATTAACTGAAATAGTTTGTAAATAAAAAAGAGTGGCACAAAAAATATAAGATCTCTTTATAGACTGATACATTTGAAAAGATGAATCTATAATGGATTAACAAACTAAAGATATTTCTCTCTTCGTAACTCTCTTGAGATAATCAACTTTTTGTTCTCTCCTAAAAAATGGTGATCCCTTGATATCAAATTGATTCCCTCCTATATTTTACTTTCTTTCTAACTAGAATAATTGTTTGTCTTGATCGGTAATGGAGTATTACTAATATTAGATCTTATTTATGCTCCTCCCGTGAATGTCTATAAGAAATGAAAATGCTTGGAGATGACATGTACCCATCCCTATCTTCTTTGGTTCGATTGGGCTGATGTTGAGGCACCTTGTGAAAGAAAGCGGCCTTTGCTTGATAACCTAGCAATGTTTCTCTATTCCTAACTTGTTGGATAGGTAAAAGTTACCATTTTTCTAATTTCCATATCCAACTGAGTGTATTGGTCATAAGTAGGAATAGGAAGCCTTTGTAAAGTCGTATTTGTTTCTGATAAAAGATCAAATCTCATTGATAGCTTATTAATAATAGTTTGCCCCTTCAATGACTCTTTCATATCTTGAAACTTATAAACATCATTTCTTCCTTGGATCAATAATGCATTGTATACTTCTCCAAAGAGTAAAATACATTTTTCATCCCAAACGAAGGTATTCCTATATGAATTAAAAATTTAAATTATTTCTAAATATTATTCCATTCTTAAAGGCAACATTACTTAATATTTAAACGTTTTGGACCAATTGCCTATTGCTAAGCACTCTAGTGGCATTTATTATTAATGCAGTTCTATCAATAACCTCTAAAATATTCAATTCATCCTAGGATATTGAGTTTAAAAACATGATAATAGTATCCACAATTTGAGTCTTGTCACCTAATTCAATCCAAATCTAATTTATCTTTGTTGAACTTGGGAAGCTAAATCATTTTCATCCTATAGCACAATAAGATGTTTATGATTCCATGCTTCAGATATTATTATACTCAATTGATCCCAAAGAATTTGTTTAGCTCCAATTAAGTAATTCTTGCCAACCAACCAATCTGGATATTGGTCTGGACCCTTCTACAATTAAGCCCTAGCATTTTGAGCTTCACCAATAAGAGACTCTCTCTCATTGACTTGATCTTGTAGAATAGTGATCTATTCCTCTTGTGTTGAAATATTTCTCTTTAGTTCTTCTACTTCTTCCTCCTTAATATCTAATTGTGCCATAGTTTTAGCGAGTTCTTTTGATGCATCTTCTGATGTTACTTGGGTTGGAAGTGAAATATTTACTATTGTGCCTTCTTGTTTCTCTTTTTCCAGCCTCTCATTCAAATATTTACATAGGTTAAATTTATTATTTAATTTTGTTGGGCCTAGCTTATTGGAGGTACCATTTTTGAAGAAATTGTTTTGGTGTGGTCAAAGACAAGGCAGAAGTGGTTTGGAAAAGCGATCAAATCCAATGAAGAAGCCAGGAAATGGGGAAAAACGGTCATGATTGATCGAGTCAATGGTCAGAGTTGATTTAGTTAGTTAGAAATGGTCCACATTGTATAAATGAGTCGGTTAATAAGTTTGTGGGTTAGTGGGAGCAGGGAAAGCTAAGTGCACCCTATAAATATGTAAAAAGAGGGAAGTTTTGGGGTGTCTCTCTGTTGGTTATTATATTCAGGTTATTATTGTTGCTATCTTTTGAGTCTATAATGAAGCGTTATGATATATATGTCGGAGTTATTTTGGGGAAACCAAGTCATTGATATGCATGTTGTGTGCACAGATCCTTTGTAGTTCATGAAGAAATATGTAAGTCACACTTGAACTGCTTATTTGGTTGTGACTCATAATAAAAGACACGTGCTTCCGTGGTTTTTCCCATATGGGTTTCCATGTTAAACATTGTGTTTTATGTGTTGTGAGGTGTGATGTGATGTGATTTGATATGTGTTTCTTTCCTCTATTGAATACTTATATGAATGCATTATCGGCATAAGTGTATGTAATGTGAATTTAATTATAATATAAGTACATCAATATGGCGAAGATATGGGTTTTGTCGAAGTGACGTATGTGTCGAATCCCTGATTATGTTGATGTTCTAGAATAGAATATGTTAATGAATGTCTTGCATGTCAGGTTATTCCCCTTCTGCATTGTAGAATCTCAGTTCATGCAATCTCCTTAGGTACTTCAGGTGAGACTTCATATGCTTTGTAGGTGTTCCCAAAAGGGATTCATTCATATACATGCCATGGACCTTCATATTGTTCTACCTTGTGTTATTTGGCCTTTTAGTGCCTAGTCTAGTGTATTGGACCATAGTTTGTCCACATTTGACCACTTAGACTAGTGATATAGCCATGAATCCTTTTTTCCCACTTATCCACTCATTTCCATCATTTTAGGAGTCAATGTGCCCCACTACCTTGCATTTATGTGGGATTTATTACATTTCCATGTTTCAAGGAGATGGAATGCATCGTCTTAATTATTTGGTAAACTTGTGCATTAATGGACACTACTTAGCCAACTACTCACACATGCACCCTCATAATGGTACCTTTCACACTATTTTGACTAGCCTAACCTCCTCATGGTCCATCTATGTTCATTGAACCTCATTATGGCCCAATCTATGATTTACATTTGGTCTCATGTCATTGATGAGTGAATTGGTCCAATCTAATCCTCATTATTGTGAGCTACTCAACTTGCCACTAAGCCTCTCGATTTTGTCTCTTGAGAGCATATATATATTGTACTCATGTTAATGAATAATATCAAAGTGGAATTCTTCCCACTGGAGTGATTTTCCTCTAGTGTTCTGTTCAATATTTATTCTCTATTCTTGCTATCTCTTTGTGCAAATAATTCTAAGTGAGATTGCTTTTGCTATCTAGATCTAGGTTGGATTGTCACATGTATCAGAACCTAGTGTTGTGATTGTTGTGTAATCTAAATTATAATATGGTATCAAAGTTAGTCTGATGCAAAACAATTTCCATAGTTTCTTCCAGTTACTACCTTTGGTCATTTGGTTTCTCCTTTTGGCCTTTCTTAGGCATGTTGTCGAAGTAAGGAATTTCAAAGGGTTTTGTTTGCAGGTACATGGAGAAATGGCAGAAGACTCAACAAATGATCCAGTTCAACTTTCTTCCTCTGTGGATTCCTCTCTTTTACATGAATATTTTTTTCATGAAGATAATATATAAGTTGTTTCCATCAATATTGTTGAAGAGAATTCCTTCCATCTCTCATCATTATTCTTCCATTATTCTATTGATTATGCTAGTGTGCGAAAGAGTGATCCCTTGGATGTTATGGAAGAAGGATCAAAGCTTGGAGTTGTAGAATTCTCTATCCTTGGATCCATGCTTCTTATGTATTCCTATATGATTGCTAGCACTTATTTTCAAAGTTGCACATAATATGGAGAAGCTTTAGCCATCACATTGGCATACTTGGGACTCTTGTTCCTCTTTCTTGGAGCTGATTACAACTCTCATAATTCAATGTTGATGCTTCAAGAGCCTTATCATTCTCTTGGGGTCACTTATTCTCAAGCATCTCAAGTCTTTTTTGGACCTGGCACCCTTGTTGGTTCGAAGATCAAGTCTGAAGAGTAGCCTTTGCTCTACTATCAGTGTTACTTAGTTCTTCTACATGGCTTCAATTTCCATCACGTGGTTGTACATGTACATGATATAGTTGAGCACATTCCTCTTCTTCCAAAGAAGAAGGTTCCTCTAGACATATGAACAAGTTCACACCTACTTGTGTTTTGGAGTAGTTTATTTTTGGTGTATTTCATGTCCATTTTTTAGGGAGAATTTTCCCCATGTGGTTTTTCTTCTTTCCTTGTTTCATATGGATTAATAATGTAAAGGGTGACCATAATCCTTTGTTGCTTGGGCCCTATTTCTCATGCTCACTACCATTTTGTCTTAAGGGGGGGTGTTAGAACAATATTCCCATCATATACATGCCATGTACCTTCATGTTGTTCTACCTTGTGTTATTTGGCCTTTTAGTTGTTGAATATTGTAACTTCTAAGAATATTATATTTATACATTATTTATTCCGGAGATGTTCCATCCCTCCGAGGTGATTTTATTATGTATCCGGAGATGTTTATACCTCCGAGAAGTTGTGGTAACTAGGGTTATTAGACCCACCATGTGGGGGTTGGCCCAGTCAGTTATAATAGGGTATTTAACCTAATGGTTAAATACGAGCCTACATGTACTTGTGTAAAATATATGTCAGAGTAGTGTATAAATAGAGGAGGTGTGTTCCTCATTTGACACACACACTCACTTGAGAGAGAGGTGCACTTGTAGAGGAGAGGTCTGCTATGGTGGAGGAGGAGATCATGTCTTTGGTTTGCATCTTTGTATATTGCTGGTCATCTATATTGAGGAAGCTTTACTGGGTTTTCTACCCCATGAGAGTTTCCCAGGATAAATCTGTGTCTCTTGTGTTTATGCTATGCTTGTTGTTTCTTCAGTGATCCTGTATATGCTATTATTATGAAATGGAATGTAATGCTGCGATTTTCTGTCTTAGCATATTAAATCTTAACATGGTATCAGAGCTAAACTGAAGGAAGGCAAGGTATGGCACTTACGACACTTGCTTTACTTACGACAATTTGAAGGTTAGGGTTTTATATACCAAAAACCAGTCATCATGGAACTTTCGCTATAAATCCATTTTGGCGAAGGTTCAAGATCTGAAACCTTTACATGTCGTAGATAACATCTCCAGGTATCTTTCATCTAAAGGGCACCCTCATATTCGTTGTACTTTGTAAGTTATGATCAGTACAAGTTAGGGTTTCTGCCTCTTCCAGATCTCAGTCAAAATCAGGTGACCTAGGAAAAACGGTCATAACTTGGGCTAGGAAGCTCCAAATGAAATTTCGTCAAAAGTGAAAGGTAGTACACAGACGTTACTATCTCACGAAACATTTTCAGAGGCCGAAGCAGAACCAGTGACACGTGGCACTCCGTACAAATTCGCTCTCCTGTTTTATCCCATAAACAGGTCACGTTGCAACACTTGGCATAACTCTCTCTCAGAGAGTCCAATTGAGGTCAGACCTGTCAGGATGGAAAGATAACAGGGCTAGCTATCTCAGGAAAAGTTTTCAGAGGCCGAAGTTCAAACAATGACACGTGGCACGCCGTACAAGTTCACTCTCCTGTATTATCCCAAAACAGGTCACGTTGCGACATTTGGCATAACTCTCTCTCAGAAAATCCAATTGAGGTCAGACATGTCAGGATGGAAAGATGACAGGTCAGGCTACTGCAAAAAACGTTTTCAGACCCTGTGGAGCAAAAATTAGGATTTATAGCAGAAACAATCAGGTACATATTTCTGTCAAAACAGAATTATTTTTGGAGCACCTTTATTCATGGCTTCCGAAATTTAGGGTTTCGGAGAAAGTTAGAATTTTTGGAATCGGAATCCACGGCTGAATGCTACTCAGGAAAATCGAAATTTAGAGACCAAGATCAAATTTTTTGGTTGGGTAGAAGACCAGGCTTGATTAAACCCTAGCCTGGGATTTTGATCGAAAAGATGGAAAATTAGGGCTTCAGCAAAAGTTGGAATTTTTGAAGTCTGTAACCACGGCTGGAAACTCCTCAGAAAAATAAGAGTTTAGAGCCTTGGATCAAACCTTTTGATTGAGCAGAAGGGTGGGATTCATCAAACCCTAGTTCGGGATCCTGTCCAGAAGATCCAGAAGTTTCAAAGGCATTTTTAAGGGGTCAAAGTTTGGAGATTTCAAAATTGAAGTATGCTAGTTTGATCAGCTTAGCAAGACACATCCTTCCATTCATTCGGAAGTGTGAAAGTCAAAGATTGAATTTTTAGGGTTTCTCTAACAAACCCTAATCAAGCTCCAGATCAAGTTTCAGGGGGAGTTGAGGCTAAGGCCTTACATAAGAAGACTACAAGAAGTCTCGACAGGTATGACTTAAGGAGGTTCAGGTATGTCTTGAAATCTGATTCTTGATTAAGTTCATGATGTGTTTGTCTTCATATTATTTATTAGTACAATCTTGATTAATGTTAGAATTGTCTTATCACCCTAGTAACAGTATGAATGCATGTGAATGATCGAAGACATTCATTGATTAGGGCTATATGATTGTACTAATGCATTATGGTGTTGTGTGAGGTTGATATTGTCTGCTAACAAGATACAGGTACATCACAAAAGACAAATCAAGTTCCATGACCATGACAACATGAAGACAAAGACTCATCCATAATCTTTGTTCTACTTACGAGGTATGTATGACTTTGTTATATTATGCTTAACGTATGAGATATGCAGGTTCTAGCTCAGGATCTCTAAATCATTGAAGAGATTGTTTAGGTATGTTGTACATAACTAAGCAGGTATATTAATCCAGGTATGTTTACCTATGTCAAGTTAGAATCTTACCTTGTGTTAGGATCCCTTATATAAGTATACTTGGTATGATTGGTTATGCTTATTCATAAAGTTAGTAATCAAGGGTTTATACATACTATGTCTCTTATCTTGATGACTTAATTGACCTGAAGAGTACTATGATCAAACAAGAATATGCATGAGTAAAAGAAGACTTCCTTGAAACTCTGAATACTAATGAGCATGACTATATATATATATTCAAGATTATTTAGAATTAGAATGTTTTGATAATATTGAGAATATACTAATGAATGTATGTTTGTGTATGAGATCATGACGATGACACTAGTGCACACTTGAGCATGCACAGTGGCACAGAATGAATAGAAGTTCAAAAGACATATAGAAGATCAAGCGGGGGGCAACCACACAGACATAAAAGATAAGTATTTAAGTTGTTATTTGAAATAATAAATGATATTGTCCGTAATAGGTTGTATGCATATTTGTATTCCTATAATATATCATACTGAGTGTAAACATTCATAGAGCATTGAAACAGTATACTACTAATATGCATATGATTGGTAAGTTGGTCAAACATTCCATTGTTGCTTGTCTAGAATGAAACCTCTTTGATGACATACTGAGAGCTGTGCACACTCTCGATAGTATGTTCTGATAGAGATGGAAGGCATCTAGATAGCCACTATATGCATACAGGATATGGAAAAGTGTTGTGCCAAAGTATTGATCAAAATAGTTGCATAACTATGTAAATGATATATGTATGCATAATAGGTTATCATGCCAATATGATTTGATGATTATGAAGTATTACTAATCATGTACTTAATTTTGATTTGTAGGAAAGATCATGATGAATGATGAATAATGAACAAGCAATGGATGTTCAACAAAAGGATTTACAAATCAAACACACTATAGAAGGGTTGTGACTAGAAGATTCTCTTAGAAAGATGAAGAGAATCATGATGAGATGTTTGCTCCAAGTGGCTAGACCATTCTCTTAATGGTGTAATTAAAGAAGAAGTGTGAATCAGGTTCTGTATGGGTTCCCAGGATCGATAATCAATTGATGAGCTTAATGATCACCATGGGTCATGTGGATCTCAACCTTTGCTACAAGGTTGAATATGGTTTCTATACACAGATAACATGGATGCAAGAAGGAACTCACCACAGAGTTCAAATGATATTGAGGCTCATATCAGTAGACCCATCTAACGAGAGATGGCACAGATAGATATGAAGAAGATCATTCAATGCAGAGTGTGAATGATATTCAGTCACAAAGAGAGAATTGACAGTCTCTTGATAAGCTTGGACTTTACCAAAAGTAAAGTTGTTCCTAACATTTACCTTAAGGTTGTGGATGATGAACATATCATACCGTTATTGTATGACGATGATCTCTTTCTAACAAAGAATGAGAAACAGATCATGAAAAGAAAGAAGAAGATGGCTGCAGAAATGAAAATGAAAGATCTCAGATTGATGCATTACTTCCTAGGTCTGGAAGTATGGCAAGGCTTAGAAGGAATCTTTCTCAACCAAGGAAAGTATGCTGAGAAATATTAAAAGGACTTGATGTGTTGGTATGGCCACTCTTGAAGTTGTTAGTAGATGACTCATCAGAGTTAGTGGATAGAACTCTGTACAGACAAAATATTGAGTCATTGATGTGTCTAAAGAATACTAGGTCAAATATATGCTTTGCTGTGAACACCTTGAGTCAGTATCTAGTGGAAACTAGATGTGTTCACCTGATAAGCTGCAAATCATGTGATGCGGTACCTAAAGGATACAATAAGACTTTCATCTATGTTATCTTGGAGATCGTGACTTCAGATGGCTACACAGATGTTGATTGGGAAGGAAGTGTATCAGACAGGAAAAGCACATCGAGAGGATGTTATTGTCTGGGATCAGCCATGATCTTGTAGTTTAGCAGGAAGCAGTCTAGCACAAGCAGAATATATGGCTGCTTTCTCTGCTAATTATGAAATGGCATGGCTTTAGAATTGTTTGACTTAGAGATGGACCCAACTGTGATCCTATGTGACAAACAAAGTTGTACTAAAATGGCAAAGAATCCAGTGTTCCATGATAAGTCAAAAGCACATAGAGATCTGGCATTTCTATATTATACGAGATATGGTGCAGATAGGAATTAAAGTTCAAATTTGTAACAAGTTACCAGTGTACTAACCAAACCTCTACCGATCCGATGTACTAACCAAACCTCTACCTCAAGTAAAGTTTTTCGAGACAAACTTAATATAGTCCAGAAGGACCCTCCTCGAAAGGGGGAGCGATGTGATCACTTATGATGAGATTGCCTGCATCGACAATGAGGTCGATGATGTGAATACCTATATTGGTGAGGCTGACAGAGAGGTTGGTGGATGGTCCTTAGACAGGGTCTAAGTTGACAAGGGGATTGCATCATCCTTGAACACATGTTCTAAAAGGAGCCGTAGACGTATGTCTTCGAAAATGAAGTCCTTGGTGGACATATAGGATTGCATCATCCTAAAGAGAGCCGTAGACGGATGTCTTCAAGAATGAAGTCCTTGGTGGACTTGAGGGGATTGGATCATCCCTGGACTTCAGTCCTAAAGAGAGCCATAGACGGATGTCTTTGAGAATGAATTCCTTGGTGGACTTGAGGGGATTGGATCATCCCTGGACTTCAGTCCTAAAGAGAGCCATAGACGGATGTCTTCGAGAATGAAGTCCTTGGTGGACTTGAGGGGATTGGATCATCCCTGGACTTCAGTCCTAAAGAGAGCCGTAGACGGATGTCTTCAAGAATGAAGTCCTTGGTGGACTTGAGGGGATTGGATCATCCCTGGACTTCAGTCCTAAAGAGAGCCGTAGACGGATGTCTTCGAGAATGAAGTCCTTGGTGGACGTGAGGGGATTGGATCATCCCTGGACTTTAGTCCTAAAGAAGATCCGTAGACGTATGTCTTCGAGAATGCAGTTCTTGGTGAACATGTGAGGGGATTGGATCATCCCTGGACTTCAGTCCTAAAGAAGAGCCGTAGACGTATGTCTTCGAGAATGAAGTTCTTGGTGAACATGTGAGGGGATTGGATCATCCCTGGACTTCAGTCCTAAAGAAGAGCCGTAGACGTATGTCTTCGAGAATGAAGTCCTTGGTGGACGGTTGAGGATTAAGTCATCCTTGGACGTGGTCCTAAATGTACGGTGGAGGATTAAGTCATCCTTGGACGTGATCCTAAATGTACGGTGGAGGATTAAGTCATCCTTGGACGTGGTCCTAAATGTACGGTGGAGGATTAAGTCATCCTTGGACATGGTCCTAAATGTACGGTGGAGGATTAAGTCATCCTTGGACGTGGTCCTAAATGTACGGTGGAGGATTAAGTCATCCTTGGACGTGGTCCTAAATGTACGGTGGAGGATTAAGTCATCCTTGGACGTGGTCCTAAATGTACGGTTGAGGATTAAGTCATCCTTGGACATGGTCCTAAATGTACGGTTGAGGATTAAGTCATCCTTGGACGCGGTCCTAAATGTACGGTAAGGATTGGATCATCCTTGGACTTTGGTCCTGTGAACTGAGCCGTAGACATGAGGTCTCCGAGAATTGATAGGACTGGATCGTCCCTGGACTTCGGTTCAAAAGGTACATGTTAGGACTGGATCGTCCCTGGACTTCGGTTCAAAAGGTACATGATAGGACTGGATCGTCCCTGGACTTCGGTTCAAAAGGTACATGTTAGGACTGGATCGTCCCTGGACTTCGGTTCAAAAGGTACATAATAGGACTGGATCGTCCCTGGACTTCGGTTCAAAAGATACATGATAGGACTGGATCATCCCTGGACTTCGGTTCAAAAGGTACATGACTGGATTGCATCATCCTTGGACATAGGTCCTAAAGAGAACTGGATTGATCGTGTGATGACGATGTTGCTGATCATGTGATAATGATGCTGCTGATCGTATGATGACGATGCTGTTGATCGTGTGATAACGATGCTGCTGATCATATGATGACGATGCTGATTGATCGTGTGATGACGATGTTGTTGATCGTGTGATAACGATGCTGCTGATCGTATGATGACGATGTTGATGACGATGCTGCTGATCGTGTGATAATGATGCTGCTGATCATATGATGACGATGTTGATTATGATGCTGATGATCGTGTGATGACGATGCTGATGATCGTATGATGACAATGCTGTTGATCGTGTGATGACGATGCTGATGATTGAGTACTATCAACTCTGATGATGTTGATGTTCCAGTAACTAGTCAAGTTACTGATGATGAGGAATTGAAGAAAGCTTCCGATGATATATAGATGATGTAATGAATGACTCCTTGCTCCTGCAGATGTTGTTATAATATCCTTCTCGTTAAGGGGGAGTGTTGAATATTGTAACTTCTAAGAATATTATATTTATACATTATTTATTCCGGAGATGTTCCATCCCTCCGAGGTGATTTTATTATGTATCCGGAGATGTTTATTCCTCCGAGAAGTTGTGGTAACTAGGGTTATTAGACCCACCATGTGGGGGTCGGCCCAGTCAGTTATAATAGGGTATTTAAGCTAATGGTTAAATACGAGCCTACATGTACTTGTGTAAAATATATGTCAGAGTAGTGTATAAATAGAGGAGGTGTGTTCCTCATTTGACACACACACTCACTTGAGAGAGAGGTGCACTTGTGGAGGAGAGGTCTGCTATGGTGGAGGAGGAGATCATGTCTTTGGTTTGCATCTTTGTATATTGCTGGTCATCTATATTGAGGAAGCTTTACTGGGTTTTCTACCCCATGAGGGTTTCCCAGGATAAATCTGTGTCTCTTGTGTTTATGCTATGCTTGTTGTTTCTTCAGTGATCCTGTATATGCTATTATTATGAAATGGAATGTAATGCTACTATTTTCTGTCTTAGCATATTAAATCTTAACATTAGTGCCTAGTCTAGTGTCTTGGACCATAGTTTGTCCACATTTCACCACTTAGACTAGTGATATATCCATGAATCCTTGTTTGTCCACTTATCCACTCATTTCAATTATTTTAGGAGTCAATGTGTCCCACTACCTTTCATTTATGTGGGATTTATTGCATTTCTTTGTTTTAAGGAGATGGAGTGCGCCCTATTAATTATTTGGTCAACTTGTGCATTAATGGCCACTACTTAGCCAACTACTCACACATGCACCCTCATAATGGTACCTTTCACGCTATTTTACTAGCCTAAACTCTGCATGGTCCATCTATGTTCATTGAGCCTCATTATCTCCCAATCTATGAGTTACACTTGGTCTCATGTCATGGATGGGTGAATTGGTCCAATCTAAGCCTCATTATTGTGAGCTACTCAACTTGCCACTAAGCCTCTCGATTTTGTCTCTTGACAGAATCTATATATTGTACTCATGTTAATGAATAATATCGGAGTGGAATTATTCCCACTCGAGTGATTTTCCTCTAGTGTTATGTTCAATATTTCTTCTCTATTCTTTCTATCTCTTTGTGTGAATAATTCTAAGTGAGATTGCTTTTTCTATCTAGATCTAGGTTGGATTGTCACATGTATCAAAACCTAGTGTTGTAATTGTTGTGCAATCTAAATTATAATAAATTTGAAGGTAAGGTACCTGAGCAACAGTGCTTATTAACCATGGATGTCTCCTTGAAAGAAACACCGACGAGATGGTGGGTTACTCATAAGCACTATGTAACCGGTTGGTCACAGTGCAGAAGATACTTAGAAATTTGTTTTGGAGAAGGAATCCGTTATATTGGAGAAAAATACACATGGATTACCAGTCATGTTGATCATTTAGCTACCTGTACTACAATCTAGCATAATATACCCAAGCAAGAGCAGGTACATATGTTCATTCACACACTTGACATCGTCCCAAGAAATTGGTATACGTCCCTAGAGCTGCAACAAGAAACTGCAGAATGGAACAATTGGGATACAAGCTTCAAATAGACATTTAATTATGAGGATGAAATCCTACAATAGATGTGGCTCTACAGATTATTAAGGCTAAAAAATTTGAAGAAATTTCGAGACCAGTGTCTAATCTGCTGCAGTGGACTGTAACAGTGGATAAAATGATGGAGTGTTACAACATCAGCGGAGAACTAGAGGATGATTATCCAAGAGACATTCATATTCCAAAAAGTGAAGGAATTTGTGATCTGCAAGGACCAAAAATTTCATTAGACAAATTCCTGAAGCCATTGAAGATTAAAAATATAAATATAGGCTCTATTAAAAATCCAAAGTTTGCAAATATAGGTGAATAATGGGATGATGAAACAGTGGGAAAAATTACTAACCTGATGCATGAGTTTCAAGATATGTTCCCTTCAGAAATGAAAGGTATTGCTGGAAACTTGGGTGAAATGAAGATTCCACTAAAACCATATGCTAGCCAATTAAGCAAAGACCGTATTGGTTGAATCCCAGTTTAAGAATTTTTTCTTTCACGGGTATGTCTGATACCAATGCTATTGAAGAACGAGTACGACTAGCGTAGTTACTCCAGTTGGAGGAAGACAGATTTGTTATAGGATTCCATTAGTCGCAGGTACAAAAAGATCGAGAAAAAGCATGGCATGATCGTCACATTACTAAGAATCATTTCTAGTGAGGAGACTTAGTTCTTCTCTATGGCAGCAAATTTTTCAAACATCTTGGTAAGTTACGGATGCATTGGCTAGGGCCACGTATTATTAATTTTATCACGGAGGGAGACACAATATAGATACGGAAATTAGACAATGAACTCCTTCAAGGTTTGGTGAATGGAAAACGGTTGAAACCCTATAGGGACACTCGTGGCATGTCGAAGTGAATATGTTTGTTTTCATGCTTGTAATATATGTGTGTGTGTGTGTGTGTGTGTGTGTGTGTGTGTGTCATTTAGAAACCACAAGTTTATTTTCTATCGTAGTTGTTTGTGTCGTAGTTAGTCAAGTTGATGTATAGTTCTGTTGGAGATTTCTGGAAACCCCAACTCCCTAGTGTGTCGAAGTTTTTCATGTCGGAGTTGCTCATTTGTCGAATTTCAGTTTGTCGAAGTATTATTTATGTCGCTCAAAAACCCCAACTTCTTATTTGTGTCGAAGTTATATTTCCTTGGGAAGTTGGTTGTTTGTCAAAGTTCTGTCTGAGGAGAAGATACAGTGCCTGGAAGTTGTTATCTCGGTATATGAGCAGAAGGTACAGGATTTAGAATATAAGCTAGTGTCGAGTCCCCAACCTAAAGTTACTGAGCAGCGACGAGTGGAAGTTCAAGAGGCTATTCAGAGCCTTCAGGCAGCAGAAGCTCAATGTATGAATATGCACGAGGAAGTGTCGCAGTCGTGGGCTGCACTATTTGAATATGCTGAGCTACAAGAAGTCACCACCAATATTAGAGTTGATGAAGCAAAGATGAGCACTTTTTGTTAGCATTTGAAGACTCTGCCACCAATCTAGTGAATGAAGAGAGATATGGAGAGAAAAGAGATGCAATGGGAAATTAATCAGTTGAGAATGCAACATAGGCAACGATTAGAAAGGGTCGAGGCACTCCAATCTAAGGCTGAGCATGTATCAGAGGTCATCGGGGGTAAGCCTACTTCCATCCAGTCGGAAGTCATACTTGAAGTGCTTAATTAGAGGAAATTTGGGTAAAAAATGGGCCTCCTAAGGAAAATAATAATAAAATAATAATAGAGAGAGAGTAAAAAAACTACTTTTTTGGATCGCATTTTCAACTTATCTCCTTGTAGGTTTACTCAAATTTCAAGCGGGAGGACTCATTGGATGCATAATTAAATTATGCATCCAACGAGTACCCATGTTGCATACTTTTAACAACATCCACACCATGAAAAATTGAAAATACAATAAAAAAATCGCGTTTCTAGTGAGAGAAAACACGTTTTTTAATGTATTTTTTATTTTTCATGGTGTGGATGTTGTTAAAAGTATGCAACATGGATATTCGTTGGATGCATAATTTTAATTATGCATCCAACGAGTCATCCCGCTTGAAATTTGAGTAAACCTACAAGGAGATAAGTTGCAAATATGATCCAAAAAAGTAGTTTTTATTTTTTCCCTCCAATTTTTTTAGGTGATCCCTTTTTGAATTTTAAAGCATTTTGATGGCTAATACATGATGACATGGAATTTGTATTATTTTTGGAAGTCCCATTTTAAATTGAAATTTCCTCTAATAGTTTGGTTGCGAATCAGAATAAAAGACAAGTGCTTCTATGGTTTTTCCCATATGGGTTTCCACTTTAAACATTGTGTTTGATGTGTTGTGATGTGTGATGTGGCGTGATTTGATATGTGTTTATTTACTCTATTGAATACTTATATGAATGCATTATCGACATAATTGTATGTAATGTGAATTTAATTATAATTTGAGTACATCAATCTAGTGAAGTTATGGGTTCTATCGAAGTGACGTATGTGTCGAAGCCATGATTTTTTATTTGTTCTAGAATAGAACATGTTAATGAATGTATTGCATGTCAGGCTATTCTCCTTCCACGTTGCGGAAGCCTGGTTCCTGCAGTCTCCATAGGTACTTCGGGTGAGACTTCATCTGCTTTGCAAGTGTTTCTGAAAGGGATTCATTCCCTTTCAGGCCGGTATCTATGTGGGGGGTGTTTTGTTGGTGTTGTTGAATGTTTAACCCTGGTCAAAGTAGAAGTGCACCAACAAATTTCATTACTTGTTTAATCAAGTGTTCTTGTTGAATAATTGTAAGAGTCTATTGTTTGAACTGGTTGAGTAGATGCCATCTTTAACTTTCCTCTTAAATCTTATATCTCTACATATTTATCCTTTGAGAGAGATTGACTTGGCTCAAAATCTTGTGGATTTGTACCCAAAGAAACTATGTTTTTCTCATCATTTAGTTTAAGTTGCTTGGCTTTGTTATACCATTTTTCCAACTTTAATTGCTTTTCAACCTTTTTCACCAAGGTTTGTAACTTACTCATGCTAGCAATTCTTTTTCATAGGTCTATGAACACCATCTCTCATGTCTTCCTATGTAGATAAATTTTATCAACAACATGCATATTAATCTAGTTTGATTTTGATTTGAGTAGCTTTATAATCCTAAGTTGTTTGAACTTTATCTGACTTGGGTTTAAGAACTAACATATTTAGTGATCAATCCTTAAAATCCACAGCAAAAAGTAATATGTGTTGTGTTTTCTCTTTCTTCAATATTTGAGGATACATTTCCTTTCTTTCACATTCTTTCCCAATGTTCAACATATGTGTAAATAACTAAACCTTACATTGTTCTTCTCCTTTTGTGGAGGTTTTCCCTGTTTGTTGAATTTCATCTCTAGAAATCAAAGCTAATGGAAATTGAGTAACAGACATTTTTTTCTTATCAACAAGTTCCCTAGAGGCCTACTTTAGTGAAACAATTTTAGCTGAACTCACATTTTGTAGTATTGTCTCTTCATTCCTTTCCTTTTTTCTTGTTGATTCCTGCAATTCTTGTTCATCCACCTCCATATCTATAGTAGTTTCAGGTTTTATTCTTTTGTTACCCCTTTCTATCTTTTGAGGTCGTGTGTTAATTACACAAAGTTGAATTGGTTGACAGACTTGTTACACAATAACCTCATCCACATTTATAGTATTTTCTGTTTTTACACCAATTTGAACTTTAGAAGGTGAGGTTACTGATATCCTTATTATATATATTTAATTTTTTGTTGAGGATTTCTCTTTATCAAATTTAAAACCTGATCCCAACTATCCTTGTTTTCCATTATTTCCAATTCAAGATTGGTTTGATGCAAATAGGGACCTAGACCCAACTCCTCTCTTCTTTTTGAAATGTATAGTGGATGATAAATCCATTTCTCTTCTTCATTGAAATATGATGTATTCAACATACTTTCAACTATATTATGGGCTTGTATAGACTTTTAAAAAAAAAACCTACATCTTGAGGCAACTTAAAAGTAATCTTTCGATTGGTGGAAGCAAAATAGATGCAATCTGAGTTGAATCTATGACATATATACTCCATAAAAACAATTATGAAGGTCAAATACATAGGTAGCTTGAAAGGATTGATCTCATAACCATATATACTCTTGTGAATATCAAATACTCATACAAATACCAGGCTCCCACATGTGTGTTAGGCCCCCATGTAGCAAATTCATGCACTTACAAAGTATTCTTGGGGGAACATCTGATCCATAGAAGATTATATGAATAGTATACATGAACATGTCAACAAAATTAGTAAAACTTTCATTTTTGGCATGCTTCCTCACAATAGGAGTCCATTGAGTCACAAAAGAAGTATTCTAGCTCATCTACTTTGTTTAATACAAGATGTTGAAAATTCGATAACTGGGAATACACAATGGGGTATACCAAATAAGATTGATATCTAAAGAACTTGGTTGAGTTGAAATTGAGCAACTATAAATGAATCACATCTGATAGATACTCTGCATAATGGAACTTTACACAAGGAATATCATGTGGAGGAAAAATTGTTTCCATAAACCCTAGAATCATCTCATTAATAGTCTTGTAATTATCATATCCTAGGATTAGAACCATCATTGAAATGGGTTCTCTAGCAATATCAAGCAAAATGTCATATTTGTATGGAAGTGGAGAACTAGGTACAAGGGCTCCTTTCGCCATATATAAGAGCCTTTTTTATGTATCTAGTCCAAAGATATGTGGTTTAGTATTAAGGATTCCCCTTGTAAAATATGAGAACCATGGACATTTGGGTGATGAATAAAGAATTTATATTGAAAATAGTGATAGACCCATCTACTAAAAGAACAAAATGTCACTTTGGATTATAGCATTAGGCACAGAGAAAAACTAACTCAAGAAAATGACAAGTCTCTGGTACAATATATTTGTCGAGGTTTGATTCCCAATTTTGAATTCGAGCATGAGAATCCCTAAACCTACCATAAGAATCATGTCTTTGCTTATAAGGGGTAGCTAAAGTAAAAAATAATTCAAAAAAATCCTCGTCTCTATCAATTAGATGATCCTCATCAGGGTTGAGCTTAGCTAGAACAACTGGGGTTCAAGGTTTCTTTTGAGCAAAAATTATTGTGTACAAGAAGACAAAACAACATAGAACTAGAAAAGATTCAAATTTTAAGAGGATTTACCCGGTTTCCTTGCCATGTAGGTCTCACCTATAAATGCGAAGGAACTGATTGTAGCTATGAGCTGTGTATTAGAGAAAGTGAACACTTTATATGATAAGAGTCCGTTCTATACAAATGTTTTTTTTCATTTTATATCTTTGATAAAACAAAATCCCTTATAAAATGATACCGACGATAAAATATTAATCCATGTGTCAGCACTTTATTGGAATTTTTCTTTTTAAGGCTAGGTGAATGGTGTTTAACGTGCCATGTACAACCCACTTTTTCAAAACTAGCGATTTTACTTCTAGTTACGTTGATCGCCAACAAAGTGGTAAACATATACCACCTATTTGATGCATGCTACATGAGATTTATCCACGTCACAATGGTTGTTTTACTCCATGGATCATTGGAGTACAACTTAAAGAACATGTTATTAACGATCCATGCTATATTACTAACCGTCGATCTTTTTTTTTTAAACCATCAGATCTACGCATTATAAATTTAGAACTTAAACTTGATCATCGACCATCCTTTAGATAGCCTTTTCCCATTCTCACCTACACTTTGGCCCAAAAAACTCCAAATAAGAAAATATTTGTTATAAAAGGAGGATTTTTTGGGAACACTATGGTAGACGATGAGGTTGGGTCTAATACAACTTTTGAGTTTCCAATTGGATATACTAGAGAAGCACCAATGAAAGTTACTCCTTTCTCATCCATACCTAATTTTCATGTGTTTTCAAGCGAAGATCCCGAGACTTTCTTCTTTGAGTTTGACATTTTGTGTCAAAGTTATGATTACATCTCTAATGCACAAAAAATAAATCTGTTCCTTGCTACGTTGAAGAGCACAACACTATGATGGTTTATGGGACTCAACATAAAATCTATCAACATATGGGATGAGATGAAGTAGGCATTCCTATAGAAGTATCATGACTATTGCAGAGCTAAGGATTAAGGATTTATTGGGATAAAATATTCAAAATGACACAAAGAGAGGAGGATAGATTAGAAGATAATGTAGAGCAATTTTAGAACAAATTGCAAAGATCTAAGCATAACAAGTTAGATAAGGAAACTTTGAGAACAATTATGATCAGAGGAATGAAGGACGAGTGTGTGGTTATTTCAAATCTGATGGGGAAAGTGATATCTCTAAAGTTGACTGTGATGATATATTTGATCTCTATGGAGATACTCAAGAGCTACATCCAAGGCTGGGAGAAGTTCTTGATACAACATTGCTAAGGTTACAAAGTCATCCATGGGAGGAGTCACTTGCATTGAAATAGGTAACTTATTGGATAATTTTAAAACTAATATTCTAAGCTCTGTGGCATTTCAATTTGATACATTGTAGGTCAAACAAAAGCAATTAGAGGTCAAAAAGCATTTTCTATATTTTGCTCAAAATGCAGACAAAAACACCCCTTAAGGGAATGCCCACTTAACAATGTTGAGATATGTTGGAGGGACCCTAGGGCCTCTTAATATGTCATCATTATCTTGTATTAATGTACTTAACTAAAGAGTAGTTAGAGCAAGTGTACTTCAACCTCTTCAATGATGTATAAAATTATAGTAGCATAATTCGGTTGTATTCATCGAATATTCGGTGTAGGTGTAATAAGGATATTGATTATTAGTGTAGAATTAAATTTTGAAAACCAATTTAAAGAAAGAAAGAAAAAAACATTAATTATTTAAACACTACAAAGCAAAATTACCATTTCTTCTTATTAAAATAACTATAAATAAGTAGTTTCCGTCTCTCACACTTCCATATCTGAAGTTGCTGATATTTTATATTTTTGTTTTTTAAATATATGTTAAATTTTATTATATAAATGTCTATGTATATTTGTGAATATTTGATTAAAAATATTATATATAAGCAATCTACTTCGGTATTTTATTCGTACTGGATATTTTCAGTATGTATTTTTTCCGTATCGAATCGTATTCGTATTCATATTTGTACTCAAATTATGCTACTATGGTATAAATACCATGTCAAGATTAATAGAAACTAGTTGAACATTCGACTCCATTCTTGTTCAACTTCGGATGACTACTATGTGTGATATATTCTTCCGATTGAATGCCATGTGATTCCTATGAATCCAACATTAGTGTCGTTGCCTTCCTCCATGTGGTCTAGGTGACAACAACAACACTTGGGAGATGGTTCGAACCAAAGAGGATGTGAGATGTAAAAAGAAACATCAAGAAAAAGATCAAAGATTGCTCAGAAAGAAGCCTTGCAAAATGATAGAAATGGACGATGTTGCTTTACTAAATATTCATTGCAAAACAAATGCTCGTAGATAAAAGAAAAATGTCACTCAAAGAACTGATGCATTGTGGAGAATACTGCTCTAGATCGATATGCTATGCTCATATGAAAATCTGGACGATATGAATCTATAGAGAAAATCAATAATTGATCACGAGTGCAAGCAAAAACATGGTAGTCGACCTTCGTTGATAAAACTTTTCTATAAGAAAAAAAAAGACAAGATATTATTCATCGTTGCTGCTTAAAGCATTATATTATTCTTTTTGTTTTTATGTCATTTTCCAATACAACCACTCAATTCGAATTTGGAAGAAATTGAGATGTTCTTACGTTTGGATCAAAACTTGCACTTTTACTAGTTGTTGATCATATTAATGTTGAGGATAGTCGAAGAGTATATTTGTCAAAAATTAACAGCCCTGTCAATCAACACTTTGTATTGTTATATGTGTTAACAATATGGTCATTTATCCATTTGTTGAGCCCATAGACTATAGTAGACACATCTTAAAGACCGTCGACAGCAATGGACCAACATTAGCACCGACCAAGCAGCCAGGCAAAGCAATCTGTCGATCAAATGCTCTGGTGGCTTGTCGACCAAATAGACAATCTGAGATGAAACCAGATCATGATAGTACACTTTTATCTCAAATTTGTTGTATCTTGTGTGCATAAATGTGTAATCTTAACCAAATGTAATACTATTTTTTGAATCCTCGCAGGAGTGATGTAGCTCAATCAACAATTCGCTTGATATGAAGAATATGTTGTAAATGAAGATCATAAATTTAAAACTAACTATGATAACCAACTAATCCATCGAACTAGTTGCTTAATTCATCGTCTAGTACCATGATCGACCTGTCTACGACCATATACAACCACCCGGTCACTTCAAGTTCTCTGTTAACTAGTTCAATAACTCTCTATCGAACTGTTGCTCACGGTCATATCATAAAGACATTTTGGACAATTCATAGCAGTTTGTCGACCAAGCATAGATGTCGAATGCTTGCAACATTACAGTTGGTTGGTTGTGTGCAAATTACATCGATTGAGTAGATTATGAAAATAATCGTTGATCCATCAACATTTAAACAATGTATGTTGCAACAACCGTCCAAAGTGTTCACTCGCATGAAGAAGCTTGAGTTATTAAAAATTCATTGATGGGGAAATATCGAAGTGGTTCGGCTAAAGTGACATGTGGTAAAAGAATGATGTTAGTCGAATCCTTGAGGTGCAGTCGATCTTAAATGGTCGGTATAGTTGATATCATTTTTTTATATATATATTGGTCGATTCTTTTAAATTCCATATTGTTTAAATATGTGGTTGATATTAAAATGATATTGCATTCAGTGGAGGTTATATTTCAAATATTTTTTCAAGGATGTGCTAAAATTTAGTCGATAGGGTTTTATTAAGTTTGGTCGATGGTCATTGTAAAGTTGGTCGATGTTAATCGTTGTACTTACCTATGGTCGATAAGACTTTTCGTCTCTCAAGGCTATTAAAGTTAGGCATACATGTTACTTTCAAGTCGATGGTATTTTTCTTTTCTAAATTGTGTGGTCAATACTCAAAGTGACTGAGCTATGTAAGTGGATCATGTTAATGAGTTTTTAATTGAGTCAATCGAGTTACCAACCTATGAGTGACTCTACTTTAAATTTTTGAAATCAAAAGGGGGTGAAACGTGAGTCTTTTCAAGGCAGGGGATTCCCTTTTCTTTGTAATTGATTTGGTCTCTAGACAACTCTTGTCAATTGTGTCAATTTTGTCAAGTCCAAAGCAGTCAACTATGACCAGAGCACCCACAATGAGTAGGAAATCCAATGCAACTTGCAGATATTATGAAACCTCATGGAAGAAGAAGATGTTGAATGCATACAATCATAATAAATCTTACACCACATAGAACAGAGCTTAATGAAATATGATGACACAAATCACAATGAAAGGATTGATCCCCTCAATGCAGAATTGCAGAGTAACTCTTGGGTTATGACTTTGGAAGTTGAAGGTGGAGAAATGGTATAGAAAGAAGAGATAAAATACCTTATAGTTTTGAACTGATGGAGGTGAACGCCGGCCAGATGATTAAAAGGTGAGGCTTCGACCAACTACTACCAAATTGAAGATGGAGGTTGAAGAATCACAGGTCAAGGATGTTTCTACACACTTGTTCTCTTCGGGATGAAGAATAATTTTTGGGTGGGGGAGATGTTGGAACGACCTTTTGGGCCTCTTAATCTATTAGCATTAGCTTGTGTTAATGTACTTAAGTAAAGGGTAGTTGGAGCAGGTGTAACCACTCCAAAATCTTTGATGATGTATAAATACCATGTCGAGATGAATAGAAACTAGTTGAACATTCGAATCCATTCTTGTTCTACTTGATGGTTACTATGTGTGGTATGTTCTTCCACTTGAATTCCATGTGATTCATGTGAATCCAACAATATCTACATCATTTGTGAGCAAAACCACTCTACTAGCAGTTGTCAATCTCCACCTGGCTTGAAAGTAGTATACCAAGGAAAGAATGTAGAAGTGGAACAAGCGTGTTTCATTGCTCCAAATAAATCTTGGTATCCTTGATGAACATGTATGAACCAAGATCCTCTCAAGTTTTCAATGCTTACTCATCTAATCAATAAATGTAGCATACTACCCAACAAATACAGTATCCTTCTCCCTCCTAACCATGGTATCCTCCTACACCTTGGACACAATTCCCACCACAGCTAAATCAAGGCTACCAATGGCCACAAGGATGGCAGGGGCCTTCTCTTGGGAACCAACAAACACAACAACCATAATTACCTCATCAACAGTAATTACATATGCCCACAAATAACCCTCCTTTGAGGCCTCAGCTACCTACACAACCCAGTCATGATCCCAACAACAATAAAACATCACATCACACTTACACTATTGATTTTCCTAGTTATCCTACATATTTCATCTCCCTTATGTAATGTCAATACATCCATATTGGATCAAACAGAGTACTTAATCAAGGGACTTATCCAATTATTACAAAACATGATGAAGAAGAAGTCCAACAATCATATACAAATCATTCTAAAGAACAATCTGGAGATCATTATCTTGTGACACCACAATCTATTCCTTCTAAAACTTAGACCATCCATAGTCTACATGGACTTCCCAACTTCTGCCATACCCGAAGAGGTTAAGCCTAGAAAAACAACTCACTCAACCTAAGTTTGATTTATTGGATTAGTTGTGGAATGTGTGCATCAAAATTCCATTAATTCAAGCAATCAAGGATGCCCCAATATATGCCAAAATGATTAAAGAACTATGCATTAGGAAACCAAAGGATCCTCCAACTATTCATGTGATTGGTCAATTGGCATATTTAATGCTTGTAAAAGTTTTTCTTGCCAAATATATATATCCTACCATCCCAATTGTTGATGTTCAAATCAACAAAACTCATATTTTGAATACCTTAATTGATCTAGGGGATGCCATAAATGTAATGACCTTGAAGCTACTATGGAGACACTCGGATTATTTAATCTTAGAAAATATCCTATAGTTTAGGAGTTAACAGACCAATCCACTATTAGACTAGAGGGAATCTTAGAGGATATAGTCATTTCTATGGATTCATGGGAGTATCATGTTGACTTCCTAGTTCTGTAGCTAAAATGTCGTTTGGGAGGCAACACTCTAATCTTGGACAGGACGTAGTTAGCTACTACTAACACATATATCGGTTGCAGATCCAAAATTATTACAATATCTCATGGTGATTCCACAAGCAAACTCACCTTATATCCCCTAGCCAAACCTAATGTAGACCATGAAAACCTCATATGGGTATAATATGAAGACATCAATAATGAGAGCGATCAACAACTACTTACAATTGATGGAGTGCTCTATTTTAAAGATGAAATAGAGGATGATCATAATCAATAGCTTCATTACCAAACCTTATTCATCCTCTCGGCCAATTTTTCAATTTTTTGACTGTGTGATGCATACCTATGTTCAAGAAAGTCCTGTGATAGATATATCTTCAAATCCCTTACCGGTGATTCATTTCCATGATACAAATCCCACCAGCATTCCTGTTGAAATTCAACCAGGGAAAACCATGAAAATCAATCCATAGCTATCTCCTCTACAAAAAGAACAATCGCTTCATCTTTTGCAAGGGAAGAAAGATGCATGTGCATGGGAATATGGAAATATGATGGGTATTCACCCCGATCTGTACACCCACCATATTTACATCAAGGATGATTCTCAACCTATCTGACAACTCCAACACGGTGTGAACCCAAACTTATGAGAGATAGTTAAAGAGGAGTTACAAAAACTACTTAACATGAATTTTATCTACCCTATTTTTTATAGCTAGCAGGTCACTCCTCTTGTGATAGTACCAAATAAAAATTGCAAATGGGAAGTGATACGCATTGACTATATGGAACTAAACAAGGATACATAGAAAGACCATTTTCATTTCCCCTTCATTGACCAAGTCCTTGACACACTATAAAGGAAAGAGTTTTTCTCTTTTATTGATGGATTTAGCATATATAACCAAATCCAAATTTCTCCCAAAGGTAAAGATAATACCACCCTTAACTATCCCTAGGGAACATTTTCCTACTATCTCTTTCCCTTTGGACTTTGTAATACACCTGCCACATTTCAGCGGGTTGTGATTGGTATATTTTCTGATCTAATCCATGATTTTGTCAAGATATAGATGGATGAATTTACAATCTATGGCAACACATTAGATTAGGCCCTAGCAGATTTGAAAATAAATACTCAAATTATGAAAGGAAAATCACCTCTCTCTTATCAATGAAAAGTGCAATATGTTAATGAATGTGGGTATTGTTCTTAAGCATTATATTTCTTCTGCATGAATAAAAGCATATCCAACAAAAATTGAGGTGATCCTAATTATTTTTAGTCCAAAAACATTAAAAAAAAAGATGTACGAAGTTTTTTGGGACATGTTGGTTATTATCGTCGCTTTGTTGAAAATTTTACTAAACTAGCATCTCCTTTATTTCCATTGCTTTCCAAGGATGGGGAATTTGTTTTTATTGGTGAATGTCAATATGATTTTGAAGATCTTAAGAAATAAATCTTCAAGGCTCCTATCTTGCAAGGACCTAATTGGTCCATACCGTTTCATATCCCTATGGGTGCTTCAGACAAATCCATTGGAGCAGTATTGGGTCAACAAGAAGAATGAAATCCGTACACTATTTAATCCATTAGAAAGAACCTAGCTCCTGTATGATTGAATTATATAGTAACAAAGAAAAAGTTTCTTGATGTTGTTTACTCAATTTTTAAGTTTCACCATTACATTATTGGCTATCATGTTTTCATACACACTAATCATTCTTCCATTCATTATTCAATGAAAAAACCTATTGCTAATGTCATAATGACTAGGTGGTTATTGTTATTACAATAATTTGATGTCACCATCATCGACAAGCCTTAGAAGGATAATGTTGTGGCAAATTTCCTTTCTAGGAAATCTTTTTGCATTATCTACTCATAGTCTGTGGTATGTAGATATTTCTAATTACTTGGTTGCGGGAAAGATTCCATACCAACTTTCTCCAAAACAACAATAGCACATCATCAGGAAAAGTGCTAGGTATTCCTAGCTTGAAGGTTACCTCTTACATAGGTTCGGATCTCATAATCTGACATTGTGTTAGAAAGGATGAATTTATTGATATGTTCAAATATTACCATGATGATCCTTGTCAATAAAATGAATTCTCACAAGGTGCTTCGTTTGGGCTATTATTGAAATAATATGGCTCGTGATGCCAAGAATTACGTGAGAAGTTGTGATAGCTGTCAAAGGATAGTTCAACCTGTCCAATATGATGAGATATCGATGCAAACTTAGCTTGTCATTGAAAATTTTGAGAAATGGGCCTTATACTTTATGGGTCCAATCAATCTTTCATCTTGTCAAAAATTCCATATCTTGGTTTGTGTGAATTATGTCACCAAATGGATGGAGGCGAAATCAATTCCAGGTCCACTGAGAAAGTTGTGGTAGATTTCCACAATGAGGATATATTTGTTGGTTTTGGGATACCTCATGAGATTGACATGGATGGAGGAGATTAGTTTACATTTCACTTGATCTAGAAACATACCAAAAAGTATCATATTTAGCACAAGACTACTTCACCTTATCATCCACAAGCCAATGGACAAGTGTTAAATACCAATAAAGTGCTATAATCCATTCTAACAAACACTGTGCAAATTCATCGTCATGATTAGGCTACTAGATTTTCAGAATCCCTTTGGGCTTGCTGAACCACATGGCGGAACACCATAGGATTCACTCCAAGGATAATTTTAGGGGCGAAATTTAGCCCATGGGCTATTTTTCCATGTTTTTTCCCAAAAAAAGATTCGCCAATTTGCATTTTTTGAAGCTCCATTTCGCCCAATTTTGATGGGGTAAACTTTTTTCACTCTAAAAATCGCCAAATTATGATATAAACTATATAAAATCCTTTGAAATTATAATAATTTTAGAAAAATATTGCCAAATATTTTATAGTTGACATTTTAAGATTTGGTAAGATTCACCAAGGTTTATACACTTTTAAATAAGTATGGGTCCTTAAAATTATCGTTGATTCACTCCCTATGAACTTGTCTATTGTAAGAATGTTTTTTACCAATTAAATTTGAGGTCGAGACATTGAGGACTAATTTACAAGTGGGTTTAGATCTTACATAATCACAACACTTCCTAAATTAGCTCAATGAGCTTGATGGGATTCGTCAAGCTGCTTTGCATCACACCTATGTTGTTCAACATCAATGGTTAAGGAGGTATGTGTTAACGGAGAATCTACCAAAGACGGATCTAAGGCGTGATCTCCCTAGCTCAATGTGACTCTAGAAAAAATACTACAGAATACAATACTCATTTCCTAGATCTAGTTACAGATCGAGTACTTAGATATCATACCTTTCAAATCGCAGATCCTTCTCCTTGTTGTTGCTCCAAGTCTCGCGGTTGTCAGATCTCCAGCTGCAAGACCTGTCAAGACAATATGGAAACGATACAAGCAGTACAAGATATCTAAACAATAACTGATCTAAACTAACAGTTGAGGAATAAAGTTCTAAACATTATCAACGAGACAAAATTTATGGAAAGAGATTATATTAACTGTATAAAAAGGTGGGAATAGATAGAAAGGATGAAACTACAACCAAAGCCTCAACGTCGCATCTTCCATCCAACATGTCCAAGCCAAGTCTCCAACATGGTACAAGCTTCCCAATCACCAATATGGATCCTATTAGCATAAGGGTACCATAGACCTTCCCCCTTCCCATGGAGAGAGTGGGTGTTTATATAGGGCTAAAGAGATAGGGTAGGTTGAGGATTAGGGGGAGATGGTTAAGGAATCTTTCCATAAGGTTAGGAACCGAAATGCCACCTCACCTAGAGCCTAGGGATAGGCCTCCACATCACTCATCTTTGAGAATGGGCTCGAAGATACTCTTTTATCCAAAAAACTGACATCGTCGCAGGTTGAATTAGGACAACCTGTGACGTTGCATGTTGCACAAGGGTAGACTGCGATGACCTTGAAAAGTAGGTCAGTTAAGCCCTCCAGTCATGGGAAATTTCAGTGATGTGTTTTTACTCTAAAATGGGTTTAGCTAAAATAGCAAAGATTTTACACAATGGTCAAGATGAAGACATTATCACAACGGTCATGATGAAAACACTTGGTCATAATGACAATACTTGCAATGGTCATGGTGACAACACTAGGTCAGGACGACGACACTTGAAACACTTGCGACATTTGCATAAGGGTGACGACATTCTGGTGTAACAGAATGCCCCCCAAAGCATGAAGCTGACGGAATGAGATAGGTGAAATGCTTTGTAATAAGAAAAATGGCAAGGACTTGCTAGTTGGAAGGAGTTGCTGCAAAAATGACCTGAGATCCACAAGTCTCATATAACACAAAACATGGCTGCCGACCAATACATTGTAGATCCATGATAGTAAAGACCCACTGAACACAATCATGGCTACTAGACACAAGTGTAGATCCATGATGAGATGATAACACAGCCACGACCAATACAAAAGTGGATCCATGTAATACGACTCAATACAAACTCCATCGCAACCTGGGTAAAACATGACTCCGCAGGGTTTTCAAGCTGAACCCTCAATGATACAAATCTATCCATGTGATTACAAATTTCTTGACATCGAACATGGTAGAAACCACTTGATTACCGGTCATTAATGTATACCGTTAACAAGTTCAAGGGAAATCATCATTAATGTCAATGATTTCCAAGGTATCACAGTACACATCATCAAGCATGAATAAGTGAGTTGAAGTCGAACGCAAGATGAAATATTTCAATCAAGAGTCAATGATGTAAACTCATGTTGAAAGCGAGGTAACCTACCATTGAGGCATGCAGGGCCAAGGTACTTGGTTGGTTTCTAGGTTCAATCCTTGGATGATGAGTTGAAGTTGACAAGGATGAATCCATCGAAGGAGGGCCATGATGAATCCCCCATCAATTGACACGAAACACGACAAAAGATGTGTAGAGTAGATCGGATGGTACAGTAATGTGCAAGACTGACTCAAGGTAGACCGACATGATTGAAGGTATACTAACTGTAGATTATGAGTAATGAACATCTCTTGAACATGGGCATGGAATGTCTTGGCAGTATTGACATGATGAGAATGATACCAACCCCTAATGCAACTGATGGTGGAAGCATTCTTTGGCTGATCCAAAGGAGCGACGCGACTCATGGAATTGACAAGACTCGAGGACAAATATATTATCCAAGTACTGAATGCAAATGCAAATGAGTGCCATGTTCAAGAGTGACTATGTACTGCCATAATTTAAGATGTAACACAAAATATTCCCTTTTTCCCCATCATGATTGATGAGTGCCTCATGTGTTTTTAATGAGCTTGATGAGGGTAACCAGATGCTCGGTATAGCTCATCTCATAGATAAGTCCAATCCCAAACATTTTACGAACCTGGGAAAGGAGGGGTTCGTCCCATAATGGGCCCTTCAATGTTTAAAATTTAACGAGTCCAGAGAAGGAAAACTCGGCGTCATTTCATGTTTAGAGAGTCTAAAAAGAACTAAAGGAGACTCCTACGGTCCTTTTTCGTAAAGTTAGCCTCATCACCCGAAAAAGGGTAAAACAACGCGGGAGAGGACTCTTCCAGCCATGATTGGTTGGAGTATTCCTTTTTCGTAAATAGTGCTTCCTGGTCCGAAAAAGGGGTAAACTATCACCAGAAAGATGATCATTCAAATGATTTTACAAGCGTGAAAGCATCAAGTTCGCTTGGCAATATTTTCCTATTTAGGGAGTCTAAAAAGAGCTTAAAAAGGACTCCATGAACAACTTTGTCATGGTTGATGACCGAATACGACAAAGGAAAAAGTAAACTCGGCACAGCTCCTTTTCTGTAAATAGTCTAGCGAGGCTGGATAAAGTGATAAACCTATACTCGTTAGACACACCTTTTTACTCAAATTTTTAAGGAGCACGAGAATGGTATCAAAAGCACTCGGAATCTTTTTTATGTTTGAACCAAAGCACGAAAAAGTAAGAACTAAGTTCAAACCATTTTTCATGTTTCAACCAGAGCACAAAAAAAGTGAAAAGTAAGCTCAAGTGCCATCTTACTGTTTTTAACGAGCTCGAAGATAGGTTGGAAGAATGTTGATGATGTCTGCTTCATTTTTTTAACAAGTTTGTAACATAAAATGAACTATGCTCGGGATAATTTTCATGGTTTAATGAGCTCGAAACCTAAGAAAGGAAAGTATGCTCGAAAATGTTCCCAATGGTGTACTTTTTCCCAACATGGCATCCAGAGGTTGGTGTGTGCCCCCAACATGATTGCTAGAAGTCAGTGACTTAGCTCCAACGGGGTGTGGAGAGGCGATCGATTTGACTTCAATGTAAATTCTAGAGGTTGAAGACATGCCCCCAAGCTTCATTTCATTTTCCTAAGGCATAGGCGGATGAAAAGAAGGTTCAGGTACTAAGTCTATGAGGAGACTCAACTCAAAGGGAAAGGATATGTTTCATTTTTTAACGAGCTTGACACAGGAATAGAACTCTGCTCAAAAAACCTGTTTCATTTTTTAAAGAGCTTGACACAGAAAGGGAACTATGCTTATGTGTAAGGTCCATTGACGGGTTCCTTCCAAACATGATGCCCAGAGGTTGGTAAATGCCCCCAACATGATTTCTAGTGGCTTAACATGGTGGTGTTCCTTCAACATGATTGTTGATGGTATGACATGTGGCATGCCCCCCAAGCTTCATTTCGTCTGAAAATGCTACTTGCTAACCCAACTACCAACCTGGCTACTAATATGAAAATGTTCACCAAGGGGGGGAAATGAGAATCAAATGAAATGAAGGTTCAAATTCTAACTCTAGCCAAAGACTCGAACTGATGGGAGGGAGATCTAGTTCATTTTTACACAAGCTTGAAATAGACAATAATTATGCTTGAGGGGGGCCATCTTATTTTTTAACGAGCTTGAAATGGAATAAAACTATACTCGAGGGGGGCCATCTTATTTTTTAACGAGCTTGAAATGGAATAAAACTATGCTCGAGGGGGGCCATCTTATTTTTTAACGAGCTTGAAATGGAATAAAACTATGCTCGAATGGATGGTTTCATTTTTATGCAAGCTTGAAACCAAAGGTAAACTATGCTTAGAGGGGTCTATTTCATTTTTTAACGAGCTTGAGATAGAATAAAACTGTGCTCTAATGGATTGGTTTCATTTTTATGCAAGCTTGAAACCAAAGGGAAACTATGCTAGGGTGGTTCGTTTTATTTTTTAACGAGCTTGAAACATAACATAAACCGTGCTCGTAGGAACCTATTTCATTTTTTAACGAGCTTGACATAGAAGGGAACTATGCTCATAGGAAATGGTTTCATTTTTATGCAAGGTTGAAATCAAAGAGAAAATTTGCTTGAAAGTTGGTTTCATTTTTTAACAAGCTTGAAACATAACATAAACCGTGCTCATAGGAAATGGTTTCATTTTTATGCAAGCTTGAAATCAAAGAGAAACTTTGCTTGAAAGTTGGTTTCATTTTTTAACAAGCTTGAAACAAAACATAAACTATGCTCATACCCCCATCCTTAAGGGGAAGAAACCACTAAAACATGTGGAACATTCAGGGAAGTCTAATGACTTGGAGTCATATGATGAGTGGGTGCCATGTAGGAAAGATTATCAATGGTCACAATCCTCCCATCATAGGGAAAATACATCACTCAAAAGAGTGTGGACACGACGGCTTTCATAGCATAGACATAATCACGTCTAAGGATCATATTGAAATCTAAAGGACCTTGGACAACCATGACATCAACATAAATAGTTTTACCTCTCAACGTGATAGGTAACTGTGGGAGAATCCCTAAAGGTCCGGTAGGCCTTCTATTAAAAGCCAAAATCTGGTCAATTACTGGCACAAGCTGAGGAGAACCTATAGATTGCCAAGTAGTTGAGGATAGAATACTAACAGAAGCTCCTTCATCAATTATCGTATGAAATATTTCTTTATCGAAAACTCCTACAGATATTTGAAAAGGAATACTCGAAGAAAGACGAGATTCTGTTAGACCATTCCAATCAAAGGAAATAACCTCAATACTTGGAGGGGGTCCTGTAGAAATGGACAGGGTTTCCCCTTTCCTAGGACATTCTGAACTGACTAGGAAAACATAAGCGGTTTCCAATTCACTCTCACTTGGAATATAAGAATGATATGAAGATCGTGTCATGGTGACTGCTTCAGTCTGGACTTTCTCCCATGAAAGAGTGGGATTGATTGGAGATGACAGCGACTCAATCACTTCACTCTCGGAAGGAAGAGTGGGATCAATTATAGATGAAACTGAATTGATAACTTGATCAACCAGCGAGGGGTCGAGGGGCAACTTACTATCACTTGTTGGAAGCACCTATTGAGAACTAGTAATATCTTCCAACCACCGTGAAGCTTCATCCATGCTTGGACAAAAGTAAGTACGATGCATTCCCTTGCATATCCAGCAAGGGTCTGCAGCTCTACCCTTTTGACCCTTCACCAAAGGGTCACTGGTCAAGGGAGTGTCATCAACATGATGGTCAGAGGTTGATGATACATGCGGTTTGGCGTTTTTAGACCACACTCCTGACACACAGGAAAGACCGGGATAATTCTTGAGAAGGTGATCACCCCTGCAAAGTTTGCAAGGGAACTTTGGCTTGTGAGGCATTCTCATAAAATGAGTGCCATCAGAGGCAAATGGTTGACGCTTGGTCTCTTTCTTATCCTTCTTCTTCTTAATCTTCCCTTTCTTCTTCTTCACACCTGCCTTCTTACTAACATCAGAGTTTTCAGTAGGAGAAGAGGAAGAGACGGAATCCAATTCAACTTTCAACGGAGAAGGAGAAGGGTCACCATGAGATTGATGCTCATGTGGTGAAGGACCTAGGTTGGACACATTTGGTGCACTTGGTGTAACTGGATTGGAGAATAACCATACTGGTAATCCTATCGTCAATCCAGGTGTTAACACCCAAAAAGTGCTCACTAGCTCATTTACCACATTATATGGCTCATTCGTCCATTTTCCTACCATATTTCCCTTAAAAACCCAAAAAATCCCACTAAAAAGCCTCCAAAAGGCCAAAAATGCCTCCAAAAGGCCACAAAACCATCAAAATAGCCTAAAAAGGCTAAAAAACCCCCTTTTCCTCCAAAAATAGCAAAAACCCCTAAAAAGGGAATAAAAAATATAAAATAATGAGGAAAAAGAGGAAAAAACCCTATACAACTGCTCTAAACCATGTGTTTCCTAAAACCATGGGTCAGCACTCCACCACCAAAAAACTATAAATAGGTGATGGAGATCCCTTATTCCATATCCACAATCACAAGCACCCTTACTCTGCCAAAATCTCTCTCGAAACCCTAGTTCACCATTGAACTATTTTCACCTTGAGAGCCACTTTTGGCCCATTCCCATCATTGGAGAAGGAGAAGGAGCATCTTGAAGCTTGGAGCATCCTCTTGGACACTGCAAAGGGCTTCATCAAACCTTCTCATTGAAGGTAATATCAATACAAAAAGCCATTCTTTATATCTTTTGTTTATGTTTTATGCATAATGTCTAAAGTAGTTTTAATTTCTGTTTTAGCTTAATTAGTTTAATGTACTGAACTGCTACTAAGGAGTCCATTCTCCTTAGTAGGTGCTCATTTGCACAAGCTAGGGGTAAAACCCTAGCTACAGTTTTGGCGACTCCCCTAGATTTCGAAATTCTGGTTTTCGTTTTTTAAATTTTTTCACTTTCGACTGTCCCTTTCGGCCGCCGCATACCGCATTTTTTCCCTCTGCAGTCGCGTCCCGACCGCGCCTTTCAGTCCTTTACCTGCGACCCGACCGCGGCTCTCAAACTGTTTCCGACGCTCCGCCGGTGGATTCAAGTCTGTTACCTGCGATCTGACCGCGGCTAATCAACCTGTTTGCCGCGATCTGACAGCGCCTGTCGGCCTTTTTGCCGCGACCCGACTGCGTCTTTTTCCCTATTTCCTGCGTCCCGACCGCCGCTGTTGGCCCGAAAGCCGCGACCTGACCGCCGCTGTTTCCATCAAACCCGCGGTCGGCCTGTTCTGATTTGCTACAGACCCGCGGTCTGATTTCTGCTCTTTTCCTGTTTTGAGCCCAGCCCCTTTTGCTGCAATATTTTCTGCATCTGAACAGCCCTCTGTCCCACCTGCAGCCTCACTACCTTACAGCCTTTCTGCAACATAATTTCTGTGCCCTTTACAGAATTCTTTTAAAAATTTCGTTATTTTTAAATTCAGAAAATTTTGCAAGTTAAACTTTCAATTTCAGCATTATTGATAGTTGGAAGTTGCCCCCCTTTGTGGCACTTCTATATTTTGGGTTCATCACCTCACGCGCACACACTCTGTCACATAAATCAAGTGAGCCTTAAAAAGTACCTAATTGAACCAACATTCTAACCCCACTTGGGGAACACAAAAGAATCATTGTAGTTAGGTAGGGTCGGGGGGATAGGCTTCCAATAACACCCCTCGGTCACTTTCACTTGAGACATAGTTGTTGTCCAAATAGGGAACCAAAATCCCCTAGTACTTTTTGGCACGGTCACGACCAGTTTGTCAGAGGGCCTCTCCCTTAGGAGGGTTGAAGTCGGGAGACTGGTTCCGGAGGCCTGAGTGGAATACCGCACTCCATTCAGTAACCGAAGGGCTACCTTTCGCGGTTCGCGGGATATCCCTGTATAGGGGTATTGTGGTCAACGAACTAAACGGCAGATTCACTTTTCTGGACGTGTCATGAACGGGGTATCTTAGTTGCCATTCTTCTAGGATTGACTACCCGGTGTCCCTCCCGGTAGGGGGATATCATAGCCACTTGGCTTTTCTACTCATATTGTCTGACTTGGATTTCATCACCTTGCAGAGGATATGTTTAGTTGAGTCAGAATACTTTTAGCTAGGTGTTTGCATGCTCCTTTACCTCCCTTGGGTCTAGTGAGTCCACCATTTTTCTTTTTAGGAAACCTGCTGCTTGTTGGTATTCTGACCATCTTTGTTGACACTCCACCTATTGTAGCACAGCTGTTGCAGTGGGTGTTTTGAGTTGGTTGTTGGCCTGAGTGCCTTGCTTTTTAGCTCTCCTTCTGCACACTCGGTTGCATTAGGCCTTTTTTGAGCTGTTTTTACTCACCTCAACCCACAGAGATTAGACACCATCTGTCACCATTGAGTCCCCGAGACATTCTCGGCGTCTCAGGGGCGAGCCCCCACAGCACGGTTCTCTTGACACCACACGTCATCGATTCCGATCATTATCCGTTGATCCCACTCATCACAGATCTAGAGCCTTGTCACTTGACTCCACTCGTCAGCGACGTAGGTCTCCGTCACCAGATAGTGACGCACCTTACTTTACCTCTGATTCTGATGAAGAGTCCGAGAACCCTATTTATACTGCCCCTACTAGCCCCATGGCTGGTACGACTTCCACTCCGTTTGTCATAGGGACCATTGGTGGCACATCCACCACCACACCAGTTACTACACCTGTTTTGGGTATTCCCTCCATGGGGCCCCCATCTACCGTTCCCCTCACGGTACCTATTCCCGCAGCAGGAATACCCATCCCCACTACATCAGTGGCTCATACTACCTATGGTGGTGCTGGACCATCCTCCACTACCTCAGTTCCCCCACTTGGGGGCAACACCCTAAATCTTGTCCCTCCACTTGGGGGCACTGGCCCCAACTTGGTCCAACCCACTACTGTGTCACATCCTTCTTCCAGTTTGCCATTCATGGCTAGCCTCAACCTACCTGACCTGGCCAGATTGACCAACGATCCTATTCGACACGACCCTACATGGCCTCATATGCCTACCAAGCTACCCTCTGGCATCCCTAAGTTCGAGGGCAAGGCCGGTGAGGACCCACAAAACCATATCATGTCTTTCCACCTATGGTGTTCCTCTAACTCCATCGTGGATGACTCTGTTCACCTCCGTCTCTTACAGCGCACCTTCACTGGCTCTGCAGCCAAGTGGTATATCGAGCAACCTCATGGAACCCATGCCACCTTTGCTTCCCTGGCCTCGACCTTCCTGCAGTTCTTCCAGTTGCCTGTCCGCTATGACGCGGGCGTTGAGATCCTTCTATCTTGTAGACAAAACACGGCTACCCATATCACGGACCACATCCATGAGTGGCGTCGACGCCGTAGCTTATGCAAGATCAAACTTGACGACCGTATCTTCCTAGATTGGTTCCTCAAATCCCTTCTCCCCGTTATCGCTAAGGATGTAGCCTCAGAAAGACCCCAGTCTGAAGAAGAAGCCATCCTTAAGGCTCAACAGTTCGACCTCATTTACGCCCAATCGGGTTACCTTTATACCATTATACCTGATGCCCCTCGCGGCGAGTCCTCCCAGCATGATGCGCCGGGGGCATCCCACGCTGCAGATGGTATCATTGGCCGTGTTTCTTCGCATCCCCAACCATTTTCTATAGCACGACCTACCCCTGGCCCCGACCTGTCGCGGGCTACGTCACAGTCTGGAGCAACCAACTCGTATGCTCCCATGACACATCACCATTCCCATGGACCCTCATGTCCACCTCAGTGCTTCGGGTATGCGACTCCTGCTTATGCTCCTCCAGTCGCCCCTCAGCCTTACTACCATCAGCAGGCTGCCTCAGCCCCTGCGCCTTCACAAGCCCCATCAGCTTATTATCCGCCACAGGCAGCCCCTGCGGCACATCCACAACCGGCTCCGCAGTCCTATCAGCAACCCGCTCAAGTTGCTGCACCTGCTCAGCCTCAACCTACATATCATCCTCCGTAGCCTGCTCCAGCACCTGCGCAACCTCAAAATCCACCTGCTGCCCAAGGGCAAGTTTACGCCCAACAGAACCCGCAGCAAAACCAGAATAACCAACAAAACCAGGGCCAACAGAACCGTGGCAAGGGCCGTAATCGGGGGAACAACCAACCTGCAGACCACGCTGGTCAACCGGCTAATCCCCCCGACAACAACAATGCAGCCCCCGCTAACCAGAACCCTGATCGCCCGCCCAAGCAGGCTAAAAACCCCAATCTGCGAACGAACCACCCTTGTTCTATTTGCGGGGTCTATGGACATTACACACACGCTTGCCCACATTTGGAGCGAGCTCGGCAGCTTTGGGTTGACGAGGCCCATCGCCAAGGGCATGCGGTTCCCCAAGCACCGCCCAACCCCCCCCAACCTCAACAACCCCCTTTGGTACTGCAAAATCCCTTACCGACCCAAGGCGTAGTGAACACTCAGCCGTTGGCTCCCCATCAAGCCAATGCGCCCCAACAACAACAGATCACTTACGCTGCTCCTGATCAACCCATGTTTGACTCAGGTACCCACCACTTACTAATGATGTCATCTGCTGATGTCAACCTCCAGACCCGTCGGAACCAATATGGCTCCACCTCTGAAGCCAATCCCACGGATAAACCTACTAACGCCCATCCCACCGACCAGGCGTTACGTATACCTCCGCCTCCCATAGACGGCGCTGCAAAAGCCCCTCGTTTCCCACTTCGCCGAATCAACAATAACCCTAATGCGCGCGCTGCGTCAAACTACAGCATTGTAGACGACCTAGCCCAATCTCCCGCAGCCATGTCTGCGTTAGAGGTCTTGAAGAACTGCCCTTCCCAGCGTAAGACTTTACTTTCTGCCATTGGGGGGATTGACCCAAATGATTCGCATTTGATGGCATTTGATTTAGACCAGTCTGAACCACGCCTACCTTCCAGCTTAGCATTCCAAGTTACTATCTCCGTTAGGAATCTTGTCATCCACCGGTGCATCATCGATGAGGGTGCCTCCACATGCGTTATGTCTACATTCGTATGGCAGAAGCTAGGATCCCCTCCTCTCCAGCAGTCCACCACTGCGTTACGCACCTACGACGGTCGTTCGGCCCAGCCCCAAGGCCTCCTACCCAACGTTCCCGTCCAGTTAGGTGGTAAAACAGTCCTTATAGACATAGAGGTAATCAATGCCCAATTGGATTACAACCTTTTACTTGGCCGCAGCTACATGTATGCCATGCGGGCGGTTGCCTCTTCCGTATTTCGCACCATGATGTTCCCCCATGAGGGACGCGTGGTTAAAATTGACCAGCTCACATACTATGATCCCAGTGCTCCCGCGGCACCTGAAAACGTTCTCCCCATGGTTGAACAACCTGTTTCTCCTGCCACCACTTCGTTTGTTTCCTCTTCGGGGCCTGGAGTCTACTCAGACGCGCCGATGACCTCCACCTTTCAATCCCTTCCTCCGCCGTCATCTACGCCCGAAATGTCTGACTTATGTACCTTGTCCCATGACAACCTACCACCTAATACTCAACCACCCTGGTTGCCTAAACCACCATTGGTACCTAGCCACATTGGTGTTACACCGATCCATACGATCCCCTTCCTAGTCCCTCCATCGGGAGTAGTAAGCGCCCCGGTCATGGCTACCCTTAGCCTCCCTGGGTTAACTTTGGGATTACCCGTATGGTATCTTTCGCCTCCCGTTCGCCCGCCGACACCAGACGTCGTCCTCCAACCGGTGCAACCCATGGATACTACCACTCAGCCACCTCCCGGTGTCTCTACCCCTTCGTCCTCCACGACGCCCCCTCCTCCTCCCCAACCCACTGGGGGCAGAGGTCCACAACCTTACACTGCTGTACCACCTCCAAAGACAGTCAAAAACCCTCCAGTATTTCGTGCTCCTCCCAAATGCTCGCTGTGCGATGAGTTAGGCCATGCCACTCACCAATGCCCACAGTTACCAGCATTACAGAAGCACATGCAGATGCTTGACGATGACCCTAACATCCCAACTGTCGAACTCATCCCTCCAAGCTCCCAGCTGTTAAAGCCGAGATTGAGAAGCTACGCAAGGCAGGGTTCATTTATCCTATTGCCTATACCACTTGGGTTTCAAATCCCGTTCCCGTTAACAAAAAACAAGGCACCATTCGAGTATGCACTGACTTCCGTGATTTAAACCGCGCTTGTCCCAAGGACAATTTCCCCACGCCATTTATTGACCAGCTCATTGATGCGTGTGCGGGGCATGAAGTCCTCTCCTTCATGGATGGTTTTTCCGGATACAACCAGATTCAGATCCGTAAGGAAGACCAGTACAAAACTGCCTTTACTACCCCATGGGGCACCTTTGCCTATCGCGTCATGTCGTTCGGCCTCAAAAATGCTGGTGCCACTTTCCAGCGGGCCATGACCTATTGCTTTCACGACTTGGTCCATATCCTGTTAGTCTACCTTGATGACCTTACAGCTCGTTCCCGGAAACGATCAGACCACCTTAACGACCTTCGGCAAGTTTTTCTGCGGTGTCGCAAATACCAAATCCACTTGAACCCACACAAGTGTGTTTTTTGCGTTCCAGCAGGCCGATTGTTGGGTTTCATTGTTTCCCAGAAAGGAATTACTGTTGACCCTCTAAAAGTCCAAGCCATATTAGACCTTCCTTCTCCTCGCACGCTCCGGCAACTCCAAAGTCTGCAGGGGCGATCCAACTTCCTTCGACGCTTCGTTCCTGATTACGCCACCACCGTTCACGGTTTCTTGCGCCTGCTCCGTACCCACATACCCTTCGTCTGGGATGAGCAAGCAGAAGCTGCATTCGAAGCCCTCAAGAAGGCTCTCACACAAGCCCCTTTGATTTCCCCTCCAGATTTCTCCCAGGACTTCATCCTATACGTCTCGGCCTCCGAGCATGCCGTGTCCGGAGTCTTGGTTCAAGAAGACGCTTCTCACCAGGAACACGTCATTTACTACGTCAGTCAGACCTTGTCTGGTCCACCCCTCCGTTACCCATATGAGGAGAGACTTGCCCTCGCCGTAGTCTTTTCCGTACAAAAATTGCGACACTATATCCTAATGAGTCATACCACCGTCGTTGCCGACTCTAACCCCATGGTATATCTTCTAACCGACGGCTACTGCAAGGTCGTGTTGCTAAATGGGTCATTATTCTCCAGGAATATGACCTTACCTTCAAAACACCTAAGAGCACTAAAGCCCTCGCGCTTGCCCAGCTCATTACCGATCTCCCTTCCCTTCTCCCGGCCAAACCAATCTCCGATGAGTTACCCGACAATCACCTGTTCACTATCTCGTCCGATGACCCATGGTACGGTGATATCTTGTTATACCTGCGCACGCAGAAGTTCAGACCCAAAGTCACCCGTAATGGACGCCGTCGCATCCGTCACCAGGCCTCTCGATATCTCCTCTTAGGCGATGTCCTCTACCGGCGCGGAGTGGACACAATTCTTCGTCGTTGCCTTACACACGAGGAGGCTGAACGCGTCCTTAATGACTGTCATAGCGGTGCCTGCGGAGGTCATTTCTCAGGGATGGCCACTGCCCAAAAAGTCATCCGCGCCGGATACTTCTGGCCCACACTTTTCACCGACTGCATCACTGCGGTCAAACACTGCCATAATTGCCAACTTTTTGCCCCCAGGGCCCGGACACCTCCTGCTCCGTTACACCCAATCGTCACCGTTGGTCCCTTTTGTAAGTGGGCCATAGACTTCATGGAATGTAGACCCCAGTCTGCCAATGGCCACAAATATATTGTTGTCGCTGTTGATTACTTCACCAAATGGGCGGAAGCCATGCCTACCTTCAATTGTACCGCCGATACTGCTGCCCGATTCTTTTTCAACCATGTCATCGCTCGATTCGAGGTCCCTAAGCAGTTAGTCTCTGACCATGGTTCACACTTTGAAGATGCCGTCTGGCGTGAGTTATCCACCCTCCTTAAATATGAACACCAATTTTCCTCTGCTTACTACCCCCAAGGAAACGGCCAAGTAGAGGCCATTAATAAAATCCTTAAAACCATCCTCCAACGAACGGTTGACAAGCATAAGTCCAATTGGCACCACATGTTGTTCCCTGCCTTGTAGGCTTACCGCACATCCACTAAGACCGCCACTGGTTTTACACCATTTCATCTAGTTCACGGTGTAGAGTCTGTCCTCCCCATTGAGTGTTAGATTCCTGCCTTACAGATCGCCGTTGAGCTTCTCCCTGACACCTCCCCCATCGAGCAGCGTTTGCTACAACTCGAACAAGCCGATGAAGACCGTCGGGCCACTCTCCAGAACATCGAAGCTGCCAAAAACCGCTCCAAAGCCGGTTATGATAAACATGTTCACCCTCGAACTTTCCACGAAGGGAACCTCGTCCTCGCCTATGACCAAGCCCATGACAAAACCGGTAAAGGGAAGTTTGAACCTATGTGGCACGGCCCTTACGTCGTGCAGACCTGCCTGGGCAAGGGGGCATACATCTTAGCTGACTCCGAAGGCCGTCCTTTGCGCAACCCTCGTAATGGGTTGTATCTCAAGCGTTTTTACCCATAAACGGAACCCGCGGCCTCATTGGTCTGCGTTGTACAGTACTTTCGTTTTGTTTTTATCCGTTTCCGAACCGTTTCCACCACCAGAATCAGCACGACGAGACCGTCATGATGGTCACCTCGTTGCATTATTTTTACCCCGTCATTTTTTGTCCATTTTTCAGACACCACTAGTCGCCTCGGTTTGCGTGCCACATCGGTCGTTCTCCGTTTTTCACATGTTTTATATCATCGGATTCATTTTTCCGAGCTGGTGATGATGCTAGAGATCATTTCTTGCTCTCACCTCCAGATTTTCTGGGCATTTTTCAAAATGCCCCCGTCACCTCGGTTTGCGTGCCACATCGGCCGTTACCCGTTTTTGACACCCTTTATATCACCGGATTCATTTTTCCGAGCTCGTGATGATGCTTGAGATCATTTCTCGCTCTCACTCGGTACAATTTCACCATTGTGTCCCCCAACACCTTGCTGCCTCGGTTTACGTGCCACATTGGCCACCATCGGATTGTTCCCTATTTTTACATGAGCCATTCACTCCTGTCACACTGCAAATGTCTCGTTATTTTGCCACCATTTCATTTACCCCGCAAGGAGGCCCACCGGTGTTCCCCCCCTACCCTCGTTCTTGGTCACCATTATTGATCCTTGATTGAACACTTCCTCCTTGCCTGGCCATTCCTTTTGTTCGGTATAATTTTATCCCTTTTTCGGGCCGGACAAGTCCTTTACGAAAAAGGCACTTAGGGAGTTTCCGTTAAGCTCTTTTCTGACTCCTAAAAGAATGAAAAGATCGCCGAGCAATCTTGCTTCCTTTCATGCTCGTTAAAGTACCTGAAAGGGCGTCTATCTGGTATAAGTTTAACCCTTTTCTGGACCCGGTAGACTAATTACGAAAAAGGAATACTCTAGTCACACCGGCTAGAAGAGTTCTTCATTGCATCCTTTTATGCTTCTTTGGGCCTTGGAGACTAAATCTACGAAAAAGCAACCCCCTGGAGTCTTCTTATTTGCTTTCAGACTCTCTAAAATTGAAAGCAACCACGAGCATGAACTGTCCTGGGCTCGTAAAATCCACACGACAGTACCATTCCATTACTTCAGAGTCTTCTTATCGCTTTCAGACTCCTTAAAATTGAAAGCAACCACGAGCATGAACTGTCCTGGGCTCGTAAAATCCACACGACAGTATCGTTTTACACACACTTCTTCTCGTTCCTTAACCCATGAAGAAGTACCCTCCCGTGCCTCCCGGCACTATGATCGATCATCTCGGCAGCACCCCCAATCAGGTCGCCTTTGTTCAGAGTATTCTGCAGTCTTCTGCCATTTTTACACCAGCTTGAGTCTCCCTCAGCCAGTTATCCTCCCAGATCCATTACAGCTATGATCCCTTCCCCCTCAGTCAGTTTCATATGCTGCCAGATCATTCCCATTATCATACTCTAAACAAAGGAAGTTTGAGTCCACCCACTCTACTTGCCCAATTGTCCCCCCACAGTTTCTCAGTCCTGCCATCAGCACTATCACATTACGGTCTTGTACCTCGCGCTCCTGTCAAGGAAATATCATTGCCTTGATAGTTGCAGGTCTCCCTCTGTCGACGACAGCTCCTCTATTCCAGAGGATAGGCCCAGAGGTCCCTACGCCTTGGACTTATCACCATCTGTGGTAAGTGCCTATGGATCATTCTGAGAGGAGACATCATTCCCTCTCCGAGTGGTTGTTCCTCACATGCTCGACTTCAGCACCTTGATCGCATCGTTGAGGATTGCGTAGGATTATATCCCATCAGTTTTTAGTCGAAGACCCCGGATTTCCCCCGACTCTAGCACATTGGTGAGTCACTTCGGAACGGCCAGTTATATGTTCCTGTGGATGTCTGGGCTGCGTTGGCGTTTGTATTCGGAAGCCATCCAGTTATATGCTTCCTTGAGTACCCAGTTTCAGTTCCAGATCAGTTCCAGTGTACCATTTGCACCAGTTCTGCAGTTCACACGTGATCCGCTCAGCAGTATGTCCCAGCTTTATGTCCCCTCTGGACTCTTATGATGTACACAGTGGTCATGTCTATTACAGGTCCCCCTTGTCGGGCCTCACAGTTCTGTTTATGTATCTTGACACGAGCATGGGAATGCCCGCCTCGTCCATATATTGAGATCATTCCTCATTCAATTTTTGAGGTCATGTATATTTCAGGTCCCCATTTTTTGGACCCCATTGTTATTATTATGTTATATCCTGATACGAGCATGGGAATGCCCGCCTCGTCCATATGATCAGATGATTCCTCATCCATTATTGAGGTTATGTACTTTTCGCTCTTGCAGTTGTTCGGGATCGTTGTTCCGGGCTTCAGTTTGTTTCTTCTCTTCTCTCCATATCCCAGGAAAACCATTCATGACTTATGATATCCATCGGCCATACGATGAGCTCCTGCCCTCGCACATCAGGGGGCAATCTGTTAACACCCAAAAAGTGCTCACTAGCTCATTTACCACATTATATGGCTCATTCGTCCATTTTCCTACCATATTTCCCTTAAAAACCCAAAAAATCCCACTAAAAAGCCTCCAAAAGGCCAAAAATGCCTCCAAAAGGCCACAAAACCATCAAAATAGCCTAAAAAAGGCTAAAAAACCCCCTTTTCCTCCAAAAATAGCAAAAACCTCTAAAAAGGGAATAAAAAATATAAAATAATGAGGAAAAGGAGGAAAAAACCCTATACAGCTGCTCTAAACCATGTGTTTCCTAAAACCATGGGTCAGCACTCCACCACCAAAAAACTATAAATAGGTGATGGAGATCCCTTATTCCATATCCACAATCACAAGCACCCTTACTCTGCCAAAATCTCTCTCGAAACCCTAGTTCACCATTGAACTATTTTCACCTTGAGAGCCACTTTTGGCCCATTCCCATCATTGGAGAAGGAGAAGGAGCATCTTGAAGCTTGGAGCATCCTCTTGGACACTGCAAAGGGCTTCATCAAACCTTCTCATTGAAGGTAATATCAATACAAAAAGCCATTCTTTATATCTTTTGTTTATGTTTTATGCATAATGTCTAAAGTAGTTTTAATTTCTGTTTTAGCTTAATTAGTTTAATGTACTGAACTGCTACTAAGGAGTCCATTCTCCTTAGTAGGTGCTCATTTGCACAAGCTAGGGGTAAAACCCTAGCTACACCAGGAAGACTCAACGTAGCCATAAAGGGAGGACCAACAGTTCCACAAGGGGGAATAACAAATGGCATACCTTGGAAAGGGGCCTCTTAGTTGGTAGTCCCAGAAGAGTCTTCCATACCTAAGCTTTCTAAGAGTCTCTAAAGTAACACACAAATCAAACACTACTCAAGTCTAAAAGCAACAAGCAAACTGTGTGAATAGGAGTGGATTCAAAGTCTGGAACCTCACAGGATTATCAAGGAATCGCAAACCGCGATATACTGCAGGGTCCAACAATATGACGCAACAAGGAGGATTGGGACCGTACCCTTGCCTGCATACCCGATTACCTGGACAGTACGTGCATGCTAATCTCCCCAAGTGTTGTTCTTGGTGTATTGCTTTGCCAAGATGGCCAAATGGTTAACTCAGTTGGTTTCAGGAATCTTAATGGTGTCTCCCGATATACTCAAGGTACATGGGAGCTCAAATCCATAGTGGTGTTGTCTAATGCACAGCCATTGGCATGAGACCTTCCGATATACGTGTCGAGTACGTGATACACCCTTCGATATATGCCAAGTACGGATTATGGTACTTGGTGGGTATGTGAAGGAGCTCGATATACCGATGTACATGGAAGACTACAATACCCCTGGACTACAGTGCTGGAAAATAACGACAGTTGCCATGCTTAAAGACGCTAGAACATGTCTCTAACTTACACACAGTTACTAAATGATTTTAACCTAAGATAGCATTAATTTTATCTTGTACAGTTAGGTGGATGCATGAGGTGAGTACATAAACGTAAACATAATGCAATCCTCAACTATATGATAATGCACATTTTTCTTTCCTTTTCAATGAAAACTACTTAAGGTAGGGAGATATTTTTCTTTTTTTCAAAGCAAAAGTACTTAAGTAGTAGCAAAAAGAATAATTCCTTCCTAGAGTGCAATAATTATAACTTTCGGCAATAATCAGTTAAAAAGTGCAAAGAAAATGAAAGATGCAACTAATCTTAGCAATGTATAAGACAAAATAATGAAGCACTTTCAATTTTCAAATGCATGTACCAAAAATGGAATTGATAACTAAATGCTTTTCATATCTATATACAGAAAGTGAGAGAATATCTACAGCACTCTTTAATCATTCAGAAATTCCAAAAGAAAAATGGCAAGCACCCAAACAACTCAAAGTCACTCAAGAACGACTCAAAGTCTACCAAATGCAATAATTATAACTCATTTCCTATCTTTTTACACTTGAAAAAGACACATCTAAGCTACGGAAAGAAGGATTCCACTAACGTTTCCAATCAAATGCAAGACAAAGGAAAGCATTTAACAATCTTATCTAACTCAGATGCATACAAATCTAAAATGAATCTTTCTTCATCTTATGAGTGTGAGACCAAGAATTTCAAATGATCAAATTAAAGCAAGAAGAATATTTATGTTTTCCAAATTTATGGATATTGCAAAAGAGTGACAAAATCAAGCTTTTATTTGAACTAAAATGGAGACAAAGAATCAATCCTTTCCAATAATCATTAGATAGCTCAGCATGTAAAGGAAACAAGATGTGTAACCCAAGAAAGAGAGGTTCAAAAAGACATGGATATCCCCAAACGTTTCAAGTCTTTAAAACAAGCCAATCACACCAAACCAAAAAGATCTCAAAACCTTGAGATGGGTCAAAATGACTGAAGGATGCACGATTCATGGAACCCATTTCGCTTAAAAATGTAAGCAAAACACTAGTTTTGACTCAAAGGGGCCAAACATGAATCCAAATCTCAAAAGACCCAAAAACCAATACAAACAAGCCAAACAAAACACTGCTGGACAAAAGGGTCTCTGCCTGGAAGGTACAGTGTAGAGGAGTCTGTACACAAACCAAAACTCAAATCATAAATGGAGAAAAGGTGCTTGTACGACAAAAAATGGCAGATCGGCGCACCCTGTGCTTATGCACAGTGCGACATCGCAGTTCACTAGTGCGGGAAGTGCGACAACATCGTAGTATACCAATGGAAGGGTTGCGATGACAGACTAACAGGAAAAGAACAGAGATCAAAAACAACACAATGTCGCTCTGGGTACACTGACGAGGTGCAACAGGTGAGATCTAAGTCCAAAAATGAACCAATTCTCTAGATAATGAGCATAAAAAGGTCTGCCAATGAGAAGTACAAACTCAAAGGAAGGCAATCAGACTCTTCAAAGCGAAGATCTGAGGGTGAAATGGCTTAAGAAGCAAATGGCCAAAGAGATGGCTTGGAAAAGCAATCAACTGAAACTGACATTAAGATTGAAAACAACAATGTTCTTCCCTAGTATGGTAGCCAGATTTGTTAAGGGACAATCTACCAAAGACGGATCTAAGGCGTGATCTCCCTAGCTCAGTGTGAGTCTAGAACAAATAGTACATAATACAAAACTCATTTCCTAGACCTAGTTACAGATCGATTACTTAGATATCATACCTTTTAGATCGCAGATCCTTCTCCTTGTTGTTGCTCCAAGTCTCGCGGTCATCAGATCTCCAGCCGCAAGACCTATCAAGACAATATGGAAACGATACAAGCAATACAAGATATCTAAACTAACAATTTAGGAAGAAAGTTCTAAACATTATCAACGAGACAACATTTATGGAAAGAGATTATATTAACTGTATAAAAAGGTGGGAATACATAGAAAGGATGAAACTACAACCAAAGCCTCAACATCACATCTTCCATCCAACATGTCCAAACCAAGTCTCCAAGATGGTACAAGCTTCCCAATCACCAGTATGGATCCTATCAGCATAAGGGTACCATATACCTTCCCCCTTCCCATGGAGAGAGTGGGTGTTTATATAGGGCTAAAGAGATAGGGTAGGTTGAGGATTAGGGGGAGATGGTTAAGGGATCTTTCCATAAGGTTAGGAACCAAAATGCCACCTCACCTAGAGCCTAGGGATAGGCCTCCACATCACTCATCTTCGAGAATGGGCTCGAAGATATTCTTTTATCCAAATAACTGACATCGTCGTGGGTTGAATTAGGACAACCTGCGACATCGCATGTTGCACAAGGGCAGACTGCGATGACCTTGAAAAGTAAGTCAGTTAATCCCTCCAGTCATGGGAAATTTCAGGGATGTGTTTTTACTCTAAAATGGGTTTAGGTAAAATAGAAAAGATTTTACACAATGGTCAAGATGACAACATTATCACAATGGTCATGATGACGACACTTGGTCATAATGACGATACTTGCAATGGTCATGGTGACAACACTAGGTCAGGACGATGACACTTGCAATGCTTGCGACACTTGCACAAGGGTGACGACATTTTGGTGTAACAGCATGATAAGTTTATCAAAAGAATACATTTTAAGTAGGTGATTGGCCATGTTGTATGATTCCAAATTCAAGGACTTCAAAGGGAAACAATGTACACATTGGCTAGGTCTCTATGGGGTAGTCATAGTATTTGACAATAGCATCATCAATCTCTGAACTATTGATGAGACTCTGGATCATTTGTTTTATAATGGACATTAGTTACAATTAATATCAAAAACCATTGTCCAAGGAAGATTTTGTTCAACATATTACTAGTTATTTGGATTTGGAGGTTGTTGGTGTAGTGGCTTAGCCACCTACACCTACAAAAAACTTATTTTGTCAACAATTTTCCCATATATATATATATGATCAATAATAACAAAAAGTGTAATAATCTTGCAATGAAAACCTATTTTTGGGTGCTACAAGACTTAGTGGTACTAGAAAACCAGTCTCTAGCATGTATCACTTCCACCATATGTTTATGCTCTACCACGGATCTCCTGGTTTTTCAGTTACTTTATCTTCCATACTACTTCCGATCTTCATTACCAACATGTGTGACCATGTATGTTTTCTCCAATTTATTCACTCAAATGTTTGGATGTAACTTTGTGGTACCTATGTCATATTTTGACCTTTCTTATATTTCTAGAGGACTAGTAAAAAAATTTCCCTAGGGTGGGGATAACCTTTCTATATTTGGCCCCACATTCTGCAATTGGTTTAATTTTTTCCTAATTTGGTCAAATTTCTAGATTAAATCCACTATTGGAAAATACTCGAAGTCTTGTCAACTCACACATGCATGACTAAATACCATCATATATGGAAATATTATGCCTTCAATTCACATGAACCATTATGATTTATTTTGAGCTAATGTGTAATGTCCCCATCCAAATAAATTATCATGGAGGAAAAATTCCACTAACCTACTAGTTCCCTAAGTTGGGGTGGAAGCATTAAAATTTGAAATAAGGGGGGCTACAAGACCCAAAATGACCTTAGACTTACAAATTCACGTTAAATGGGCCAAATAAACAATAATAAAAAGGAAAATAAGGTGGCATTGGATCATGAGGGCGGATAAGAGATTATGGGGCCCACATGTGCAAGATTCCCAACTACACTTGGCATCATTCTGACAAAAAATAGAGTTCAAGGTGGATGGTAACATACTTGGGGTAGATGAAGAGGCAATATTCATGGAAAGAATCAAGCAGACTCGATTTGGAGTGGAAGAGTAACTCCCAATGAAGAGGAAGAGGCATAATAGGGAAATTGTGACACTTGTAACAAGATGCCATGGCATCTATGACAACAATAATGAAGGAATATATGAAAAATATGACAAATTCAGACCTGATGGATGGCCTATGAAAAATCTGACATATCATGGCTAAAAATAGCCATCAAGAGGGTGCATAGAGGGATTTATGGTCAGCCAAGAATCCCAATTCGAATTGGGGAAAGAGGAGTGCAAGAATGAGGAGGACAACTGTCTCATGAAGGAAGCAACCACTAACTTGAGTCGAGTGAGTATCTTGGAGGGAAATTCAAGCTCATGGGGGGAAAGAGTCCACATGAAGATAATAAAAAGGTAGGATGAGGAAGGAGAGCATCTTTTGGATCATTTTTGTTTTGCACTCTTGGAGAGCTTAGCTTGTCCATGCACGATGGGTGTTTACCTTCCCTGCCATTGAACCAATTTCAAAGGTGAAATATCCCTTTCCAATTTGGTTGGAGGATAGGAAATTTAGACCTCTTATCATATCTTAAAGCAATTTTTTGTTGTAGGTTCAAGTCCCTCTACAGTTCGAGTTCATCTCATAGTTTTTCTTCTATTATCTCTTATTTCATTCTCTTCTTAATGATTATGTTCTAGTGTTGATGGCGCACTAATGGATGCATACAAATTTATGAGGGTGTATTTGTGACTCCATTGATGTAAGATATTATTTATGGAATTATGTTCAGCTTCATACCTTATCCATAGCTCTAAAACTTATGTGTATCATGTATAAATACCGAAAAAAACCTCTAATTCTAGCTAGTTTTCCTCTATATTTTCTTGCGAACTTTTGGAGTAATTACACATCAGTTTTGCATCAGACTTTCTCTATGATTTTGCAGCTGATTTAGAAGCCTCTTCTGTACTATAGATTACTAAGCTATATTATACGGTCCCATTGGGAATTTGATCAAAGTTTATGTAACAATTTCCATGTCTATTATTTACATTTTCCAAGCAATGTTTAAGTGTTACAACTTTCTGTTGTATGGGCATAATAGTAGGTTATAGATCATGATAAATGATTCATTTTGGTTACCATTGAAGTCGTTTATCCAATGCAATTCTTTGTTCATAAATTAGGAAGGTTCGTACGGCATTTGGGAAACCAAAAATTCAATGACTAGTGGGTGGCTTCAACATCGAAATTGCTAGTATTTTTCCCTTTCATTCCTCCCTAGTTAATGCAAGTAATAAATGTGTTTAGCAAGTGTCTGAGTGTCCAGTAGATGTATTAGGATGTCCTAAGACCCATAAATCCCTTCCAAATGTAATTTGAAATCATTTTGGGGCATTTGGGGCATTTGGGACAGCTTGGGTTTCACTAGTCCAAAGTTCGAAATTGGCCAAAATCGAACAAACTTTCATGGTAGGGATGTTACATAATGCAAGTTAAGGAAAGTTTGTTCCATAATTCATGTCACATATACCTCTCGCACCTCCTATCATAATTCAATTTTATTTGCTCTGTCAAAATATCACATATTACCTACTCCTACCCTATTGTGGCTTGTTATCTCTACACTCTAAGCATTTCTTCCATTGTCTGCATTTGATCATGGGAGGCATGCTTGTGCACAATGAACCAAAGGACACTACAATGATCCATTGAAATCCTAAGGTATTAATAATTTTAATGAAAGAAGGCTGGATTGGTTAATTTGAACGTCTACATGGTTTTGAAAAGGCCATAACCATGGAAAATTTTAGGGGCTAATCTTAGCCCATGGGATAAATTTAGGGGTTTTTAATTTTTAATGGGCTATTTTTTTACTAAACACCTATTAAGTATGTTTATCCCACATTTTATACATTTATTTTTATTGAATATGAGGTTAGCCCCATCAAATCTAGAAAGGGGAGACAAGATAAAACAATTCTGCCCCTCTAAAAATATATTTGAACCTCTATTCAACCACAAAAATCGCAAGGAAGCTCCCATTCGCCCCTAATATCCAGAAATGGCAGTTTCTAGGGGCTCTTTTTCCTTCTATTAATCATGGAAATCGAATTCGAAGTTACAGTCATTGATATTTTATGGGTTGAATATTGTTTTGCAAGTTGCTTAATGTCCACATGAGAAGGGCATTTGATATTTACTATCAGGCCATATAGAGACCCATTTGCATCTAAGAGAGTTCCAAATACGATCACCTCAGATCCAAAATTTCCCCAAGAAACATGGGGATTGTGAATCTTGAGATAATTGATGCGGAAATAACATTTTTGTGGGTGTTTGCGGCATCATGCCTAGGGGTTGGGACTTCATTCATAGTCGTGTATTTGGGCATGCAGGGGGACATGACTTGACAAGGATAAACTTGCCAAAAGATTCACCAAGACTTCACAAGGTTTTACAATTTAGTGAAATATTAGCCAAGATTTTATAATTTAGTGAAACATTCACCAATATTTTACAAGATTATATAATTCAATGAGATATTCGCCAAAAAATTATATATACATAATATAACATTCATAAAATAGCCTTCATATTTTCATATATATCATGGGGATTTTCCCATTTATTATACATAGAAATTTAGGGAGGGTTCTTAAATTTTTCCTTGGACATAACATTGGAGTTTTCTTTCTCATTGAGGTCCTATGTCATTAAGGTCCTATGTCGTTAAGGTTTAAGGAATCATTATCCATGTGATAGAAGAAAATATAGCTCAAGTAATTGGACTATCAACAGAGGGAGAACTATGGTTCAAGCAAAAGGGTTCCTCTGTGATTCTTTGTAAAGAATTTATTGAAGGTAATGAGACACTTTCTAGGGATGAGAAAAGAATTCAGTGGTCTCACGTGCAAAGGCATGGTCGAAGGTCGCACTGTGTGTTCAGACGTATCTAACTTGTGAATAAAGGTACAAATTTCTCTTCGGGTACTACTTCAAAATGTTGATACACCAAAGGAATAGAAGTTTTGTCAATATTTTGTATTTCCTTCTTTGTTTGGTTGAATTAATGAGCACAAAATCAAAACACAATGAACCACTAAAACCATCCTAACACATCACGGCCTAGTCAAATTATAGATCAAACAAGCAAAAGAAGAAGACACATAGGGTTCATAGGAATCCTCAGAACCCACTAAATCTACAGAGGATAAAGAGGATGTAGAAGTTGTAGAATCCTCGGAGGAAATGGACTTAACTATTGATTTTTGGAAGGAAACAATTGGGGTGTGCAGCTCTAATAGAATAAAAAAGAATGGTTTTTGGAATACGTTTACTTCTCAAACCCCAGAGAATATCTGGACTCATCTAAGTAAAGTAGAAAGCAATAGTAAATAAATGGTCCGTGTTCTAATACAAATTGATGAAATCAAACAATGGGTGAGTCACAAGAAATCAAGACAGAGACATATTTTTTTGCTCATTCAAATTCATCCTTTGTTACTCGTTTATCATTTTCATAAATCCTATAAAATAATGTGAGGCTTAATAGAAATTTATGAAGGACTAATCAACAATTGCACAAAGAGTTAGTCTTGGTTCCGGAAAGTTTAAGGATTCATGAATCTAAGAAAGGGTTGGATTCCTTGGTTCAAGCTATTAATGAACAAAAAAAATGGTTACCATCTGTGCAGCATGATGGTAAACAATTCATTGAAAATGCATATATGCAATATTCAAAGAAAGGTTTTGGCATTCAAGAGTCAATACCTAGCATTGATAAGTTGGCAAAACCTGTGGAAATTGACTAGCTAAAACAAAAACTGTTGAATGGAAGGACAATATGAATTCCTTGGGAAAATAGGTATATACTCTAATGAAACAATGAGAATAAAACATCTCTCAACAGAAATTGGAGAAGGTGAAATTGCAATAAGCTCAATTAGAGATTTATAAGTTGAATAATGGCATCCAACAACTTAATAAGACAGACATTATTTATGTCATTTACCCATGTGAAGAGGGATTATTACCTTCCTTATCCTATGTATTTTATGTAATTAAAGGGACATGTGGTTTCCCTTCAAATAAGAGCCTCATCGATTGGAAACTCATGTTATATCACTAATCTAGACCAATTCTTACAATTATATTCTATTTGTGATGAAGAGACAAAAATATAATCTGAGTTATACTAGCATAACTTTATAATGATTGGATAGGGATCCAAATCTACATGAGGAGGATGTCCAATTACAAGCATTCACCTCATTCATGAAAAATCAGATAACCTAGAAGAAGGCATTACCTTTTGTAGAGTTTATAGAAAGGAAGGATGACTTGTGGTTGCATAGAGAATCTGACACCTCTTGGGTTGCATATAGAGAAGGTTAAGATGATCCAAAATCCTCTTTTTTTTTCTTTCACGGATACTCAAATATCAACCATTTATTTTTGTCAGAATTGGATAGTTATGAATAGACTAGGATTTTTTTTGTGCTTCAAGAAATGAAAAGAATCTCTCACACCATAATAGAGGTCTAAAGAACCTCTCTCCTACTCTCAATTTGGGACTGCCATGGATCATGTGCAAAGGCATATTGACTATATAAATACCCATAGCATTCATTGGATAGGGATGAAATTTCATTTTCTGATCTTATGGCATCTAGTGGAATCAACGGATGAAGCTGAGTTTTGGGCCACAAAAATTTCCAGATTGGGGTATTATGAAGTTGGTGAAGAAGTGTAATACCCTGACTTTGACCCCATTGCATTAAACATGTAAATGATGTAATATAGTTATAAAAGCATGGTGAGGATCTGAATTCCAAGGCCCCGCCATCGATTTATCGTTCTTGTATCGGAAATTAAAAATCGATGTATGTGGATTGCATGCTAGTCTTGCATGATGGAAATTATAAATATGATGTAAGTATTTATTTTGATAAAAAAAATACCCACAACTAGATATGCAATGCAACAAGAGTATGGGGGCATGTATGGGGGCATGATTTTTACAAGGAATAGGCAGGGAAATATTCAAACGCTTGAGGACAATGATGTCAATCCAAGTGTCAATGAGAGGACTCATGAACCATTAACTACCCATGTTGACTTATGCACCCAATCATTTAATTCTTCTAAGAGGTAGTTGAAGTAGTATTATTTCGGGAAATAGAGAGTATGGATATCCAATTTTCGTGTATGGGAAAACCACCATTTTGGAAAATCGTGTTTTTCTTCGTGGGAATGAAAAAACCCAAGAAATTGCTTCCATTCCAAACATTCATCCATGATTTTTTCTCTCTCACACAGTGCTTTCTTGTTGGTCGTTTTACTTGACGAATTTACTATGTTTTCATTCATGTTCTAGCTGGGAAATCCATTTTTGGTGTTGTAGAATGGTGTGGAAGAAGTTAAATCATGTTGGGGGTCTATGGAATCCATTTTTTCTATATGATTTCTAGTGTAACTATTGGATTTCGATTTGTAACTTCTAGTTGTTGTTTCCCCTCTCAAAAATGTGTTTTGGTGTGCCCATGATTTGGAACAGTCATGGAAATCGTGTTTTGTGAATTCCACAACTAAAACATTTTGTTGTTCCCAACAATTGTGCCTTGTTGTGTGTGTTGGTTATTTATGGGTTTGGGTTATGTGCATCCCTTTTTTTGGCTTAAACTTGTGTAAGCAACCAGGAGTAGACAAGGATTTGTAATTGGATTGATAAACCTAGTGAAGGGTGTAACCTCACTGAAGATGATAGGGCTTTGGCTACCTTTCTATGCACACCCTGAAGAGCACTACAAGGGAAGATATGGCCTGAGATACTGTGGAGAAGTGAAGAGGATACCTTCCCTATGTTAGGTGTGTAGGTATTGTGGGTTCCAAGCTAGCTAATCTTGTAGAGGTTCTAGTAGCTCTATGGATTGAGCTCACTAGCTTAGCAATTCCTTTCCCTCTACTTCCTTGACAGCCTGATAAACCCAGCTATCGTATATACTTGGACATGTGTGATTTTGTTGTTCCCTTTTCCTTGTGGAAATCATGCCCAACTCATGGGTGGAAGTGTTGAGATATTGATGAGCACAGGTGACCTATGGTTGGGTGGAACATTGCACTTGCATAGCAATTTGCTTGGGATATCTTCATTTCAAGATAAGTATTCTTTTGTATTTAATTATGCGTTGTATTTAATTGATGCATGTTATAATTATGATGATAATTTCATGCTAGATGTGTATAGTAGAGTTTATTTCCATTGAATTTATTTGGGTTATCCATCTACACACATGTTTCATTTGTTATAAATTCATAAAATGATGATGGGACTAAATTTGGAAGCTCGAATTTAGTTCATTTTCCCTCCCTTAAGTCATATTGATGGAAGGGGACATGACAGTGTGGTATCAAAGCTACAGGTTGCAACATCGGGCATTTATGGGAAAAAATAGGACAACATAGAGTGTAAGATCGCTTTCTGATCACCACCGATTATCAGAAAAATAATAATAATAATAATCTATTTTTTTCCAAAGTATGTGTGTCAGTGGATTTGAGAAATTTGTGCCAACACATTTCCACATACTCAGACAAAGTTTCACCGACGTGTAGTTTCAGGGAACTTTGAAAAATTTGCAAATGAATCATTTTAGCAAAGTTTTGAAAAATTCATTGACGTGTTCCAGCAAAGTTTTGAGAAATATACTGACGTGTTTCGGTGAAGTTTGAAAATTTTCATTGATGAAGTGTTTCAGCAAAGTTTTGAAAAATCTATCGATGTGTTTTAGCAAAGTTTTGAGAAATCTGCCAACGCATTTCGACAAAGTTGGAGAAAATTTGCCAACAAATGTTTCGGGCAAGTTTTGTAAAGTTTGTCGATGAAGTGTTTGGCGAACTTTGAAAAGTTCACCGATGAAGAATTTCAGTGAGCTTCGAGAAGTTCATCGACTAGTGTTTTAGTGAGTTTTGAGAATCACGCAAAAACAAAGAAAAAAATTAGTAAATCCCATTGAAACGTAGAAATTGGGAAATTTTGCAAGTGAATTTCCATGGCAGATTTCATGTGCTAGAAATCAAAAAATTCAATTGATCTTATGCACCATATTGCACAAAATCAAAATATTTACAAAAAAAATGAGGGTGCTACCCTCGACCTACCCTTCAACGGCGGAGGCCGCAAGAGGGAAAGCCCCATTAACCCCCATTTTTCTTTTTATTATCCACAAAGTTAAATCTTGGGTTCAACCGCGACTGTTGAAGCTATTGGAATCTAATTAATACTGAGAAGGAGGGTAAATCAATATTAGCACAATTATGAACAATATTTTCTTCTTATCAAATTTTAACTTGAACTTTTAACTTGTACTCAAGTATGCATTCACATAAACAAAACCATTCATCCACATAAGTGCAAAACACAAAACACGCATATTTTTATGTGGAAACCCAAACAAGAGAAAACCATGAAATGCTCTCTTATAATATAAAGATTGCATTCATGGAAGCACCAACTTCCGAAGTTCTCCAACACCAATTGGAAGGAGGTGTTGGTTAAAATTATTGATAATTAATTTACCTCAATTTAATTTATCAACCGGAGAATCGTAGACTTTGAGCTGCTACACTATATGTGCAGATAAACTAACCCTAATGCTCATTCCTCGAGAAACCCTAATCTACTGCTAACAACAATGAGACTAACCCTAAGGACCAATGCTAGAGATTGCTAAATCTGCACTATAGAAAAGAGAACCCTATTGCTAATCCTTATATCAATGTTGAACCTGAAAATATCCAATGAGTAATTCTTAAATTTAAAACAAAATAATCTGCTAGGAAATAGATAAAATCTTAAACTACAGCAATGTTTAAAGCAACTAACAATCTCTACATTAATTTAAGTTATTATGACTACAATCTATGAAAATAATCAATCCTGCTATCAACCAAATGCACAGACCTAATTGACTATGTTTCCTAATCTGAATTACAAATCTAATGTTTTAAATTCACACAAAGATATCCTGCGGCCTCTTAAAGTAGTCAACACACAGTCTATCAAAAGATTGCTTGATCGTTTAGGAGAATTCCAATGTACTCTGTTTAAGATTTATGCATACAAATGTACATAACAGAACACTAAAACATTTCAATTCTGCTCATCGATATATGTTAAAACTGTGTGATAGGCATCCACTGATTTTTGGTTCCTACTGTGCAGTTAATTATCAACTCAAGGGAACATTGTGATAAACAAGGACTTCTCACTCGCAGGCAACTTCAACTTCTGTTCAATCTCTCATCCAAAAAAAAATAGATAAACTCCAAATACTTTATGGTTACAGTCTTCAAACCCTTGACTCTGTTGTAATTGATATTCAAATATTGCAAGCTCGACAGTGAAAAGGTAGGTTATTTATAAGCCATTTTCGTGCTGCAACACAATGATCGTAATATCCAGAGTTAAACTCATAACATTAAATCTACTGGAAATAACACTCAATCCATTCGTAATTCTTCATAAAACTAAATCTACCATAACCCATATCAATCAATCATGCGATTATATATATACATACCCTAGGTTTTAAATAATAACTCACCCTAAATAGAACAGAGGAAATCTTACATTCAAACTGTTAACAAGCTTTATTCATGGCTATCAACTGTAAATGCTCTTAACGAATAATCACAATCACACTTTCTATTGAAATCCAGTGATGAGCAAACCATTTATATTCTGAAAGGAAATGTATATTGATAAAAACGCCAATCTATCGCTGCAAACCACACACGCTACTGAAACATTACTGTTTGGTGTTGAAGGTGGGCCCTGCCCTCAACGCCTCACACATTTAAATCACAGATCTGCTGAAAACACACGCTGTATCATATTCAGAAAAAATGGAGTTTGTACAAATTCCCTCCCACTTAGGGTTTCCATGGCTACTTTTATACTAGATTATACAGAGTGAAATCGTCCTGAAGACAAGGATCGATAGGAATAACAATACTCAAAATATCTTAACCATTCTGAACCAAAAATGGCATCTCAGATCCAGGATATACACATATCATTTAAGAGAAGATAATAACACCAAAGATCGTGCCTGAAATAACAGTGAAGCAATCTTCAAAAGCATCTTAAAGATGATGTGGATCCAATAAAAACGCCCTGATGGTAGATCGAATCCCCAAATCTCCTCATTTGAATGCTGGCCAAATAACAAAACGAACCCTGTGTAGAAGAGAAACCCACATCATTATTAGCATAGGGTTTAATGAAACCTAAAAACCCAAAACATATGCATAAAAATAAGAAAATACAACAATCAAATAATTAAAATTACTTACCATGGCTTTTAGCAATGTTGACCTTCAAAAGACACATAAAACTGATTATTATTGGACCCATTAAGACTTTAAATACTAGGAAATAGTACATCGAATGGACAAAATAGAGGACCAACATCTCCCCCAGACTGAAGGTCTTGCATGTCCCAATGCAAGGAAATTTGTGATAGGCAAAATTTAAATCTTCAAAATGAATTGTCAATCCTTGGACCCAACTCCAGAAACTAAAGCTGAGGTATTAAACAGGACTTGCACCTGAGGAGGAGAGGGGGCAGAATGTTGCTGTATGCTAGCTAACTGCTCAAACTGTTTGTCCTTTTTCTTTAACTGTCTTCGAAGGCTATGATTTGTCCCTTTAACTTCATCAACCAGGTTTTGCAGGGACACTATTCTAGCTTTCAAAATGGCATTTTCTTGTTTAACAACCCGATCCAACCTCTCATATTCTTGCAGCTTCTTTTTCAATTTGATATTCTTTTGTCTAAAATAGTCAATCCCTTGTGCTGAAGCTTCTGAACCAGACCTGGAAAATGATGCCCTGACAGACTTTAAACTTGATTTGGAAGAGGATACCTTGACAGACTTCAAACTTGACTTTGAAAGTGATCCTTTGATAGATTTCAGACTTGATTTGGAAGGAGATACTGGTAACAAGGGTTCACTGACAGGATTCAGTGATGCAGAACAATGAGGGGAATCAGGAGAATCGGAGTCAGCTTGGGTAGAGGAAGCATCGGATGATGACAACTCGACTTGGACAGGTTCTTTACCCTTAGACCCCTTCCTCCCCTCTTTAGCGGCCATACTGCGAGTAAACCGTCTATTTGGCTCCTTATCTCCCCCAGACTGAGAGTTAACACACTTCCTTTTAGGAATTGGGGACTTCTTAGCATACAATGGAGCAGTTTTCTTGGAGCTATTAACAGCAGGTTCCTGAGGGAAAGCATCTTGAGGAACTGAATTGTTTGTGGAGGAAGCTTTTTCCACTAAATCAGGGATACCAGGCTCTCCTGCTTCATTCCTCACGGGTGACTGAAGATGAGGGTTAGAGAGTTCATATACAAACTGTTCCCAACCCCGACCCTGCTTCTTTAACTCAGCTAAAACGATCATTTTAATAAGCCCATGATGATAAAGACTATGGGTTGGATGCTCTAAATTTTTCCTCACCTGCGAAGCCATCTTACTCAAACTTTTCCAAAAATAAAATGGGAAATTTAGAAGCTTACCAAACTCGAAATGAGCTAGCAGTCGAAAATGGCAGGCTTTGTAGGTGGAGAATCGACCTTCACAGGTAATTAGCTTGGTGATGATCATCAAAGAATTATAGAATTCTTCTCTGACCCACAGTTTGGAGAAACCCTTCTCACCCTTCACAGCCAAATATTCTGGTTTAAAAACGCAGTCATAATCTTTTCGTGGCAGCCGACAATTCTTAAACCATCTATCACCGGTGCGTGGAAGTCCCGTGGCAACTGAAATGGACTCCTCTGTCACTGCAAACTCTAGATCCCCCACTCTAGCGGTATGCCCGTCAAAACTCAGGGCGAATTGGAGAGAGACTGCGTCATCGTGGCCCTGTAAATTAGTTAAAAATACATGCCATCCTGCCCGAATAAACATATCCTTGCATGCAACGAACTCCGGGATGGCTAATAGCTGCTCATACGCAGAGGGTTCATGCCGGTTGAGCATGGTGGAGCCACGAGGGTAGCGAATTGACAGGGAATTAGCAAAGGATTCGGACAGGTAATTCGCAGGTAACGACAATGGGAGGATAGCGACTGTATAAAACCCGAATGATCCTGGTAAAAATGGTAGGAAGTGAGGGTAATGAAGACAGCATCGTGATAAGAAAACAAATCATTGCAAGTGGTGGCACATACTGCCCACTTCGCAGGGAATGATAACCGTGGTATAACACGTTTTTAACTGAACTCAGTCTCTTAACACGTCAGAACCCAAATTATAATAGAACAAGGTTATGATTAATTTATCAAAGGTTGCCAATAATAGAGAATGAAATATTACCAAAAGTTTTTAAAGGAATTCATAACCATCGGATTTCATATAATGGCAAAAAAAAAATATTAATTATAATCCTTATTACTAATTAAGGTTTAGCCAATCGTACAACTTTCCTTACCTCTATCCACGTCCATTAGCATATACATGCCAATTGCCCAATATAACTTCCGGCACTCAATCCGACACTCAATCCGGCACTTTGACAAACACAGCAGTGCTTTTTAGGCTGATAACTATGTACAGCACTTGACCAAGATAAAGGTAATTATCAGCATCTGGAGCAGCTGTTAGGTTATGAATAATGATGTAAAACCATGAATCTCCCAAATAGTCATCACTTCAATGAGTTCATAAGCAGATAGCCTGAATTAAGAGATTCGTTGGACCCCAACAGTTTTATGGCCTGATTTCCTTATTGCAGAGTTGCTGCTCTATCTAACCATACAGGAACTCAATCATGCTATGAAGCCATCTTTTATTGAAAATACAAATAACAATCAAAAATTCAAATTCCAACCAATCACTCATAACTCAATAATTAGAAATGCAAATTTCATCAATCACTCATACTTTAAACAATCAAAAATTCAAACTCAAACAATCACTCATAAATAATCAGAAATGCAAGCTTCATCAATCACTCATAGTTTAAACAATCAAAAATTCAAACGCAAACAATCACAATTCAGATTTCATCAATCAAAAATTCAGTCCTCACCCTTGTTATCCATACAGAACTTTTCCACCAGGACATATGCCACAGGATAAGAAAATAATCAATCAGAAGCTAATGGAGTACTGGTCCTCTTTGACTCAGCTTCACACAGGATAATTTGAGTAGTGGAACAAATAGTACTACAGTTCTCAGCTATGTTTTAGGCATCAAAATAAACCCTTTTTTAGAATCAGGTAACCCAAAGTACCAAAAACAGTTGGAGATGATTATCAACTGGCTATCATTTTATTTTTAATGAATTTAATAATTTTTAATTAACCATCCTCATGGCTTCTCTTTTACCTTCACATAGGTACGTTGTTCATATAGACAAGTATAGATGAGGCTGTTAAAGAAGATATCAAAGTCAGAACCCACTGCCAGCAAGCCTGGTCAGTACTCCGGTGGGGTAACTATAACATCTTAAGAAGCTTCTTCCCCAGGCAGATGCCCCATTGCCAACAGGCCTGTTCAGAACCCTGATGGGTTTGCCTGTTCATACCACAGGTCGGTACCCGCTGCCAGCAGACCTGTTCAGTATCCCGGCGGGTTAACCTCTTACACCCTTTTTCTATCAGAGGCTCTTGTCCCAATTTCATCTTAAAGATAAAATTTATGATTTGCTTCAGCATAGATGAGTGGGGGAGCTGCTCTGAAAACCATCTAGGAGTGGGATGGTACCAACATTGGAAGAGTATTCTTTGTATATGCCTGTAAAGATTTGCCCATATGAACAACTAACCTTCGTAACTGTAGAAAGTGAAAGTCATAAAGTGGCTAAAGACAGTATATATATATGTGTTTAATCTTATAACAGCCAAGAGATAATAACCCCCAAACTGCCCGATCTTGAACACCTTTTAATCATGATGCCTATCTTAAGAATAACTTCATGCCCATAGCTGTAACTAACATCAATTCCCACTCTTTATCTAGTGTGAAACCAAATCAAATGGTCCTCGCAGCCCATAGGTTCATAAGCAGAAACATTTGGGAAGCTTAAAGCATTAATGTAGGCAATGCCTGGTGGGCAAGTACTATTATGAATAGCCAAAACAATTCCCAACAAAATCTGACACACAAATGCAGACATTCCAATAATTCATTGAAGCTCAGAAATTGACCCAAATTTACACAGTCCTTAAAAATGTCTTGCAAAAATAATCAGCATGCTGAAATAGGATAGTGATACCTCCCTTAGGTTTCAAAAAAAACATTCTGAGTCTTGCTGAAAAGAATATCTGCACCTTTTCAAAAAGAGAGAGAAAAAAAAAAAAAAAAACAAATCCCTGTACATATGTACAAAAACAATTTCACTGAAGATTACTGAGAGAGAGTAGGAGATGAAGAAGTCTTTTCCTCGCCTACCAGTTCTAGTTCAGACTGCTGACTCATGTTATGGATGAACTCTTGCTTAGAGAGAGGTTTATGATATACTTTTAACCGATGTCCATTCACTACAAAGGCAGTTTGTTCTTCATCTATTGTTTTTATTTTGACAGAACCATTATCAAAAACAGTCACAATTTCATATGGCCCCATCCATCTAGTGGTAAGCTTACCTTTGAAGTGTTTAAATCGTGAGTCAAATAGCAGAGCCCAATCACCTTCTACAAAAGTCTTCTTCTTTAAAAATTTATCATGCCACTTAGTCCGCTGATTCTGTATCAACACAGTTTGTTGGACGGCATCTTGTCTAATTTCATCAAGTTCATTTAATTGCATCAGCCTCTGCTCCTGGGCTTCATCTAAATTCAGGCTCAGTTGTGCAGCAGTACGAAAGGTTTTCACCTGAAATTCTATAGGCAGCAGGACCTGTTTACCATAAACAAGTTGATATGGGGTATACCCTGTGGTATTTCTCCAGGTAGTTCTGTAAGCCCACAATGCCTCGGGTAGCCTGTCTGCCCAGTCCTTATGATGTAGCTGCACAGTCTTAGTTAAAATGGATTCTAGCACTTTATTGGTTGATTCCACCTGACCATTTGCTTGGGGGTGGTAAGGAGAAGATTTATAGTGCTTAATTCCATATTGTTCTGTAAGTGCTTTCATTGATTTAGAGACAAACTGTGCTCCATTGTCAGTCACAATTTCACGAGGAATACCAAAACGAGTAAAAATCTCTTCGTAAATAAATTCTATGACTGATTTCTCAGTGGCCCTCAATAGAGCTTTTGCCTCAACCCACTTAGTTACATAATCAGTGCAAACTAAAATATACCTCTTTTTCCTTGACATTGATGAAATTGGTCCAACAAAGTCCAATCCCCATTTTTCAAAGGGTTCAATTTGTACCTGGGCTTGTAAAGGCATTTGATCAGCAGCAGTGGGTCTCCCCATTCTTTGACAGCTGTCACAGCCCTGTACATACTTCTCAGCATCTTTAAAAAGGGTAGGCCAATAATACCCTTGATGTAACACCTTATATGCTGTCCGCTTGTCTGAAAAATGGCCTCCACAGGGCCCATCATGACAGGCTTGGAGGATGTCACACATCTCATCCTCCCTCACACACCTCCTGATAATCAGATCTGGACCGGTTCGAAAGAGATCATTACCTACCCATGAATAATTAGCACTTTGCTGTATGATTCTTCGTTTTTCATAAGATGACAAATGAGCAGGTAATTTCCCTGTAACCAAATAGTTGGCTACATCTGCAAACCAGGGTGTTTTAATAGAGACAGCAAACAAGTGTTCGTCAGGAAATGTATCATCGACAGGAACATTATTATCAGCATGAGTCAATCTGGAGAGGAAATCTGCAACCAGATTTTCCTTCCCTGGTTTGTCAACTATGGTAATGTTAAATTCCTGTAGCAAAAGTAACCATCTAGTAATTCTGCCACTAGTGATTGGCTTATTCATTAAAAATTTAATAGCAGAATGATCGGTATGAACAAATACCTCGTAACCTGTAATATAATGCCGGAATTTATTGATGGCATGAACTACTGCTAGAAACTCTTTCTCAGTCACTGTATAGTTCAGTTCTGCAGGTGTTAAATTTTTACTGATGAAATAAATAGCATACGAGGACTGATTTTCTTTCTGTCCGAGCACTCCCCCCAATGCAGTGTCTGAAGCATCAGTTTGTATATGGAAGGGCAAAGACCAATTTGGCCCCCGCAGAACTGGTGTTGAAGACAATTCTGACTTTAATGTGTCAAAGGCTTCCTGACAGTGTTGATCCCAATCAAAACCACTGTCTTTGACCAATAATTTGAACAGTGGGGCTGCTATCTTTGTAAAATTAGCAATAAACCTACGATAGTACCCTGCGTGTCCCAGAAAACTTCTGACTTCTTTTTGTGTAGTTGGTGAAGACAGACTAGTAATGATTTCAATTTTTGCTGGGTCAACCTTAATTCCTTCTGATGAAACATGGTGCCCTAAAACAATACCCTCAGTTAACATCATCTTACACTTTTCATGGCTTAAAGCAAGATTTGTTTCTTGGCACCTAATTAGAACTTTCTCCAAATTATCCAAGGCTTCCTTGAAATCATTACCATAGACTGTAAAATCATCCATATATATTTCCACACAGTCATGGACCAAATCAGCCAAAATACCTAACACTGCCCTCTGGAAAGTGGCAGGAGTGTTACACAGTCCAAATGGAAGCACTTTGTAAGCATAAGTTCCCCATGGGCAGGTAAAAGTGGTTTTTTCTTGATCTTCTGGGGCTATTCTTATCTGGTTATATCCGCTGTATCCATCCAAAAAAGAAAAATATTTCTTTCCAGACAATGTATCTAAAACCTGGTCTATGAAAGGAAGAGGGAAGTAATCTCTGAGAGTTGCTTTGTTTAATTCACGAAAATCAACACATATTCTCCACTTACCTCCCTTCTTTGGAACAATCACCAACGGAGATACCCATTTGCTATCAGAAATGGGATAGATGAAATCTGCATCCAACAATTTTTGTAATTCTTCTTTTACAATGTCTTTAAGCGCAGGATTCATTCTTCTCTGTGGCTGCCTTACTGGTCTTATATTTTCCTGCGTATAAATGTGATGCATGCATGTGTCAGGGTGAATGCCTTTCATGTCTGTATAAACCCAAGCAAATGCCCCAGACTGTGCTTTGAGTAAATCAACTACCTGATTATGCTGGCTTTGAGACAGATTCCCATTAATAAACAAAGATCTTCCTGGACTAATCTCCATTGGTATAGTTGCAGCTTCAACCTTCTCATCTATAAATAAAACTACTGATGATGAGGTGGCTGAGGGGTAATAGTGTTCCTGAAAATCTTCTGTGAAAACATTGTCCAAGTCAGAGAAGGACTGAGGGTACTCAATACTAGTGGTGGCTGAAATAAATTGATCTAGGATATCATCCTCAGTCTGGTGTTCCAGCCCCCTAGTTTGACTGATGGACAGTAAGGGTTGTCCCACATCCTCATCCCCATAAGGATTCTCTAACCATAACATGTTTTCCGATACAGGCTGGGCTGGAGGATAAATGATTAGGTTTTGTATAGAAGTGCCATTTGATATAGTTAAAATACCTTCTCTGCATCCTATAAAGGCATTAGCAGTGGCTAACCAAGGCCTGCCTAATATAACAGGATGTTCCCCCATTGGGTGTTTGGTTTGGAGTACCAGAAAATCCACTGGATACTCCCAAGAAGCTACTGTGACAGTAATGTCATCTAAGGCCCCCACAGGTTTGACTGTGCTCCTATCAGCCAACTCCAAAATAGTAGGAGTAGATCTGAGGAGATTATGCAACTGAAGTCTCTGCATGGTGGTCATAGACATGACATTAATGGCAGCCCCTAGGTCAACTAGAGTGTTTCCTATTGGGACCTCATTGATGTAAATGGTCACCACTGGATTCCCAGGATTTGAAAATTTTGGGGGTAAGGGACAGTCCGAAATATAATTAGACAGCTGGCCTAAAACATTTATCTTAGGTGGGTCTTTCTGTTTCCGACCAGGTTTCTTTAAACACAGTTCCCTTACCAATTTTGCATAAATAGGGACATCTCTAATAGCCTGAAGTAATGGAATTTTGATGCAAACATTTCTCAACTCACTTTCCAAATCAAACTGTGGACGCATCACAGGCTTCTCTATTAATAACCTCTCTGGGTAAGGGGGGTTGTTATTTACCTGTGGATGAGCTGGTGGTTGGAAATGAGTTCCCAGTGCTCGAGTATTTTCTGAGGCAATCTGCACTTCTTCTTCTTCTATAATCTCTTTTTCATCACTTTCTTCTCCAGTCTCTTCATGAATAATCACTGCTGGAGGAGTTTTATTCAATGTTTTCCCAGACCTTAATTGTATTTCCTGTAAAGGAGCTGAATGAATTACATAAGTTGGAGCCATTTGAATTTCAGCATTATTAAGAGGCTGGGGAGGTCGATTATTAGGGTTTGGAATAGGTTGGGCTGGCAACAACGTGGGTCGAGGTGGATTTGGATTTTGATATTGTTGTGGAACTGGGGGTATAGGAGGAAGGGCAGGTGGTGTAAAGCCTGGTAGTAACTGCTGAATATTTGGTGGCATTGGACAGTAAGTAGGAGGGGTGGTTGATTGTGTTCCTCGATAGGGTTGTACTTGTGGTCCTCCATATGACTGTCCCCGCCAGCCTTGCTGCCAAGGCTGGGTCTGAGTAGGTTGAGAGGGCCAATTCTGCCACATTTGAGGATTCCATGGCTGCTGTGATTGCTGCATGGGATAATAATATGCAGGGTTCTGGAAAACAGGCTCTGGGTACATATTTTGAGGTCTAGGCTGCCAAGGCCTTCTTGATGCATCGGTAGGTTCAGCATTAAGCTTGTAAAAAGCTTGCAGCTCTGGTAAAGAAGGGCAATTGTCAGTTGGGTGTTGGGCAGAGCAAAGAGCACAGACTGAAATAATATTTCGAGGGCATTCTTTCAAAGGGTGTCTTTTTCTGCATTTGGGGCAGAATATGTGTAATGCTGCTATGTCCTCCTCCTCTTGCCGTTTCTTTGTTTTCAAAGCATCAAATTGGGAGCTTAAGGTGCCTAAAATGTCAGTTTTGAAATTTTCTAACAAGTTTCCCAACTCAACTCTTGTGACCCCACTAGTCCCTGCTGTTCTAGAAATACGGGAAGGACCTTCCCTTGTGCTTTTTCCTGCCTTGGCTCTACTCCTCGAATACTTTCTGCATAGTTCAGTAATCTCTTCAAAGGATTTATGAGATACATCACCTGATGCCATCAAGTTGAGGATTTCCACATATTCATCCAGGATCCCTTTTAGAAAAAGGGTTCTGACGGCATCCTCCTGTAAGGTATTATACTTAGACTTCTGTAATACAAAGCAGAATCGTTCTAGGAAGTCCTCCAGACTCTCTTCTTCATGCTGTTGCATTTTAAAGATATCGTTTTGGGAGTCTCGGGGCCCACAGTAGTCTCGGTATTTTCTGAGGAAAGCACTCTTCATTTGTTCCCAAGTTCGGATGGTGGATTCCCCCAAGCTCATAAACCATCTAAGTGCAGAATCCTTAAGGGTTGCTGGAAATAATTTTAACTTTTGAGCATCCTGTAGATAATTATAACTCCTACATAAGATGTCAAACTCAAATAGAAAGGTATCCGGATCTTCAGTACTTTTCCCATAGAAAGTAGGTAATGAAGATGCTGGGATATTTTTCATACTGACATCCCGTGTAAGATCCAGAATGGGGAAGCCAAAAGTTGTTTCAGTTCGTCCCACCTGTTCTACTTCTCCTTCCATCCGGTGTTCAGTTTCCTGATCACTCATGACAAGGGGGTTCCTAAACCAGTTGACACCTATCCTATCTCTTCTTGGGGATAGAATAGAATCCCAATGGTCTGGCCTAGGCCAAACTTGAAAATTAAAAGGTAAATCTGTAGTGGATTCTAATTGGGAAACCACCGGATTCTGGTTATGTCCCAGAAGGAAGTTCACTTTTTCTATGTTCACTGCGTCAACCAAATTAGGATCTTCCTTTAAAGGTGAAGTTTGTTGGATCTGTGGGATTTCTTCTGAATGTAACTGTTCACTGGGTATAACCTCAGTTCCTACTGGTTGGGTTCCAAATTCCGCTGAATTCTGAATGTTGTTGTTTTCAGTTTCGTTGCCGGTATCCCTATCCCTAGGGTTAGTAAAGGGGGGGGTTTTGTTGTTTACAAAAAGATCAGCATGAACCTTAATGAATCTACCCTTACTATCTCTAGGTCTCATCAAAACAAATTCTGAAAATCACAAGATTTTTAATCAAACCAAATTAAAATACCTGTGCCACAGTTGGGTTTGAAGGAACCTGTTATGAAATGCGCAATTTTGCCTTACCAATCCAGCTTCTTCAATCTGCCACAACTAGTCACACCTAACAATTGCTGTAAAATTAGATTTCTGGAATTAAACACACTTAATCTATAAACAGATAACCATACTTGTAACTGAAAATAAACATTTTTTTTTCAGGAAATATAAACACACTTCTAATAACTCAAGCTTGAAAAAAAAAACAACCATATTTACCAGAAAGGACACAACAAAATTTTGGGGTAACCCACTAAAGTGGCTGCGGCAGGCTGCTACACCTTGGGAACCCAAAGTGAATTCGTCTTTGCGTCTTAATGTTTCCCCTCCACCTTGTTGTATATTGTAAAAAGATTCTATCTACCTGAACTTCTCAATCAATCAAATAAAAAATGAGCAAAACACCAGCTTACCTTGGAGCAACTCCCCGGCAACGGCGCCAAAATGTTGGTTAAAATTATTGATAATTAATTTACCTCAATTTAATTTATCAACCGGAGAATCGTAGACTTTGAGCTGCTACACTATATGTGCAGATAAACTAACCCTAATGCTCATTCCTCGAGAAACCCTAATCTACTGCTAACAACAATGAGACTAACCCTAAGGACCAATGCTAGAGATTGCTAAATCTGCACTATAGAAAAGAGAACCCTATTGCTAATCCTTATATCAATGTTGAACCTGAAAATATCCAATGAGTAATTCTTAAATTTAAAACAAAATAATCTGCTAGGAAATAGATAAAATCTTAAACTACAGCAATGTTTAAAGCAACTAACAATCTCTACATTAATTTAAGTTATTATGACTACAATCTATGAAAATAATCAATCCTGCTATCAACCAAATGCACAGACCTAATTGACTATGTTTCCTAATCTGAATTACAAATCTAATGTTTTAAATTCACACAAAGATATCCTGCGGCCTCTTAAAGTAGTCAACACACAGTCTATCAAAAGATTGCTTGATCGTTTAGGAGAATTCCAATGTACTCTGTTTAAGATTTATGCATACAAATGTACATAACAGAACACTAAAACATTTCAATTCTGCTCATCGATATATGTTAAAACTGTGTGATAGGCATCCACTGATTTTTGGTTCCTACTGTGCAGTTAATTATCAACTCAAGGGAACATTGTGATAAACAAGGACTTCTCACTCGCAGGCAACTTCAACTTCTGTTCAATCTCTCATCCAAAAAAAAATAGATAAACTCCAAATACTTTATGGTTACAGTCTTCAAACCCTTGACTCTGTTGTAATTGATATTCAAATATTGCAAGCTCGACAGTGAAAAGGTAGGTTATTTATAAGCCATTTTCGTGCTGCAACACAATGATCTTAATATCCAGAGTTAAACTCATAACATTAAATCTACTGGAAATAACACTCAATCCATTCGTAATTCTTCATAAAACTAAATCTACCATAACCCATATCAATCAATCATGCGATTATATATATACATACCCTAGGTTTTAAATAATAACTCACCCTAAATAGAACAGAGGAAATCTTACATTCAAACTGTTAACAAGCTTTATTCATGGCTATCAACTGTAAATGCTCTTAACGAATAATCACAATCACACTTTCTATTGAAATCCAGTGATGAGCAAACCATTTATATTCTGAAAGGAAATGTATATTGATAAAAACGCCAATCTATCGCTGCAAACCACACACGCTACTGAAACATTACTGTTTGGTGTTGAAGGTGGGCCCTGCCCTCAACGCCTCACACATTTAAATCACAGATCTGCTGAAAACACACGCTGTATCATATTCAGAAAAAATGGAGTTTGTACAAATTCCCTCCCACTTAGGGTTTCCATGGCTACTTTTATACTAGATTATACAGAGTGAAATCGTCCTGAAGACAAGGATCGATAGGAATAACAATACTCAAAATATCTTAACCATTCTGAACCAAAAATGGCATCTCAGATCCAGGATATACACATATCATTTAAGAGAAGATAATAACACCAAAGATCGTGCCTGAAATAACAGTGAAGCAATCTTCAAAAGCATCTTAAAGATGATGTGGATCCAATAAAAACGCCCTGATGGTAGATCGAATCCCCAAATCTCCTCATTTGAACGCTGGCCAAATAACAAAACGAACCCTGTGTAGAAGAGAAACCCACATCATTATTAGCATAGGGTTTAATGAAACCTAAAAACCCAAAACATATGCATAAAAATAAGAAAATACAACAATCAAATAATTAAAATTACTTACCATGGCTTTTAGCAATGTTGACCTTCAAAAGACACATAAAACTGATTATTATTGGACCCATTAAGACTTTAAATACTAGGAAATAGTACATCGAATGGACAAAATAGAGGACCAACAGGAGGCACCAACCCCTTGGTTTTTCAGGAACCGACCTGAAGGAAGCACCAACTCCCTAATTTACCAGCTCCAATTAGAAGGAGGATTCTACCCCCTGCTCCTTGCTCCATCTTACCGCCCTGATATGGAAGCAGAAGATATTACTTTGTTGTACTTCTGATCTGGGCACTCTTTAGATTAATTATTGTTCATTCTTTTGTGCACACCTTCTGTATGATGTAATATTGTTGTCACTATATTGCATACTTCACTTGAATTCACACTCAACTTATCACTTCACAACATTGCAATTGACTTCGCAATTCACAAACTGTGTGTTGCTTCATCATATTCTGCAGTATTCACTCTAGTTCAATATGTCATTATGTTCTGGCGCATCTACAACTTCAACTAATATTGCGCATCTTTTGTTGATCTTTTGTTCGGAATTCGCCCATCAGTATCAGATAGGTTTCTGCACCTTCTATGATATTTCCATTATGTCTTGGTGCAGCGGTCTTTAGATAATATGCAACCTTATGTGCATCATTGTGATTCGACCTTTATGTTTTATGCACTTGTCTCAAATCATCCTTATCATAATGTGCATCCTTCACTATGTAGCAACTTTTTCTTACCACATCAAATAAACTACTTTACTTCACACATTGCAAGACATACTTCAAAACAGTATCTGTGCAACTATCTTATATCATCTGTGACTATCTATGTGTTGTCTACAATACTATCATTATGTTCTAATGCACTTGTGCATCCCCTGTAATTTTGTATTTCTGTCTTTGCGCAACTGTCACATATAGACTACATCATTTTGTGCACCATCAATAAATTTTTTCTCATGTTCGTCGCATTTATTTCTCTGCTAAATCATGCCATTATGGTTCCACGAGCCCTTGATGCCACAAAATAAGAATCTTTCTAAATCTATATCTTCCAATATCGAGCTCACAATCTTACTACATTTCTCCAACTCGGCTTCTTATTTATACTTTCCCTGCGCGGATGGTATGTCCACAAGTTGGTTGTTGCTTTCCTTATTCCTTGCCTCACGGTTCATTCTTCCACCACGTGTCATGTTCTGTGCCATTGAGGTGTCATCTGTTTGTGGGTCTTGCGCATACTTGGTCCTTTTCTTAGTGGGACTTGCTCCCTTATGGTTTGGTCTTGCGCCCTGGATGTACCATCGCTTGTGGGACTTGTACACTTGAATTATTCAACCGCTACTTTCTTCGGGTACTCTTGCATGCTTCAACAACTTGAAGGCTTCTTCCAATTGGTGAGTCTTGTGCTCTTTTAGGACTTGCTTACATGTACAACCACTCCTTATTCCAAGCTACTTGTGCACTCCTAAACCTTGTCCAATAATTTCTTTGGTTTTTACCTTTGAATTAGTATGACTGGGTGGACTTGAGACTTACACCTATACCATATGTACGGAATGTATTCCTTATGTACTTCTTCAAACTAGATTTCATATACTTATTTAAGCTGGCACAACTAGATATACTTCTTCAAGTGGCTTTCATATATTTCTTCAAACTGGCATAGGAATAATGAATCCTCTTTGACATCAGTTGAAATCAATGACAACCAAAGTTCAACAGAAGCAGTGTAAAGATTTTGAAGGGGTGATTTAAAATATTATGTGATTTGACCAAGATTGTGTTGATGCCTCGGATATCGTAGCATCAATCAGAAAGGGATTCTCCCCGAGAGACGGTCCCAATTAGACTGTCTCTCGTTTGGTGTAGGGAATCCGTCCGGTTAGCGGTTCCGGCAACCGTGGTTTTGGACTTTAAATCCGATTCTACCGGTTATGGCCCGATCCACCGTTCTTTTGGGTTTTATGTGTTTTATATGAGATGCACATGCCTAAATTATACTTAATCTAAATGCAATTGGAACAGATCTAAATCTAGAAACAGGAACACATCTACCTATCCCTGCAGGGGAACACGCTTAAAGGGGAGAGCAATCAGCTGCAACAGATATCATAAGCAACGAACAGATAACTATTATTTCTTACGGTCAAAGCTACAGCTAGATGAGGATCTTGAGAAGATAGCTTCTCATTTAAAATGGAACGCATCTATTGCTCAGAAAATAAACAGAGAAAAGCTACAGGATAAGAAAACAGATCTACAATGAAACTTACAGAACGAATCTATTGCTTATGAACAGAAGGAATCAAAATTGTTTGATCTAAGTAATAAGAATAAAAGAAACGGATCTAGATGCAACGATACTGGAATTAAACTAAAAGACCCCTGCAAGGAGCAATTAAAAGCATGAACAATGAGCCATACGATTATCCTGAAGAAAGAACAGTTAGCTATTCGATCCAGAAGAAAAATCCACAGCAATGATAAAAGTATCAGCAGGTAACTCCTGATTTAATATGGAACGCGTTCATTGTCCATGTAATAGAGAGGACGCATGCATAGATGAGAGCAAAATCATTAGTACAAAGAAATAATTCAGAAGTCAAGAATGATCTCACATTGCCGAATTGCAGTCATTAGAATAGTCCAACATGAAGCAACCCAACATTCCAAGCAAAACGTCCATCTCCCGTGGCTTCTATTAGAAAATTTCAATTTACAGAGCTGATACAAGATAGCTCATATCATTTGCCCAAAATTTTCATTCCCTCTCAAAAGTCCTTGTCTCATCTTTCCTTGCTTCTATTTATAGTTACATATTTGCCCTCTGGGCTGACACCTAGCGTTCCCCTACCTGTCATTTACAGGGATTTCTAATATAATCGATTACCAAAAAATGGTCACTTCATTTACAAAATATTTTGACAAAAAAGAATAGGGACAGCTGTCCCACAGCTTACGCCTTACATATAACAGAAATTTTGCTAAACTCAAAGCGTTCCCTGCTGGGTACGTGTCCGGCTGAAGCGAGTGACTCACTGAATTTAGTTTGCTTCACTCCTGTGCGTGAGCTTCCGGTGGCAAAGGGTCGCCCAAATTGATTGTCACTGGTGCTGCCTGGGAGGAGGTCTTCGAATCCCCTGCTGATGCTGCCCCTGATTGGGAAGGGGGAATGGGGCTGGCCAGACTTTCTGCCATTGCTGGGGAAGAGGCTGCTGGGTCTACTGATGCTTCTGCTGCTGCTGCAGCTTTCCTGACCTCCTCTTCTATGTAGCTATGCCACACACCTGTATCTCTTATGATTATGTTTGCTGCAGCAGGGAACAGGATTTTCTGAGAAGTTACATTCTTCCCGAGCTCTATTTTAATGCTTTGTACTTCTGCTTCAGCAATTTGGTATGTTTCTTTCAACAGATGATTGTGAAGTGTTGATGAACCGATGTAATGTTGGAGATCATCCATGGCAAGGAAATCAATGCTTTTCACATACTTCATCTGGACGCCCAGCTCTTCTTTCAGTTGAGATAACCGCTGCTCCTTTCCCGGGAAGTCTTCTAGGGTCTGAGGGAAACTCAATGAGCAGTTATCATGGACTTCTTTGAGCTTTTGGTACAGGTTGTTGATTCTATCTGTGGTCTTCTGCACACTGGACATCAGCTTATTGGCACAGTTCCGGCCAAACTCCAACAGGGCTATATCTTCATTAAAATCTTCCACGGTCTTGAAAGGAAGATGCGGGGGAAAACCTCCTTTCCCTTCCCTCCATGCCATCTGACTTATGACATTTGCTTTGACACGGGTATTCTTAGCCTTGAGCCTGTGGGCTTCCGCATTCACTTCCTTTAGCCTAACCGTCATGGTCTTGAGTTTGCACACCTCATCAGTGATTAGCTCTTGAGAGCCATGCACTTGCTGTAGTATATTGCATGATAGCTCGTGGAAGGGGGACATGTCCAAGGTTCTGCTTTCCGCTTGCTCTAAACGCTCAGCTAATGCCTGCTTGTCTGTTTCTAGCTGGGAAGCCTTTTCTTCTGCTCCACTCTTCTCTGCTTCCGCAATCATTATTTGGAGTGCTAGCTGGTCCTTTTCCTCCTCCAGGTAGCTGTACTTGTTCGCCAACTCCTTGTGCTCAGCGTACAAGCAATTATACTTGTTCACTGCCAGGTCTCTTTGAGCTTGCTCATTAGCCACGTTTCGCTGCAGGGTACGTGCTCTTTTCTTTGTCAATATATTTTCTTTGACTATAACGCCTACATTGGCAAATGATGCTTGTGCTGTCGCTATAACTGCGGAGGCCATGGCAATGGGATCCGCATCTGTGTTCTGCATGACAGTGACCTCTCGGTGGGTAACTATGTCGTCATGGAAAGGACTTTTAATCCTTTCTTCTGATTGGAGGACCATTGTTTTTCTCTTCTTGTCATAGACAAACTCATTCCATTTGCACACCGTACGCTTCCCAGATGGAGTGTACGGTACAATTGGTCGGTTTATGATGTCTATGTCTTCTTCCATAGGTGGGGTCCGGACTTCCTGAGCGGGGTCTGTCCCTTCCCTTTGGGTACTAGAGCCACCTGCTTGAGAGGTGTCTATCTCCATGTCCTGCGCGCCGGACCCACCTACCTGGGCATCTTCTCTTGCCTTCAATTCTTCCTCCGCCTTCTTCCTTGCTTCAGCTTGCTCAATTTCTGCTTCTTTCTGCTTTTGGGCTTCTTCAGCCTCCTTCCGCAGTCTTTCATTCTCAGCCTCTCGTAGCTTTCTTGCCTCCTCGGCTTCCTTTTGCAACCTTGCCTCTTCTCTTAATCTGAGCTCTTCCTGAGCCCGGGCATCCTTGGCTTCTTTCTCCTTTTGCTGGATGGTCTTCTGGGCTTTGGTTGAGCTAGAGCTTGCTCCAGTACTTTGGCGGCAGATCCTTAGCTCGGTCATGTTGCTGATGCCTCTGAATGCTTCCTCCTCGGCATCGAGGTAGTGGGAGTATTCGAAATTAGCATAGTTCCCCTTGCAATGCTCGGCCACTTTACCCTTTCTGTCGTTCCTGTGGAAGATGACCTCACCGAAATGGAAGGCCCTCAACTCTTGAACAAATTCGTCGGCAGAGGCCACCCCTGAAAACTTGTAAGCACCTATGCAGAAAGGTAGGGGGGGAAAGGAAGCCTTGTGTAGCTTGTGGAGGAATGCTCCAATCCCATCCAAGAAGAGTTGTCTTACTGCTTCCTTGAGCACCACATAGTCTGTGGCATACTGCGGCAATATGTATGGGGGCTTAGTCCCTCCGAACATTCTCAAGTAGGTACCTTGTTCTGAAAAGTAGAAGTCCCCATAATCCTCAAGGACTTCCAAAGCGTTTTGTGACAGGCAACTTGGTTCTTCCTTGAACATTTTCTCGTATAGGGGCATGATAAACTCCTCGCAGATGAGTTTGTAGCTGGGCTTGTAATTCTGAGCCCACAACATCTTGAATGCGGTGTAGACCGGGGTTGTGGCCCTATCCCATATACACCCCAATCCGGGGAACTCTATCTTGGCCAAGATACAATCTATCAGGTATGAGGACATGAAGAATTCAGCCTTCTTCGAGGCCAGCCCGGGTTTAGCAGCACTTATCATTGAGGCCAGACTATCTGACAAGATAGTGGCCCAGTCAAACACTGTCCCCTGAAATGCCACATAGTGAATGATAGGGACCCACTGAATCTTGTATACTGTGCCATCCGGCATGCCGAATATTCTGCATAGCATTAAAGCGATCAATCTGTAAGGGGCCCTCAGATTCTGCACGTCATATTCGTCATTTCCCTTCTTTCTCAAATGCTTCCCTCCCCTCAATAGCTTCTTGGCCATCTCGACGTTATCCATCTGGACCAACCATTCATCAGTCAGAGCTTGTTGGACACGGGGAAACCTGTAGGCCGCCGCAACATATGCAGGTTGAAACGAAGCAATAGCTACTTTCCTGCTGTCATTTATCACTCTCCCATCAGCATCTGCATGTTGGAGAATCCACCCGATCACTTCAGCACAGGGGAATAGCTCAGGGCGGGTAGCGGCTCTTGTTATGCCTGAGGCTCTGATATTTTGATAGATTGGTGCCTCTTCCAGCAACATATCTGGGATCTCTTGGTCCCTGATCATCCTGTATATGTCATCCCATCTGATTTCTGGGGGGACACCAGTGGTGCACCTGGTGTCCTGGAGCGAGGTTTCAATCTTAGGAGGAGCAGGTTTCTTTTCTGTCATCTTCGCCTTCTTCTTACTGGGTTTTGGCATCTTGAATTATCCCTGATAGCATCCATATACAATTCATCATGATTTTGAGCAACAGGTTGTATGGTTTTAGCAGAGAGCAAAATCGTTTTAATGAGATAAATCAGTGAAGCAAATACTTAGGAAGTAAAACATTATTTCAATCATAAGACACACATTGAAACACTTGAAGCTCTCAAAAGATGGGTACGGGATAAAATATGTTGCGGGCGCTATTGGTTTTATTGGACCGATAGGTGATTCGCGGAAGCAATCGGCTTCCGGTTCCGCCTCGCGGAAGGAGAAGTCTTTCGCTATGGCTGCGGTTGGAGAGGTCGAAGGCGGGGAAGACGCGGGTTGACTCGGTGAGGGCTATGGATGCTATCGTCATGCGCGGCCACTCGCCGAGTCAGTACGCGAGATTTTAGTCCGGGCGGAGGTAACGGCGCCGGGATATGCTGACGTGGAGTGCTAGGGCGGTTGTGGCTTTAAGCTTCGGCTCGTGTGTAGGGGCTAAGGCCTATGGAAGGCGCCCGGGTTTTGAGTCTGAGTTATCGGCCCGGGACATGGAAAGCCCGTAGGGTTTCGACGACTTAACCCACGACGAGGGGCGCGAACCGGGGTTTAAAACAAAACAAGGCATGGCTAACCGCCCGTACCTACCAACAAAAAATATACGTTTTTTACGAAGGCCCATGACGATTTTGTGAAATGAAAACTCCGTTCACTGTACCTGACGGGAAAAACATAGCCCTCGACGGGTGTTTTGCCCGTTACAATCCCACTAAACCCAATATTTTCCCCAAAAGGACAACTCAGTAGTGAAAAACAAGGTGAAGATCCTACCTGGCACCGTGGGGATTGCTTGAGCAAGGTGGCTGCGAGCACGGATGCGCGAGGTGAGCTGGAGCGTTTTGCACGGTGTCGCACGTCGTTGGCCGATTGACAAGAACAATGGTGCATTGGTCGAGCCCCCCCACCGTAATTTATAAGAATGGGCACGTGTGAGCCTTTAATTCGGTAGGTGGCGTGGTTAAAACGGGGTTTAAATTCGCTGCGCGTAGCGGTCACGTCAACGCACCTTGGTTTCCGTGCGACCGCCATTCGCGGGGCTAGTTCGTGATTTGTATCCGCCGTTGCGGAAGGATTCAACGAAAGCTTCCGACGTTTCGAGGCTTAATGCGAAAAAGGAAGCTCGAAGCCTTCCGCGAGAGACCGCCGCGTGGCGGACGGGTAACGCCAAAGCTTCCGCTCTTTCGGAACAGTATAGCGAATGCTCCCGGTATTTTCGGAAGACTTTTGCGAAAGCTTCCGCGATCCAAAACTTCAAGGTCTTGTTGATTTTCGGGAAGGTTTTGGCGAAGGCTCCCGCTAGTTTCGGAACGCTTTTGGGAATGACTTCCGCCGTTTCGGAAGCAAAACTTATATTTTCCGCAAATTCACCCGGGATCCTTTTCGGAGTCCTTTTGCCGGTTGGGGTAAGTGATTGGCTTCCGCTATTTCAGAAGGGTAGCCCGAAGGCTTCCGCGTTTCAGGAGCAAAAGCTGAAGGCCCCCGCGACAGCTTCTTGATAAAAAACTAAGTCCTTTTCATGGTTTCGGAAGGCGATCGTGAATTCTCCCCGTAGGACTTATGAAGATGGCTTCCGCCGTTTCGGAAAGGTTTCATCAAAAGTTTCCGCCTAGTTTCTTTTGGGAAGATATCGTGGCGGCTTCCGTTGTTTCGGAAGAGTTCCCTGGACTCCCCCGCCGTTGCGGAAGGATTTTATGAAAACTTCCTCCGTTTCGGACGGGTTCAACGAAAACTCCGCCGTTTCGGGAGGGTTCACTCAAATTTCCGCCGTTTCGGAAAGTTGAAACTAAAAGTTTCCGCCTTCCCTTAATCAGAAGGAAATCTAAGTCCTTTTCGGGAGACTAGGGCGAATGAGTCCCGCCGTTTCGGGAGGAAAGCCGGAACCTTTCCGCGGTTGCGGGAGGTTTGAGTGGAAGGCTCCGCCGTTTCGGGAGCTAAGTCGATTCGGAGCTGGAACCGTTCCGCAGAAGCAACGATTGAAAATTTTCTAAGTCTTTTACTTCGGAAGAAAAAGATGAATTCCTTGGTGTTATTTCGGCGAGTTTATCCGAATGGCTTCCGCCGTTTCGGAAGGCAGAGCTGAATTGTTCCGCCGTTTCGGGAGGACAACTCGAATCTCTCCGTGGTTGCGGAAGGTTAGGGCGAAAGCTCCCGCTGTTTCGGGTGGTCTCACCCAAAGGCTTCCGCTACTTTCAGCAAAGAAAACCTAAGTCTTCTTTTGGAAAGGTTGGGCGCTTGACTTCCGTGGCTTCGGGACTATGTATCTTTTGGCTCACTGGGGAGAACATGGTAGGATTGACGGCAAGCTGCTCCGCAGGGAAGCAAAATTTTATGCTGAAAACAGGGCTGACGGCTGGGATGGCTTCTCAAGCAAATTTCTACAAAAGTATAGGAGGGGCCCCAACATGTACAAAATTTTGGGGAGGGGTGTTGCTGCAACAACAATGGCGAGTCGCTGGCGAACACAGATCTCTGGAAAAAAAAAAAAAAAAAAAAAAAAAAAAAAAAAAAAAAAAAAAAAAAAAAAAAAAAAAAAAAAAAAAAAAAAAAAAAATACTCTACATGGTCCGAAACCCCACTAAAACCCCCGTCTCGGGTGCGTTATTCAGCTGAGCATTTTAGACTCATGCGGGGTAAGGAGCACTTTTCCTGCTAGCCATTGGGGACAGGGGAGCTTCGACCGAGGTATCTTCACCACTCTCATAGGGCCAGCATATGGGATTTATTTTAGGAGGATCATCCCTCGAATGGTCACTACTGCCGGACTCCACAGGATTTGCAACACTTTCTCATGGACACTATTGTTCTTGTTCCTCATTCCCATGCTGCTGGCATCCTTTGGGATGCTTGTATTTTGGACAGCTTAGCTGTTTGAGCCTTCCAGGGATATTTCCTTTTGGACCGATCTTTGATTTGGGCTCCTCAATCCATAATGTCCTTTTGTGTGAGTTAGAGATTTTATTGATTTGATCCAACTTCACGGACGGAGAGGAGCCTATTTTGAGCTGGGCCTTTTGGACAGCCTCCTTGATTTTACATGTCCCTTTTGGACAGCCTCCTTGATTTTACATGTCCCTTTTGTTTTGTCTCAGCCATGCTTTAATTGAGGCGAGAATCCCTGGAAAAAAGACTCTTGAATGTAGGCCATTTTGGCTTTTAAATCAGCAGCATGGAGTCATTTCAATACCCCGTGTCTTCGAGAAGTGCCACTTTCCATGGGTCCAACTTAGGTAACCTTTCTTGAGATGCCTTCGAAGTGTGAGAGTGGGTGGAGCCCAACGATAGTAGTGAAGATGGCCATGGGTCTCTGCTATTGAACAGGGTTAGTGTGACTAGCAGGGTAGGCCTCCCGCTTTTTTGATTATTTCAGCGAGAGCACAGCAGGCCGGGTTTACTGAGCAAGGTTCCAGACTCATGGGTTGCAGGTTTTCTTTGAGAGAGCTATCTCCAACGGGAAACTCAAACGGGTGCTTCAGAAAACAAAACCTCTTGAAAAGTTCAAAAAACAAAACAGGAAACAACATGGCCGAAAAATAAAACAGCTAAAAGCGAAAGCGAACAGACAACTTTATTTATGTACAGGAAGTCTCACGGAGACTCACGCGAAGTACTGTTTCAGGGCGAGGCCATTGAGTGGAAGGGCTACTTCCTCTCCCTCGAGATTTGTCAATTTATAAGTGGATGGGCCCAATTTTGCAGAAATTTGGTACGGGCCTACCCATAGATGTTGAAACTTCGTATGCATTCCTTTGCCTTCGTGATTATGGTCCCATTTCAGGACTAAATCCCCAACTTCAAAGTCCCTCTTGCCGGATTTCCTCTTATCGAACCATCTCTTAACTATGTCCTGGTGTTGATGAAATCGGTCTTTAGCTTTGTGTCGGGCTTCTTCCAGGCGAAGCAGGGTGTCTATCCTGGATTGTAAGGCTTGGCTACTAGAACCCCGAGAGGCTTGGGACAATTGCAAGGATGGCAGCAAGATGTTTGGGGGAAGTATGGCTTCCTTGCCATAGACAAGAGTGAAAGGGGAGACACCTAAAGCATTCTTCGGGGTTACCCTATCTGCCCATAAGGCATTTGGGAGAGCCACATGCCAACTTCTCTGGTTTTCTATCACCGTTTTCTTAAGGATTCGAATCAGATTCTTGTTTGAGGATTCAGCTAATCCGTTTCCCTGAGGGTAGTAATTGGCTGAATAATGCAACTTAATTCCCCATTCATAAACAAATTCATTTATCTTGCAAGATGAAAAATAAGTAGCATTATCAAAAACAAGGGAAATTGGAACCCCAAACCTGGTTATGATGTTCTCTTTCAAGAAGCTGATAACTGCATCTTCATTGATCTTGCGCAGCGGGATGGCCTCCGTCCATCTGGTGAAGTAGTCGGTAGCTGTCAGAATGTATCGGTGTTGCAAGGAAGAATTTGGATTTATTTCTCCGATAACATCTATGCCCCATTGCTCAAAAGGTTCAGAGATGATGACAGGCTGCAATGGTCCTGCGGCCTTAGGTAACTTCCCAGTGCTTCTTTGACATACATCACAGTTTCGTGCGTACGTGTGGGCATCTCGAAACAGAGTGGGCCAGTAATAACCAGCTCTCAGTATCTTGTGTGCTGTCGTCTCTCCTGAGTAATGGCCACCTGCGGGGCCATCATGCAATTTTTTGACAACTTTGTTTGCATCCTCCTTTTCCAAACATCTAAGAAGGACTCCGTCATAATTCTTTCTAAAAAGAATCCCATCAATGATTTGATAGGGTGCCGATTTCAAGCGGAGTGCCCTTCTTTGTTTAGAATTCCAGTGCTCGGGTAGATATCCCTGCTGTAAATAGTGCACTAGATCTCTATACCATGACTGGGGAGCTATGAAGATATGGCATACCTCAACCGAATTGAGCTCGGCTTCATTTCTCCAATGGTGCTCTTCATCAGTCGAGTTTCCCGCCAGTAACTTGCATAGACCCTGTCCTTTGATGATTGTAGCCGGTTTAAATTCCAAATCATACTCCTGCAGAGCTGTGACCCAGTTTCCTCTCCTCTCTCCCAATTCCTTTTGAACGAAAAGGGATCTAACAGCTGGATGGGGAACTATTACTTTAGTTCTGTTCTTCAAAATGTATGGCCTAAATTGCTTGACTGCTTTGAAGACCGCGTAGGCATGCTTGTCCACTACGGGGTAATTCAGCTCATCCCCTTGCAGACCAGTGCTCATAAACGAAATTGGGTATTCGTCCCCCAACTCCACTTTTTGCGTGAGTACAGCTGCGAGAGAATCGTCCGAAGCGAAGGTATACAGGATGAAATCTTTATCGAAATCTGGACTTCTTAAGGAAGGAGCTTTAGCTACAGCTGCCTTGATATCTCTAAATGCGTCCTTCTCCAAATCTGTCCACTTAAATTGTATGCTTTGTTTAACCATCTGTTGCAATGGCTTAACAATTTGTGCAAAATCCGGAACAAATCTGCGGACAAAATTGATGGTGCCCATTAAAGACTGCATAGATTTTTTGTTGTGAGGCATCGGAATCTTATTAATAGCTTGGACTCTTTCCTGGTCGATTGACACTCCATCTTTGGAGATGATATGACCCAATAGCTTACCTTCGGGTACAGCAAACACGCTCTTCTTGGGATTTAAGGAAATACCATACTTCCGGCAGCGATCAAAGATATGTCTCAGATGAACAACATGATCTTCCCTTTTCTTTGAAAAGACTGTCACATCATCTAAGTAGACAACAACGCATTGCCCACCCAATCCTCGGAAGGCAATATCCATCGCCCTTTGGAATGTAGCTCCTGCATTTATCAGACCAAATGGCATCCTTCTATAGGCGAAAGTTCCCCACTTAGTCCTGAAAGTGGTCTTGAGACGATCTTCTTCGGCTACTAACACTTGATTATAGCCCGAGAAACCATCGAGGAGAGAAAACAATTCGGATCCTGACACCATTTGGAGGATTTGCTCCATTGAAGGCACGGGGTAGTTGTCTTTATCTGAGGCTTTGTTTAAATTTCTGAAGTCTACACATAGCCTAATCTCTCCTGATTTCTTCCTCACGGGAACCAAGTTTGCAACCCATTCGGAATGCCGAACTTTGAAGATTATCTTAGCGTCCAGGAGCTTCTTTAATTCCTTTTGGATCAGCGGTTCAAGAGTGGGATGCATCCTCCTCAACTGCTGCTGAAATGGCTTGACACCCGCTTTCATTGGTATAACATGCTGAATGATGCGGACGTCATATGTTTTCAGATCTTCATAGGTCCATGCAAAAACATCCTTGTACTGTTTAAACAACTTAATGAACCTTTCTCTTTCTCCTGGTGAACAGCATTTGCCAAGGTTGACAAATTTTGGTTCTGCCTCGGTACCCAAATTAACCAACTCATGTTGCATTGATGAGCTGTTAGTTTTGGTATTAGCTGGTCTTTTGAATTTATTTTGAAGATCGAAAAGCATTTCGAGGGACCTTACCCCTTTTGGCATGAAATTTCCCTTCTCCTCTTCCTTCTTCATCAAATCATCATCATGTTCTTCCTCATCTATTGCAGCTCCTTGAAAACTGTCTTCATTTGTCAGGAAGCTGATAATCTGCTCGTCATCATCGAAGATTCTGAAGTTTGTGATGTTATCGGGAATGGAAGGCCTGAAAATCAATTCAATCGAGCATTTATTATTTGTCGGCACCAATCTAGAAGCAGATGTTGCTAACAAATCGGCAGCAGAATTTTGCAACCTAGGAATTGATTTTATATTGAAAGCGTCAAAATACATGATTAAATCCCATACCTCAGCCTGGTAACCTTTCAAGTGCGGTGAGAGGCAATGAATGGTGTTTCTTACCTGTCTGACTACTATCTCGGAGTCACCAAAAACCTTCAGGTACTTAACATTTAAGCCAATGGCCTTCTTTAAACCATGCACCAAAGCTTCATATTCAGCGGTATTATTAGTACAATCGAATTCTAATCTACAAGACAAAAAATACTTGTTCTTCTTTGGATCCATTAGAACACAACCGGCTCCGGATCCTTCCAGAGTTTTAGAACCATCAAAGTATAATGTCCAAAAGGTATCTTTAGATTCAACTAAGTTAGTTTCTTTGTGGTCTACGTTAGCAACTAAATTGACTATGTTACAATCAACCTCATCAGTCCGAGAAAAATGAAGGAGATCGGACTGTTTGTCTGATTCATGGCAAAAGGTTTCAGATTGATAGTTACCCGGATCCATTTCCAAGAAGTAATTTCCCAGGACCGAGGAAGAGAAAGCTACAGCCTCATTCTTTTCTTCTAGCTGGGTTACGTTTTGTTTCATATGAGGTTCCCTAAGAATTTTAATTTGATTCTGCCTGTTCTGATAAGGCAGCCATAGATGAGACCAATCGGTAGCAAAGTAGCCGCTTAACTTGGTGGACCAATCCCTACTCAGAATCAGCCCATAAGCTTCAGGAATATCGACCACCATTATGTCAATGAATTGGCAAACTCTAGGGTCGGCTGACAGTCTAATTAGAACATCTTTCATCTCCCCTATAACCTTGACAGCAGTCCTGTCTAATTGTATGATTTGAGCTGGAGATGGTACGGGCTGCCCATTAATTTTCTTACAAATTGAAAGTGGCATGACGTTTGAAGAAGCTCCGGAGTCTACCAGACAGTTATGAACATTGTGATTAAAAATTTCGAATGTCAGCAGAAATGGCAATGTTTGGGACTTGGATTTCCCACCGATGCTGGCCTCGTTAATTTCAGGATTGTCTTGAGAATCTGTTAATGTAGCGCTGGGTTTTGGTTGTAAAACATGAAGTAGTTTGTCTCGTTGATGGGGTAAGCTACACATGTCAAATATTGATACGTTTGCTTTAACTTTCTTGATATCTTCGATAATATCATACCCTATATCGGATTCATTCCCAATTCGAATGGACTGATCAGTTTTGTTCAAGGTTTCCTTAGGCGGCTGAACTGTGTTGTCAGCGCTTGGCCTTTTGGCAGCTGTTTGGTTTACTTTGGGCTGTGGTGGGATGATTGGTATATGCCTCCTAGGCGGATCTTTCGAAATTTTAGGCTTATGGGGAATGGTGACTGGTACAGGATCCGCAATTGGGCCCTTGCTGCGAGTGGCAACATTTATGGTAGAGGGAGAGCTGTCTGCGTGATCTTCTTCTACTAATTCAGTCATAGGTATCCAATCCCACAATACCATAGTAGTGTCCGGGGTTGGTTCCTCTAACTCAGGGCCTGACTCTTCTGGAGGATCATCCTGGTCTGGGATCTGAGAATCTAACATTTGGTTCATGACCAAGCTCATGGAATTGATCCATTGAGGGCAGCTCTTCTCCGAGTGTGGTTCTTGGTGAAAGGTGCAGAAATTCTCCAACCCAATCTCATTCAAATTTAGAACAGGGGCAGTGTTCATTGGTGGGTGAGACTGTTCCCCGTCTTCCCTTCTCTTATAGAATGGCTTGAAAGGTTTCCTAGATGTATTAGCAGCCTTGTCTTTCTCAAGATCTACGATTTTGTTAGATAACTTCTGCATCATCTTAACTACGTTTTCCATATCCGTAGATGGCTCTTCTTTGCCTCTCGTGAGGAGCAAAGGTTTCTTGCTAGCTGCTGGTTTTGTTTCCACATCTAAGGCATGTTTAGCTATGCTATCAGCCTCTTCCTCTACCTTTCGAGCTTCCTCAAAATTCTCTATTAGGGTCGTTTTCTTGGATCGTTTTACAAACATTGCGATTGGACCTTCAAGAGCTGTTGTGTAGTATTCAATTAAAGACTCTTCTGTGGGTTTGTTAGTTTCACTAAAGTTATTTAACAGCGTTGTGAATCTTTGATTAAAGTCTTGAACCTTTTCCTTCTTCTCCATTCTCATGGATAAGAGCTCTTTCATAAGCGTGGCTACAGTTTTTTGGTTCCCGTATTTCTTGAGGAAACACTTTTTGAAATCATCCCAACTAGAGATTGAGCTGGGTTGAAGGCTAAAGTACCAAGATGATACCTTAGGCTCGAATGTATACGGAAACAACCTGCAGACTACGTCTTCATGTTGTACATTTAAAAGGTTCAGAGCTAAGTAAAAACTCTTGAGGTGATCCTCCGCCGAAATGGCCTTCCCTGGATCGTACTTAGGCAAGACCTTTTCTGGGTTTTTAGGGAGATTATGGAATGGTCCAGCTAGGTTCAGCGCTCCCCTTGCTCTCCAGGCAGGTACAGCCATGTTTGGGTTTGGACGTGGAGACCCCGGTGGAGAATTGTAAGGTGAATTCGGTGGAGTACTTTTGGGAGTGGTAATTTCTTCGGGATTTTCTTGGTCTGACTTGTTAAGAGTGCCGGAGATTTCTTCCAACGTTAGATTTACCAGTTCTTCAAAACTCTGAACGAGGATCGAATCACGGGTGTATTGCGGCTCCTTTCTGGGTGTAGTTTTCTTAGGGAGGAAGTTGACAGCGTTTAACCCACCTAGCTGTCTAACGTAAGATCTAGTATGTCTTCTCAAGTCCTCTATTTCTGCAAAAGGAACAGCGTATAAAGCTTCCTGAGGCTCAGGGTCAGAGATGAGGCGTTCTTGGTCTGTTAATCCAAGATCTGGGCTGTTTGAAAAGTTTTCTTCAAGCGGGTTTTCAGTGTTATCTATGACCGTGGTAGATTTTCCTCTATCAGCCATGCACTTCAGGCCCTCCTTCTAGCGCCAAAAACTGTTGATGCCTCGGATATCGTAGCATCAATCAGAAAGGGATTCTCCCCGAGAGACGGTCCCAATTAGACTGTCTCCCGTTTGGTGTAGGGAATCCGTCCGGTTAGCGGTTCCGGCAACCGTGGTTTTGGACTTTAAATCCGATTCTACCGGTTATGGCCCGATCCACCGTTCTTTTGGGTTTTATGTGTTTTATATGAGATGCACATGCCTAAATTATACTTAATCTAAATGCAATTGGAACAGATCTAAATCTAGAAACAGGAACACATCTACCTATCCCTGCAGGGGAACACGCTTAAAGGGGAGAGCAATCAGCTGCAACATATATCATAAGCAACGAACAGATAACTATTATTTCTTACGGTCAAAGCTACAGCTAGATGAGGATCTTGAGAAGATAGCTTCTCATTTAAAATGGAACGCATCTATTGCTCAGAAAATAAACAGAGAAAAGCTACAGGATAAGAAAACAGATCTACAATGAAACTTACAGAACGAATCTATTGCTTATGAACAGAAGGAATCAAAATTGTTTGATCTAAGTAATAAGAATAAAAGAAACGGATCTAGATGCAACGATACTGGAATTAAACTAAAAGACCCCTGCAAGGAGCAATTAAAAGCATGAACAATGAGCCATACGATTATCCTGAAGAAAGAACAGTTAGCTATTCGATCCAGAAGAAAAATCCACAGCAATGATAAAAGTATCAGCAGGTAACTCCTGATTTAATATGGAACGCGTTCATTGTCCATGTAATAGAGAGGACGCATGCATAGATGAGAGCAAAATCATTAGTACAAAGAAATAATTCAGAAGTCAAGAATGATCTCACATTGCCGAATTGCAGTCATTAGAATAGTCCAACATGAAGCAACCCAACATTCCAAGCAAAACGTCCATCTCCCGTGGCTTCTATTAGAAAATTTCAATTTACAGAGCTGATACAAGATAGCTCATATCATTTGCCCAAAATTTTCATTCCCTCTCAAAAGTCCTTGTCTCATCTTTCCTTGCTTCTATTTATAGTTACATATTTGCCCTCTGGGCTGACACCTAGCGTTCCCCTACCTGTCATTTACAGGGATTTCTAATATAATCGATTACCAAAAAATGGTCACTTCATTTACAAAATATTTTGACAAAAAAGAATAGGGACAGCTGTCCCACAGCTTACGCCTTACATATAACAGAAATTTTGCTAAACTCAAAGCGTTCCCTGCTGGGTACGTGTCCGGCTGAAGCGAGTGACTCACTGAATTTAGTTTGCTTCACTCCTGTGCGTGAGCTTCCGGTGGCAAAGGGTCGCCCAAATTGATTGTCACTGGTGCTGCCTGGGAGGAGGTCTTCGAATCCCCTGCTGATGCTGCCCCTGATTGGGAAGGGGGAATGGGGCTGGCCAGACTTTCTGCCATTGCTGGGGAAGAGGCTGCTGGGTCTACTGATGCTTCTGCTGCTGCTGCAGCTTTCCTGACCTCCTCTTCTATGTAGCTATGCCACACACCTGTATCTCTTATGATTATGTTTGCTGCAGCAGGGAACAGGATTTTCTGAGAAGTTACATTCTTCCCGAGCTCTATTTTAATGCTTTGTACTTCTGCTTCAGCAATTTGGTATGTTTCTTTCAACAGATGATTGTGAAGTGTTGATGAACCGATGTAATGTTGGAGATCATCCATGGCAAGGAAATCAATGCTTTTCACATACTTCATCTGGACGCCCAGCTCTTCTTTCAGTTGAGATAACCGCTGCTCCTTTCCCGGGAAGTCTTCTAGGGTCTGAGGGAAACTCAATGAGCAGTTATCATGGACTTCTTTGAGCTTTTGGTACAGGTTGTTGATTCTATCTGTGGTCTTCTGCACACTGGCCATCAGCTTATTGGCACAGTTCCGGCCAAACTCCAACAGGGCTATATCTTCATTAAAATCTTCCACGGTCTTGAAAGGAAGATGCGGGGGAAAACCTCCTTTCCCTTCCCTCCATGCCATCTGACTTATGACATTTGCTTTGACACGGGTATTCTTAGCCTTGAGCCTGTGGGATTCCGCATTCACTTCCTTTAGCCTAACCGTCATGGCCTTGAGTTTGCACACCTCATCAGTGATTAGCTCTTGAGAGCCATGCACTTGCTGTAGTATATTGCATGATAGCTCGTGGAAGGGGGACATGTCCAAGGTTCTGCTTTCCGCTTGCTCTAAACGCTCAGCTAATGCCTGCTTGTCTGTTTCTAGCTGGGAAGCCTTTTCTTCTGCTCCACTCTTCTCTGCTTCCGCAATCATTATTTGGAGTGCTAGCTGGTCCTTTTCCTCCTCCAGGTAGCTGTACTTGTTCGCCAACTCCTTGTGCTCAGCGTACAAGCAATTATACTTGTTCACTGCCAGGTCTCTTTGAGCTTGCTCATTAGCCACGTTTCGCTGCAGGGTACGTGCTCTTTTCTTTGTCAATATATTTTCTTTGACTATAACGCCTACATTGGCAAATGATGCTTGTGCTGTCGCTATAACTGCGGAGGCCATGGCAATGGGATCCGCATCTGTGTTCTGCATGACAGCGACCTCTCGGTGGGTAACTATGTCGTCATGGAAAGGACTTTTAATCCTTTCTTCTGATTGGAGGACCATTGTTTTTCTCTTCTTGTCATAGACAAACTCATTCCATTTGGACACCGTACGCTTCCCAGATGGAGTGTACGGTACAATTGGTCGGTTTATGATGTCTATGTCTTCTTCCATAGGTGGGGTCCGGACTTCCTGAGCGGGGTCTGTCCCTTCCCTTTGGGTACTAGAGCCACCTGCTTGAGAGGTGTCTATCTCCATGTCCTGCGCGCCGGACCCACCTACCTGGGCATCTTCTCTTGCCTTCAATTCTTCCTCCGCCTTCTTCCTTGCTTCAGCTTGCTCAATTTCTACTTCTTTCTGCTTTTGGGCTTCTTCAGCCTCCTTCCGCAGTCTTTCATTCTCAGCCTCTCGTAGCTTTCTTGCCTCCTCGGCTTCCTTTTGCAACCTTGCCTCTTCTCTTAATCTGAGCTCTTCCTGAGCCCGGGCATCCTTGGCTTCTTTCTCCTTTTGCTGGATGGTCTTCTGGGCTTTGGTTGAGCTAGAGCTTGCTCCAGTACTTTGGCGGCAGATCCTTAGCTCGGTCATGTTGCTGATGCCTCTGAATGCTTCCTCCTCGGCATCGGGGTAGTGGGAGTATTCGAAATTAGCATAGTTCCCCTTGCAATGCTCGGCCACTTTACCCTTTCTGTCGTTCCTGTGGAAGATGACCTCACCGAAATGGAAGGCCCTCAACTCTTGAACAAATTCGTCGGCAGAGGCCACCCCTGAAAACTTGTAAGCACCTATGCAGAAAGGTAGGGGGGGAAAGGAAGCCTTGTGTAGCTTGTGGAGGAATGCTCCAATCCCATCCAAGAAGAGTTGTCTTACTGCTTCCTTGAGCACCACATAGTCTGTGGCATACTGCGGCAATATGTATGGGGGCTTAGTCCCTCCGAACATTCTCAAGTAGGTACCTTGTTCTGAAATGTAGAAGTCCCCATAATCCTCAAGGACTTCCAAAGCGTTTTGTGACAGGCAACTTGGTTCTTCCTTGAACATTTTCTCGTATAGGGGCATGATAAACTCCTCGCAGATGAGTTTGTAGCTGGGCTTGTAATTCTGAGCCCACAACATCTTGAATGCGGTGTAGACCGGGGTTGTGGCCCTATCCCATATACACCCCAATCCGGGGAACTCTATCTTGGCCAAGATACAATCTATCAGGTATGAGGACATGAAGAATTCAGCCTTCTTCGAGGCCAGCCCGGGTTTAGCAGCACTTATCATTGAGGCCAGACTATCTGACAAGATAGTGGCCCAGTCAAACACTGTCCCCTGAAATGCCACATAGTGAATGATAGGGACCCACTGAATCTTGTATACTGTGCCATCCGGCATGCCGAATATTCTGCATAGCATTAAAGCGATCAATCTGTAAGGGGCCCTCAGATTCTGCACGTCATATTCGTCATTTCCCTTCTTTCTCAAATGCTTCCCTCCCCTCAATAGCTTCTTGGCCATCTCGACGTTATCCATCTGGCCCAACCATTCATCAGTCAGAGCTTGTTGGACACGGGGAAACCTGTAGGCCGCCGCAACATATGCAGGTTGAAACGAAGCAATAGCTACTTTCCTGCTGTCATTTATCACTCTCCCATCAGCATCTGCATGTTGGAGAATCCACCCGATCACTTCAGCACAGGGGAATAGCTCAGGGCGGGTAGCGGCTCTTGTTATGCCTGAGGCTCTGATATTTTGATAGATTGGTGCCTCTTCCAGCAACATATCTGGGATCTCTTGGTCCCTGATCATCCTGTATATGTCATCCCATCTGATTTCTGGGGGGACACCAGTGGTGCACCTGGTGTCCTGGAGCGAGGTTTCAATCTTAGGAGGAGCAGGTTTCTTTTCTGTCATCTTCGCCTTCTTCTTACTGGGTTTTGGCATCTTGAATTATCCCTGATAGCATCCATATACAATTCATCATGATTTTGAGCAACAGGTTGTATGGTTTTAGCAGAGAGCAAAATCGTTTTAATGAGATAAATCAGTGAAGCAAATACTTAGGAAGTAAAACATTATTTCAATCATAAGACACACATTGAAACACTTGAAGCTCTCAAAAGATGGGTACGGGATAAAATATGTTGCGGGCGCTATTGGTTTTATTGGACCGATAGGTGATTCGCGGAAGCAATCGGCTTCCGGTTCCGCCTCGCGGAAGGAGAAGTCTTTCGCTATGGCTGCGGTTGGAGAGGTCGAAGGCGGGGAAGACGCGGGTTGACTCGGTGAGGGCTATGGATGCTATCGTCATGCGCGGCCACTCGCCGAGTCAGTACGCGAGATTTTAGTCCGGGCGGAGGTAACGGCGCCGGGATATGCTGACGTCGAGTGCTAGGGCGGTTGTGGCTTTAAGCTTCGGCTCGTGTGTAGGGGCTAAGGCCTATGGAAGGCGCCCGGGTTTTGAGTCTGAGTTATCGGCCCGGGACATGGAAAGCCCGTAGGGTTTCGACGACTTAACCCACGACGAGGGGCGCGAACCGGGGTTTAAAACAAAACAAGGCATGGCTAACCGCCCGTACCTACCAACAAAAAATATACGTTTTTTACGAAGGCCCATGACGATTTTGTGAAACGAAAACTCCGTTCACTGTACCTGACGGGAAAAACATAGCCCTCGACGGGTGTTTTGCCCGTTACAATCCCACTAAACCCAATATTTTCCCCAAAAGGACAACTCAGTAGTGAAAAACAAGGTGAAGATCCTACCTGGCACCGTGGGGATTGCTTGAGCAAGGTGGCTGCGAGCACGGATGCGCGAGGTGAGCTGGAGCGTTTTGCACGGTGTCGCACGTCGTTGGCCGATTGACAAGAACAATGGTGCATTGGTCGAGCCCCCCCACCGTAATTTATAAGAATGGGCACGTGTGAGCCTTTAATTCGGTAGGTGGCGTGGTTAAAACGGGGTTTAAATTCGCCGCGCGTAGCGGTCACGTCAACGCACCTTGGTTTCCGTGCGACCGCCATTCGCGGGGCTAGTTCGTGATTTGTATCCGCCGTTGCGGAAGGATTCAACGAAAGCTTCCGACGTTTCGAGGCTTAATGCGAAAAAGGAAGCTCGAAGCCTTCCGCGAGAGACCGCCGCGTGGCGGACGGGTAACGCCAAAGCTTCCGCTCTTTCGGAACAGTATAGCGAATGCTCCCGGTATTTTCGGAAGACTTTTGCGAAAGCTTCCGCGATCCAAAACTTCAAGGTCTTGTTGATTTTCGGGAAGGTTTTGGCGAAGGCTCCCGCTAGTTTCGGAACGCTTTTGGGAATGACTTCCGCCGTTTCGGAAGCAAAACTTATATTTTCCGCAAATTCACCCGGGATCCTTTTCGGAGTCCTTTTGCCGGTTGGGGTAAGTGATTGGCTTCCGCTATTTCAGAAGGGTAGCCCGAAGGCTTCCGCGTTTCAGGAGCAAAAGCTGAAGGCCCCCGCGATAGCTTCTTGAGAAAAAACTAAGTCCTTTTCATGGTTTCGGAAGGCGATCGTGAATTCTCCCCGTAGGACTTATGAAGATGGCTTCCGCCGTTTCGGAAAGGTTTCATCAAAAGTTTCCGCCTAGTTTCTTTTGGGAAGATATCGTGGCGGCTTCCGTTGTTTCGGAAGAGTTCCCTGGACTCCCCCGCCGTTGCGGAAGGATTTTATGAAAACTTCCGCCGTTTCGGACGGGTTCAACGAAAACTCCGCCGTTTCGGGAGGGTTCACTCAAATTTCCGCCGTTTCGGAAAGTTGAAACTAAAAGTTTCCGCCTTCCCTTAATCAGAAGGAAATCTAAGTCCTTTTCGGGAGACTAGGGCGAATGAGTCCCGCCGTTTCGGGAGGAAAGCCGGAACCTTTCCGCGGTTGCGGGAGGTTTGAGTGGAAGGCTCCGCCGTTTCGGGAGCTAAGTCGATTCGGAGCTGGAACCGTTCCGCAGAAGCAACGATTGAAAATTTTCTAAGTCTTTTACTTCGGAAGAAAAAGATGAATTCCTTGGTGTTATTTCGGCGAGTTTATCCGAATGGCTTCCGCCGTTTCGGAAGGCAGAGCTGAATTGTTCCGCCGTTTCGGGAGGACAACTCGAATCTCTCCATGGTTGCGGAAGGTTAGGGCGAAAGCTCCCGCTGTTTCGGGTGGTCTCACCCAAAGGCTTCCGCTACTTTCAGCAAAGAAAACCTAAGTCTTCTTTTGGAAAGGTTGGGCGCTTGACTTCCGTGGCTTCGGGACTATGTATCTTTTGGCTCACTGGGGAGAACATGGTAGGATTGACGGCAAGCTGCTCCGCAGGGAAGCAAAATTTTATGCTGAAAACAGGGCTGACGGCTGGGATGGCTTCTCAAGCAAATTTCTACAAAAGTATAGGAGGGGCCCCAACATGTACAAAATTTTGGGGAGGGGTGTTGCTGCAACAACAGATTGACAATATGGATTGTTCCCAATATGCATGAAAATATTTTTTATAATATAAAAGAATGTGATAAATCTAACAAATGTGTTTATATGAAAATGTTTTATAGATACATAATCATAATAGTGATTTTTAAAGGATAGCATTGAGTATAGTGCAGTTGGGAAATATTTGGTCCTTGGTTGGGCCAAGAAGATCATCATCATGATTGATGCACATGATCCCTATGAGCCTAGGACAGATACAATGGGAGAGAACATACAGGTTGAGAATGTAAATACTGAATCCAATAGGAGAAGAAACCAAGAGACTCCCCCATATATTGCAACCACCATGAGGAGCCTAAGGGTGGAACTACAGAGTTGTAGAGAAGACAATGAGAGACTGATTAAAGCTCAAGAAGAATAGAATCATTTGAATGTAGCTATGTTGCAAATTTTGATAGAAATTCAAAGGAGGATTAACTCTGGGCATCACTCAGCAAATCCATAAAAGAATGGGATTAGTTCAAAGAGAAATTCCCGCAAGAGGTCCAATAGCTCAAGAAGAGTTTTTAGAGATAGGACATATACTCCAGAAATATCTTCTAGTGGATCCTCTAACTTTGAAGAATCCATTGAAGGTTCAATCTCTTCATCTCATAGGAATAAGAGGAAGAAGCATTACAAGAACAATTCACATCATGTTTAATGGGAACAACAATCAAACCAACAAGCTCCTTGGTCTCCTGGTTGGAGAAATTCCTACCCATGAAATCAGTTTCCTCACAACCAAACTCCTCATCAATAGTATCCTCACCAATAGTATCAGCAGCCGCAACTGCAAGTCCAAAACAATGTCGCACCAATGAACGTACCACTATGACCACAGCTTCCTACTCAGCCTAACCCAAACCCGAATAATAAGGCAATACATCAATTCGAAACTGCCAACATGCCAGCTTATTCCATTTCCCGAATTCCCTGCAATGACATACACCTACGATCAGGGAGGGTAGCGGAACCCATCGTCATTGAGGATGTTCCATCCTCTGTGACTGAAGCGAGAATGAATTAGCAATTCAAGAATTCCGTTAACACAGCAATCCCCATCATTGAGGATGCTAAAACATAGGAAGAAACACACATTGAAACACAACCTACACAACTGACAAGAGAACCACCATATCCTGAACGCTTGGCCTTACATAATACAGTGGAACAACCTTGGTTCAATCTCTTAGGAGAATTGAAGAATCTTTATGCCAATATTCCACTATTACAATCCCTTCATGATGTACCTATCTACGCCAATACCATTAGGGATATGTGCATGAAAAATATAGGAAGGAAGCCTAGGGACCCTCCTACAACCCATGTAGTGGGAAAACTATCTGAATTGATAATGGGAAGGGCTCCACTGGCTAAGTATGATGACCCAGGTAATCCTACTGTCAGAGTATACATTGGGAATACTCAGATACCCAACGTCTTGGTAGATTTAGGTGCAGCCATAAATGTCATGACCATCGAGACTATAAGGAAGCTAGGGCTCACTAATCTCGGGCCTACCCCTACCATACTAGAACTAGATGATAGGTCCACTATCAAACCTGAAGGAATCTTAGATGACATGGTGTTCACCGTCGATTCGTGGGAATACCATGTAGACTTCTTGGTTTTGCAACCTAAGTCACAGCTGGGGGAACACTCGTTAATCCTAGGACGACCATGTTTAGCTATAGCGGACGCATGTATCAGTTGTAGATCAGGATCCATGACGATTTCTAACAGGACTGACATTAAAAACCTGACCCTATATCCTCCATCCAGACCAAGTTCTAATGTTGAAACTCTAGTATGGATGGATTTGGAGGAAGAGGAAGGCATTCAGTCGTTGTCAACAATTGGGAAGGCCTTGACTTTCAAAACTGAAACTGAAGATGATGCCATCAGCAGTTTCATTAGTGAGCCCACATCTTTCACTATACGTGCATATCAAATTCTGAATAGTACCTTAAGTGAAAAAGAACAAGAAGATCTGACTGAAGAGACTCTAGTTAGTGATGTCAAAATAATTATAGTTATTAAAAAATCAAAAAGTACTCCAGTAGAAATCGAGCCTGGAAAAACTCTGAACATTAATCTGAATCATGCGCCCGATGAACTAGAACGTCTGATCACATTGCTAAAAAAAAATAAGGGATCCTTTGCATGGGAATATACAGATATCAGGGGTATCCCTTCAAATTTGTGTACCCACCATATTTATATCAAAAGCGACGGCCAGTGTGCCAACCTCAATGCCGAATGAACCCAAATTTACGGGATATTGTGAAGGAATAAATTCAAAAACTCTTGGAGGCATGATTTATCTACCTAATGTTAGACAGCGAGTGGGCTTCCCCACTCATGATCGTACCTAAGAATGGAAAATGGATATTCTGTGTAGATTACATATAACTAAATAAAGCAACACAAAAAGACCATTTTCCCTTACCATTTATTGATCAGGTTTTGGACACCTTGTCTGGAGAGAAAATATTTTCCTTTCTGGATGGATTCAGTGGTTATAATCAGATCCAGATTTCCCCCGAAGACCAAGATAAACCACCTTCACCTGTCCTTGGGGAACCTTTGCATATAGGGTGCTTCCTTTTGGGTTATGTAATGCACCAGCCACATTTCAGAGAGCTATGATTGGGATCTTTTCCGAGTGTTTGTATTACTATAGAGATTTTATTATTCCTCTATATGGAAGTGTCATCATTTATATTGTAAGTGTCGTAACTTATACTTGATGGGTTATTAGACCACCTTGTTGGGGTCGGCCCTGTATAAGTCATGTGGTTCGAAGGGTTATTAGACCACCCTATTGGGTGTCGGCCCAGTCAGCATTATGTTATGTGGTTAAGTTAAGGCCGACCTAGTAAAGGTTATTAGGAAAGTCAATTCTAGTATAAATAGAGTGCGGGAGGCACTCTATTTGATCATTCTATTCTCTCACACACTCTTTGGAGAGTGGCGTACTTGTGGAGGAGGAGAAGCTGCTACTAGGAGATGTCTATCTCTTATGCTTGGGTTGTATCTCTATATATCTTTGAGGAAGTTATTGGGGTTTTTCACCTTTATGGTTTTCCCCAAGTAAACTCTGTGTCTCTTATGTGCTTGCATTATTGTGTCCATGATTGATATGCTGCAGATATGTTGTACATGTTGTTCTATTAGTTAAGATCCTAGATCAGATTGAAGTAAATTCTGAAAAACTAACAAAGAGCAATCTCAGCGGTCTGAAGGCATTGATATTTTAGAACAGAGGGCTGTTACACAAGAACCAGCATTCCAGGAATCTATCATTGAAGTAGCAGCTCAAACAGTATGCACTTTGAGCGAATCACAAAAATTGGACACTGTTACACAAGAACCAGCATCCTCAAAACTGTTTGTTGAAGCTACGACTCAAACAGAAGATGCTGAGATTGGGATACAAGAGAATAATGTTGTTACATAAGAACCAACATTCTTAAAATTGTTTGTTGAAGTTGCGATTCAAACTGAAGTTGCCAGGTTTGAAACACAGAAAAGGGATGCTGCTACACAAGAACTAGCATTCCCAAAATTATTTGTTGAGATAGCAACACAAACTAAAGTTGTTGAGAATGGAATACAAAAGAGGGATGTTGTTACACAAGAACCAGCATTCCCAAAGTTAGTTGCTAAGGCAGCCACACAAACAAAGGTTGCTGCAACACTGCTGGAGGAAGAAGTTGCTAAGTTGTCAATGCAGAATGAGAAGGCTAAGACATCCGATGATAAGGTAAAAATGAAAATATCTCAGGATATTATTGAATTAGACACTGATGAGGAGGAGGACGCAAATGATAGAAGAATTCAAGGATTGGTGAAGGAGCTTTCATTATTAAGGCTCGAAGTAAAGAAATGGAAGGATCATGTTGACCGGTGTAAGGAAGGGATGGTTCCCCTTTTTTAGCACAGAAATACCATCAAAGAATTGAGGGGAAAATGGGAAAAAGAATTGATCTTTCAGAAATTCCAATGGGAAAGTGTGCAAAAAGAATTAGAGGAGATGAGAAAATTCAAGTCCATGTAGAAGTAAAAAGATCAAATGTACACTCTCTCTTAGGAATTGTTGAGCTTTAGATCCCCATATCCTTCCTATCCAATGTTCCTTTATGAACAGATTACTCTGTTTAAATTGAAATCCTTGAAGGAAGGAAGACCTTATCAATTGATAACCTCTCTTCTACTTCTGGAGACCTTTTTGCAGAGCAATTTCATTGAGCAAAATTTATTGTGCAAATTATATTTACATGAGATAGCATGCTTCATGGATTCTTGCTCTAACCCTATTCCTTATTTGGGTGATGTTCGGTTGAGTTTTTTCACCTCTTTTGTCACTAATCAAATGCAGTGGGGGAATTCCTTTCAGATCATTTCTAAGAATGAGGATATCTCCAATATATGGATCAGAAGTGAACCTCAATCTCCTCAAGTTCTTATTGCAAAGCATGAAAGGATCCTTTCATCCCCTATGAAGGTTCAGCAGCTGATGGATTTGCAAGAGAGGGTCATCTCCACTTGTGTTAAATTGATTTCCAAGCAGAAGCTTCATGCCTTGGAAGGCAGCAAGCATAGATGGCAAGTCTATTGTCCTTCTTTGAGGGAAAGGGACCCCTATTGTTTTAAGAACTTCAAGCAGGCTCTTCCTAGGGTGGATGGATATGTCAAGTGCATGGGTATATGTGGACTCCATTGGTTGGGGCTAAATTTTAAGTTTCCACTCAGATGGATTCCAGGGAGGCAATACAGAGGCAATTATACATTGACTAAGACAGAGGAGAAACGGTGCTAGGAACAGTGGGTTGCCTGTAATAGATTTTTGGATTTGGGTGAGAAACCTGAGATTTCTTTCAATTTTTCTCTTCTCCACAGACGAAGCTCAGAATCAGATTCAGATCTCAACAAGTATAATCTATTATTGGTTATCTTATTAATGCCTAATATTGTTTATGGTTATGAACTTTATCTTTTGATTTGTGCTAACATGTATTGATTTGATAAAGATATTTCAAAGCCTTGAAAGACCACAGGTGTAACAGCTCGTTGAACCTATGGAGGAAAGGAATACATGGCGCTAGCTTACCCTTCCTGAATTCGGTTCCATGTATCGATGTGACAGCTCAACCATCCTTCCACAAGGCCAACTGCGACTGGGTCACGATAAAACATCCAAGCATATTCTATTCCAATCAGTTGGAATCTATTCGGTCTGTTAACAGCACGGAGTAACAGCGCAGGCCTAAATGAAAACAAATTCATTCAACTCCACTCATGGTTGTAACTGTTTATGTTTCAGTTCGGTAGCCTGAAGATCGTAGATCTTCATGGCTACCCGATATTTGTGGAACGAAATTATGTCATCTGTGTATAAATGTAAGAAGGCGTTCTGAGCCTGGGGTTGGTTAATTGGCATTTGATTGTAAGAGTTGTAATAAAGTGTTGTAACTATGGATCTACCATTTTAATACAAGGAGTAGAATTCTTGATATCCCTGTGTCTTAATTTGTGTTAGTCTCATGGAATCTCTGTTAGAAGGCCAGGGCCCTCCTTCTCATAGATATCGCTGAGTTAGGTAGATGATTTAGTTTTGTTTCTATTATTTTGATGTGGAATTACAGTAGGCATATTTACAGTGAGCTGCAACAGTAGTTGTTAATGATTGCATTTTCCTTTGGCATGCTCCAATAGCGTGGTGTGACAGTCAACTGTGTAGGATAGTTTTCTTTTTTATGCAAGTGTGTTAGTTCATTGTTACAGCCAAGCTCAGCTCTAATTTCTTTCTGTCGTTTATCTTTCTTAGAATTCACTAATTTAGTCAGATTATGGTTCAAGCTTAGTTCTGGTTCATTACTGTTATTTATCTTTCCTAGGATTTATTGAATTAGACAGGTTATGGTTTGAGTTACTTGTAGTTTGATATTTTTAGGATTTAACTTCTTGCAAAAGTAAGTCTAGTTTATTTATTCCTAGATGAGTAACTGCTAGATTGATGTTGTAGGAAAGTAGAGTCCTTTGAAGTTCTTAGATGGATAATTTAGATTATTTTTAGCAATGAGTTGAATTTGACTAAGCAGTTAGGTAGGATAATTGATCTCCATTTAATTCAATCATCTACTTGAGTGTTTATGCATAGATTTTGCTAATTGGCTTTGACATAACAAGACCTACCTAGGTTGACAATTTATATTGAGCATTCTTTCTATTAATTAGAATTGATTAGCATATAGAGTGACCAGCATGATGTAAATGTTTATTTACTGATGCATAACTGATGATGAATGTTAAGTAAAGTTTAATATGTTAAAGAAGGTAAGAATCTTCTAATAACTGTGTTAATATTGATTCACCCCCCTCTTAGTATTAAATCGATTCCAATACTTGGGATGAGGGAGTATTTCCAAGTCCAAGACTACTTTGGAAATATGAGGGTGAGTGTGGCCATATTCAATCTAAACGGAAGAGCATCTATATGGTGGGATCATGTGTTGGAGAAAACTTCCTCTAGCTTGGGGTGGACCACAACAGACAGTTGACTACCAGAAATTAACTCAATTCTTAATGATATGCTATATAAATGACAATGCTAAGATAATGAAGAATATAACCATCCCGATCCAAATGTTTGATGTAGATCCCCGTTGGAGCTTTCAACTCGTGCACTTGAACCTGCAAATTAGTCTTGACAGCCAATATACAACAAGCGCATATAATATATAAACAACATTAACATCATCAATAGCAATGGTCCATGATATTATAAGTAAATGCAACCCAATGTAATATAAACAACATTCACAACATTAATGGACGAGAATATGAGTATTTCTATTAATAAATAATAAGAAGTACAATGTGATATGACCTCTTGTCGGCAACCAATCTGAACCAAGATCTTGATCAATCCACTTGTGCCTCCACCACTTCAATCCTCCATGGAATGGAAAACTCAAACCATGATAGGAGTTTGGAAGGTGAACATAAGGGGTTCACAACTACAAGGATCAATGAGTGTAGACTCAAGATAGGGCAAAAATCCACTAGAGTTCTCTTGCTCTCCTTTCTCCCCCCGTCCATATGCCATATGTTCTCAATATATAGTCCTCTCAAAGGTAAGTGAAAGGACACATCGAGGCGTTTCGGAGAAAATGGAGGGCCAAAGGTCACCCTATGACCGCTTTTTGGGAGTAAAATGTAATTAACTAGTGATTTTTACCATTTTACATGCTACCCGCGGGCTATAGTGATGCAACTCACGGGTACGCCCCCTGTAATGATGTAGCTAGTGTACAAGGGAAAAAAATAGGGAAATAATGTGTCTGAAGGATATAAAAGTGGATCTAAGTCAGTGAAATGGATCCTGGCCAAAGAGTGCTGATGCTCACAAGGTGGGAAATTACGTTGTAACAGATGCCCCCTAATGTGTGAGGTCAGAGACTGATGCTACAATGGCCGAAATACATTATAAATCTCAGAAGTGGAGTGATGGAGACACAAGTGGAAGGAGCAGCTCACTCGTCATAATGCAATAGTATCCCTGAATACATGTTGGTATAGTACAACAATCTGATACAATGGCCATGAATAGGCAGTACATAGTGAATACATGTTATAAGTGATCATAGCCATGATCTCTCTACAGTAAGATATGGTCTCCTACTAAAAAGGAAATAACTAGTACAAACTGGAGGTACAAACTGCTGATATCTGAGAGGTGATATCTCAGATGTAAAGTCATAATCATAAGTAGCATATTGAATGCCACTATCGCCTAGGGTCTTCTACACAAGTCTTCGAAGGTGCAAGTCCCATCAAGTGAATAAAGGAGTTGAGGTCGAACCTAATGTCACATCGTCTGATTACCGGTAAATGATGTATACCATTAACAGATGCAAGATAACCCACCAATAATGAAAATGGGTATCAAGGCACAAAGTACAATCATCAGAGTGTGAATAGATGTGTTGAAGTCGAACACTAAGATGAATCCATCGATCAGGGGACATTGATGTATTCCCAAAACTGTCGATGGCGAGAGAACCTACCACTAATGACTACAAGCCTCAAGGTACTCAACCGAACTCTATGCCTCAAGTCCCGGAATAAATGGGTTGAAGTCGACGGAACGAGACTCGCTGGAAGGAGGATATTAAGTCCCCCATCAACTAGCACGAGGTACCAGCTATGCTGAAATATTTGGAAGATCTCAGGTGAAACGGACTGACTCAATAAGGATGGCCAACATGCAATAGTCAAGAAATATGAGGAGTGATCGACTCTAGTTTCGGGACTTCCTTTGAACAAGAGCATGAGCAGGTGGATAGACTCAGGAAACATAGACTCAATATAGACTGTGCAATGCATGAGGCACCACAAAGGGCTCCATAATGACTGGAAGCTTAACCAATCGATGGAGTAAACTGAGAAACAAGTACAGCTCCTAAGGTCCAACTATAGTTCTGACTCATAATGTATGGAGTGGAATGAATGCTCTATTCAAAGATGACACAACAGCTTCCAACTAAAAGTAGTAACCATAATCCTGTCCGGCTTTTTGGAATATTTGATTTGTTTTTGGTCTTTTCATATTTGGAAAAGCTTGAAAAGGAATAAAATTGCTTATAGTACAATAAGTGAGGGAACGAGTGTCAAATAGCGAGCAGACTAGTCCCAAGTAGTGGAACATACCTATGATTAATGCAAGGAAGCATGTGCAGGATGGGGACACTCAGGGGGGTGTTCCCTTAGGGTCAAAAGGTCATCAGATTGTGAAGGACAAATGGAAGCTCTGCAAGGCTCGCCAGGGAAAAGTGCTCAGGCACCAGAGTAATAATTGAGTAAGCGGGAGCCGGAACAAGGCTCAAGCAGCAAGCAGGATGATGCAATGCAATCACAACTTGATATAACGGGGGGAGTCCTTATGGGAGATGGTCAGCATAAGACAAAGTAGAGTATGAGTCTTTACCACAAAGTCATGGTGTAACTACAAAGGACTCTTGATCCTAAGGACAAACAACAGCATGGGCACCATAATGCAAAAAGGGGTTCTAACTAGGGTACCCATGTTCAGAAAGGCCCTACTGCCACATAATGACACTTCTATAATAGTGTGAAGACTTTGTGTCGGTTAAGAAGCAGGCTCGCACCTAGGGTTTATGAAAATGATCAAAAGGTCAAATGCATAATGCATATGAAAACAACATTTAACCTATATGCCAGGTGTGAAATATACCTGTCGTAGGCGCGAAATGGTCCAAAACAACTCTCGTTGAAGAAATCTGCACAAAAAATGCTACTCCAATACATTATATTAGTCCAAAACAACATATAATGGTGAAAACTATAGACAAGTGGGTTTTGAAAATTATAAATAGTAACAAAAAATTACAATTTGCAATTCATTTTTGCTATTCACCCATTTGGAGTTTTGTGGTTAGTTTTCACCTCGAAGTTCAACTGTTGATTCTAAGAGCTACGGGAGTCCGATCATAGAACTGTCAAGATCAGGTTGGTAGTCTCATCCATACCTTTCATTTTAATGCTTTTATTTTGATTTTCATTGGTTGGGTTTTTTATGTGGCCAAGCCCTAAATGGTCACGACGCTACTCGCGGGCTATTACTATGCGGGTTCCGGGTAGGGCAAGGTACTCACGGTCAACGCATGCGTTGACCGCGGGTACCCACCTCTATGAGCAAAATTGCCCTCGGGTACGACCGTGAAGTTGGTTTTTTAAATAAAATTGACTAAACTCTTTGGTTTTTCTCCCTCCAGGATGGTTCTAGAGTGGAGAGAGAGGGAACATGACCTTGTGGATAAGGCCACCTGCAATGATGTACGTGCACAGCAAGCTTTACAAGCATGTGGGATATACAAATTTTGGAGCATAGGGGGTTTGAGGGCCCAAAACCTATTGCTCCGTCGTTTGATAGATTACTGGGACATAGATGCACAGAACTTCAACCTAGACAGGAAAATACTCACTCTGGAAGTGGAAGATATCTACTTCATTACTAGTTTGTCCCATCATGGTGAAGTGGCAAGCCTTCGATCTCGTTCAGTGGGTGGTGGGATGACCATCCCCAACTATATAGAGCGGTATTGTGTTCCAAACACTCAGGAAGTGGGGAGTCAGGTGCCCATCAAAGCCATAGTCAATCTGAGCATGAAGGTTATAGTGGCTACCTTAGTGCGGATTTCTGGTTCAAAAGCTCTTCACCAGGAATCCAGGCTAGTGATGTTCTATGAGTCATAGTGTATGCAGCCCATGATATTTGACTGGTGCACAACGCTACTGGGGTCCATGAAGACCCATTTAATGGAGTGCAAGCAAGGGGAGGCAAAAAACTTTGGATACGGTAGTATCTTATGTAGTTTCTTCTTTTAGTGAGTTATGGGGCTCAGTCTAAGGGTTGAGGTCCCTCCTCATAGTCTTCGTGACCCAGCCCTGACCCGGTGGGAAAAGGTCTTGACGCGACAAGGTGGTGGCCGTCAGGTGTCACCATACACAGAGGAGTTCTTTCACTGGTGGGACCGACAGGTCATAGCTATAGATGACTACCCCTATGCAGGGATAGACTTCCGCCAGGATCATGACATGTCGCTTCCACTAGATGCAACGTTCGGAGACATTGGTGAGTACTCTTTTTATGTTTTTTTTTATATTAAATTTTTATGGATTTTTTATTATAAATGTAAACGCAAAAATATTTTTGGGGGTAGTATCATATATTAATGTTTTACTGTTTGCTCGTAGACAAGGGCCCAGTGAGACCCGAGGGTTTTCTGAGACATCATCGTCGGGGCAGGGGTGATGAGGTAGTAGGTGTTGCAGTAGAGTGTACACTACAGACTCTGCGGACCAACCTATCACAGATGACCACCAGGGTACCACAGATAGAGGTGGCACGGCTACCAGAGGATATGCAGCACCAAGTAGTGGGGGTGCTAGGTAACTGGGTGCAACTACTGCAGCATATAGCAAATGCAGTACAGTATTACTATCAAACACATCCTGTCGGGGTGTCAGCTAGGCCTCCTCGTAGGGATTAGACATCTCAGGGTCCCATTTTTGTATTGATATGTATATTTTTTAGGGCTATGGTCTCCAATTTTGTATTATGACACTACCATTTTGGACATATTATTTATAAAAACTATGGTTCTCCGGTTCTACTATATGTGTGTATGTACAAATGTATGAATGTATCTTTTATTTGTTTGCTTCATTGTGAATGTGACAAATTCCAATCTAGGACACAGTTAGCATATGCATCATATATGTGATTAAAACTTCTCGGAACATGAATGTATGTAATTGAAACAAAATGTCGTTCCAAGAGTCTTACCCTTAAGAATTTCCATAGTAACGTAGGGTCCCTCACACGATACTAACCATTCAACTGAGACACAACTAATTGTGAATACAGGAAGACTTCTAAAGACTGGATACCATGTGACATAGCATCCCAAAGTAACTCAATCACGACACTATACTCAACCACATTGTTAGATGTAGGATCGAGACAAGCACCTCCTGAAGACACGACTAGATGGTCAGGTGAATAAATACCCCAGGCAACAGAAGCAAGCTGTTGTGTATGACGGCTAGCACCATCCACGAATCCTAAGAACGTAGGGAATTCCGCTGACATTTGTCAATCAAATGGAAGCTAATAAGCAGACCTGAAAACCAAAAGAAAGCTAAACTATGTACAGAAATAAATATACAATAGTATACAAAAGCATTAGCCTGAACAAGACATTCAAGCGTAATACCACTTGAGGTAGAGCCCATTCCTAGGCTCCTTCAAGATGTTCCCCTCATAGTCCTCTAATTCATAGGCTCCATTTTCTAGGACACACCTCACAATGTAAGGACCATGCCACATGGGGTTAAACTTGCCTTCCCCTAAGGGTTCTTTAGCTTGGTCATATAAGAGGACCAAGTCACCTTCAGCATATTTTTGAGGACGGACAGACCTATCATATTGAACCTTAACACGACGTTTATTGGCATCTATAGCCACAGCGGCATCTCGACGTTGCTTGTCAAGTTGCTCAAGGTGGATTAAACGTTGCTCAATACCCGTCGTATCAGGGAGGAGCTCTAGGGCCAATTTAAGCGAAGGGATTTCACATTCAATCGGTAAACTCGACTCCACGCTATTTACCAAATGAAACAGTGAAAACCCGGTGGTAGTCTTGACTATGGTTCGATACACCCACAAAGCAAGATATAACATAATATGCCAGTTGTTCTTGCTTTGTTGGATGGTACGTTGGAGAATGGTCTTTAAAGACTTATTGACTACTTCTACCTGACCATTCGCTTGGGGATAGTAAGAAGATGATTGTTCTTAATGAAACCCAAGCTTGAGTGACAAATCCTCCATCATTTTGTTTTGAAAGTGACTGCCATGGTCAGTGACAATCTCTTTCGAAATACCGAACTGAGTAATAATATGATTGAACATGAAATGGGTTGCTGTAGCACCATTGGCTTTTACAGTAGGCATGGCCTCAGCCCATTTGGAAAAGTAGTCCACGGCCACTATGATATGGTGATGCCCCCAGCTAAAACTGGTTTTCAATCCATGAAATCCACCCCCCACTTGGTGAAGGGACTGACGGTGATGATCGGATGAAGGGGCGCTAGATGCGAGCATATATTCCAAGAAAACACCAGGAAAGGGTGACATCTCTTCACAACGTTCATACAACCTTTAAAGATGGAAGGCCAAAAATAACCAGCCCACATAATACGTTGGGTTGTAGCAAGCCTAGATAAGTGACCGCCACACGTCCTAGCATGGCAATCATTAAGCACATGCTCCGCTTCTTCGTGAGTCAAGAAATGACGGAGAATAGAATCCTTTCCTTGGCGATACAAAGTGTCACCAACGATAGTATAATATTTAGCGTGATGTTTCACACGCTGTCACTCGTCCCATGAATAATGCGAAGGAAACTTCAAATTTTGGAGATATACAATGACATACCCATACCAAGGGTCCTCTACCTAGATAAGAAACAAGTGTTCATCCACAAAGGAATCTTCATGGATGACATCCTCATCAAGTCTCGGAAGGTCCAACATAAGCTCAGCAAACACCGACGATTTCATCGACTTTGTTGAAGCAAAATCGAGATCGAACTCCTGAAGGATCACAATCCATTTATTGTACTTCCCCCCTATAAGGTGTCGTGATAACATGAACTGAAACGGATTGATATGCGCTACAACTGTGGTTTTTCTAAGCAAAATATAGTGTCATAACCGCTAGACTGCATGGACAATCACAAGTGCCATCTTTTCCACATGAGTATATCTCAGTTCAGCATCTACTAGATTTCAACTAAGGTAATAGATCACATGCTGGACGAGCACATCATCAACCTGAACTAAGACCATGCCAATCGTCTCTTGAGACACAGGTACATAAAGTATAAAATCTCATGCGAAGTCGCGGGTGGACTAAGCACAGGGGCTGATACCAAAGCTTTCTTAAGGGCATTGAAAAACTGTTGAGCTCGCTCATCCCAAATAAATGGTGTCTCTTTCTTCAACAAGTGCGTGAAACCTTTGGTAAGATTAGGATAATTGACTACAAAGCGACGTAGAAAAGTAGCTCTCCCTTGGAGGCTCTAAAGTTGAAACAAGTTGCGCGGAGGAGGCAACCGAAGTCTTGCCTCAACTTTAAGAGGATCGACTCTAATACCCTCTTTTGAAACTATGAATCCTAGAAGGCGACCTAACCTCACTGCAAAGATGCATTTATTGGGATTCAATCGAATCTTGTAGCATATACATCGTTCAAGAATCCACTGGAGGTGCTTGGGGTGGTCCATTCTCTTGTGAGAATGGCCGGCAAGATCATCCAAGAAAACCTCCATTATACTTTTAAGGTCGTGAAATGCATAGATCATGGCACGCTGAAACGTAGCTCTGGCGTTTTTAAGGCCGAAGGGCATTTTCTAGTATGCAAACGTACACCAAGGACAAATGAAAGCAGTCTTATGTTGGTCCTCGGGTTTGATTTGAATCTGGTTATACCCCGAAAATCCATCCATGAACGAAAAAATCTCACTTCCCGCACAAGCATCCAAGATCTGATCAATGAATGGCGTGGGGAAGTTGTCTTTCATACATGCACGATTCATGTCTCTAAAATCAGTGCATACACGGATCATTCCCTGCTTGTTATCTTCAGGAATGCGGTTTGACACCCATTCGGTAAGGGGAACGGGGTAGATAAAACCAGCTTTGAGCAGTTTTTCTACCTCTTCCTTAATAGCTTCTACCTTCCTAGGGTTAACAACACGAAGCCATTGTCGAACCAGTTTAGCATGAGGATACATTCTAATATCATGCTCGACAATACTGGGGTCTATTCCTGGCATCTCCTCATATGACCAGGCGAAAGCTTCCCTAAGTTCTGTAAACAATTCGGTGTAAATTTCCACCTCTTCAGGAAAGCAATCGGCACTGATGTAAACATTCTCAATCTTTTCGGAAGTGTGAGAGATTTTGATCGGTATAGTCGGGGAAATATTAGCCATGTTCCCCTCCGCAAAAATCTCATGTGAGCCCAAAAGAGACACAGGGTGACCAACCATCTCGACAAGAGTTGTCCTAAACTCTTCTTGCTCGGAGGAATCGAGGTTGGGAAGTAAATAAGAGAGATGGTGCATATCCTCCCAAGGCCTCTCACTACCACACATGGCCTCGATAATAGATTCGTCTGAAGGTAAAGTACCAACAAGGAAATCGTTCGAACAAGATGAGTCGACTGCCCAAACTGGTAGCGTAACGGGATCTTCCTCATATGTCTGAGAAGAGGGGAGATCTAGCTTTGTAGTGGCTTGTTGAATATCCTGATAAGCAAGCTCAGCAACAGACAGTGGCATAGACATCCCGACGTGCGCAATGTCTCCAGACGTAGAACTCATGGATGGTAAATTCCATGGATCATCAAAATATGAAGTCCGGAATGGTACATTATGCAAAGGAGGAGACGCATTGTCGGAAATGGTTCCAATAAAATTCACGGGTGCAGGGAAATCATAAGATCCCATCAACGAAGGGTACATACCAACACCCATGTTCCCAGTTGCCGGCTGAGAATCTGTAACCTACAGAACTACGGATCCCGTGGATGCTGTGGGAGGAGGATTAACGAAATCTAGCTGATCGATTGTCACAATATTTCCTTCGTGTGGAAAGAAAATAACTCTGTATACAGTATACACAACAGCCTTCATAGCGTACATCCAATTCTGACCTAGTAAAAGGTTGTAGTTGATGGGTGCATCAACCACTTCGACTTCAATAGGAACAGGTTTACCTCCCAAGCGGACAATAAGGGAAGGGATAATCCCATGTGGCTTAAATGACCAACCGTCAAATGCAGTGAGCATGGTCCTAGACGTGAGTAGAGGAGTAGATCCGAGAGCTTTCCAACAAGTTAAAGACATCACTGATGTGGAAGCACCTTCGTCAACCACCGCTCTCCTGACGAAATTCTGAAGGCACTCCACATGGATTTGAAAATCCATGTGGTAAGGTAAGCGAGGTTTAACATCAGTAGTGTCAAACTTGATAACACTGGGACTTGCCCCATCCTGAACTCCTAACGCACTTAAAAGGTTATGCCTTTGAGAAAGACATGCCTATAAAACTTCAAGAGCCGACATGGCACACAGAGGTTGGCCCAAATCTTCTACAATGGAATAGTTCTGGGTGGTTTGAGCATTGGGATTATGCATAGAGCGCTTAAGAACACCTTTCGGTATCCGTGGCATAATAGAGGGCTTCTCGATATGCAAGGAATTATCAGGAGGAGGGGGAGGATCACTCCCTATATTAGGTTGTGGTGCACCATAATCGCATTGACATGTAGCAACACTAACCTCCGATTGAACCATATTCACGCATCCATAACCACTAGTATTAGAAGAAGACGTGGTAGTCTCATTAGGTCCATAACCAGTGGCGGGAGCATGCGAATCCATGTTCTGATGATGAGGAAGGGTATCCTTCAACACAGCTGGGATCTGTGCAAGATGCTTCAATGCTTCTTCGATTCGAGGACATAAGTGAGTAAGATGATCTTCCCCACAAAGCTTACAAGGAAATTTCACCTTACGCCTAGGTTTACGGTCCTCACGAGCATTTCCGCCTTCCCGAGGAGGGTTGGAATTCTCCTTACGAGGGGTATTGCAATTACTATTATTGTTCCCATTGTTTCCACCCTTACGGTTATTTCTCCCCTTCTTCTTACCACCAGGTTGTTGGTTACTCAATGGGTTCATCGATTGCACACTGTGTACATCGGACGACAAGTTGGAAGTGGGCAAGGTGTGGACCTGTCTGGGAGTAGACTGGTTAACCAACAAATTTTGCATTTGATTAGCCACCAAATCTATAGGGAGAGTACTTGTGGATCCCACAATGCCATCAGCATGTGGTCCGGGAACTGACTTGGGCTCATGTCGTGTTCGCGGTGCGTTAAGAATAATGTCGTACAAAATGCTAGACTGAGAGTATAGTAAATCTAACTACTGGACTTTTAAGATGGCTTGTTCCTCAATCACAATGCTGGACATCGAAACATCCTTAGCAATATATGGAAGTAAATACTTGAGGAACCATTCCAACAAAAACTCTAGAGGAATGTTGGCTGTCACTAACCTCTTCCGTCGACGCCACTCTTGAACGTGGTTAGAAATATGTGTGGCCTTATTCTGATGGAAGGTAGACAAAAGTTTAGTACCAGTATCGTAACGAACTGGTAACTAGAAATGATCCAAGAAAAGCGATCTCATTGAAACCCCTATAAGTGTTCCTAGGAAACTCAACATACCACTTCGCAGCTACCCCCATGAGGGTGCATTGAAATAGTCATAATCGAATGGAATCGTGATTCAACGCGTTGGAAGAGCACCAAAGCTGAAACGTTGTGAAATGATCACCTAGATCCTCACCACCTTTCCCCTCAAAATTTGGAATGTCCGAAGGGAGCTTGGTAGGAACTGGAGGCCAATTAGGGTCATGACACACCAGATCATTCGTGAGCTTCGAAAGATCCGGAAGATTCAAACGTGCAAGGAACGGGAGCTGTAGCTGGAAAGCTTGATTATAATCCCCCATAAAAGGTTGGTTGTACGGAACCGAATTATAAGATGGACCAAATGCTTGACCATGAGCATTAAACTACTGATTATACGGACCTGACTAACCATAAGCTTGACCATGGCCATAAGGTTGATAAACTCCTACAACCTAACCCGTGTGGGAGTAAGTAGGTATATATGTGTTTTGGGCACCATATTGAGGTGGGTTGTACTGGTGGCCAGCACCGACTGTATTGTAGTAAGGTTGCCACCATAATTATGGGGCATATACATATTATTCGTAGCAGAAACCGTGTTGTAATGACCATGATGGTAAGGTATGTTCCCACCCCCAGCATAAGTATTAGGATTAGCGTGAGCAGTCGTGTGGTGACCATAAGCATGAGATGTATTCCCAACCCCAACATTGGTGTTACTAGTAGTAGGAATGGTGGCGTTATGACCATGAGGATAAGGTATATTCCCACCTCATATATTAGCATTACTAGTAGCGGCAGTGGACGCAAAAGTATGTGGTATATGTCCACCCTCGTGGTTGGGAGGAGCATTAAAATTCATGAAAGTGGCCCTAGGTTGACAGGTAGCAGCATGTGTATTAGGTTGTGGATGGCGAGTCGTGTTGCAAATAGTGTTTCGATTAGGTTGGGTAGCCCTAGGAGGCAGCCATCTTCCAACATTAGCATTGTTAGGAGGAATATGACCGGTCCCCATACTATGTGTGTGAGTGGACAACGTGGTGCCTCCGGCGAGGGTATTGCCCCCAGTGGGTGCAGTGTTGCTAACACCATGACTAGAGCCAGCATGACTACCAAAAGTAGTGGAAGGATCAACTGTGTTGTAATTATGCATACTATATGAGAACGCGGTAGGGTTGATCGTAGGGCCTGGGTTATCATGTAACTCTAGCATCCCGTATAAATAATTATGTGGAAACGAAGAATCAAATGGGTCATCCTTTGGTGGATCCGGACCAAACAAACTAGGTTGGGTCTCAGGTGGATCACCCCCCCATGCCTCACGAGGAGTAGGGGTGTCTGAATTGTGCTTGACTCTACCCGATGGAGTCATGGGGATTTCTCCCGTGTCAGAGTGTGCAGTTGTCATGATGTATAGGACGTATGTTTCGTAAGAATACGAAGACTCGGAGGGAGCCCACCGGCGTCCCCTAGCAACACGGCGTGAAAGCTCAGCAAGCTGTAAACCAGCCAACCGACGGGATCGATGGAGAGTAGGACTCTGCACCACGATATCTCCAGAGAGGCTATAAAATCACAGCGTCCCCTAACGGCAAAACTATCGATCAAAAATAGTAAATCAAGAGCACACACGTAGAGAAACTACATCCAAGAGCAGACAAACAAAGTGGCTAAATGAGCTCCCGACACTAGAGCTGGTATGTCTCTCCTAGGAGAGGCTTGAGACTCCCAAACTATAGCCAAAGGTAACAAAATCAGTTATAACGGCCCCCAAATTTCACTACGTGCACAGGTTCAAGTCCCTATACAATGGAAACTGTGTTGTCCGACCCCTATCTGACTCAGGACACAAACAGTATAACCACTGCAAGTACCCTATGCGATACCTAGGTAAGGCAACTATGGTCACCGCAATATAACCAATGCTCAGGGGGACAGACGCAAGTGGGATCCATCATATGGGCAGGGTAGCTAAGCTCGAAGCACAAGAGGACGAACCTCCGATACCCCCAGATACTAAAAAACACTGGAAATATCTCCCACGTTCAGCTGGTATTGGAGGGATATCTCCGCAACCAACCTCCCATGACCTCATGCTTAACTCTGTTATGAGTAGAGCTTCCTGAGAACACCGATGTATACCATGGATTTCACCACTCCCTAGTCAGACACATAATGTTTCGTCTAGTAGTCTTGGATTGTTTACTCACAATGATATATTCCAAGACTATAAACCTATGCTAATTGGTGTACCCTATAAATAAAATCATTCTAATCAATTTTAAGATTAAGCGTTAATTTTAATGGTTATAGTTACTCAATGGATATGGTTGTGAAACTAGTGATGTATATGACTCAATAGTATGCAAAATCATCAAACTCTAGACTCATCTATCCAATAAAAACAATGCCACTAACATGCAAAACCAATCCAACGGTTTCGAAATAAAAATGAAACTCTTTTATATTTTCAATGCACAAGCAGAACCTAAATGAAATCAGCAAGCACTCAATGCAAAATGCAGTACATAAAAGTAAAAAAAAAAAAAAAGGTATTTTCGCTTATAAGCAAAAGGAAAATGCAAAACTATTTTTTTGGTATTTGAAATGAAAAATGCAAGAAAAATCCTACTATTTAGTCACTGAAATGCAGAGGAGATCACTAAGACAACCCAGCAGTTCCAAAACAGTAAGACCCAGCCAACGGAATGAGCTAGATAGGAAAAAACCAACAAGGCTAAATCCAAGGATGGGTAGAAAAGCAACAAGTCTCAACCAAGAGAAGAGAAGAGTTCTGGTCACAAACAAGGCATGGAATAGTCAAGAATCAGGCCAATAAAGACTCAGGATCATCCAAAACCAACCCAGCAACAACCAAAGGCCATAAAAAAATCACCCTCGGAGTTGTAAGCTACAGTCGAAGGAATAACAGCAGGTACCCGCGAGATACAGTGCAAACAGAAGCGGGTAGACGTGGGTAGAACTCAACTCACCCACGTACAGGGAAAAGCAAATGAACAAACAAAGAGTCCAGTGGCTCAGAAAAAACCAATTTTCTATAGTGTATCTCAACGGTCAATCAGTGACACAGAGCTTCGACAAACAACAACTCTAAATAAGGACTAATGCCTAAAAATCGCCAAAAATAGATGTTTTCCCCAACGGAGTCGCCATTTCTGTGTTGGAGAAACGTTCCTATGGCTTGGGGTGGACCACAACAGACAGTTGACTACCATAAATTAACTCAATTCTCAATGCTATGCTATATAAATGACAATGCTAAGATAATGAAGAATATAACCAACCTCGATCCAAGCGTTTGATGTAGATCCCCATTGGAGCTTTCAACTCATGCACTTGAACCTGCAAATTAGTCTTGACAGCCAATATATAACAAGTGCATATAATATATAAACGACATTAACATAATCAATAGCAATGGTCCATGATATTATAAGTAAATGCAACCCAATGTAATATAAACAACATTCACAACATTAATGGACGAGAATATGAGTATTTCTATTAATAAATAACAAGAAGTACAATGTGATACGACCTCTTGTCGGCAACCAATCTGAACCAAGATCTAGATCAATCCACTTGTGCCTCCACCACTTCAATCCTACATGGAATGGCAAACTCAAACTATGATAGGAGTTTGGAAGGTGAACATAAGGGGTTCACAACTACAAGGATCAATGAGTGTAGACTCAAGATAGGGAAAAAATCCACTAGAGTTCTCTTGCTCTCCTTTTTCCCCCCGTCCATATGCCATATGTTCTCAATATATAGTCCTCTCAAAGGTAAGTGAAAGGACACATCGAGGCGTTTCGGGGCAAATGGAGGGCCAAAGGTCACCCTCTGACCACTTTTTGGGAGTAAAATGTAATTAACTAGTGATTTTTACCATTTTACATGCTACCCGTAGGCTATAGTGATGCAACTCGCAGGTACACCTCCTGTAATGATGTAGCTAGCATACAGGGGAAAAAAATAGGGAAATAATGTGTGAAGGATATAAAAGTGGATTTGAGTCAGTGAAAAGGATCCTGCAGGCCAAAGAGTGCTGATGCTCAAGGTGGGAAATTACGTTGTAACAAATCACCTTAGGCAAGTGAAGAATATCAATGAAAGGAAGATTGTGTGGAAGCAATTTAAAAATTACTTCAATCATAAGTACCTCTCTTATAGGTACTATGATGATAAAATCAAAGAATTCCATGAACTGAAATTGGGGCAAATGACCATGGAAGAATATGCAAACAAATTCTTGGAGCTGCTGAGATATGTCAAGTATATCAGAGATGATAAGGTGAACATTCAGCATTTTCTAAGTGGAATACCTCAGTCGTATAAAGACAGAACTGAGTTTGATGAACCTTGAAATCTAGAGGATGCCATGAGAAAGGCCAAGTATTTTTAAGATCAAAACAAAAGCAAAGATGATTTCCATAAGGCATGGAAGGATAAGAAAACTGAGAAGTTTGACCAAAGGAGGAATGGGTTCAAACCTCCTCATCTCATAAATCAACAAAGGCAGCCACTACAGGGTGTGAATAATCCAACTAGAATGATGGGAGACAAGATAAGAGATCCAAAGGAGCCAAGAGAGCCACTTCAATGTTGGGAAAGTGGAGAGGACCATATGCTTAGGAACTGTCCACATCGTAATGGGAGTGTAAAGAAAGTTCACAACATCCAAGGAGCTAAAACTGTGGGTCAAGTGGCAAGGACCATCCCTAGAATCTATGCAACACTAGAGGACCTCCAAGCAGACCATCAATCAACTATGGTGGAAGTTGAAGGTAAGATTGCTAAGCAATTTGTTTCTACTTTGATTGATCCTGGATCTACTCACAATTATATCACTCCTAAAATTGTTGAAATTTGTGTTTTTAAGAAATTAAAGCATAGTAAATCATGGTTAGTTCAACTAGCCACTGGAACCAAGAGAAAAGTTAGTGAAATGGTAAAGAAATTTCCATTAGAGATGGATGGGCTATTCACTTGTGCAAATATGAATATTCGGTCACTTGGTTCCTATGATATTTTCATTGGAATGGACTGGATAGAAGCACACAGAGTTAAACTTGACTGCTATAGCAAAAATTTTGAATGCATGGATGAAGAAGGAAACCCAAGGGTCATAAAAGTAATTCCAATGGTTATTTTTGTTAGGCATATTTCAGCCATACAACTGAAGAATTTTTGTAGGAAGGGTTGTCAATTGTATGTCGCCCATGTTTTGGAGACAACAAAAAATGAAATTTCCAAGTTGGAGGACTACCATGTGTTGCAAGAATTCAAGGATGTGTTTCCTTATGAGATTCCAGGACTTCCTCCAAACAGGGACATTGATTTTACAATTGACCTTGTGTCGGGACCTGCACTAGTGTCCAAGACACCCTACAGGATGAGTACACTGGAATTGCTAGAATTGAAAATGTAGTTACAAGAGTTGTTGGAAAAGAAATATATCAGGCCAAGTGTGTCCCCGTGGGGAGCAGCTATGTTATTTGTGAAAAATAAATATGGAATACTCAATTCATACATTGACTACAGGCAGTTGAACAAATTAACTGTGAAGAACAAATACCCATTACCTCGAATTGGTGACCTTTTTATCAAATGAGAGGGGAAAAGGTATTTTCAAAGTTTGACTTGAGGTATGGTTGCCATCAAGTAAGAATCAAAGAGGAAGATATTCAGAAGATGTCCATTAGAACAAGGTATGGGAACTATGAGTTTTTGGTGGTACCATTTGGTCTCACAAATACACTAGCTACATTGATGTGTGTCATGAATAGTGTTTTTATCAAGTATTTGGACAAGTTTGTTCTTGTTTTTATAGATGACATTTTTATCTATTCTAAGAATGAAGAAGAGCATGAAGAAAATTTGAGAATGGCCTTGCAATTGATAAGAGATCATAATTTGTACGCAAAGCTGAGCAAATGTGACTTTTATAAAGATAAAATTCATTATTTAGGTCACATTATCTCAAAGGAAGGAATATATGTAGACCTTGAGAAGATTGAATCCATTATGAATTGGCCAACTCCAAGGAATGTGACAGATGTGAGATCCTTTATGGGACTTTCCAGTTACTACAGGAGGTTCATTGAAGGATTTTCCAAGGTTTCTAATCCAATTACTTCCTTGTAGAGGAAGGGAATGAAATTTGAGTGGACACCAAGATGTGAGGAAATCTTCCAGTGGTTGAAGAATCTTCTCACGAGTGCACCAATTTTGAAAATTGCAGACCTAGAAAAATATTTTGTGGTGTCTACTAAGGCATGCAATCAAGGACTTGGAGGAGTTCTTATGCAAGACAACCATGTGGTATGCTATGAGTCAATAAAGTTGAAGGAGCATGAGAAGAACTATGCCAGCCATGATTTAGAAATTGCAGCCATAGTGCATGCTTTAAAGATGTGGAGGAAACTAATTAATGGGAAGAAAATTTGAGCTAAAGACAGACCATTGTGGTCTGAAATATTTGTTTGAGTAGCCAACATTAAATACTAGAAAAGCTAAATGGATGGAATTTTTGTGTGAATTTGATTTTGATATCAAACACATAAAGGGGAAGAAAATAAGGTGGTCGATGCACTAAGCAGAAAAGTACATGAAATACATGTGGCGGCCCTTAGTACTTTCCAATCAGATTCGAGGCAGTAGATTGTTAACTATATTGTTGAAGACGAAATATATGTGCAGATAAAGGATAAATTGCAACAGCGGAACTTTGAAAAGAGGTATGAAGGGTATCATTTGGAAGGTAACAAACTTAATACTTATAGGAATAGAATTTATATTCCAAATGTGGCAGACTTGAGGAGGCTTGTTATGAATTAAATCCATAAAGCTCCATATTCTGATCACCCCGGATATCAAAAAACAATTGCTACAGGCATAAAACAATATTTTTGGCCAAGGATGAGAAAGGACATTGTTGAATACCTTTCTAAGTGCATGAAATTTCAATAGGTGAAGGTTGAACACCAACACCCAACAAATTTATTGCACCCATTGCCAATTCTAGAATGGAAATGGGAGATAATTCCATGGATTTTACTGCGGGTTTGTCGATGACAATAAAGAAGAATGATTCCATCATGGTGGTGGTGGACAAGTTGAAAAAGGTAGCACATTTTATATCGATTAAGTCCACATAAAAAACCGATGCCATTGCAAATATTTTCATAAAGAAAATTTTCAGATTGCATGGATTTCCTGAGGAAATAATTTCTGACAAGGATACCAAGTTCATTTCAAATATTTGGAAAGGTATTTTTGTATATTTTGGTACGAAGATGAAGTTTAGCACATCATACCATCCTCAAATAGATGGGAAAACAAAATTATTACATCAGGTGCTTGAATACATGCTTCACATGTATGTAATGGACAAACCATCCAAGTGGGAGGATTATCTACACTTGGTAGAGTTTGCATGTAATAATGGGTAGCAAGCATCACTAGGCATGAGTCCATTTGAGACTTTGTATGGATGGATCTGCAGGACGCTAGTGACCTGGGATAATCCAGTGAACAAAATTGTACTCGGGTGTCATGTCCCCTCATTGATGATCATTGGATTGATTTCCTAACCCAATCAATCCATTGGGTTGAGGAGAAAATATCATTTACTTGGAGTTAATTTTGAGATTACATGCATTAATTAATTAGAAGTTGTTGATGCTATTTTTCCTAAAGTTTGAAATGCACTTGATGAGAATTATGTTTCAATAATACATATTTTATTTCAATAGAATAAGTGGATAATGCTCCACAAGGGCGCATTAGAGGATAAGGTTGACCAAGAGGTAACTTGTAAGAGAAGAAAAGATGAAAGCATCCAAAGCTAGGAAAATTAGGAAAAATAAAGAAAAGATAGCACAAGGCAGAAAAGCACCTAAACTCAAGAAAAGTAGAAAGCAGATAAAAGCATAAAGGAGGATAAAGAAGAAAAGAATGATAAGGCAGAAATGAAGGGAAAAATAAAGACAACCCAGAAAAGCAGGATGAGGCAGAAAAGCAGGTAAAAAGAAGGACAAAGTAGAAAAGTGGGATAAGGTAGAAAAGTAGGAAAAAGAAGGATAGAAAAGAAAAGGAAGGATAAAGCAAAAGCGGAAATCAAAGCAAAGCAGAAAGCAAGCCAATATTATCCACTCTTTGGGGGTGCATTAGTACAGCTTACTTGATCCACAAGTCACCTTAATTCTATAAAATAAGGAGAGCACACCACTAGTCCTATTATAGGTCAAATCTGCACTTCTCTATCCGTGATCACATTAAGCTGTCGATCACACAAAGGACAACATGGATTGAAGAGCAAGATTTCCCTAGATGATGCATGGACTTGGTTTACCTCTCAGCAGCTGAAAAAACCCTCTTTTAACCTACATTTTCACATGTGTGCTACTCTACAGGCATGATAGTAGCGCATTTCTTGAAGTGTGCCCTACTCTACAAGCATAAGAGTAGCGCACACCTGCTAGTATGCCCTACTTTACTTAAGCAAACTAGCGCACACCTCAAAAATAGTTGCAAACGCTGGTTGTAAAGCACTGAAGTTGCATATTGTGCGCTACTCTACTGTGAAAAACTCGCGCACATCTTAAAATGTAATCAAAAATATATTAATTTGACGAATTGGGATTAGTTGAAGTTGGTTTGCAACTTCCCCAACTTCCCAATCAAACTACCTCTTGATCCAAACTGCCTACCTTGTCCCATAAATACAAGGGGGATAGATGAAAGAGGGGAGGAGAAACTATGCATTAAGGGTTGTTACGTTGGAGTAATTCCAAAGTAAGTGTGAAGAGCAGGATCCCAAGATCCGGTTGCACAAGCACTCTGAATGATCACGTATAATTGTACTGATTATTTGCTTTTGACAATATAGGTTGAAATACCCTTCCTGTCCCAATCAAATGTCTAATGGATTGCATATTTGTTTGGATTAAATGCTTGATTGTATTTTGATGTCTAAATTGCTTTTCAATTTCATCATTGTTATATCAGTCAAGATACGCTGAGGAAGGTATCTTTTGTATTGCAGGTTCACCAAATGGAAGATCAAGTGGAGGATCAATCGAAGGAGCAAGCGAAAGCTAGGATCGAACGTCATTAATAAGGTATGCCTTCAAGAACCTTAATCTCTTTCCTTTTGTAGAAGCTTATGTGATATGATTAATGTATTTACTTGTCACCCCAAAAGTTGGTAGTGTCCCTCTCCTCGCTATATGGTAGAAATCTCAAACAACAGAGACTCCGCTGGGGACCGGTTGTTTCTGATTTAGGAGACATAGTTAGTTTTCCTTCCAATACTTTTTTTTGGTCTTTTTGATCCTCTTAGAGGCCCTGTAGGTCACTTGTACCTGCTTTCCCTTGCTTGACTCATCCCAGTTTTCCTTTTCAAAGCCTTTTTCAGACCTCCTCTGACATGTGCGCTAGTCTTCCTTATACATAGTAGCACATACCTAATGATGAGCATTGCTTTCACTACTGTACAGTAGGGCACATCTCCCAGTGTGCGCTGGTTTATGCACTACACAGTAGGGCATATTCCTGTAACTCTCTGTTTGCTGTGGGGATTTGATTTCCACTTGTTTGGTTTGATTTCCAGCCTCTTGCTTTGTCTTCTTAACTGATCCTTGAGGTCTTTATGCCCTTTTTGAGTCTTGTTTGCCTCTCCTAAGTCCCTTAGGTCATCTTTTTCTTGCTTGAGTACTTTTGAGGTGTCTTGTTTGTTTGTGACTCTTTTTGAAGACCGCATATTGTTCCTTGTTGGACATAGCTGCACGCCTGTACCCTAGATGCTTGTTGTAGGTATACAAACCTTTTTTTATAACATTTGTTGTTTGTCGCAATACTAGTACACTTTGACGGTGTCTTGTCCTTTGATTTAGGGTTTGACCCCAAGTTAGATTCCTTAGGGTGTTTTCAAAAGTTTTTAAGTCCAGACACTTTATGATTGCTTTGTCAGTTTTAGTTCAAGTAAGTTGAATTTTTTCAGTTTGCTTCCATTTGAGTCTTTGTGATTGTAAGGCCATCTTTGGTTCAATTGCCTACCTTTTTCTTGGCTTAGTGCTTTCTTAGGGTTCTTGGTGCTTTGGAGTAACCTTTGAGGTTTGCCTTTCCATTTTAAGCGTCTCTTATCCCTCTTTTCTTTTCACTTTGTTTTCCAAGCCCAAAGTGTTTTCCTTCAAAAAACTTTGTAGGAAAAGTCTTTGTCAAGTCATCGAGTTGATTGTTGTGAGCCTTAGAGTTGCTTTTCCTTACTTACATTGCTCTTTTAGGTCATACTTGCTTCCATTTTCGAGTTCTTTTTCTTTTACATATATAAAAAAAGAAAAAAATGAGTTTGGTAGTTTAAAGTAGTAAGACTTATGATCATTTCGAAGTAGCGTAGTTTACTTTGTTTTGAATTTGAAAAAAAAAGGAAAAAGAGACTTGTTTTAGGTTTGCTTAGTTTTCGTTTTGGAAAGAGCATAAACGGAAAAAGAAAAAGAGTCTTTTGTTGCTTTTAAATTTATTTCTTTTGCACTTTACTTTCTCAAACCATTCCACGCAATGCACTACCCTGTTGAGTAAAAAGTAGCCTTAAAAATAAATTTTAATAAAATCAATTAGAAACATTTTCTTTTTAGGTATACACGACATCAACTAGCTTAGGCTAGAGTTTCGAGCTTAAATCACCTTAAACTGCTCAGAACTGGCTTCATTACACAACAATCATAGTATAACTTTCTTTTAGGTAAATCCATCTATATCAAATAGTCTTGGGATGCTCTACTCAAACCAGAGTTAAGAACGAGGCCATGGGAGACTGGAATTGTTGAGGATATCCCCTCACTTTCCTTTTGACCATAAACCAGAGTCGATTCACATACAGGGGTCCTTTCGAACTTCGGTGTTTGCTACCCTGCCCATGTGTTTTGACTAGGTTGACGATTGTCCCCCCAAGTTATTTTGTATTTATGGTAGCCTTAGTATCAAACCTTTAGGATTCTACACAGGTAGAGTGGGCGGTTATTCCCACTTCACCTTGGATAGGCGTGGAAGGTAACACTCTGGCAGTAATCCCGAGAAAGTGGTTTGGTGATTCAAGTGCTTGCACCTAGTGGACCTCTGGTGGACGCCATGAAAATGACCATCGGTACTCTATTAGTCTGTTCTGGGCCTTAATCATCCCAGACTTGCTTCCGAGAGTATTTGCTATCCATTTGATTGGTTTGATTACTTAGGATTTTTTAGTGGTATGTTGTTTGCCCCTTAGTCTTAGTGGCCACTAGGTTTTTTACTTAGTTTATTTTTATATAATTGTGGAAAACCAACAGCTTCGTAGGTCTTGGAGGTTGAAAAACCTTCCCCCACTCATTGTGGAGCCACTACCGCCACCACGATGATGGAGGACAGAATCCAATGGTCTTTTTGAACTTACTGGTGAAATAGAGGTTCCTGGTGAACCACAACCCAGAACCCCGGATCGACAAGTTCTTAATACTGTCGAGGTTGAGGATATTACTTCTAGTGAGTTCAACACTCCTTTCAACCCTCCTCTTACCGGACCTAACGATCCTCTTATGGTTCCTGTAGGTTTTCAGCAACCCGAGTATAGTGCATATCTTTTCACACCTGGTCATATTATGAGTAACCCAGGAGATGAGCAGGGAGTTCCACAAACTACCACAATGGGTATGAATACAAGGATTGTTAATTCTTCTTCTATAAACACTACTACACCGAGTTCGTCGCAGACAGCTTCTGCTTCAACTCTATCCTTTAGTTTTAACGCTGGTATTTTAGGCATGCCAAGCTGAACAGCTTTGACATCTGTCTCAGTTACCACCCCTACTTTTGGACCCAATAATGCAGTGAATGTCACTCCACCTCCTGCGGCTCAACAGTCATACCATATACGTAGTACTTGGATTTCCACACCCAATGTAGGGCCAAATCCCTCTGAAACTATGCCTGTCATGAGTACCATGGCTGCACCGTCCACCTCGACTACTCCTGGTTTTAACACCTTTGCAGGTTACAATATGAATCAAAGTAATATACCTGCAGGAAATATCCTATTTTCTTTGTTTTCTGGAGGGAGGGTAATATCTTTAACCAACAATATGGCGGGGCTAACACCTAGCCACATTGGACAAATGCACAAGGTTCCAACCCACTTTCATTTGGGTGGGGGAATTTCAACAACACTTTCACACAACAACAGATGGCTGGGGGAAACCCCTACCAACAAATGGCTGGGGGCAACCCTAACCAGCATTTTATGGGTCAAACTATGGGAGGTTCCCCCTTCATGACTCCAGCTTATCAAATGCCATCTTATAGACCTTGTTTGCCATTTCTGGCAACTCTGAATTTTCCAGATCTTTCCAAGTTAACGAACGATCCGGTGTTCCATAACGTTATGTGGCCACCAGTCTCCACTAAGCTACCTTTGGACATTCCAACATTTGAAGGTAAAACTAGTGAAGATCCTAGTGATCATGTTACCACTTTTCATCTATGGTGTTCTTCGAACTCATTGAACGAAGATTCTGTTAGGTTGAGAATTTTTCAAATAACCTTGAGTCTCCTTGACCGGTGTTGCAGCCAAATGGTACATTGAATTACCTGCAGCCACCTTTTTTAACTATCGGGATCTCACCATAGTCTTCCTGAACCACTTCCAGCTTCATGTTCAATATGATGTTGGGACAGATCTTTTGTCTACCTTTAGACAAAACAAAGCCACCCATTTATCTTATCATATTCAGGAGTGGTGAAGACGGAAGAGGCTCATTAAGGCCAATATCCCCCAGAGTTCTTATTAGAGTGGTATATGAAATCACTCATTCCTTATATTTCTAAGGAAGTAGCTACTTCTGGGGTGTCATCAGAAGAAGAAGCCATTTTAAGTACCCAACATCTAGACTTGGTTTATGCTCGGTCTAGCATCCTTTACGAGATTATACCTGATACACCACGATCGAATATTGATCTAGGTAGACCAAAACCTGGACCACATGTTGATGGCATAGTAGGTTCAGTTGATTCTGTATCTTTCGAAGCATTGACTAAACAGGTTCATGCCTTATCGGTCAAACAATCGACTGCAGAAGTGACTTCCGTCACAACCTCTCCTTTTACTACTGAACCTGTACAGTAGGTTCAAACTAATCAAAAGGGCCCTCGGCAGCCCAACAACAAAAAGAAGGGCAAGAAAGGAGAGGGGAACAAACAAAATCCCAAAAACAAAGAAAATGCCGAGGAGGGTAACAGAGAAAAGAAGAAGGTTAAGTTCCCTTGCAAGCTTTGCAAGCATGACCACCTCACTCACCAATGCCCTCTAATCGAAGAAGCCCAGAAGCTGCTTCAAGAAAAGAAACATGTCATCCTTAAAGATCCATTTCCCAAAGTGCAGGGCTCAGCTTCTGGCACCACCCATGCTTCTATTAATCAAACTTTTATTAATATGGTTAACTCGGACGCTCTTTTACAAATGCGGGCAAGAAATTATACCCCGGATTCACAGAATAAGGATAAAGAGGTTCCTGAATCTTCCACTCCTCTCCACATACCTGTGGATTCACTTCCCAAGATCCTGAAAGGTGTCTTGAAATGAGCTTCGCACAATCCCAACGCATGGGCTACTGCCAACTACAATGTGGTTGAAGATCTATCCCAGACCCTTGTGCTATGTCCACCTTAGAAGTTTTGCAAAGTTGTCCATTACAACGAAATGCACTTCTGGCAGCGATTGGAAGTATGGAATCATCCAACATGACTGCGCGTTTTGATATGTCTGATATCAAATACCGGTTTTCGTACCATGTCGCTCTTCAGATAGAGGTAGTTCATGGTCCTATGACCATTGGACGAGTTGTCATAGATGAGGGCGTCTCTACATGCATAATGTCGATTTCTTGCTGGAAAGCCTTGGGTTCTCTCGAGTTAGCCCCCTCTAACACACTGCTTACTGCATTTGATGGAAGAACGTTCCATCCACACGAAGTCTTGCCATCATTTGACATCACACTTGCCAGTAAGATAGTTGTTGTAGAGATTGAAGTTCTGGACGCTCCGCTTGATTACAATATGTTGTTAGGCAAGAGCTGGACATATGTCATGCGAGCTATTCCATCGACAATTTTCCAAGTTGTAATGTTCCCTCACAAAGGTAAGATCGTCACGGTCGATCAACTTTCATTCTCTTGGTGAAACAACCAGACTTCATCGGAATCCACAATTCTTTTAGTTGATCAATCTTCCCCAGCAAGCTAGAGTTTAGGAGCAGGGATTTATGGGTCATTAATGGGAACTTTTGACCTACCCGCTCCCATTCTTTTCATGCGTTCTGATGAAGGTACATCTACTGAAACTTTCATGGTCAGTTTAAAGATTGATCCTTGCATCCTTCCTACTAAACCAAAACCAAGTGTGCCTCAATCTGTTGTAGAAGTAACCTACTTGGATTCACAACAACCTGCAATAGAACATATCACGACTTCGTTGGTCTCTGCCGAGTCGGATATGGACCCTGCTCCCACACGGTCAACAGAATCTACCCTCTCTCTTGATATTTTAGACACGGTTTTTACTTCTGAAGAAACATTTTTTGAAGCTATGATAGGCCTGAGACACCCTTGGGAACATTTACACCCCAGGACCTATCTACTTCTTGTTCTAGACTTGATTGAGAGAGGTGAGTTTTTTTCGAGACCCAGTGAGAATGTTGGTTGGTCCTCTGTCGCTTCCACTTCACAAGCTATTTTTGCTGAAGGGAATAGGACGAGTACAACGAGAACCATCCCGATTAGCATTTCCACTAAACCTGGGGTCACCGAAAACATATTTATTGGACCAGACTGTTATCTTGAAGATATCGTTCTGTATACCAATCTTTTTAATGAATTACATGAAGTCATTGCCTAGTCTCGTGAGGAGATTCTAGGCATCGACCCTACTTGAAGGAGTCGGCAAGCAGTCTTCCACCTTCCCTTCGAGCTCGTTAAAAATAGTAAGGAAGCTTTGAGCATTCTTCCACCTTCACTTCGAGCTCGTTAAAGACAGTAAGGAAGTTACGAGCATTCTTCCATCTCTCCTTTGAGCTCGGTAAAAACAGTAAGGAGGTCACAAGTTTACTTTTTCGGGCTCGTTAAAATTTTACGAAAAAGATTCTTATGGAGTTCTCTCTAAGCTCTTGTTAGACTCTTTGAATATGACAAGATTGCCATGTATAGTTTTCATTTCAGACTCGTTAAAGGATTTGAAGCAACATCTACTTAAGTATAAGTTTAACCCTTTTTCGGGACTTTTGCGGATTACTTACGAAAAAGGAATACTCTAGTCATCCGTGGCTAGAAGAGTTCTTCTTCCATTGTTTTACACTTTTTCGGGGGAGGAGACTAACTTTATGAAAAAGGACCTTTTGGAGCCTTCTTTAGGATTTTCAGGCTCTCAAAACATGAAAACACCAAGCAAGCACTAACCTACTCAGGCTCGATGTGAAATCCACGAGAAGGTAAGTAGAGGATTGTTTAAGTTTTTCAAACTCTATAAACAGGAAAACACCGGCAAGCATTAACCTACTTGGGCTTGATATTAAAATCCACGAGTAGGTGTATGGAGTTATTGTTTAAGTTTTTCAGACTCCTTAAAATTGAAAACACCGGCGAGCAAGAATAGATCTCGGCTCAATATTAAAATCCAGAGATCAGTATTATAGAGTATTCTTCTATCTCTTCTTCAAAATCTGTAAACAATGAAGAAGGTCCTGAGTCTTCCTCCCATGGGCTCGTTAAACTCTTTACATGGTTGGATATCTTGAGTTTTCATCCTTTCTTGGACTCAATAAAACAATAAGAAAGGTATTCTTTTATCTAAAAATAATAAGGAATAAGAAGGGTATATCACATCTTGGAGTTTCAAAGGCAGTTCAGTCAGTCCTATCCTTGAACACAACACCTATTTCAGTCTATCATTTCAGTTGGGTTTAGTTTTTAACCTTAGGGTGAACCTGATCTTCAAGTTGTTTACTCCCTCGGTTGGTTATTCTTCCAACCATATGGAGGGTCTGCTAATGTCTCCTACATTGCAGGCTTATATCACTTTCCCACCATGTTGAAAACTGCCTAAGTCACTTTGTGTCGTGCTTACTGTTCAAGGATACAGCCTGTGTTGGCCATTCTTCAATTTATCTTGACCTCATGTGTCGGCCTTCCTAGTGTCAGTGTTGTTACTTGTTCTACTCCACTTCAGCTCATACCTTTGAGTGTTCCTCATGTTGGATGATGGAGGATGCCTTAAGGCGTCCCTTCCAACGGACTTCTTCCCATCGACATCTACTCATTTTGCTCTAGGGATGAAGTTTAGAGTTTTGGTTAGTACCTTGGGGATTGCATTCATCGGTGGCAGTTTCCCTCGTCGTTGAATAATGAGAATACATCAATGTTTTTTATTCAATGGGTTCTTCAGGTGTTCAACTTCAAGTCCTCTTATTCACACTTGTTGGATCATACTAGGTACCTTGGGCCCCATTATCATTATCAGTGGAGTCCACTACTACATATGGCTCAAAATTCCCACAAAAGTTTGCCATGAAACAGTTAAAATCTATGTTTTCATGGAAAAACAGTTTAAATTTTTGTGAAAACATGAAAATTCCCCCGACGTTCGTCGCTATAGCGACGTTATGCCCACTTAGTCTCTATAGAGACAACAGTTCGTTGCTATAGCAATGAACTATCCATACCGTCACTAGAGCGACGAAAGTAAACAAGAAAAGCTTGTTTTTGTTTTTATTTTTTAACGGTCATTGACTTTTTGTTTTTTTTCAAATTTGACCATTGTGCATTTTTTCGGAACCGTGACCCTCATTGATCTATAAATACATGTTCTTAAGTCATATTTCCAAAATCATTTGCTAGATTTGAAGTGATCTTTCTATTGGTTATTCGTTCTGTGATTTCAAGAGTCCGATACTGGTTTGACACATCGAATTTTTTATCTCATTCCTTTTCCAGGTTACTTTGACTGCAATGCACTAGTCTTCTTTTTTTTCTCCCTTTATGTTCCAATTAGTTCCTCTTCTTCTAGGAGATATTATTTGTTTTTTATTTTCCCTTCAAGGAAAAATGAAAATATTATTCATGAAAAATTTGTTTCATTCTTGACGTATCATACCCGCATAGCATCGTGGTTCTTTATCTAGGTGTTTGTGAACTTTATATTCTAATATCCCTAGGTATGTGAGGCTTGGAAGCTAAAATAGTTTTTACGATTTTGGAAGTTGGTTAGGATCTTGGATGGCTAGAGACCTAAGGACTAACCATAATTCCGGGATGGATTTTCCTAAAGGGTGGTTGTATGTAATGTCTACACTTTTATTTACTAACTAAAATAAGTTTCAAAATGGTAGTATATATTCTATAAATTCAATCACAAATGCCAAGGGGTTAACTAGAGAAACTAATCAAACATATGAAATCATTTGATGATGTGATGTTTATGGAAATGTGCTAATTGAAAAAGAGGTTATGTCTATGTAAATACGTTTTTACGTCATTATGCATGATGTTGTTATAATCTTATCCATGGGAGCATGATTGATGCTATGTATGTTTTATTGGATTATTTGACACATGGAGACATGTGTAGTGAGAGAGTTGATTCTCCACAATTTCAACAATTGGTTAGGAGCTGTGTATGCAATTTTAGAGAGGTTTGTGATGATATTGTATATAAATGTATTTTAAACTAATTTGTAGATTGATATTTTGTGATAATATTGAGATAATAACAACATGCTCTAATTTAATATCGAGAAGGATATTAGGACTCTGCATTGTTTCATAATTTTAAATGCTTATATGCTTGATGTTTTGGCAAGTTTGTGTATCATGCAAGACAGATCAGACTTTCCCAAATTACTTATTATATGGACATGGACCGATGTAAGAGAAATGGGTAAGGGAAATAGGTCCTTTGGGAGAGAAGGTTGGGTTAGTACATATAGACTGGTATGAGCATAATCTACAACATGATGCAATACCCAAAGTTGGTTACTCAAATACTTGAAACTATTTAGAGCATGAATTAATAAAAGAATAAGATTGAAATGGGATAAATTAAAATATAAGAAGATATAAAAAGGAAATCAAATCGGATTTTATTGAAAAAAAGTCCATGTGAGGATAAGGAGATATGGTTAGGTGACATCTTAGTTAAAAATATAATTATCATGCAAGTAGGGTCCAATATCTACAAGGAGGAGGAAGGATAAGTAGGGTCCAAGACCTACAAGGAGGAGGAAGGAGAAGAGTAGAAGATGAATGAGAAGATGAGGAAGGAAGAGGAAAATGTAATCCTTTTATCTACTTTTTTTTCACTTTTTAATATTATATGCAAAATCCCATCTCCCATATCCAAAAACCATCATCTTTATTGACTCAAGTTCCACATTCAAAAAATCAAACTCCATATCCAAAACCCAATTCACATATTGATTTATATGTAGAAATTAAAAAAAATAGGAGTTGCATGGTAAAAAAGTTACTTGGAAGCCAATATTTTTGAGGATGCTCCATAGATATCCCTTCCCTTATCTTGTTGAGTGCCCCCACAAATTCCTTTCTCCTCCAAGACGCTACACCCAACAACTTGAAGTTAAAATGAAATGGTTCATTTTTTAGAAATACATAGAGTTTGATGCAATATATCATTTAGTGTCGTATGTTTTTATTTAGCATCATGGTTGAGTTCCCAATCATAGGTTCTTATAAGTTGGATTCCATGAGATTGGGTAGGAACCTGAGATAGATAGTTTTTCGTTTTCCAGGAGTTGGCCCTAGTGGCCATGGCAATAAATACTCTACCATACCTATACCCTCTCCTCTGGTGGACTTCATCCCCGTTTTTTGGAGTGACTAGAAGGCCAAATTACTATACATGATTTAAAAGGAAGTTTATTGATTAGGATCTTAGAATAATGCCTTTCTTTTTTCTTAAATCATAGTACAAAAGCTTTTACATTTGATATTTACATTGTTGTGCTTTATTACAACACGATTATAAAACATTTGTTTCACCACTTGAGAACATAGTTTTAATTTAGGTGCATTTTGCTTGGAATTATTTTGTTTTCACTATAAGGAAAATGCCTTCTAGTATATGTTTTTTTGGAACCTTCCCATTTTTTTATCCAATGTTAATTTATATCATAGAGTATTAGCATAGGTGGGTGACTAAAGGTTTTGATGGAGGTTTTTCTTCATTGCACTTAAATCATATGAAGTGCATTGGTGCATTCACATTCACTTGGCCAAAACACAACATTATAGAGTCTACAAAGCTTCCACAAATAAATACTTAACTACTTGTGCAGATTGTTCAAAATTGGAGGAAATATTAATCTAGATTCACTTAAATCATCTAAAGTGCCCTGATGTGTGTTCGGATATCCATCATCTATTTCGGGATACATATCTATTTCAGGATCATCTATTTCGGGATACATATCTACTTCAGGATCTTGCATGATCTATTTCAGGATATGCAGTCCAGTCACCAGTTTGATGCCTCCAGCACCTTATCCACCTTCTTCTAGCACCCGGGAGCCACTTTCCACAGAGTTTTAGCCCTCCTAAGCTGAAAGGCGCCCTCTTCTCACCTACTGACAGAGAAGGGCGCACTTGTTCACCTACCACTGCAGATTCACTCCAGTTACATTCAGTTAGCTCCGATTCTGATTGATTTCACTCCGATTTCACTCCTGACTGACTGTTTCACCTCCGATTGACCTCCAGTTCGATTAGGTGACTTGCTCTGACTCCAGTTAGCCTCCCATGCGCCCCCACTGAGCCTCCAGATCCTATATCAGTGCTACACACTTCAGTTACATTTATTATGATCAGTTAGACTCAGCTTGACACCTGGATGACTGGTTGTTGTGATTGATGAGCAACACCGATGATTGATGAGGACTCCTAGATTGAGTCAAGCTACTCCATTCAGTGATTCGAATGACCTCCTTAGGCAATTCGAATTGCTCTGTTCATTGTAACAGTTTGTATTGTAATTCATTCACCCTTTCTGGGATAGAGAGCACTGCTGCATGTTTTGCACAGTTTTGCACCATTTCTTCTATGTTCATCTGTTGTGACTGATTTATTTGTTCATTAGATCTGCTGTGACTAACTTTACATGGTATCAGAGCCATTGCAGGGACAAGATCTCTTTTCTACAGGTGTTTATACAAGAAGATTTGACTGAATTGCTAAAAATTGCAAAAAGTTTGGCATGAGATATCTCAAGGGCATTCGCTCCTGTGCATGCAAAGCTTGAAAAATACTCCAATACCACTCCAGAAGCTTGAGTTACCACATAATTCCTGGATCTGATACATTGGACCTATTCAACATTGCTTGAAATCCAATCCCAGGTGTGATGCAACTCTCAAAGGGTGGATTGTTCGACCTTATTGTGATTGTTCTTATGTGATTTGCAGGTTAATTATCTCCTCCAAGTGCACTCGCTACATTCTGCATGCAAGCTTCCCTACAGCATCTCCATTCGCTATAGTCTGCATGCAAGCTTCTTCTTCATCATTTGACTCGCTCCTAGCAATGGAATACTCTTCTTCAAAGCCTATCCTCACCCCATTCAATTATTTTGATTGGAAAGATGATATGGAGATCATATTACGTTCAAAAGGATACTACCGAGTCACTCTTGGTCTTGAATTGGAGCCAAACAATGTGGCAGAAAGAACCAAACACTACAATAAGCTTGATGAAGCTTACGGTCTTCTTTGTCTCTCCATCTCCAAGGATCTTCACTTCCATCTCAGCGGATTGAAGACTCCAAAAGCCATATGGGAGCAACTTGAGACACTATTCGGCAAGCAGGATGAGCTTAGGGCTTTTCAATTAGAGAATGAATTGATTGGCCTTAATCCTGAGAATTTCGAGAGCATCAATGAATTCTTCACAAAATTCAAGAACTTGAACTTGCAATTGAAGAACAGTGGTGTTATCAAAGAGGATAAACAGTTGATCCTCTCCATTCTAAGCAAGCTTGGGAAAGATTATTCGGTATTTGTCTCCACTTTCAATTCCGGTCGGCTAACTACCCCGAATTGGAAGATGCCTACCTTGAATGCCTTCATTGAGTCCGTTACGAAAGAGCATGACAAGTTGATTCAAATGGGGTCCATAAGCTCCAAAGATTCATCCCTATTTGTTCAAGGACCCAAGATTTCGAATGGTAAAGGAAAGCTAAAGAAGGAGAAGCCCAAATTCGAGCCTCACAAGCAAAAAGACAAAGGCAAGCAAACGGATGCACCATCCAGTTCGAAATCCAAGCAAAAGGGCAAAGAAGGTAACCAAAAATCTAAATGTACTTATTGTAACCGTGGCTTTCATCCCGAAAGTTCATGTATGAAGAAGACTATAGATCAAATGGCCCTCCTTTTGGAAAAGAACAACATAACCCTTCCTGACGGTGCAAGGAAGAAGGATCGGAATGACGATCATGAAAGAGGACAAGCACTCATGGCAACGGTTTCGAAGCCCACTCTCTTGATAGATTCGGGTGCATCAAATCATATGGCTGCAAATATTGATTCTTTTTCCTCATTCGATCCAAACAGCTCCATCCCCATCCATTTGGGAGATGACTCAAAAATTTCTTCAAAGGGCAAAGGTACGATTCATGTAGATCATGGATGCTTTCAGAATGTTCTCTATGTGCCTTCTTTAGCTTCGAATCTCCTTTCTGTGTATCAAATGACACATACTGGTGATCCAAAGAAAGTCACATTCAGCCCTAATACAGTTGAAATTTCTGATATCAAAAGTGGAAGACTAGTTGCGGTTGGAAAGGCAAACCACACTGCTAAATGTTATGAGTTTTCGCACTTTATTCCGCTTGCAAAGCCCACTGCTCTTCGCACACATGGTAATGAGGTTAGTAGGCTTTGGCATGAAAGATTTGGACATCTAAATTATAAGTATTTGCTGCTGCTATCAAATAAATCCATGGTTGATGGGCTTCCACAACTCCGTTCCTCGAAGGGAATATGCTCCGGTTGCATTATTGGGAAGCACCCCGAGCACAGATTCGACCGCGGCAAGGCTAGCAGAGCCTCTACTATTTTGGGATTGATCCATTCTGATATCAGCGGTCCGCTGCCCCATATGTCATTAAATGGTTCAAGGTATGTTTTGACATTTATTGATGATTATTCTCGCTTTACATGGGTATTCTTTCTCAAAAACAAGTCAGAAGTGCTTGGAAAATTCAAGGATTTTAAGGCTTCTGTTGAGACCACCACTGAGAGCAAGATCAAAGCTCTTAGATCTGATAATGGTGGGGAATATATCAAGTCCTAGTTGCTGCAACTTTGTGCCCAAAGCGGAATCAAGATCCAACATACAGTTCCCTACACACCCCAGCAGAACGGTGTAGCGGAAAGGAAAAACCGGTCACTGAAAGAGATGGCTACATGCATGATTGAATCAAAAGGGTTGGCTGCAAATCTTTGGGCTGAAGCAATCAATGTTGCTGCATATATACAGAACCGAGTTCCACATTCATCCGTGAAAGGTATGACTCCTTTCGAAGCATTCTTTGGTCACAAACCGGATGTGTCAAATTTGAGAGTTTTTGGCTCTACTGCATGGGCTAGAATTCCTTCTGAGAAGAGACGAGCTTTGGATCCACAAAGTATCGAGTGCATATTGATAGGATATGGGGAAGAATCAAAAGCATATAAACTCACGGATATCAGATCTAAAAATATATTCATAGAGCGCAGTGTGCAGTTTGAAGAACCGCTTCAAGAATTGCAACTAGTTGAGGAGAAAACTGCCGATTCACCGCCTTCACCAGAAGAAGATTCGAGCAGCGATAATGAAGGTATGAGTTCTGATATTTCTGATATTGTAGCAGCATATTATGATCATGACATATCAGGTTCGGAATCCGACCATTCAGATCTCCCTCAGTTACCAAAGTGGGCCCAAAATACTCTACAATCTGCTGGTTCGAATCTTGGAAATCCTGCTGATCCGAGACGAACAAGAGGAGACTTTCAAAGGGCAGGTATGGCTCTTTCTATTGCTGATCCATTTCTTCCTGAGATTTGTTATTTGATGGCTGGTTCAGATCCCCAATCATATTATTCATCCCATCGAGATCCGAGATGGAAAGATGCCATGGATGAAGAGTACAGTTCTCTTCAAAAGAACAATACATGGGAGCTAGTTTCTCTTCCACCTGGAAGAAAATTAGTGAAGTGTAAATGGGTCTACCGTACTAAAGTTGCTGTTGATGGCACTATCAGCAAATATAAAGCAAGGTTGGTGGCAAAAGGTTTTTCCCAAGTCCAAGGAGTGGACTACACAGAGACCTTTGCACCGGTTGCAAAGATGGATTCCATCCGCCTTGTTTTAGCTATTGCCGCATCCAAGCACTGGGAGCTGCATCACATGGATGTGAAGAGTGCATTTTTACATGGAGACCTTGCTGAAGAGGTATATATGTAGCAGCCAGAGGGTTATACATCAGATCCATCATTGGTTTGTAGATTGAAGAAGTCTTTGTACGGGTTAAAACAGGCCCCAAGAGCTTGGTACGCAAAGATGGACTCCTTCCTTCTTTCTCAGAATTTCCAAAGATGCAAATCTGATCCGAATGTCTATCTTCAGCGAGTTAAAGGTAATTTGTTGGTTATTGTACTTTATGTTGATGATCTGCTTATTACTGGTAGCACACTTACTTCAATAAACAAGCTAAAAACTGCCTTAAATCTAACTTTTGACATGAGCGATTTGGGCTTGCTGAGTCACTTTTTGGGCTTGGAGATAGCTCAAAATTTCGATGGGATCACTATATCTCAGAAAAAATATGCTTCCGACCTGTTATTGAAGTTTAATATGGCTGAATGTAAGGCAGCCCCGTTCCCATTCCTCTCAGGAATCAGTCTTGAGGAGGGAGATTCCACACCGCTTGCAGATTGCAGTATGTATCGACAGTTGATTGGTTCACTACTTTATTTGACACATTCACGGCCTGATATCTCATATGCCGTGAGTGCCGTGTCAAGATATATGCAGCAGCCACATGAGCTTCATTGGCGAGCAGCCAAGCGGATCTTGCAGTATGTGCAAGGTACGAGACAGTTTGGCATACATTATGCTGCAGATTCTGAGCTAGATTTCATTGGTTTTACTGATTCAGATTGGGCAGGTGATAGCATTGATCGGAAGTCCACTTCCGGTTATGTTTTCATGATTGGTCATGGTGCTATTTGCTGGTCCAGCAAAAAGCAAGCAGCCATTGCACTTTCTTCAGCAGAGGCAGAGTATCGAGGGGCAGTCAATGCCTGCATTCAGGCAGTTTGGTTGCAGGGTATTCTTTCCGAGTTTGGTTTTGGTGGCACTACTTCGACTGTCCTATTTCGGGATACATATCTATTTCAGGATCATCTATTTCGGGATACATATCTACTTCAGGATCTTGCATGATCTATTTCAGGATATGCAGTCCAGTCACCAGTTTGATGCCTCCAGCACCTTATCCACCTTCTTCTAGCACCCGGGAGCCACTTTCCACAGAGTTTTAGCCCTCCTAAGCTGAAAGGCGCCCTCTTCTCACCTACTGACAGAGAAGGGTGCACTTGTTCACCTACCACTGCAGATTCACTCCAGTTACATTCAGTTAGCTCCGATTCTGATTGATTTCACTCCGATTTCACTCCTGACTGACTGTTTCACCTCCGATTGACCTCCAGTTCGATTAGGTGACTTGCTCTGACTCCAGTTAGCCTCCCATGCGCCCCCACTGAGCCTCCAGATCCTATATCAGTGCTACACACTTCAGTTACATTTATTATGATCAGTTAGACTCAGCTTGACACCTGGATGACTGGTTGTTGTGATTGATGAGCAACACCGATGATTGATGAGGACTCCTAGATTGAGTCAAGCTACTCCATTCAGTGATTCGAATGACCTCCTTAGGCAATTCGAATTGCTCTGTTCATTGTAACAGTTTGTATTGTAATTCATTCACCCTTTCTGGGATAGAGAGCACTGCTGCATGTTTTGCACAGTTTTGCACCATTTCTTCTATGTTCATCTGTTGTGACTGATTTATTTGTTCATTAGATCTGCTGTGACTAACTTTACAATGTGTTCATATTCACTTGGCCAAAAGGATTTTTTATAGATTTTACAATGGTTCCACATAAATACTTAACTAATTGCACATAGTTTGAAACTAGAATAAATATTATACTAGTTGCATCCAACTCGAAGGTTGAAAGAAATTGTAAACAACGCAAATGCATGAAGCTCAAGGGATGAAAGTATGCAAGTAGCTATCAATTATTGCAGCTTGAGATCTAGGAATGTACCCTCAAAGGGGGGTGTTTTCGTTGATGCTCCCTTATTGGCATGTAATCCCTCGTAGTCTATATCATTTCCTCCTTATCACCTATTTTCCAAGAAAAAACTAAACGATCATACTTAGAAAAGAAATTCCCATGAAATAAGATCATAGGTATCCCATGGCATCATTTTAGCCTAACAATTAGACCCAAAGACACTACTTTCTTGGATTAAACTCAATCATCACATTCAATTAGTGAAAAAATAAGTCACAACACATCCATTGTTGTCAAACCAATCTCAATGGATGACAATAAAATAACTAGTTTAGATATTGAAGATTACGAGGCTTGATTTGGAATACAAAGAGTATTCAATTGGATGCACTTATGGGGAAGTTGATTGTATATGATTAAATGATTATATTTAGGAATAGAATAAAATTAATTATTATTATGATTAAATGATTATGAGTTTATATTTATGTCAATCCGGAATTTGTCAGACTTAGAGGCATATCCCAAATATAGAGATTCAGACCTAGACTTAAATATTTGCAATAACAGAATCATGAAATTAAATTAGAATAGTAAAAACTCTACAGAAACTGAAAAACACATACCAATACGTATCAATAAGGAAATTAGGTGTGCAGGATCAGAAGAGGGGGCCCTCCACTACTTCACTCACACATGCAGAAGTAATCACGAAGTTCTCAACACTAGAATCGCATTCACAGCATAAGAATGAACAAACACAAAGATATTTGGAATTCAAAGTCTTTATTTCTTTAGCATAAGTTCACCATCCGGGGTTGGTTACATCTCAAATTCAAATACTTATACAAATTGTTTTTAAAACTGAAAACACTACAGGCACTTCGACTATCCTCGAGATTGTCCATCAGATATAATATCGAAACTGTCCTATTTGTGCTAAGTGGCAGCGCTGGAGGCTCGCTTTGACTGACATTGACTCGACACTTGTAGAACCTGTTTCATGAATTTGTTGGAAATTTATCCATCCTAGGACATCGAGGATCCTATTCCATCTTTCAGTTCGTGCCCAGCTGGCCTGCAAGTATCCAATCTAGGAGCAATTATGGGAAGTCAATTAATCCTGTAATTTATTTAAAATCTCAATTTAAATGCTTTAAAAACTGCATAATTCAATTTATTTAAAAACAATAACAATTTATACCTTAGACAATCGAATTTCAATGTTCTATGGATGAGAATGAGGATTTATGGCATAATATGAAGGATAATGGGGATAGCTTGAAGGATTTATAAGGCAAAATAGGTATCAAGATAGTGACCAACATCTCCCCCAAGAGGAAGCTATTGCATGTCCCTCATGCACAAAACTGACTCTACATATTCCCATGCACAAAATTGTTGTTGTACTGCTACCACTAATCCTCTGACATATCCCATGTCTGTGAAGATGCATCTGTACTAGCTCGAGCTGCAAAAAGGACCTTCAAATTTTGATATTTTGTCTTGAACACTTTCTTCTATTGATACCATCTATATGAATGTTTAGAGATTTTCGTCTTTTTAACTTGAAGTTTTCTATTTTTCTTCTTTAATTTCTCATTCTCAAGCTCTAATTCCTTCACCTTCAATTTTAACCTCTTAATCTTTTTTCTATTCTTGGAAGATTTTTTCTTTTCTTTTATCTCTATTGAAGGTTGCTCAGAGACAGTGTCCCCTCCAACTTCCTCTTCTTCATTCTCCTGCCCTGGATACTCTTTTCCTTCTTTTTCTGTAACTTGTTGTTCAAAGACTGGAGAAATAATGGCTGCATCCTCATCTTTCTCTATGACTTGCTGCTCAAAGACTGGATAAATGATGAATGCATCCTCATTATCTTACTCTTCTTTGTCAATTGGAGTATTTTCAATTGTTTGAACATCTTTCTCCATAATTTCTTCTATATTTTATTGTTCAGAGATGATATTTACCTCTTCATCATGTTGTCCAATCTCACCTGCTGGACTTTCTTCTTGACCTTCCAAAGATTTAATGTATTCATAATGTTTTTGCTGTGCTTCACAATCATTTTCCAATGTTTGCTTCTTCTTAGCTTGCTGGCATTTTCTTGATTTCTTCTCATAAGTGCTAAATATTTTATCTTTCTCTTGGGATTTCTTCTCTTCTTTCACCATGCTCCTTGTTCTCATTCTTTTCTCAGGTTGTTTTGGGCTTGTTTCCTTATATTCATCTTCATTATCTGTTATAATTAGCACTTCATCTTCTCCCTTTCCTCCCTTAGGCGGTTTTGTGCTTGTTGCCTTAGGGTTATCCTCTTCAACTTCAATGCCTGCTATCATTACCAATTCATCCTCTTCCATTCCTCCCTTAGGCGGTTTTGAGCTTGTTGCCTTAGGGTTATCTTCTTCAACTTCAGTGCCTGCTATTATGAGTGCTCCTTCTTCAGGTATTTCTTCCGGTTCTTTAAACTCATTATAAATGATAAATTGTTGCCATGTCAAGGATTGTTTCTGTAACTCATGTATGATGATTATATTAATGAGCCCACAATGAAAAAGGCTTGTTAACTTGTCTTCATCACATTTTTTAACAGCTTTAGCCATCTTAGAAAGGCTCTGCAATAGAAAATGAGGCATGTTCATCTCACAGTCACCCCTTAAATGCTGAAATAACCTGATATGATAGATATATATAATGTTGAATCTTCCCTCACAAGTGATGAATCTATGAATGATGTATGCTATTTCATCCCAAGGATGAATCAACCAACTCCTTGGGATTCCATTCTTCCATTTTACTGAACTTGCTCTTGACCTACATAAGAATGGTGTCCATGCCTTCTCATCAAGTTGTTTTGTTTTAAAGAACCTCTCTCCCTGCTGAGGTAAGCCAGTGATCTGAGCCATAATATCTTTAGATAGTCTGAAAGATAAATTTCCTACTGTAGCCCTCTCTCCATCAAATGAACCAGCAAAAGCTAGGCTAACATTGTCATTTTGTCCATCAAACTTTTCAAAGAAGGGAACCCATTGTTTCTTCTTGAAAATTTCCATACATCTTTCATGAATGACAGTGGGATCAAATTTCTCTGGTTCTAATCTAGACACCATCTTGTAATTTGTACAAGAAGAATCCTTTTATGCAAACAAAACGTACAAGTAGAACTCGATCCTAGCTTTGAAATTCTAAACTTCTGAAGAAAAAAAATATGCTCTTAATGGTTTCTCTATCTAGCAAAACCTAGAAGTTGAAATTCAAATTTACCTTGCTTCTGGTGACTCCTTCATGCACCGGTCTGAGATAAACACTTCAATGGCTGCGTGTAACTGGGGTTTTACTTCATCGAACCATGTGGAAGACTCTTGCTGAAGATGATGGAGAAAAATTCCCGAGTTAACCAGTTAACAAGCTGCGTTCACTCCTTCAACCATCGTGGAAGTGAAGCCTGGGATTTGAACAAAGGCGATTGGAAGAAATGAAAACACTCTAAATTTTAAATTGGAAGAGTGAGCCTCCCTATGTATAGATAGAATTCGTGGGGGTGAGTTTCAATGATTTCCCTCTTCCTGGTGTAATCATTTTTTAAACTGGCCCTGAGTTCTTTCGCGTACCTTTAGTCCACCTTCATACTCTTTTATCATTTTTCTTCATTTGTTGTATAAAATGCAAACTTGCCTGCAGGATGCACTTTTTAGGCATAGTTTTAACAATATGAAACTGTCCTGTTTTTGTGCTAAGTGGCAACGCTAGAGGCTCGCTTTGACTGGCATTGACTCAACACTTGTAGAACCTATTTCATGAATATGTTAGAAATTTATCCATCCTTGGACATTGAGGATCCTATTCCATCTTTTAGTTCGTGCTCAGCTGGCCTGCAAGTATCCAATCTAGGAGCAATTACGGGAAGTCAATTAATCCTGTAATTTATTTAAAATCTCAAATTATATGCTTTAAAAACTGCATAATTCAATTTTTTTTAAAACAACAACAATTTATACCTTAGACAATTGAATTTCAAGGTTCTATGGATGACAATGAGGATTTATGGAAAAATATAAAGGATAATGGGGATAGCTTGAAGGATTTATAAGGAAAAATAGGTATCAAAATAGTGACCAACAACAATGTGTTCATTAAAATTTATAAGTTCATGAATTAATTTATTTTGAGTTACTTTAACACCAAATCTAGTAGTGTCAATAAAGCATTAGTATATTTCAGTAGGAGATCAGACCCTATGAGTATTTCACCAGGAATATCTTTAGTGTAATGTGTAGTATCACATATATACTCTCTCAACCAAGTGGATTTATATGCCATGCTCAACTAAATGGAATATATGTCAACATCATCTATCACTAAAGAGAACACAAATGTCACATCATTAATGAATGTACAATTATATAAAGAATCACAACTCATCTCAACTAAATCATGCATATAAAATATTCTAAATACAAAGGTGTAAGAGATCAAGTGATAATTCATACACAATAGTCCCTGAACTATGAAAAATGAACCAAATTAAATGTAAAACTCATGTGCTAATAGGTTTCCACTAATGGTTGAATACTCGATTTAATTCCAAGGGGGACACACAAAATATAAATGTCATTTCCATTGCTTAAATATATTTTTGAGGTGTGGCACATTTGATTCATATAAGGAGATTCAATGGATGCACAAACATCCTTCTTATTAAGGCTAACATCTCAATGGGGGACAATGTATATAATTTTCTATAGTAGCCATAAACATGTGTGTATTTACTTTTTAAGCCACAATCAAGCTCATCTTTATCGTTAAATCTTTTTTAGTCAATAGTTAATTGATAATTCATTATGGGGTTTTGATCACATAGGTTTTTGGTCTCCTTTAATATATATATATATATATATATATATATATATATATATATATATATATATATATATATATATCTATATATAGATATATATAGATATAGATATAGATATATAGATATATAATCTATTCAATTTAGACGTACATTATATATTGATTAATGTTTTTTTTTTTGTAGCTTATCAGAATGTCAAATAAATATACCTGGGAAGAAAACAATAGGAGGTATGCTGAGGCTAAGGTAGCATTGGAGGCGAAGGGTGATGGAAAGTGTTATTGCCCTTGCAATGATTGCAGAGGTTTGCAAACCAGAATAATTTTAAGAACATCAGCTCAAAAACATTGTAAGGAGAAGGGGCATGCTGAAGGGGGGTATGAATATCATCTGTTGGTAAGACGTTATTCATTACATATTGTACTTCTTGTAATAGTATTGATAATGTATTCACATTTTTTTTATCAATTTAAATATATGTGTTGTATATTATACACTAATGTTATTGCATTGTTTGTAAATATAAAGACAATGCCCCCAAGATGTCGACCGCCAAAGAGCCATTTGCCACATAATAGTAGAAATACTAATTTACAAGACAACGAGCATGGAGATCATGCTATTGAAGATCGAGTTCTTAATGATCCTATGGACAAAGATGACGTTATTGATACTAATGGTGAAGATGAGATAAATAGATTGCTGCAAGACACATTTGCTCCATTGGATGAGGACAACCTCCATGATTTTCATGATGTTCCTCTTCTCAAAATGTCCCAAGAACCTCTTTATGAAGGCTCAACTACCAATATTCTATCTGCTATATTGTTGTTGGTGAACTTGAAGGTTTTGAATGGTTTATCAAACACTTGTTTCACACAGATCCTAAGGTATGTGAAGTTGATTATTTTCATATTTTTTTAGTGTTAATCAATTCATAAATTAGGGATATGAAATATTTATGTCGTATATTGTTTACATTTCACTTTTTGTCAACATTGCAGATTGTTGGGTGAATTTCTATTACCACCATCAAACAATTTACCACGCACAAGTCGAGAGGTATTCTTGATTATGAAAGAAATTGGAGTGGAGTATCAATCTATTGATGCATGTCCTAATGATCATATTATATATTATGGGTAGTATGCATCAGAAAACAAATGCCCACAATGTGAAATTAGTAGATATCAAACTGATCAATTAACAAAAGAGGTCCCTTGCAAAGTTCTTCGTTATATTACCATAATTCCACGTTTCCAACGACTATTCAGGTGCCAAAGTATAGCACAGTTTATGGATTACCATGTGAAGAACAGAAGTGAAGATGGTTCTGCATTAAAGAACATTGAAGAAAAATGGTCAATTTTTAAAGACGAACCTCGTAATGTTAGACTTTCATTGGCATCTGATGGTTTCAATCCATTTGGTGAGCTTCATTCTACTTACTCAGTGTGGCCCGTTTTCGTCATAAACAATAACCTACCTCCTTGGATGACAATTAAGAGAGAGCACACAATGTTGGCAATGATTATTCCAGGTATTTTTTTGAAAGCTATAATTATATTATTCCATAAATTTATTTGTTTAATTGCTGCATGCGAACACCTTTTATATATTTGGACGGATAAGTAAATAGCAATATTGTATGTTTATTGATCAATTAGGTAAGTACCAAGTTAAATATATGAATGTATATATTGAGCCTCTTATCGATGAGCTATTGAAGTTATGGGTTGGAATCACTATGTATGACATCTCTAGACCAATAGGGGAGAAACAATTTCAGTTCCATGGAATTCTTGCATGGACAATTCATGACGCTCCTGGGTTAACACATTTTTGTGGTATGTAACTTTATGTTGCAGTTCAACGTTAAAATTATATGTTTTTAAGGTGAAAAACATACATTTTTTGTTTGAATTAATAATCTTTTGATGCTATAACATTGATACATATATCTCCCAGGTCTTCAAACAAAGGGAAAATTTGCATGTCCAGTATGTGGTCCTAGGATAAAATCTCGTCGTTCAAAAAGTTTAGCAAAGGAGGTGTTCGATGAGTACAGGCACTTTCTCCCTAAGAACCATAGGTACCGAACTATCAAAAAAACAAAATTCAATGGTAAAGAAGAGAATGCAAAGAAACCACGAAGAATGATACCTCACCTATGGAAGTTGGAATATAACAGAAATCGTCCAGGTATGCAAATTATATATGCAGCATAAAATATCATGTTCACGTAATATTATGATTTTTATATTTTTACTGAATTTTCTCTACCATGGGTGTCATGAATTATTGTTAATGTGTTTTCGTTTATGTTTAATGACTGTATTGAAGGCATGAATGGGCTTCCACGAGGAATGAAGAGTTATCCCATACAATTTAGTAGGTTTCCTTACTACGAGCACCTACAAATAGCTCATTTGTTTGATACAATGCATATCGGGAAGAATGTAACAGAAATGGTATGGCGGACATTAGATGGAAGGTCAGACAAAGATAAAATTGGAAAAATTTGTAGTGACATTGCAGAAGCCAATCACGCATTGCAAAGTGTAATTATTTCCAATGCCGGAAATGGGAACTGGAATATTAGTCTTCCATGGTTATTGACGGAGCAACAAAGCAATGCTATAAAAGAGGTCAGTCAGAAAATAAGGTTTCCGACGGAGTTTGCGTTGAACATACAAAATATCTTAACAAAAAAAGGTGATTTTGGCGGTGTTAAAACTCATGACTGGCATACACTCATTAAGGTAATTATTTACGTATATAATATCCATTAAGTAAATATTTTTAGTAATAGTTCTCTCCTATTTGGAAACATTAGATAATGATTTGCTTTTTGCTACAGTATGTTCTACCTCTGGCTCTCCCAGATAGCTTTGACGAAAACATAAAACAAGTTATATATGATCTTGGTAAATACATGAGGTAAGTAACAATTTTATATGCATGAAAAATGTTCGTTCTTTTGGTTGCATTGCTTATTGACATATTGTGTTTTACAGCTTGGAACTTTATTATATATTATATGCCTCATTAATCCGGTTGATCAATATTCATGTTATTTTCTTGCATCTTTTGTAGGTGGCTTTTATCTAAAGAAATCTATAAAGAAGATATTAGGTATTGGAAGAGAGAAATTCCTCGTCTAATGTGTGAAATGCAGAAGTATTTACCTTCGACATTTTTCAATGCACGAGAACACTATCTCATACACCAAGTTGAGGAGATTGAATTGTGTGGACCTGTAAAGTCAAGGTTAATGTGGATGGTGGAAAGGAATTTGAAGGAATTGAAGGATTTTGTTAGACAAAGAGCACGCCCTGAGGGTTCTATGGTGCAGGGCTATATGCTATATCAATCCATGGTGTACATTAGTCAGTATCTTCCAAATTTATCAAAAAATATCAATCTGCCTCGCATTTGGCATGTCGACTCCATCAACAAATTTGAAGGGGAGGTCCTGTTAGGGAAAGGTAGAAAGAGGAAAGTGAAACGTAATTGAATGGTGTACATTTTATTTATTATACAATTAAGTTTTCAATTTATGTAATTTTTATTATTCCAGCAGTATTTTAATAAAAGGTAAACTTAATTGCCTTTAATGATAGCTAACTTACATTAATTCTTAATTGTAATTTTTTCATATAGTTGGCTGCGTGTGGGATGCAATACATTTATACATTGCAAACAATCATGATTGGATGGAGGAATGGATTGAACGATGTACAGAATACTATGGTACCTTTTCATGGGAAGGGGTTAGTAAAATGATTAAAATAGTGCATCATCATCAAGAAGAATATCCCGATCTTACACAATGTGAAATTGATTTAGCATGCGGTTTAAAAGATAAAAAGGCAAGTATATTTACCCTGCTCATTTTTTCGTTGTTTCGCATTGTATCAAAATATTTATCTCATTTATGTCTTCTTATATATTTACTTACCGAGTCATGAATGATGCAGTTGATACATCGCAATGCTATGTGGTGCAATGGTCATAAATTTCGCATCAAAAAGTTGGATGACAAGAGGAAAACATTTGATTGTGGGATAATTGCAGTTTTTCAAGTCACTAATGTTTCCTCTAGAAGTGATAGGCATCCAGAAGTATCTGAAAATAGGTACTATGGTTATTTGGAAGATATAATTGAGTGTGACTTTAATTCCTTTAAAGTAGTCCTGTTTGAGGTCAAATGGTACAGGATACGAATGAATGAACGTGATCCCGGAAGAACTATTATTGAGCATGCCAATGGATTTACCATGGTTAATACAAGGTCACTCGAACCAGGTACAGAGCCTTATGTTCTTCCAAGTCAATGTGAGCAGGTATTTTACTCATAGGTTCCAGGTAAAGCAGGTTGGTCGTACGTTGTTAGATACAATCCAAGAGGAAGACCAGTCAAGTATAATGCGGTAGAGGAAGAAAACAATGTTGAAGAAGAAGGTGATGCAGATCAGGAGTACTTGGTCATCAACGTAGATGTGTCAGATGAAGAATCCGATCAAGAAGTTGATCATCCAAATGATGTAGCAAACAATGAAATTGACATTGATGATGAATATCTAACCGAAAATGACATTGATCATGATCTTGATATGAGTGATCTTTCCAATGATAGCGATTCAGAACTAGATGATGATACAGATGTTGCGTTAGATGAAGAAGAATCCGAATGACATTGTAGCAATGTTGGAATCTAGGAGGTATGTTTTTATTGTTATTTACATTTTCCTGTATGTTTAGATAGATGCTTTTTTAGATAGATTTTGTCGGGTTATGGGGAATTGAGAGTGATGTGAGGGGGGGGAGGGGCCATAAGAGCTTCCACCTTCACGTGGTTGGCCTTGTTTAGTAGAGAATATTAAATTATTCTTGAAATAGAGAGAAGCTTAGTAAGGAAATGCACATTTATCATGCTAACCCAAATGGCATGCTCGATCATGATGATCATCATCGTTGTATGATATATGACGCATCATCATTGTCATCATCGTCACCACCATCATCATCATCATTGTCATCATCATCATCATCATCCTCATCCTCATCCTCATCCTCATCATCATCATCATCATCATCTTCATCATCATCCTCATCATCATCATCTGATATCTGACGCCTCTTGTCGTCGGTGGTATGGCGAGGTCATCGGATTCATCGTTGTCATTGTCATCACCCTTTGTCTCCAAATTCCCAATATTATCTAAGTGTTTCATAGGCATCCACATCTTATCAAGGGGCACCTTACAACTATAATCCATTTCCTTCATCCAATGTTAACTTGGTTCAACTTCCTCCTTCTCAATTTAGTCGGAATTTGGTTCAACAAACCCAAAAAATTAACCAACAATCTAATGGAAGAATAATAAGAATATGAACTAAAGGTCAGATGGTAATGAAACTAATGTTGGGGTTAATGATAGTGCCATTTGGGTCAAATGAGACCTACATAGGGGTGTAGTTTCTATTCAAATCAAAGTGGTGTTTTATTAGATGCCCCACAAAATATTTTAATCAAAAAAATTTGTGAAGCAGTGCCTTAAATAGCTTACAAGGTTATGTTGTATTTTTTCCTTTCAATTCAGGTAGTTTATCCCACTTCAGGAACAGGTACTCTACCACCTAGAAGTATTTGTCACCTACATATGTTTTATCAAACCATATTTTAACAATTTATTTTATAACTATAATAAGGTATTGATTTGACCTTGAATGGTTGGGAAAGCTTATCCATCATCATCATCTTCACCATCACAACCACCATCATCCTCATCATCATCCTCATCCTCATCATCGTCATTGTCATCTTCATCATCTTCATAATCATCAACATCTTCATCATGATCCTCATCATCAGCATCATCACCCTCTTCCTCATCAACATCATCACCCTCTTCCTCATCAGCATCATCATCATCATCATATTCTTCACCTTCATCATCATCATCATCATCATCATCACCATCTTCATCATCATCACCATCGTCATCATCTTCATCATCACAGCCACCATCATTGTCATCATCATCATAATCTTAATGCTACGATAGCTCATAATTATAGTATTGTTGAATATCTAGCCGGAATGTCATGCACCATGTCTCCAAATGCCCAATATTCTCTAAGTGTTTCATAGGCATCCACATCTTATCAAGGGGCACCTTACAATTGTAATCCATTTCCTTCATCCAATGTTAACTTGGTTCAACTTCCTCCTTCTCAATTTAGTCGGAATTTGGCTCAACAAACCCAAAAAATTAACCAACAATCTAATGGAAGAATAATAAGAATATGAACTAAAGGTCAGATGGTAATGAAACTAATGTTGGGATTAATGATAGTGCCATTTGGGTCAAATGTGACCTACATAGGGGTGTAAGTTTCTATTCAAATCAAAGTGGTGTTTTATTGCACAAAATAAGACATTTAAATGTGCACATGTTTCCTCTATGAAACATATAAAATCTTTCCTCTATGTGTCAAGAAACTCCATGGTTTTCCCCTCTACAAGATATAAATGCAAAATAACAACCTCATCTCCATTCAATAAAAACATTTTTTCATAATTTGATGAACAACATTTTAAGCTTTTTAATTGAAAATGGAATTGCAACAATAAAGACTAAACTGGTTCTTGCGCTGCAGGTCATATCTCCAATGGTTAGTCATCACCCATCAATCCATTAGTAGCACTATACTATATCATGATTTGCAATATAACATCAATGCCAATATTATGTAATTACCTACCAATTATCCCCCCAAACAGTTTTCTGCATAAATTTACCTACCAATATGAGTTAATTCTCATAGTACTTGCTATAGTATTAAAAAAAGGGTAAAGGATGATTCGAGTTCATTCCCATTCTCCAATGTGCACTAAGACCTTATGATATTACACAAATCTTGATAGCAGATAAAAAGGGAAAGTCAAATGCTATCCATGAATTAAAGAAATCATGAGGGCGTTTGTTGACATTGTGGGAGATAGCTCAGAGCAAGTCATAGCTACCAGTACCACTATGAGAAGTAGAGCCATCGTCATGTGAAGCCACCATTCATTGTGACCCTCTGAGTAGTAGACTGCGAGGAGTAGACCCACATTCTATTTCGGCTGAGGACCGAGGATTAGAACCACATTCGCTTTCAGATTTGGTATACAGAGAGCATAGTGCCGCGAGGAGTAGACTTGGAGGTATTTCCAGAGCACCCACATTCTTTGGTATACCAAAATCACAGTTCCACGAGGAGAAAAGACGCTGCGAGGAGCACAGGTATTTGACAGAGTTGGTCGTGGAGAGAACACTGCGAGGAGCAAAGACCATAAGGGATTTATAGAGAAGATTGTGAGGATACTGACAGAGACATAAAAGGGGCATGATGTCTTCGGTAAGCCATACCCTCTTCCTCTATTTGGCATTCTTTTCAATAAAAACATGATTTGGTTTTCTTCTGTGAATTGGAAACCTAGGTTTGAATTCATCTTGGTTTTCTTCTGTGAATTGGAAACCTAGGTTTGAATTCATCTTGGTTTTCTTTTGTGAATTGGAAACCTAGGTTATTATGCTTAGTGGCGTGAAGGGAAGGAAGATAATACTTCCCCACTAACCTCATCCTAGTAGAGAAATGTTGGATCATCTAGCTCCCAAATTTTTCCATTCATTGCGCTAAATCAAGGCAACTAGGTCATATCCATAATCACTATAGTAGATAGGAAACAGCAATTAAACCACCAAATCATTGCTATAATGGATAGGTACATATTATTTATGCATCCTTATGTCATAGGCCAACTATTTGGCCACCTCATGGATGTCTTTGTACATCTCTACATCATGTCAAGATATTTTCATGACTTGAACTTTTGGTTAAAGTCCCATATAAATCTAGCATTCACCTCTCCCTTGGTAAATACATCCTCTGGTCCATATGGCCATCTGAGTCCATCTGGAAAATGGCCTTGATACCAACAATTTCTTTGTCACAATTTTTTTGCCACTTCATATCTATTTTTGGGGATAGTCATGCAGAAAGATGGTAACCCAACTTAGTATACAAATGTTCATATGTATTTTTGGGAATAGTCATGCAGAAAGATGGTAACCCAACTTAGTATACAAATGTTCTTTCCAACGAGCTAAAGAAGACCCAAATGAGCATAGAGTGATTATTTTTATTTTTTATTTTTTATCTTGATAAGGGTCCTCTGTTTTTTTATATATATCTCGAGTTTATCTAGTGTAGCATTCCCTCTCAACCCTATTCATGCTAGGGTTAGGGATCTTGCATTTTATGTTATTTTTTTCTAAGGTTTTGTTAGCAACATTATAAATGTAGTTTCAATGTCTTTTTATGGGGAATATGTGAATGAGCATAGCTGCAACATCTTTTCTTAGAGATGAGATACCATCTTTCTAGCCATAGTGTGTTGCTATGGATATTTAGTGTTATTCACCATTTCATTAATATAAATTGACTTTCAAAGACTAAATCAGGACTGTATAACTATATTGTTGTTTGAGGGTACACAATACACCCAGACTGTCTTAAACAACATGCAACTGAGAATTCAAGAATCTTACCACTGCTGCCTATTCCCAGAAATGAAATTTAACATTCAAATTTGGCCCAGAACTCACGAAAGCTCATTTTTGAGTGAAACAATAACACTAGAAAATTCAACAGATGTATAGTGCAAAACACTTCATCCAGTGCTAGCATAACTACTATTTTCATGCATGGTACATCTCATCTAGTTAAATTTCATCCAATTGCAACACCCAAGGTGCTATACATACATGTCCAAAAAACACAAAAAAGTCAAATAACTCACATACATCAACTTGTTGATTGTCCATCCCAAACTACCTTCCTTGTCAACTTGATATGGTCCATCTCAATGTTGCACTGAGCTTAGGTGACCAAGGCATGCCCAACCATATTTGTTAGCTACAAAATCATTAGTTTATGCCAAGATAAAGGAAATGACAACAACAAAAAATCCCTCATGGTTAGAGAAACAACTACCCTTAGTTGTCTCCATACTACTCCACATTGTCCCTAGAAGTACCTAACTTTGGGATCCCTAGTCAACATGTCCTACCTAAATTAATTGCATGAGGTTATTATGCTTAGTGGCGTGAAGGGAAGGAAGCTAATACTTCCCCACTAACCTCATCCTAGTAGAGAAATGTTGGATCATATAGCTCCCAAGTTTGTCCATTCATCGCGCTAAATCAAGGTAACTAGGTCATATCCATAATCACTATAGTAGATAGGAAATAGCAATTCAACCACCAAATCATTGCTATAATGGATAGGTACATATTATTTATGCATCCTTATGTCATAGGCCAACTATTTGGACACCTCATGGATGTCTTTGTACATATCTACATCATGTCAAGAGATTTTCATGAGTTGAACTTTTGGTTGAAGTCCCATATAAATCTAGCATGCACCTCTCCCTTGGTAAATACATCCTCTAGTCCATATGGCCATCTGAGTCCATCTAGAAAATGGCCTTGATACCAACAATTTATTTGTCACAATTTTTTTGCCGCTTCATATGTATTTTTGGGGATAGTCTTGCAGAAAGATGGTAACCCAACTTAGTATACAAATGTTCTTTCCAACAAGCTAAAGAAGACCCAAGATGAGCATAGAGTGATTATTTTTATTTTTATTTTTTATTTTTTATTTTTTATCTTGATAAGGGTCCTCTGTTTTTTTATATATATCTCGAGTTCATCTAGTGTAGCATTCTCTCTCAACCCTATTCATGCTAGGGTTAGGGATCTTGCATTTTATGTTATTTTTTTCTAAGGTTTTGTTAGCAACCTTATAAATGTAGTTTCAATGTCTTTTTATGGGGAATATGTGAATGAGCATAGCTGCAACATCTTTTCTTAGAGATGAGATACCATCTCTCTAGCCATAGTGTGTTGCTATGGATATTTAGTGTTATTCACCATTTCATTAATATAAATTGACTTCCAAAGACTAAATCAGATCTGTATAACTATATTGTTGTTTGAGGGCACACAATACACCCAAACTATCCTAAACAACATGCAACTGAGAATTCAAGAATCTTACCACTACTGGCCTCCTTTGAGGACATGATGTTTCTCAAAAAATTCCTAGAGTGATAGATGAACAATATGACACATTATTTCACCGAGATCCTTTGCAAACTCCCAAAAATGATGAAGGCACCTTTGAGAAGAATTCACTTCAGAGGAATGGTAGCCTTTAAGGTAGAACTTAATTTTGATGTTCCTTTATTTTGAGGAATCAAACATAAAGAGATTTTCTAGCCCTCTTCATTGGGAGTTAGTTATTGTTATGTCGTCAAGTTTGAGTAGATTTTTTGATAGAATGGTAAGAGGAGTTTGGGGCTGGAGATTAGTGGTAGCAAAAGAAGGGGAAAAGATTCTCTAACTCTTAGAGCAAAGAATAAAGTAAATATAACCTCTAACTCTTATAACAAAGAGAAAAGTAAAAAACTCAAGGAAACTTAAGGCCCAATTAAACTCTTCTCTTTTTGTTATACAAAACTTCTCCAGTATGTTGACCCAATTTCTAAAAGCTAAATGATTTTAAATTACAAATATCCAAATCCTAAATGCAACCATAATTCTAACAATAAAATGTGGACCTATACTAATCACTTAGCTAGGGTTTGAGAATCACCTTGGCTCCCCTTCTTAATTGTTCAAATGACCCACTTGACTTTTTGATTCCCCTTCTTGGTTGTTTTCTTCATTAGCTTGCCTCATCAATGCTTCTCTTTTCTCTTTTCTATAATTCTCAATAATTGTCCTCCAAGGTTCAAAAACTCCACTATGCACGCCATTCTGGGGTAAACTAATTTTGATAGATCTTGGTTCCAAAGGACCACTTATGAATAGATCTTGGTTCCAAAGGACCACTAAGCACATTTGATAGATATTGGTTCAAAAGGACCAGTTATGAATCAAGACTAATTTTATTGCACATGTATTTTTTTATTACCTGTTTCCTTTCATTAACAAATGTCAATGATTATCCTCAAGGGTTAGCGCAAGCAGCCATGAACCAGCAATCCACTCTTGCTATAATGTGTTTATGTTTTTCATGTGTTGACTAGCTACATAATCAACAATCCACTCCTGATACCTCATTGGCCCCATTCCAAAATTGTATGACCTAGTTATAGCCATCTGAAATATCTATATGCATTACCAGGGAAAGAAAGTTGCATGATTGCATTCCAAGTATTGAAACCATGCTTGCTAGAAACCATGATCCATGAATGATGTTTTCGGTATTGAAAATTCAATTACAACACGTTGTATCATTTCAATGATTGTAGATACCACCAAATAGGTACTTGTTAGATCTATCTTCATCAAGTGAGGAAGATAGACTAGAAGAGGTTGAAAGCGAGACGTCTAATACAAGATCTAACAGGTCAAGATCAACTAGAGGTGAAAAGGTAAGGAGAAAATTTCGTAGACGCATGGAACTTTTTGTTTCTGAAGGAGGATCATGTGGTTATGATAACGAGTGCATAGGTGACATTGAGTTGCCCCTGAGTTATATACATCTTGTCAAACGATGCCTACCCAAGGAGCTACCCCAAGTGGACACTAATTTCTTCCTCAATGGGAGGACTTATCGCATTGCTCCATCCTCCATACATGGATTGGGGCTATTTTCCATGGATGGCATAAAGGTGTCATATGGCAGTGAAACTGAATTGGTGGAGTATGTTGGTCTATGCTACAAATACAATGACTGGTTGTTGTTGGTTCGATATACAAGAAGTATGCGGACATACGGAGTGGCAGCCAATTATTGTCAACTACTGGACAACAGTTTGCACAAATGACCAACTGTGTATATTGATGGAAGGATAAAAGCTTTAGGGAATATCGCAGGGTTTATAAATAGCACACGACCAGGGTCAACACATAAGCTACCCAATTGCTTATTTGAGGGGTGTGAAGGAAATCGTGCATTCGTATGTGCAACAAAATCAATAGCTGCAGGTGAAGAGTTGTTGATCGATTACGGTTTGAATCGAACAGATGCAGGGGTTGCAATTATGGGGGTAAGTTTCTGATACAAAATTTAACTCAAGCTTTGATTGATGACTTATTATTTTTCTCTTGCATCAAGTTTATTTATGTCATGCTTTTTATAATATACACATGGTTAATTATATGTCATGCTTTTTATAAAATACACATGGTTAATTATATGTAATGGTTTTTACAATATACACATGGTTAATTATATGTCATGCTTTTCATTAATCATGTTTAACAAAGATTGTTATATATGTAATTTTCATTTTTAATATGTCTTAATTATTATATTGTGGCAGGGTGATCGTGGCCATATGCCACAAGCTAGCCGTGGAACGTCACCAATGGTGACGAATGAGGTAAATGTTAGTTTAATAGTACCTAATAGCATCAATGTAATAGTAACCACAACTCATGACTATATTACATTTGTTAACATTTGACATTTTTTTATATTGAGCTCAAAATTTCAATATGATATCATTCTTATTGTATTGTGGCAGGTGGTCGGTACTGTGTGCACACCCAAAGCTTCAAGACAGGTAAAGTTGACTCTCATAGTAACAATAAAGTTTTTTTTATATTAAAAAAGTTTATTATACATGGTTCAATTTTTAGTTATCGATATTAATATGTCTTTCTTATTGTATTGTGGCAGGGTGACCGTGGGAAGGCACCAATGTCGTCACATCAGGTAAATGATAGCGTAATAGTACCTAAACATGATTATAGTACTTTTTTTTGTTATTATATGCATTATATATTTTTTACGTGATTTTTTTATTGACGTTCGCAGAGCACACCACGTCAAGGTGATACATTATTCAACCAACCCAATGCTTAGTGTGAAAATGGCTTTGAATAAGTGCAATGACGAACTTCTTGAACTGATTTTAATCGATCCAAAGACTGAAGAAATACAAGCAAAAATTGATGAATTGGAGAAAAAGATAATAAAAAAATACGCGGTAAGTGGCATCTTTGAAAGTTTTTACAAACTACATATATTCATTTATGATATTTTAGTTCTCTTTTTTTTATATGTTCTAATCAATTGAAGTTGGATTCCTTAGAGTTATTTGGAGCCAAAAAAAGTGTGTGAAGAACATATTGCAGAGGGCGGTATAGTTAGTAGCGATGCTTCAACACTTCATAGATCTAACATACCAACGAGGCTGTTTTCCACTCCTACAGAAGAGCGCACTTTAGATGACACGCCCTCAACGGATGTTGGAGGTGAAGATGGCCCTTCAAACACCACTACTCCACATGATGATAGAGAGGACCATAGCACCAATTATGATAGTTGCTATCCTAGCTCAATGCGTGTGGTTAGCAAGGGATCATTTCCCATTAGCTTCTTGGTGGACAGCGAGTGTATTCCAATCAAGATACCAAAGATTGCAGGTATTATTTAATTTATTATGTGTTTTTTATTCATGTAATTCTAAGCCACATTACTCAACCTAGTTTTAATTAATGATCATATGTTTTTTACAGGAAATAATGTCTTTTATAAGAACCAGCATGAAAAGGCCTTAGAGATTTTTGGGCCCACCATTCATACACGGTGGAATGCCCAAAATGACAAATTGAAAGATGAGTTGTTGAACCACATGGTCAGCTTGTTTGGTGAAACCTTCAACAAAAAAGGCATCACCGCAGCAGCTGGCTTAAATTTGAAATATGTCAGGGCAGATTATAGGGACAATCTGCAAACTAACCACAAGTATGAGCGTCCTCTGATGGTTCCAGAAAAGGAGTGGAAGGCACTCATGGAGGATGCAAAGGAGCAGGCAGCAAGAAAACAAGGAAAGACTAAGCCAATCAGTTCAAGAAGGTATGGCACATATCATATTTTTTTTAAACTTCCAAATATATTTAAGTTGCAATATCTAACGTATTTGCAACCTTTCATAGGCTCCCCTAAAGCAACAAAGGCAAGAATGGAAAAACATGGGCAGCACAAATTAGGCCAGGGTGGATATCAAAAGCTAAGGGCACGAATTGTAAGAATCATTTGATCATTATCTGTAGCCAACAATTAATTGAACAATTAATTGATTTTTCTAACAAGCACTTTACATGGTGTTATGTATTGCAGGGAAATGCTTTCTTTGATGAATCCACTGAGAAATACTTGAAGCTCGGCTTCAAGTACGGTTATCACCATGTGCTGGAACGTCGAAAAAGCATGGGGCAAACCCCAATTTCCCCATCGATTAACTCTGAGGTAAAAAAAATCAATAAGGACATCATTAAAATGAACTTGCGTAATCTATCCATGAATGATTACATCGAAAAATGAGTGTCTTTTTTTGTTTTCAGTGTGAGACCAACAAAAGCAGTGAGGCTAGCGGTACCGAACTGGTACCACAAGATGGTGGTGAGTTGCCTAGCCATTTAGGTATGTATGCTATAAAACAGATGTATTCAATAAGATGAAGTTTACTAATTAATTTTTTTCTATGAATGGAAGAGCATGTACCTTCTCATGCTCAGTCGGGAGAGGAACAAATGGCAGAGGCAATGAACACTCCAATTGACTCGGCTAGTCAGCCAGCAAGTAAAGATAGTTGGAATGAAATTGAAAATAATGAAAAATGTATATCAATAATAACTACGCACTTATATCTATATAACTGTAATGGTTTTTGTAGATGATGGCCCTGTCCATCCACCTCCACCCCCTACTAATCGACGTACAAGAAGTATGGTGCGGGAGTGCTTATCCACACAATCAATGGAAAAAGAGGGCACAACAACTACAACGGGGCAAGACCCAGAAGATGAAGCCACCCTCTTACAATTTATGAGAAAAAAACTAAAACAAAAAAAAATGTAGTTGTAAACTTTTAAGATTTTTATTTAACTAAGTGAAGCCATGAACTCTTTTCAGTTTTGTAACAATTTTTTTGATCTAGTCAAGGCCACTCAGTTTTCGATCAGTTTTGTACCTTTTGGAGAGCGAATTCATGTATATAGAGACTGAGACCTCTCCAAATTCAGCACTGATTTTGTTATAAGGCCAATAGATTTGGCTATTTGAATTTTAATAAATATGGCCTAAATTTCCTCCTGGTTCTCTACAGTTTGCTTTCTACTGTTTGTGTCCATTGTGTGCTTTATTTGCGAGTCATTACTTTGCATTGAAAATTGCCACTCGACATACAAAAGATATAATAAAATAAGGTCTAGCTTTCCAGCACATAAAAGGTGCTTTTTTCAACCTTCAATTTGACATAGGAAAAACAGTAGTCCTCAGTCTTTAGAAGTATACGAACTTCCCAAATCCTGGAAATTGTTTGAATGCTTTGCATTTGCTTGAAGTCCAATATATATTTCCTTGTTGTATCACTCTTTTTTAGTTGAGTTTCTTTCAGTAAAACTTTTGCAATATCCATTTTTTGCATATGCTTGCAAAGGATGTTAATGATGCGTTCTTTAGTTTTTTCCAGAATCAAATTTCATGATGAAAAAAATGAAGCACAAGGAAGGATGCTATGTCACATGGTTTGTGTGTTTTCTGAATTTGATGACCATGGAAGACAGAAATTTGGTAAGATTAGAACCATGATAAATTTCCTTGCAAGTTTGTCCATGTAGATATTTCAAGTTTGACCAAATACAGTTTGCCTATAGGGATATACATACTGAAATTGTAAATAGCAGCAGCGAACACAATATAATAACAAAATACAATGTTTTGTCTCCTTAAATCGGAAAAGGAAAACAAAAACTAGGTTTTCATCATGCATACCATTCTTCAGACGTCTGCACATGTACTGAAGGAAAACAAAAACTAGGTTTTCATCACGCATACCATTTCTTCTATTTTTTAGAAATTAAACTTTAAGAAATGGTTGGTATTGAATTAATATGTACTGAAATAGGATTGAATTGCTTCAACTAACTATTTCCATTGTCTATGACAACATGCACATGTGGAGGATATGGAATATCTTCCTGGATTTGTTCATATACTGGATGTTGCTCCATGATTAGGGCATAGTTACTAATGATAGAGGAAGCTGCTACAGGAATCCAAAACAAGCTAGAAAATCCTCCTCCTGATGTCGATATCACTTCCCGGTACTCCTAGGGCTAAGAATAGGTGCACCCTATCTCTAATGATGAAACAAACATGTAGGTTAGGGTGGCTCCTCTGAAATTTTTCATGAGACAAGGCATATTTCAGACTGAGGAAGAGTGTGTCCCTAAAGTGATGAGACTCTTCTGAGGAATAACCAAATGCAAGTGAGCAGTAAACTTCTTAGCATATCTGAGGTGGCTTACAAACTATGCTATGGACTATTTCTCACAACACAGGTAGTCCATAGCATAGTTTTTAAGGTGAACAAACATAATGATGGTGTAAGGGGAGCAATAACAAAGTGGTCACACAAATATACAGATTCATTCTAATCTAAATAGCCAAACTAGCAATGGAAAGCTCATGTAGCTTTAGTTTAGTGAGAAAAATCAGTTTTAGTAATGTGTTTGCAAAAAGAATAAGTTAGCCTCTGCCATATAATTTTAAATCTGGTACTCTGTTTGCATAAGTTCTTGAATCCCTTTAGAGCAAATTTTTATCATTGTTTTCTTCAATGGAACTGAGTAGCTTCTGATGACTCAATTTTGAAAGAAATCCTTCTTATTTTAAGTTAGGCAGCCATAATTTGTCTGAAAGGGCATGTGTGGCAATTGGCACGTTTCCGGGTGAGTTTGGCAAGTTTCAACCAATTGGTGAGTCTTGGGTGAGTATCCGTCCTCGGAATGAGTTGTCAAAAGTCATGAAGACTGGTGAGTCTTACATGAGTCTCACAACTATGCTTGTCAGTCTCACAACTATGTTGTGAATGATATTCACCTCCTAACGCAAATCGTTCTCTCTTGTGCAAAATTTTTCCCATAATAGAAGTGGGCAAAGTTTTCATATAATCTAGGTTTGTTAGGAAGACAACATGAAATTACCTTCCAAAAGCAACATTTTGATTCTCCTCATCCTTCTCCTTTATGAGGCTGCATTCCTCAAACGTTTTTTTTGGGTATTAAAATGTGTTTAATTATCTAGACCCAAACTTGACTGCCAATATACAATATTGCCTTTGCCAATGTACAATATTGCTTTTCATAAATCAAATCCTCCTCTTATTACTTTTTTCCCAAGAAAAATCTTGTAGGATTCCCCCAACTTTAGTATAGTTTTTTTAAGGAAAACCTTGTAGGATTCCCCCCTCTTAAGTGTAGTTTTTTTAAGGAAAACCTTGTAGGATTCCCCCCCTCGAGGATCCTATTCCATCTTTCAGTTCATGCCCAGCTAGCCTACAAGTATCCAATCTAGGAGCAATTACGGGAAGTCAATTAATCCTGTAATTTATTTAAAATCTTAATTTAAATGCTTTAAAAACTGCATATTTCAATTTATTTGAAAACAACAACAATTTATACCTTAGACAATCGAATTTCAGTGTTCTATGGATGAGAATGAGGATTTATGGCATAATATGAAGGATAATGGGGATAGCTTGAAGGATTTATAAGGAAAAATAGGTATCAAAATAGTGACCAACATCTCCCCCAAGAGGAAGCTATTGCATGTCCTCATGCACAAAACTATCTCCAAAAATGACTCTGCATATTCCCATGCACAAAATTGTTGTTGTACTGCTACCACTAATCCTCTGACATATCCCCTGTCTGTGACGATGCATATGTACTAGCTCGAGCTGCAAAAAGGACCTTCAAATTTTGATATTTTGTCTTGAACACTTTCTTCTGCTAATACCATCTGTATGAATGTTTAGAGATTTTCATCTTTTGAACTTGAAGTTCTCTATTTTTCTTCTTTAATTTCTCATTCTCAAGCTCTAATTACCCCCCTTCTTCCATCGAATATTTGGATGAAGGGCAGATCAAGTGTCAATCATGATAGTAGTTGGTAACCTAATGAGACTTAACAAGACTCAAACCTTAGTTGGACTAGAACCAAAGACCTTACGATGAACTCTGTCTTGAAACAATATGTTCTAACCGGTTGAGCTAATCCATTGGGCTCTCCCCATACTGCATATTACAAAGGTAGAAAAGATCATTTTATTAATGTCCAACAAATGACCACAAAAGTAGGTCACTGGGACTAAAAGGTACATCTCGAGTAAATACAACGTCGGAATGCAAAAGCAAGTCTTATATGAATATTGAAAACAAAAAGATAAAGAAGTATGTCTAGCCAAGAGTGAAATATTTAGACAAAAGAAGATACAAAAGAAGGGTACAAGTACAACCAAGCCTCAAAGCTAAAACAAATGAGAGGATGCCGAGGTTTTTTAGCACTGGAATTGTCTATTGAGGATGAGTGAGGGGGTCGCAATACATGGTCCTCATTAGAATTGTCAATAGTTGTAGAGGGGGGCAATGTCCCTTGGGGTAGTGGTTGTGAAAGAGAGGGCCTAACTGTCTAATCTTAGGGGGAGCACAAGAATGAGGTAAATCAACTATCCTAACATCCAAGGCTATGGGAATTAACTTCTTGATAGAAGGCTAGTTGCTTGAGCAAACTTGAGGAGTGGATGTTGATCCATGATTAGGGCATAGTTACTAATGATAGAGGCAGTTGCTACAGGAATCTAAAACAAGCTAGAAAATCCTCCTCTTGATGTCGATATCACTTCCCGGATCTCCTAGGGCTGAGAATAGGTGCACCCTATCTCTAATGATGAAACAAACCTGTAGGTTAGGGTGTCTCCTCTGAAATTTTGAGTAATTTCCATAATTTTACAGAATTTAACTGGGGTTTGCAATTATATAAATGGGCTTGACTAGTGGAGCTACAGCACATGTTGATTAACTTAATAAAATTATCTTCTTCAATTAATTGGTAATGAGTACAAAATCATTGCCACACTTACTACTTCCGTAAGTGGTGACTACAATCTTTCCAAAATACTCTGGAAACTTGTAATTTTTATGCTTCACTGAAAGTTAACCTTTCCACTTGGGCTGATGCATAAAATCAGAGTTTTAAATTGTTACAAAGCTTTTGTTTCAGGAAAATGATACCAGCCCCATGATTCAAATGTGGAATGAGGAACTCAGGGCATGTGGGTGTCAAATTTTGTAGATGGTGCAGAATGATGAGTAAAATTGTTGGAGGGTATTCAGCTATGTAGTCTCAAGTTTTTTTTCTTTTCTTTTATTTTTTTTTTTGTGGGAAATACTTCAAATAGAATCCCTTTTGCTAAGATGTTGCACTATGAGGAGTGTATCTATGTTGCCTAAAACACCCAGTACTGAAGACATCCATCCCGCTGAACAAAGAGAGTTAGGGTTTTGGTAATGGTGCAAGGTCTGAGATCTGTTGCCTATTCCCTGCATTAACTTTTGTCTTTTTGACTTATTATTTGCCTAGATGGCCTTGAGAGGCTGTGACCCATGTTTTACAGCAAGGAAGCCCTTAATGGTTTGCCTAATGCTAGAAACTGCTATTGTCATTGTGGAAATCACTAAGACAGAGGAAGGGATTGGCAGTGGCTCTGCTAAAGGCACCTCAGAAGTTTGTATAAATTATTGCCGATTAGTATGGTATTGTGTGTGATGATTTGTTGAGGATGCCGAGGTTTGTTAGCACTGGAATTGTCTATTGATGATGAGTGAGGGGGTCGCAATACATGGTCCTCATTAGAATTTTCAATAGTTGTAGAGGGGGGCAATGTCCCTTGGGGTAGTGGTTGTGAAAGAGAGGGCCTAACTGTATATGGCTATGTGTATTGATTTGTATTGATCGTTAATAATCTATGTTGTTGGGGCTGCTAATATACTCCGCTACAAGGAATTTTCGCCATCAACATATACACTGTTATATTTCTGCAAATACCACACTCTGTTGGTCATCTTCATCACTATTTTGTCCCCTCATACTGCTCATACATTCATTGATGTTCTATTGAGATCAAATCGGTAATGAGGGTAGTTCATTTTGTGGACTAAGTGATCAATGTTATCATTGTTATGTTGGCTGTCATAAGACCTCCTTTACACAGCCCTAAATCACTATCTTATTGGCATAATATATGACAGTCCATCAATCAACTTCACATTACAATCGTTGAACAATTTGCAGGATCAAATAAGTATTTAGCACACTTGTTTGTGGATTAATTGATCACTGTATTCATTGTCTTCTTGGCTGTCCTATACCACTTGATGTTACATAATCCTATAGACCCTAAATTACATAACTAAGACCAAATTACTGTTGTTACTAGGACTGTTATATACTTCAAATGTGATACATAGTAAGAGGGTTTGAGTAGGATCTTATTGCTAGTCACTGTTATCATCATTTAATTCCATAAACATTCTAATTTGTTGATCATACATTGGTTATCAGAATCATAAACTAGTGGGATCATTGCTCACTTTTGTTCACTATTATAGATCTTTTAGATTACTAGCCTGATGGTACATTTGTGACATTAAAACTAGTAAAACATCCAAAGTATCTTTAAGGTAATTTATGGTGATATTAACTACAAACTAAATCACTTTTATTCAATCTTCAAAGTTGGATCATTTTCTAGTACATGGATTTCATTGCTTGTAGCCTAATACTTCAGTTAATTCGCACTTATAGGAGCTCAAATTAATTGAATATCAATTCACATTTGTGGGATGGATTTCACTGTCATATGAATTACTCAGGCATAAGGGATTTGATTTGCAATTTTGCAGTATTTAACTATCTAGGTATGGCTCTTTACCTTAAAGATTTGATACAGACCTAATGCTATTGTGAAGTTTCCTCATAAGTATTGATTGGATGCCTTGAAATGTTATTGATAATAAAAATCAAAGCTAAATGCTATAAGCTACAAGTAACACTAGATGGGAAGATTTGATGGGTAATATTTCTTTTACTATAAGTGAATGCAGTAAGGATTTATGATGGCAAATGTGTTGATTATGTTAATAGCCATACAAGTGTGATACCTCTAATCACTAAAGTTTGAGTTATGTCATTAAAGATATCCATGCTATAAATGACTTTCATCTTAAGCATAAGCAATATCTCTTGGTACTAAGACATAGTGTCATTATGATAATAGGATTTGCTACAAGTATTGGCATCTTATAGTTCATTGGATTGATCTTATACAAATACTTATCATGTGATTTAATAAAGATCTAATGCTTCGCTCATTTCATTGTTGATCTATTGAGCAATTATTATAAGTGATTGTTTTTTTAGAAACACTTAAAAAATTGGCTTCCAAAAGTATTACCAAGCATTAATTTGAGTTAACTAGTATGGCGTATCCACGTTTTGCTTACATCTATGATGTGCTATCTTGAAGCTGTCATTGATGGTATCCAAGTTTTATACCAGTCGACCACCATTTTCGTTTATTATTTTTTTTTAAATAGAGATGGCCATCTCTATAGCGACAGTTGGCCTAGCAAATGGCGAAGAATTTGCTATACTAGCGACAGAGATGCCATAGTGCATTCCGTCGCTAGTATAGAAAATTCATCACCATTTTCTAGGCCAACTGTTGCTATAGCGACACCACACTGTTAGGTTGTGTCTCTCGAGAGACCCTTTCTTAGCAACAAAACAAAACAAGGAAATATATTTATGTGGCTATAGCAACACACATGCGTCTCTATAGCGATGCCTCCTTAGCAAAACTAGGGAAAAAGCATAAGTATGTGCGTCTCTATAGTGACGTTTGTGTGTCTCTATAGTGACGGTTGTGTGTCACTATAGCGACTCTTCCTTACCAACTACATGAAAAAAGCTCAAGTATGGGCGTCGCTATAGCCACCGCACAGTGTAGCTAGAGCGACGGATTCGAGTCTTCTAAAAGTACATCTGCAGCCAACACGTGTCATCCATATATCGTGGCTATAGCAATGGTTGTTTTGATGTGTCGCTATAGCCACGAAATTAGTGCGACGAAAAATGAGAATCATGTTCATTGCTATAGCCTTGAAAATGTGTTGCAATAGCAACAAAGTTGTGTGGAAAAAATGGTCAAATGTATTAGTCAGCCCTCACGTTTGTTAACGGTATACATCAATGATCGGTAATCAAACGATTCCCCCCATGTTCGACTTCAGCTCATTTATTCACATGGTTAGGGTTTGTACCTTGGGTTGTTTGGATGAAGACCTTGGGATTTTGATAACATTACTTCTTTATGTTATCACCCAAGCTGTGCAAGACTGAGCATCACTCATTTTGGCTCTCCATGAGACATAGATCCAGTTTGTTGTTATGGCTATGATCTCTCATTTTGACAAGGATCCACGCTTGTATTTCAATGTCCATGCTATATATACATCTCCTAGTTATGTATCGGAGATCATGTTGTATCATGATACACATCTATATGATGTCAAGATTGTAATTGCTCGTTGACCTTGATCGTTATTTCAGGTACTTTTGTGACTTGGTTCTGTGGTTTCTTGCTCCTCCGCTAACTTGGAATTATAATGTATTTCGGCCATTGTTTCCCTCTGACCTCACACATTAGGGAGCATCTGTTATAGGTCAAACCTGCACTTCTCCATCCGTGATCACATTAAGCTGTCAGTCACACAAAAGGACAACATGGATTGAAGAGCAAGATTGCCCTAGATGATGCATGGACTTGGTTTACCCCTCAGAAGCTGACAAAACCCTGTTTTAACCTACATTTTCACATGTGTGCTACTCTACAGGCATGATAGTAGCGCATTTCTTGAAGTGTGCCCTACTCTACAGGCATAATAGTAGCGCGCACTTGCTAGTATTCCCTACTTTACTTAAGCAAACTAGCGCACACCTCAAAAATAGTTGCAAACGCTGGTTGTAAAGCACTGAAGTTGCATATTGTGCACTACTCTATTGTGAAAAAATCGCGCACATCTTAAAATGTAATCAAAAATATATTAATTTGACGAATTGGGATTAGTTGAAGTTGGTTTTCAACTTCCCCAACTTCCCAATCAAACTACCTCTCGATCCAAACTTCCTACCTTGTCCCATAAATACAAGGGGGATAGATGAAAGAGGGTAGCAGAAACTATGCATTAAGGGTTGTTACGCTGGAGGAATTCCAAAGTTAGTGTGAAGAGCAGGAGCCCAGGATCCGGTTGCACAAGCACTCTGAATGATCAAGTATAATTGTACTGATTATTTGCTTTTGACAATAAAGGTTGAAATACCCTTCCCATCCCAATCAAATGTCTAATGGATTGCATATTCGTTTGGATTAAATGCTTGATTGTATTTTGATGTCTAAATTGATTTTCAATTTCATCATTGTCATATCAGTCAAGATACGTTGAGGAAGGTATCTTTTGTATTGCAGGTTCACCAAATGGAAGATCAAGTGGAGGATCGATCGAAGGAGCAAGCGAAAGCTAGGATTGAACGCCATTAATAAGGTATGCCTTCAAGAACCTTGATCTATTTCATTTTGTAGAAGCCTATGCGATATGATCAATGTATTTACCTGTCACCCCAGAAGTTGGTAGTGTCCCTCTCCTCGCTATAGGGTAGAAATCCCAAACAACAAGTCCATCTTTTGACATTTTGAGATTTGAATTGAGTGCAATTGTTCCTATGTGACTTGGGAGATGTGCCCCTAGTCCAAGTTGGGAGGTGTGCCCCTGCTTTTTGTGAAAGGATGATGACATCCAGTATCATAATGGATTTTATTGCAGGTACTGAAGTCTGATCCATTCGAATTCAAGCTTGTTTCATATATTAGAGAGCCTCCCATCCAGAATAATGATGATTTCTAACCTTCCTTTGATGGAGATTCTTATTTCTTATGTATTTATTTCCTAAGAGTTATGTGAGAAGTATTTCAGCCACTGATGGTTTTTAATGATGTAATAATGAACCTATGAAGTCTGTTTTACATTCTGAATAAATAAAAGTATACCTTTCATGTCCATCTCTTGCACCTAGTCTAGATTGCTATGAAAAAGAGCTAGTTTTCAGTGTATGTTTTATAAATGAATATCTATAATCCAAAATGGAATTATTTCAGTTATTGATGTTAACTAATATTCCAATAAAATTATTCCAATTCTGAAACCAAAATTTAGTGACCTTCTCCTACTATTTGGAAATTCCTGAATTTCAACTAGCTATGCAATCCTGGGTGTCAATTTTTCTTGTCTCTTTTTGAAACTTTCTTAGAATCACTCCAAAATTTCTAGAGAAAGTATCAGATTATATTTGAATATTATTGATCCTTTTTAAGTCAAATCCTCCAAGAATCCTTTGAAATTAGCTTTCCTACATCCAATCAAACCACTAATCTTCATTGTTTTTCCTTAAGTTTTGAAGGAGAGTTAGTTAGTGTATCATCATACCTGATTGGTAAATTATAGTGGTATAATATAATGTTCCCATGAACCTTCTTTTGTTAAAATTATATGAGTCCCAAAATAAATTCAGATCCCAAGAAGAAATATCCCATGTCAGAGGAAGAAGAAGGAGAAGAAGTTAATTCTACTAAAGGAAAGTTACAAGGAGAATCATAGATGTATCATAATGAAGAGAAATATTAATTCAAAATATTTGTGTAGAGCATGATGAAGATTTTACAATACATATCTCACAACATTGTCGAATTGGGCAAAGAAACCAGAGAGTTCTTAGCTCAGCAGCTAGGAAACAAAAATCAGGAGGGGAGCAGTAGTGGCTCCCAACATGGTGAGAAGAAAATTACTGGTGGTTCTATTTTCTCAAGAACTATGCCTCACAATCACCGCGATGAGTTGAATATGGAGTCTCCGTACAAACCAAGGCCCACTGTGCCTAAATTCACTGAAGAGAAAAAGGAGGAACCTGAAGTTTGACATGAAGGAATTGCTTCATGGGAGGATAAGTTTGTTGAATACCTTACATTGAGTGAGGAATGTATAAGAGATTTTCCATTCAAATATTTGTGTGATGCTCAATACAATATTAATTCAAGATGGAGCTTTCAGATTCCTAATCAAAATTATGAATTAAATAATGCTATTGGTAATATTTCCTTGCCTTACTTTGATGGCTCACAAAAGTGCACTGTTAGTTCTTGGATCCAGAAGCTAGATACCTATTTCCAGTTGAATCCAATGGCTGAGAGAGATGATATCAAGTTGGATACTCTACACTTAAATGGTGAATCCAATTATTTGTGGTTTCATGGCATGAATACACTTGGACATGATCAAGTGACCACTTATGAATATTTCACAAGAAGATTGGTTGAAAGATTTGAAAGAAGAGACCTTGAAATCACTTTCAGAGAGCTAGCGCATATGAAGCAGAATGGAACTCCTGAAGCCTGCATCTATGAGTTTCAAAAGTTGGTTGTGATGGTTACTTATATCTCAGAATCTCACTTGATCCTTTTTTTCATTGAAGGATTAGCAGAAACTTTGGAAGGTTTAGTGAAGGCATACAAACCCACCACCTTGCAAGATGCATTGAGTAGAACAATAGATTTGCAAGATTCTATTCCAAGGACCAGATTTCCTCCTAGAACTAATGCTCCTGCTCCATTAAAGAATAAATGGCAACTCATGAAGAGTCCTTCTTGAATTTCAAGAAGGACAATTTCGCCAAAGATAGAGATGAATTGTAATGTCCCCATTCAAATAAATTTCAAAAGAGGAAATTCCACCAATTTACTAGTTTCCTAGGTTGGGGTGGAAACATTGGGATTTTGAATAAGGGAGCTAATAAACCCCAAATGGACATTAGATTGACATAAATATATTAAAATGGGTTAAATAAATATTTATTATAGGAAAATAAGGTGGCACTTGGTCATGGAGAAAACATTGGTGGTGTGGGACCCACACAAATCTAGATTCCTCATGCCACATGGAATTCTATTCTCACCCATTCGAATCCAAGGTGGATTCTAATGATATTAGGGATTTGGAAGGTCAATATACTTTGCATGACTCAATGAATTTTGAATTGGAGTGGAAGAGTAACTCCCATGGAAGAGGAAGAGGCATTTTGGAGCTAGTGGGACACTTGGACTAGATTCCCTCGCTCTATGACAACAATGATGAAGATGCTATGACACCTATGACACAAATCAGACCTGAATGCTAAAATTTGACATATATTACATGTCAAGGATAAAAATATACTCCAAGAAGGTGCACAAGGGAGATAGGGTAGCCAAAGATACACCCATTCAAAATGAGGGAAGATGGAGACTAGGAATTGTTGGACAAGTGGCACACATTGGAATCTCTTCCCAAATTAAGTTGGCATGAGTCTTTTGGAAGGAATTAGACCAAAGGAGGTATTTGTAAGTTTATAAAATTCAAGAACAAACAAGAAGAGTAGCTTTTGATCATTTATCATTTTGCATATTGGAGAGCATATCTTGTCCATGTTTTGTGGAGTGTTTTCTCTACTTGCCTTAGTACCAATTTCGAGGGTGAAAGATTCCCATCCTAATTGGAAATTGGAGAGGCCATTCAGACCTTTCATTTGTATCTAAAATGGATTCATTTGTATCTAAAATGGATTCATTTTTTGTAGGTTGAAGCTACAGGGAAGCTCGTGACATTCTCATCATCAACTTGCTTCCACAGCTTTCTCACTTTTCTCTTCATATTTTGGCTCTTGGAGGAAGGGCACACTTGCTGAGATGCTATTCTATTCGGGGGAGATCTTGTGGCCCCATTTATTTGTATTCTGATATATATACTCTTTATTTAATTATCAGAAGACTCTTAGGTCTAAATACCAAGTGGGACTATGTAAAAATACCAAACAATGCATAAATGGTGCCATTTTCCTTACATCTTGTTACAGAAGCTTGGAGTTGCTTTATTTAGACTTGTATCAGTTCATATCTGTGATTTTTATGACGATGGAGATTCATTAATGTCTGTAATAAGTTTCATATACATTTGATAATCCTTTGGAACATAAATCGCGAATTTCATGGCAAATAGTTAAGTTTACTAGCATTTCCCCCTATGTGAAGACATGTCCACAAACCTCTAATTTATGGGAGTTGCAGAAGCCTTTAGAAACTGGTTATTATGTATATGGGAGACCCTTGAATTCCTTTAATGGTAACATATCTCTGTTCTAAAATTTTGGAAGGTCATATAGCATTTGGAGATCCATCTTTGACCACTACCCTTGGGGGATTTGAACCTCGATTTGACTAGTAAATTTCCTTATGTTTTCCTGATTGTAATTGAATGTTGCATAAGTATTTTGAGAGTGTCCAAGAATCCATAAGCCTCATTTTTATGTATTAATACCTTCAAACCCAATTTGGAATCATTTGGAGCCATTTGGAAGCATTGGAGTCATAACTAGTATAAGGGTCGAATTGGCCAAAAATTGCCATTTTTCCAATTTATCCAAATTTCTTAAAAAGGGACACTACAAGTGGTATCAGATCATGGTCCTTGAACCTGATGTGGATGACCATTCATGAGTACAATAATTCAAATAAAGCATCCCCCCACCCTTAGAAATTGAAATTGAAAGTACTTTGGTGAAAGGGAAGAAATGGGAGAAGAAGTGCACTCTTTGGTAAACATGAGTAACGAACCTTAGAGGAGAATGAAGAGTTTAGAAAATTCCTGAAACCATTATTTGAAGACATGACAAAACAACTAATGCAAGGGTTCGAATTGTTGGCTAGTTAATTTGGAAGCAAATTGGCAATAGGAGGGAGTAGTGGTTCTCCTTTAGAGGAAAAGAAGGCAATGGGTGAAAGACTTTATGTCAAAAAGGAGGAACCTCATGTAATATTTGAACATGAGGTACATGTTTATATGCAGGTTCCTGAATATGCTACACTCAAACAAGAAGAAAGACAAGCCCTTGTCTTTGTTCAGAGGGAATATGAGTTGCCTCATGGAGAGAGTTGCAAAGCCTTGGAGGAGGCACATGATCTCACAATAGTTGGACCAACCGATTATGGAGAAGATGAATTAAATATTTTGATGGGTAAGATTTGTAAATATTTAATGTTGGTTCATAATTTCTCACCCCCTACTTCTTTTTCGGCCACATCAATTGGGGATGAAAATTGGGTGAAAGGCTTTTTTTCTAATGGTGCCACATGAGGGATATGAAACTCTTACCTCTCATTTTGATGATGACATGACTAGAGCACCTCATTATTTACATTTGCAGAAGCATTATAGGACATGGGATACTCACCTATTTCATTGGAGTAGATTTGATTGGTCACTTGATGCTTGTATGCACCTGGCAAATGGTGGTCTACTTACTTGGAGGTACAAGCACTTTCATGATTCTTTGATGAGGCACCTCCTTGATGTACATTGTTATTATTTTGTCATGCACTTTTATGATCTATATTTTTTACTTATAATGTTTGGAAGAAGGCATACAAGGAAATGGGATCCAAGAATTCTCTTGCCTTATGGTATGGGTTGGAGAGAACTCCTAATTGTTGGAGTGCAATACAAGCAATGGGACCCTGGAATAATTTTAGACTCATTGGTTTCAAATTTGTGTTTTGGAAAGAAAGCAGGTTCTCCAACATCCATGTTCGAATTGCTTGAGGACAAGCAATCTTGGGTGGGGAGGACTATAATGTCCCCACTCAAATAAATTTCAAAAGAGGAAATTCCACCAATCTACTAGTTTCCTAGGTTGGGGTGGAAACATTGGGATTTTGAATAAGGGAGCTAATAAACCCCAAATGGAAATTAGATTGAAATAAATATATTAAAATGGGTTAAATAAATATTTATGATAGGAAACTAAGGTGGCACTTGGTCATGGAGACACATTGGTGGTGTGGGACCCACACAAAGCTAGATTCATCATGCCACATGGCATTCTATTCTCACCCATTTGAATCCAAGGTCGATTCTAATGATATTGTGGATTTGGAAGGTCAATATACTTTGCATGACTCAATGAAGGTCGAATTGGAGTGGAAGAGCAACTCCCATGGAAGAGGAAGAGGAATTTTGGAGCTAGTGGGACACTTGGACTAGATTCCCTAGCTCTATGACAACAATGATGAAGATTCTATGACACCTATGACACAAATAAGACCTAAATGCTGAAATCTGACATATATGACATATCAAGGCTAAAAATAGCCTCCAAGAAGGCACACAAAGGAGTTAGGGAATCCAAAGAGACACCCATTCGAAATGATGGAAGATGGAGACTAGGAATTGTTGGACAACTGGCACACATTGGAATCTCTTCCCAAATTGAGTTGGCATGAATCTTTTGGAAGAAATTAGACCCAAGGAGGTATTTGGAAGTTTATAAAATTCAAGAACAAATAAGGAGAGAGTATTTTGATCATTTATCATTTTGCATATTGGAGAGCATAGCTTGTCCATGCTTTTGGAGTGTTTACTCTATGTGCCTTAGTACCAATTTCGAGGGTGAAAGATTCCCATCCTAATTGGAAATTGGAGAGGACATTCAGAAATTTCATTTGGAGATACAATGGAGTCATTTTTTTCAAGTTGAAGCTACAAGGAAGCTCATGACATTCTCATCCTCAACTTGCTTCCACACCTTTCTCACTTTTCTCTTCATATTTTGGCACTTAGAGGAAAGGCGCACTTGGTGAGATGTTGTTCTCTTTGGGGGAGCTCTTGTGGCACCATTTATTTGTATTCTGATATATATACTATGTATTTAATTCTCATAAGACTCTCGGGATGAAATACCAAGTGGATCTATGTAAAAATACCAAACAACACATAAATGGTGCCATTTTCCCTACATCTTGTTATGAAAGCTTGAAGTTGCTTTATTTCGACTTGTATCAGTTCATATCTATGATTTTTACAATTTATGGAGATTCATTAATGTCTGGAAGAATTTTCATATAAATTTCATAAGCCTTTGGAACATAAATCTCAAATTTCATGGCAAATAGTGAAGTTTACTAGCATTTCCCCCTATGTGAAGACATGTCCAAAAACCTCTGATTTATGGGAGTTGCAGAAGCATTTAGAAACTGATTGATGATGTATATGGGAGCCCATTGAAGTCCTGTAATAGTACTATGTCTCTGTTCTAAAATTTGGGAAGTTCGTACAGCACTTGGAGATCCATCATTGACCACTACCCTTGGGGGATTTGAACCCCGATTTGACTAGTAAATTGCCCTATCTTTCTCTGATTGTAATTGAATGTTGCAGTAGTATTTTGAGAGTTTCAAATAATCCATAAGCCTTATTTTTATGTATTAATACCTTTAAAATACCTTCAGACCCAATTTGGAAGCATTTGGAGCCATTTGGAAGCATTGGAGTCATAACTAGTCTAAGGGTCGAATTGGCCAAAAATTGCCATTTTTCCAATTTATCCAAATTTCTTAAAAAGGGACACTACATGAATTAAGAAGGAAGTTGTGTTTAACCATGGTTTCCAGGACACAAGTGTGTTAAGGTAAAATCACACTATATTGAAGTCTATTCAGAGAGAGATTTGAAGAGGAAGAAGAAGAGGCCCTAGTAGATTTAGAAGTAGCCGATGAGACTGTTGAAGAAGAGCCTCCTCCAAAGGTTATCAAAATTTCAGTATTGTCAGGGGCACCTCACTTTCACACTCTCATATTCAAAGGAGTGGTGCAAGGGAAATCAGTAACTGTGTTGGTGGATGGAGGAGCAACACACAACTTCATTGATTCATCTTTGGTGGAAAGAATAAATCTACCTACTAAGAAGTTCGAAGGCTTCTCTATCATAATATCAGGTAATCATTATATGGATTGTTCTAGGTGGATTCCTAAATTGCAAGTCACTATAGGAGATTACACTATGACAGATAGATTTTAATTTGTGAATGTGGTTGATACTAATATGGTTTTGGGAGTACAATGGTTGTATTCTATTGGGAAGCACGCCATAGACTACAAAGTCCTTGAGATGAGTGTTAGGATATTCCTATACTCCATCCTAGTCCCACCAGTATTTTGATCATTTACATTTTCAGTCATGCATTCACTTTTAGGGTTTGCATGCATTCCAGTCATCAGTCCAGCACCTAGCCCTCAGTTAGCCATCTCCTAGGAGCTTCTCTCATATCAGTTTTATCCCTCCTAGAGCTTAGTGCGCTCTTCCTCCTTGATTTAAGGAAGCCACTTGTCCTCTCTCACCTACCACTCAGTTGTACTTCAGTTATCTTCAGTTGTCTTCAGTTCTTTCCTTGATTTAAGGCTAGACTGACTCTCAACTGACTGTATCACTCCGATGGACCTCCACTGAGACTTGACTGCCCATTCTGACTCCAGTTAGCTCCTCATGCACCCTCCACTGAGCCTCCTCATTCAGTAAGTGTCTCCATGTGCCAGTTACATTCAGTTACACCTACCACACTCAGTTAGACTCAGTTTGACTAACGGTTGAAAATTACTTGTGCATTGATGACTCCACCGATGATGAGATAGATTACTAGTTGTGCTCCAATGGCACTCCAATGATCCTTTGATCACTCCATGAAGGCTAATTCGAATTTCCACCTTAGGCATTCGAATCCTCATGCATTGTACTATTTATTTGTCCATATTGTGATTAATTAACTAGTGTGTGTGAAGTATTTTTGCTTATATCCGAGTTCTACTATATTATTATTCTGTTGCTCATTATACTGCATTGACCACTCTTCTTCTATTTTCTTGCTTAATCAATTACTTTCTTGTGAGGTATACATCATCTCTTAGATCTGCTGTGAGGATTTTCACATGGTATCAAAGCATGTTGAGAGTATTGTTTATCTCCATTCCTGAGAGTTTTTTGCAGGTTATTATCAAGATTTCGAGTGCAGCAGTTGCAGCAGTTTCTGCACTTTTGTAGCAGTAGCAGTTGCAAATATTCTCTATTGTTTTTGCAGGTCTTCTACAGCTTCAATGTATTCAGAAGAAATCCCTCCTCTTTCTCCATTCAACTATGATGAATGGAAACCGAAGATGATAGCATATTTGAAGAGAAATGGTCTCTTTGATTATTGTTTTGAAAGAGAGTTCGAATCCTCTAAAGAAAAGATTGACTGGTTAAATAAAGGAGGAAGAGCCATTGTAGCCATGATGTTTGCTATGTCTTGATGCTTGGTACACCAATTCATTGATAATGTTGAATCTCCAAAAGATCTATGGGCCCTCCTGGATGAAATATTTGAAAACATAGTGAAGGGATTGGTCCAAACCCTTTCGAGAGCAAGCAAAGTGATGCATTCGCTCCCCTTGATGGTATCTTAGATCATGAACCAATATCATCTCATATTGAAGCTGTCCACAAAGAACTTGCAGATTCTACACTCATGCTCCAACTTTCTTCTCTTTTTGTGCCAGCTCACACTCTAGATATTGCAGAAGGTCCTAAATGCTTTCTTGCACCAGATTTTGTTGGTTTGCATCATGATCACATGATTATTTCGGAGGAAAAATCAGCTATTGGAGGTAATGCATTCGCTCTCCTCAAGCAATCACCTCTTATTTACTACTATATGATCATTTGCTTTCAGAAGGTTATTGAAGAATATGGCCATTGCCATTCGCTTGGTATAATTTCTCATGCACATCATGGTTTTGATCTCACCCCTGTTGGTTCAAAGGAGATCTCAAGAAACCATGGCCATTCGCTTGGGATAATTTCTCATGCATCTACTGGTTTTGATCTCACCTCTCATGGTTCAAAGGAGATCTCAAGAAACCATGATTCAAGTCTTGGATCTAATTTGGATTCTAAGCAATTACTATTTGGGATAATTTCTCATGCATATGATAGTTTTGATCTCACCCCTGTTGGTTCAAAGGAGATCTCAAGAAACTATTCATCAAGTCTTAAATCTGATTTGGATTTCAAGCTATTATTTGATGGTTCCTTTTGGCATAATCTCACCCATGGTGGTTCGAAGGAGAAGACAAAATACTATCTAGACATTCATGTTTTTTATCCTACCTCAGTTGATTCGAATCACAGGTTCAAGGATCATCCTCATACTTTTGGATTTGTTCTCATCACATTCGATCTGAAGAGCAAGTACAAGCACATGCTTTTTGAGCATGATCCACTTCTTCCCAAGAAGAAGATACCTCTAGACATATGACCAAGCATCACACCTGCTTGAGTTTGGAGCATTTATTTTTTATGTGTGTCTTGCAATCTATTTTTTTTTTGGGGGGGGGGTATTTTTCCCATGAAATTTTCCCCACTTCCTTGGTTTATTGACTGTTATTATTCATTTTATTGGGTGACCTTTGGTCTTAGTTACCAGGGCCAAGGATGGATTAAGGGGGGGTGTTAGGATATTCCTATACTCCATCCTAGTCCCACCAGTATTTTGATCATTTATATTTTCAATCATGCATTCCAGTCATCAGTCCAGCGCCTAGCCCTCAGTTAGCTAGCCCCCGGGAGCTTCTCTCAGATTAGTTTAGCCCTCCTAGAGCTTAGTGTGCCCTTCCTCCTTGATTTAAGGAAGCCACTCGTCCTCTCTCACCTACCACTCAGTTGCACTTTAGTTATCTTCAGTTGTCTTCAGTTCTTTCCTTGATTTAAGGCTAGACTGACTCTCAACTAACTGTATCACTCCAATGGACCTCCACTGATACTTGACTACCCATTCTAAATCCAGTTAGCTCCTCATGCATCCTCCATTGAGCCTCCTTCATTCAGTTAGTATCTCCATGTGCCAATTACATTCAGTTACACCTACCACACTCAATTAGAATCAGTTTGACTAACGGTTGACAGTTACTTGTGCATTGATGACTCCACCAATGATGAGATAGATTACTAGTTGTGCTCCGATGACACTCCAATGATCCTTTGATCACTCCATGAAGGCTAATTTGAATTGCCACCTTAGGCATTCGAATCCTCATGCATTGTACTATTTATTTGTCCATATTGTGATTAATTAACTAGTGTGTGTGAAGTATTTTTGCTTCTATCCGAGTTCTACTATATTATTATTATGTTGCTCATTATACTGCATTGACCACTCTTCTTCTATTTTCTTGCTTAATCAATTACTTTCTTGTGAGGTATACATCATCTTTTAGATCTGCTGTGAGGATTTTCACAATGAGATTTCAAGATGAAGGTGGAAAGGAGGTAGTGTTGAGGGGGGTCAACACCTACCCAAAGCAAGTAGTGTCTGCTCATAGTATGAGATCCATATTGAGGGATGGAGACATTGAATGGGTTGCAGAGTGCCTAATAACTACTAAAGGAACCTCTTTGGAGGTAGCACAATATTCGGAAGACATACATAAGTTGCTATGAAAGCGTGAGAAGGTGTTTGGGGACCTTCCTCATGGTATGCCACCTGATAGAGGAGTGGAGCATAGAATAGAATTGGAGATAGGCACATCACCTATAAAATTCCATCCTTACAAGAATCCAAAAATATTGAAGGATGAGATAAAGTGAACCATCCAAGAACTACTTGGCTTGGGGTTTATCTGACCAAGCTCAATCCATTTTGCATCCTATGTAGTTCTTGTCAGAAAGAAAGATGGGACCATGCGCTTGTGTATAGAATATAGAGATCTCAACAAAAAGACATGTTGGTGTCCAATATTGTCACCATTATTTATCATTTAATTTACTCGAAGTGGCGTTATTTCTATCGTTTTTGCTATAGTAAGTTGTTTTCTTAGCTATTCATCCCATCAAACAGTCCAGGTATGCACAAATTCATTTACCATGCAAATCTTGTTATATTTCGTATCTTATGGTTTATTTATGATTTAAATTATGTATTTGGGCATAATTAACATTTATGGTTTTAATTGACAGGCTACGATTTGCAATTTATCCATCATTCAGCCCATGCACTACGTGCTCAGCCTAAAACGCTTTCAACTCATCGTTTAGCGCTCCGTTCAGCCCGTGAAATCCATGGTTGATGCATCTCAGACCGTTGAATGAAGAGGAGGACACGTGGGTTTTGTTTTCCATGTGGCGCTGATGGTTAATGAACCATTGTTCCAGAAGATTCGACCTTAGGCTAGCCAAGTCTGACAACGCATTCTACATCCACATCAACACTCCAAGCCCTGATTCATCTGCGCATTCAGCTCAGAATCATGCACGTCTGCTCAACTCTCGCTCACGTCATCATTCTGGAAGGAGTCAGCATGTTCACACTCAGTTAGCCGACATAACTCCCACGTCCACGCTCAGTATGCCAGCGTAACTCCTTTTCCCACGTCGACGCTCCAGCATATGCTTCTACTCATGTTTTGAGGGAACGAATGCTCAGCTGTTCGAATTGGAAAGGATTGACGCCAAGGAGATGGGTAGATGCCCCCTGCACTATTATGTATCATTTAATCAGAAGTTACAGACATTAAACACCTCTATTATTAGAGAGGTCGACTATGTCGACCCTCTCACCCATTGTAACTTATAAATAGTCACCTCTGTGATTGAGACGAGTTAGTCTTTTAGTCTTTAGTTTTCTGAATTTACGATGGTTTTCCAGTCTTAGTCCAAGCATTTGCAGTCATAGATAGTTTGAAGACAGACTCTGTAATTTTTCTCAAGTTAATGGAAGCAGCAGCTTGTTGATGTTTTGCTAGTAGTCGTTTAAGTTGAGCTAGTTCACCCTCCGATTGTTGGGAAGGGCTCCTCATCAACTGGAGGTTTTATTTACATTTTCTGCATTTCTTTTCTTGCAATTAACAAGTTTATTTCTTGTATGTGTAATTTAATTCATTTTCCTGTGTGTATTATCTTCATCCTTCTGTAATTGATATTCTGTTGTCAATACAATCTCCCTTCTTCTGAGTAGAATGGCCGACCAATAGTTCAGTAGTTTGATAATTTGTAGTTTGTTTTTCATTCCTTCGATCATCATAGATAGATATTTCTTCCAACTTGTTCCATAGTTAGCATTCCTTTCCTTCTTCTCTTCCCTGTTAGTTTTTCTTTCTGTTTGCTGTAGGTTAATTCTTCTTTCTTCTATTCCATCCTTCTACCTTCTTATATTTCCAACCTTCTTCCTACTTCTCATAGAATCATTCTTTCCCTTAGGTAATGATTTGCATAGATAACTTCTTAGCCTCCAATCATCTCTCTCTTGCTTCCTGTGCACTGTAGGATCATTTGCATAAATCCAGCTGGTAATTAAATCATTCAAAAACTCTTCTTTCCCTCAGTTTAAACCGTTTTCCTCCATTCGGATCGTCTTTCGGACTACCTTTCAGACTGGCATTCGGATCGTCATTCGGACCTATGTGTTTTCTGTATTATTTTAGGCCTTTTTCTAAATCTAATTTCTTTTGCCTCTTAATCATCATTCTTCTTATTCCTCCTTAATAGTTTGAGATGTAATTTAATCTTGTTTCATGTTATTTGGAGTTTTTAATTCAATTGTCATCATTATTTCCTCCTTTCCTACTTCTTCTTTATCCTCTTCTCAACTTTCTTCCAAAATTTAATTCTTTAACCAGTTTTGTTACTTGGTTATTGTTCAGAATGTATGAATGTTGTTCCTAAGTAGTTTATTTTCAAGTTGTAGTTGATAATTCCATTTCATTGAGTTGTTTTAGTTTGTTAATCTTAAGACTAGTTTCTATTTAATGAAGATGTTCATGTTGTAAGATCTGGATTAATAATAAAATATCTTTATCAAGTTTTCTACTTACTTCCAAATCTAATATAGTTCAATTTAAAATCTTTGTTAAGTCTTCTAATTGCTTCTACTTACACTAGTTTCATGTTGTTCACATATGGATAGACAGTCGTTCATAATGTTTAAAATTAGTAGTAGTTTGTTGATTTTTAGTTTACATTTGTTTGTAGAAGTTAAGTTAGATTTACTTCTGTTTAGCTTCCTCATTACATTTGAAAGTCATTACGATACATTTACTCCAGTTCCTATTACATTTGATGTACGTAATCAAGAAGAGTGGAATTAGATGGTTTAGTCTAAATTTATGTACATTTACAAGTTCTCCCTATTAAACATCTAATATACGTAGCTTTGATTCTGTCCATAGTTGTTATCTGGAAGTTGAATTTGGTAGTTTCTTACTTTTCTAGAGTAAGTTTGTGTTCCAATATTTGTTTCCATTTTTCTTATTAATTAACCATAGAGGTAGAGTAGTATGATCTAGTACTATTATGGTCTGTGATTTAAATGTATTCTTAAGTATTTAACTCGGTTTTTCATTTTGAAAGATCTTTCGATCTTTTTCCTTACTAAACATTTTTAGGTCTGACAAACCTGAAACTGTAGAACATCTTCTACCTTGGCATATATTTTGCTTTCAACTCTAAGTTTATTGATCCTAGTTGATAATTAATCTTAGTTGTTGTTTTTAATTTGAGATAGCTCACACACCCAACAAGACCATCAAGAGCAGATATCCTATTCCTAGGATTGATGAACTGATGGATGTACTACATGGAGCCAAATACTTTTCAAATATTGACCTTCGCTCTGGTTACCATCAAATCAAAGTGTTGGAGGAGGAATTCATAAGACAGCCTTCTGATGTCACTATGGACACTTTGAGTTTTTATTTATGCCTATTGGACTAAATAATGCGCCAACAACCTTTCAATCTTGCATGAACAGAATGTTTAACAAGTAACTCTGTAAGTTTGTCCTTGTTTTCTTTGATGATATTATGATTTATAGTAGAACTTGGGAGGATCATTTGCATCACTTGGACATTGTGCTAACCATCTTGGCATATCAATTTTTTATGGTAATCTATCCAAATGTGAATTTTGAATGACTGAGATTCTATATCTTGGTCATGTGATTGGGAAAGGAGTCAAGGTTCACATGGAGAAGATACAAACCATTTTGGATTGGCCAAGTCCTAAAAATAACACTAAATTAAGAGGGTTCATTGGAATATGCACTTACTAACGAAAGGTTTTCAAAGGATTTTCAAATTCGACATCCCCATTGACAGATCTTACTAAGAAGGGAGCCTTTGGTTGGTCATAATAAGTTGAACAAGCATTCAAGAGGATGAAGGAGGTAATGAGTAGTTTTCTTGTTCTTGCACTTCCATATTTTTCTCAACCTTTTTTTCTTGAATGTGATGCCTCAGGAAATGGGATTGGAGTTGTCTTGATGCAAAACAAGCATCCCATAGCCTTTGAAATTAGGAAGTTGCAGCCCCATGAGAGGCTATATTCAATGTGTGACAAGGAGATGCTAGCCATCATGCATGCGCTAGTCAAGTTTAGACAATATCTTGTGGGGGATAAGTTTATCATCAAAACTGATCATAATAGCTTGACACACTTCCTGTCACAAAAGGAACTAAATGATAGGCAAAAAAAGTGGGTAAGTAAGGTGAAAGCATTCGACTTTGAGATTGAATAGAAGAAGGGTAAGCTGAATATTGTAGTTGGTGCACTCTCTAGGAAACATGTACTCGCATTGATTAAGTTTCATGATGATTGGAAGGCACAGCTAGGAGTAGAGTATGCAAAGAATCAATTTGCTTGTGATTTATTTGATGGACTAATTCATGATTATATTTAAAATATTCTCAATGATATCATCTATCATAAGGATAGGATCTTCTTGGTTCCAAAATCATCATTAAAGAAGAAGATCCTAGAGGCTGCTCATGATGCACCCCTAGCAAGACATCCGGGGTTTGTGAAGACATACAGGAAAGTAAGAGAAATATTCTCCTGAAAGGGCCTAAACAAGGAAGTGATGGAGTATGTTAGAGTATGTGTGGCATCCTAGCAAAATAAAGTAGAACATAAACATCCAGCTGGACTCCTACAATCCCTTCCTATCTCTGACTAGAAATGGGAAAGTGTATCGATGGATTTCATCACCGAGATCCCCAAAATCCAAGGTAAAGATAGTATTTTTGTTATGGTTGATAGACTAACCAAGTATGCACATGTTTTTTCTGTCACAACTAATATTGAAGCCATCCAAGTGGCATGCCCAAGTCTATCATCAGTGATAGAGATATTAAGTTCACTAGCAATTTCTGGAAATAATTTTTCAAGTTGGTGGGGACAAGTTTAGAAATGAGTACAAGCTACCATCCACAGACTGATGGTAAAACAGAGAGAGTGAACCAGTGGCTAGAAGGGTACCTGAGAAACTATGTTAATGGTTAGCAGAAGACATGGACTACTTGGCTTCACCTGGGAGAGTTTTGTTACAACACTACTTTTCATCTATCAACTGGAATGTCACCATTCAAGGCCCTATATGGATATGATGCACTCACTTATTATGATATGATATTTGGTGATTGCAAGACACAGAAGGAAAAGGATTGGCTCCAAGAGAGTCAATACATACTCAGTACTCTCAAGGACAACTTGCTAGTAGCAAAAAATAGGCAAAAGGTGAATCCAGACAAGCAAAGAGTGGAGCAAACCTTCCAAGTAGGAGATCTGGTATATTTTAGGTTGCATCCCTATAGAAAGTCCTCATTGAATTCGAAGGGGGCTAAGAATCTACAACCAAGGTTATATGTTCCATACAAAGTCGTAAAGAAGATTGGTGAAGTGGCATATGAACTAGAATTGCCTCCAAAAAGGAAAATTCACAATGTTTTCCATGTGTCATGTTTGAAGAAGGCAATAGGGAAGCGAATTAAAGTTTCAAAATATTTTCCTCTCCTTGATGATGAGGGACATTTGGTGTTAGTTCCAGAGAATATTTTGGAGGTATAAGAAAGGAATTTAAGAAGCGGAATTATTAAAGAATATATGGTGCAATGGGAAGGGTTAAGTAGTGAGGATGCTACTAGGGAAGGAGAACACATCTTACAGCATCCAAGTTTGAAATTGCTTGAGGACAAGAAATATTGGGAGGGGAGGACTATCATGTCCCCTCATTGATAATCATTGGATTGAGTTCCTAACCCAATCAATCCATTGGGTTGAGGAGAAAATATCATTTAATTGGGGTTAATTTTGACATTACAAGCATTAATTAATTAGAAGTTGTTGACGTTATTTTTCCCAAAGTTTGAAATGCACTTGATGAGGATTATTTTTCACTAATAGATATTTTATTTCAATAGACTAAGTGGATAATGCTCCACAAGGGTGCATTAGAGGTCAAGGTTGACCAAGAGGTAACTTGCAAGAGAAGAAAAGATGAAAGCGGCCAAAGCTAGGAAAATCAGGAAAAAGAAAGAAAATATAGCACAAGGCAGAAAAGAAGCTAAACTCAGGAAAAGCATAATAAAGCAGAAAGCAGATAAAAGTAGAAAGGAGGATAAAGCATAAAAGTGGGATAAGGAAGAAAAGCAGGGAAAAAGCAGGACAAAGCAGAAAAGCGGAGAAAAATCAAGACAAAGCAGAAAAGCAGGATAAAGTAGAAAAGCAGGAAAAAGAAGGATAGAAAAGCAAAATAAAGATAAAGCGGAAAAGCAGGATAAAGTAGAAAAGCAGGAAAAAGAAGGATAGAAAAGCAAAATAAAGATAAAGCAAAAGCAAAAGCAAAATCAAAATCAGAAAGAAAAGGCAAAAGCTAAAGAAGAAATCAAGCCAATCTTATCCACTCCATGAGGGCGAATTAGTCTAGATTACTTTCTCCACAAGTCACCTTAATTCTATAAAAGAATGAGAGTGCACCACTAGACCATCTTTTGAAAGTTTGAGATTTGAATTGAGTGCAATTGTGCCTCTATGACTTAGGAGATGTGCCCCTAGTCCAAGTTGGGAGATGTGCCCCTGATTTTTGTGAGAGGGTGATGACATATAGTCTTCATCATGGAGTTTATTTCAGGTCCTGAAGTCTGATCCAGTCGATTTCAAGCTTGTTGCATAGATTACAAAGCCTCCCATCCAAAATTATGATGATTTCTAGCCTTCCTTTGATGGAGATTCTTATTTCTTGTGTATTTATTCCTGAGAGTTCTGTGAGAAGTATTTCAGATACTTATGGCTTTTATTGATGTAATAATGAACCTTTGAAGTCTGTTTTACATTCTAAATAAATAAAATTATACCTTTCATGTCCATCTCTTGCACCTAGTCTAGATTTCAATGAAAAAGAGATAGTTTTCAGTGTATGTTTGATAAATGAATATCTATAATCCCAAATGGAATTATTTCAGTTGTTGATGTTAATTAATATTCCAATAAATGCATTCCAATTATGAAACAAAAAATTCATGACCTTCTCCTATTGTTTGGAAATTCCTGAATTTCAACTAGCTATGCAATCTCGGGTGTCAATTTTGCTTGTCTCTTTTTGAAACTTTCTCATAATCACTCCAAACTTTCCAAGTGAGTCTCGTCTGATATTTAACTTTCATTCAATGTTCTTGATCCTTCCTGATTCAAATCCACCCATAATACTTTTAAATTACCTTTCCTACATCCAGTCAAACCACTAGTCTTCATTGTTTTTCCTTAAGTTTTGTAGGAGAGTTAGTTAGTGTATCATCAGAACTGATTAGCACATTACACTGGGCCAGAATTGCTTAAGGAAATGGAACAATAGGTTACAAATATCAGGCAGAATTTAAAAGCATCCCAAGATAGACAAACAAGCTATGCAGATAAGCACAAGATGCATATGGATTTCAATGTTGGGGATCATGTTTACCTTAAATTGAGGCTAAGGAATAGTTCCTTGAGGCTTGGGAATTGTTCGAAGATATCACCCAAATATTGTGGTCCATTTGAAGTGCTTGAAAGAATAGGGCCAATTGCATATAGACTTTCATTTCCTGCTAACACTAGAGCTCATAACGTTTTTCATGTTTCTTTGCTTAAGAAATATGTGCATGATCCTAACCATGTGATTAATTGGGATGATATACAGGTGGAACCCAATAGAGGGTTCCAAATCGAGTCATTATGCATCCTAGACAGGAAGCTAAAATTTCTCAGGAACCAAGTCATCGGACAGGTAAAGGTGCAATGGAAGCACTACGGTCCCGATGAGACTACATGGGAACTGGAGGATGCCATGAGAGTGGCATATCCATTTTAGTTCAATTTTGGAGAGCACTAAGGACAATGCTAATTTAAGGGGGAGGGGAATGTAATACCCTAATTTTGACCTCATTGCATTAAACATGTAAATGATGCAATATCATTATAAAATCATGGTGAGGATCTCAAGGCCAAGGCCCGCCATTGATTTATTGTTCTTGTATCGGAAATTAAAAATCGATGCATGTGGATCGCATGCTAGCCTAGCACGATGGAAATTATAAATATGATGTAAATATATATTTTGATAAAAAAATACCCACAAATAGCTATGCAAGGAAACAAGAGTATGGGGGCATTATTTTTACAAGGAATACGGAGGGAAATATTCAAACCATTGAGGCTAATAATGTCAATCCAAGTGTCAATGAGAGAACCCATGAACCATTAACTACCCATGTTGACTTATGCACCCAATCATTTAATTATTCTAAGAGGTAGTTGAAGTAGTTATTATTTTTGGAAATGGAGAATGATAGTTATCCAATTTTCATGTATGGGCAAGCCACCATTATGGAAAATTGTGTTTTTATTCCTAGGCAAGAAAAAACCCACGAAATTGCTTCCATTCCAATCATTCATCCATGATTTTTTCTCTCTCACATGGTGCTTCCTTGCTGGGCATTTTCCTCCATGAATTTACTGTGTTTTCCTTCATTTTCTAACTAGGAAATCCTTTTTTGGTGTTGTAGAATGGTGGGTAAGAAGGTAAATCATGTTGGGGGTCTATGGAATCCATTTTTTTTGCTATCTGATTGCTAGTGTACCTATTGGATTTCGATTTGTAACTTCCAGTTGTTGTTCCCCCTCTCAAAAATTCATTTTGGTGTGCCCACAATTTGGAACGCTCATGGAAATCATGTTTTGTGAATCCCACAACTAAAACATTTTGTTATGCCCAACAATTGTGCCTTGTTGTGTGTGTGGGATATTTCTATGGTTTGGGTTATGTGCATCCCTTGTTTTGGGTTGAACTTGTGTGTAAGAAACTAGGATTAGACAAGGATTTGGAATTGGCTTGATAAACCTAGTGAAGGGTGTAACCATATCGAAGATGATAGGGATTTGGCTACTTTTCTATGCACACCCTAATCAGGAGCACTACAAGGGAAGGTATGGCCTGAGGGACTATGGATCAGTGAAGGGGATACTTCCTTGTGTTGGGTGTGTAAGTATTGTGGGTGTCAAGCTAGCTAATCTTGTAGAGTTTCCAGTAGCTCTATGGATTGAGCTCATTAACTTAGCAATTCCTTTCCTTCTACTACCTTAACATCCTGATAAACCCAGCTGTGGACTAGCTTGGATGAGATGCGGTATATACTTTCCTACGTGTGAGTTTGTTGTTCCCTTTTCCTTGTGGAAATAATTCCTAGCTCGGGGGTGGTAGTTGTGTTGACAGATTGATGAGCCCAGATGACCTATGGTTGGGTGGAACATTGCACTTGAATAGCTAGTTGATCGGGACAGGTTCATTTCAAGACCAGTATTCTCTTGTATTTAATTATGCAATCCCTTTAATTGATGCATGTTATAATTATGCTAGTAATTTCATGCTAGATGTGTGTAGTAGAGTTTATTTCCGTTGTGTTTATTTGGGTTATGCATCTGTACACATGTTTCATTTGTTATGAATTCATAAAATGATGATGGGACTAAATTTGGAAGCTCGAACTTAGTTCATGTTCCCTCCCTTTAAGTCAGATTGATGGAAGCGGACATGACAAGAAGGAAATTCATCATACAAATGGAGAAATATTTCCTCTAAATCTCCATTCCCTATATCCTCAAACTTAGAGTCTGTGGAATGGTTTTGAATGCATGTGGACATGCAATCTCTCCAGTTGGGGGGATATGTTGAGCCATGGAAATTTTATCATTTTTATATTCCTTTCACCAACCTTTGCCTCATTTTTTCCATATTTTATCTAAATAATGAGACCTTTTTGTTGAAATAGACTCAGTCTTGATAACTGATTTCAACTAAAGGACCTTTTCCGTGAGGGTTTGTTGTAGAATGAGGTTTGTTGTGGAAGCTGTGGAACCAAGTATTTGTTCTGGAAGGTGTAGAACCAAGTGGTTGATGTGGAATGTCTCCTATACAATATGTTATGACTTGTAATAATTATTTGTTAAAAGTCTTATCCATCTGGATGTGAATGAGATCAATTTCACCCAATTTTAAATGAGAAATGTGGAGGGTCAATCCATTTGATTATAACTAGTTGTGTGAGAACTATGTAGCAAGATGTGCCTTGGTTGTAACAAGAAAGGATCGGGACATTTTGATGGCATTTTTAATTTTGTTTTGATATTGCAAATTACTTGGATCATAGGTTCCTAAGTCTGGTCTCATTCTATCTTTAAACAATATAAATGCTTTGTTATTTTGTATAAAATGGGGATTTCTATTATTGGAAAAAACCATGAACTAGAGATGTATTGCTACTATGGTGTGACTTGATTAAAATAACCTTCAATATCTTGGCAAGAATTTTTAAATGTGTTTGTGTGTTTGATTTGTGGATTTTTGTAGCCATTTACAGTACTCCATTTGGCGGAGGAAGGCCCACTCCCAAGAATAAGTACTGAACTGTTAGTCAGTAGAATTATTAATGTTAGTTTATTGAGTAATTGGTAATCGCTTTATCATTGTAGATAGTTATAATAGAATATTTGTTGATTACTTGATTATGTAATTTGGATTCGTAAGTGATTGTTAAGTTCGTGCTAAATTAGAGAATTAGTTTATTTTATTTTGTTGTTGGTTATGGATTGCTAAGTTTATAAATTGTTTGAGACCATCTCTATGTTAATCCTTCCATGGGAATGGTAACCAATGATTTCTTCTTGGTTAATCTACTTTGGGTTTTAGATTGTATTGAGTTTTCCACTTTACTACATTACATATTAGATAAATCAATGTTTGATAAGAAATTGCATCTCACATAGACATTACACAGTAACTTGAAAGAAAATTTGAACCCTAGTTTTACAAGTTGATGAACCGGTGGTTGATTATTTTTAAAAGAGCAATTAATTTACTCATCACAAGGTCTTAAATACTCAATAGGTACTGGTGAGCTCCCAATATGGATTCCTAATGAGGGCAGCTGTACTAAGAGCCTACTTTAAATGTCAACCTGGGGGACGAACAAACTTTAGAGGTGCAGGCACTATCTGTGCTCTTATAGGATAATCTTGTCGCGGTTGGGTGTCGGTATCGATGTTCTAAGGGTTGCCTACTCAATATGTAAAACTGGTTATACTAGGGAATTAAATACTAGAAAGCAATAAATCTATTTTAAAGAATTAAAGTATTGAAAGCAGTAAATCTATTTTTAAAGAATGAAGATACTAAAAGCAGTAAATCTATTTTAAAAAATTAAAAAGCTAAAAAATGGAAGAGACAATCCTATGAATTTACTTAATGCAGAATGGTAAATCTAGAAAGTGAAATGCCATAACATATCTATTCTAATATTGGAGAAAACAAGGTATGTAATTACTTTATGCATAAAACTAGAGTTTTGATCTAAATCGTTAAATACCAAAACTAAGATTGAAGTGCGATCATTTAATGCTACACATCTATTACTAAGAAGTCAAAGCAAAATAATCATGATGGGAAACATTTCATAAACCTCAAATCTAAACCATGACTTTTGAAAGCAAAGCTAATACGTATGTAATCGTTTCCGTCCTATAGGTCTAGACTCCTTTACAAGATCAGTACTCTCAACATGACTAGCATTGGCTGACAGCTTGCCCCCAGCATGACTTGCAGTGGCTGGTTGCTCAGAAGCAGAAGAATTTTGAACTAAGGACTACACTTTTCGCACTTCTGGAAGTACAGGGCACAAGTAAGTAAGGTGGTCTCCCTCGCAAAACTTACAAGGAAACTTAAGCTTCTGTTTGTTTGGTTTGTCGACAATGTCAACTCCCTCAGCATGTGTTGCAGTGGCTGATCTGGTGTCTCTAGTATGACTATAGGAACTGGTGACTTGTCATTAATATGACTAGCAGTGATCAATGACGTGTCCTCAACATGACTGACAGTGGTTGAAGACAAACTTTCAGTATGATTTTCAATGACTAAAAGTTTTCTCCCAACATGACCTCCAGAGGCTAGGTAGGTGCCCCCTGCATGATTTGTAGAGGCAAGGTGCTTGCCCCCAGCATCAATTACAGAGGCTGGGTTGCTGCCCCCTTGTTTTGGCATCTTCTTCCCATTCTTCCTCCGTCTATTCCTTTTAGATTGCTGGTTACTAGTATTGCTACTTTCGCCACATGAGGTAGAAGGAGGAGGATAAGATGTTAATGGCAAGGGAAGCACAGGGTTCTAATGCTCTTGATTTGAGGTGCTTACAAAAGAAGGGTCAGGAGCATGCAAGGCATTCAGAGTGGAAAACAACCAAACCGGTAGCCCAATAGTGAATCCAGAAAGATTCAAAGTAGCCATTAAGGGAGTACCAATGTTTCCAATAAATGGAACAGTACAAGGATCCCCCGGAACAGGGGTACCTTGATTAGCGCTCGCGGGAACGCTACACATAGTTTCTTGCTCAAATGAACAAGAAGTTCTCTAAGGAAAACTAAGACAAGTAGCACAAAGAGCACACCACTAAAAAGGTCCTAGATAAATCAAACCAGGCAAACAGATGCCTTCCAGAGAAGAGTCTGGGATGATGAGGGCCCAGAACAGGTCAACGAAGGATGAAGAACAGTTACCCGGGGTCCACAATACAATGACTAAGGGTACAAGCGCAGGAATGCTAGACATAGTTTCCTGCTCAAATGAACAAGAAGTTCTCTAAGGCAAACTAAGACAAGTAGCACAAAGAGCACACCACTAAAAAGGTCCTAGGTAAATCAAATTAGGCAAACAGATGCCTTCCGGAGAAGAGTCTGGGATGATGAGGGCCCAGAACAGGTCAACGAAGTATGAAGAATAGTTACCTGGGGTCCACAATACAATGACTAAGGGTGCAAGCACTGGAATCACCCAACCGCCCTCCCAAAGACCTGCAAGGAGTTTCCTCCCACGTCTGTCCTAGGTACAGCAGATATACCCTCCACTGTCACCTGTGTATGAACCTATGGTCAGATACTAAGGATACCACCACACCGAAAACTCCTGGGGGAACAGTCACTGGTCGAATCAGAAGGTGTGGGCAGGGTAACTAAGCCCGAAACTCAAAAAAGTCCCCAAACACGATCCAATCCTAGTATATGTTCGAAACAAAAAGTAGGAGGAGTATTTCCAACAATCTGATCTCACAAGACCTACTGCATAGATCCCAGGCAAGTTTTGAATGAAGTGGGTTTACCTGTGATAGTCGAACTACGATTTTTGCGTAATGTGTGATCTTGGGTGGTTTAAGGTGTTTTAAACCCAAGATCCTAACCAAGACTAGTTGGTGTAGTGTAACCTAGAAAAGAAAATGTTACTAGTACATTTTATTAGGGTTCATTTTAAAAGTTACTTGCTTACTCAAAAAGGTAGGGGGTGTGTGAGAGTGGTTATAATAGAGATAGAGTACTGAAAATGAAATATTTACCACCAAACAAATCTTTTTCTTTTCAATGCAAGTCTTAAAATTCTGATCTAGAATGCATGTGCAAATGCAATTTTTAATCTTTCGAATGCAAAAAAGGTAAAAATAAAGTCTAAATGTACAAAATTAAACTCAAAACCTAAGAATGCAGCTATTCAAACCAATAAGTATGCAAAAGAAAACTTGTTCTTTTTTATGCAAAGCACTCTAAAATCTTTTAAGCCACTTGCAAGGTACTCTATTTAGAAAATAAATCAAAATTCTCTATGCTTTCCAAAGGTAAGAAACAAAATTGAAACTAACCTACTATCAAAGCAAGGCAAAGAAACTTTCAAGTTCTCTTTATGAAACAGTAAAAGCTACCAAATATGACTTTCAAATTCTTATTGATGTAAGCATGCCAAACATTGGGAAAAGAGTACAAAAACTACTTTTAGACCCAAACGAAGCAAATGACCTACAAAGAAGTATGGTTTGGTAAAGTCAGGTCTGCACATAAACAATCCAAACAAGGTCTTGAAAAACAGCCAAAACACTTGAGCTTTCACTACAAAAGAAAACGTAAAAGCATAAGGGAGGATAAAAAACCAATCTAAAAGAGAAATTTCACTCAAATAGATACAAACAGGGTCAAGAAGACTCAAGAGGTTTCAAATCCAATGGAAATGGGGCAAGTAGGTTCAGTCAAACTCAAATTAGGGTACAAAACACCAAACGGGTCCACAACCCCCCAACTTGGGTCAACAAGCCCCAAAACTTTCCAAACAAGCCCAAATTGATCAAAATAGGTTCAAATCATGAATGTAGGATCAGTACAAGGATGGGAGACCACTTACAGTGGTTTAACACAGACCTAAGGTCATCGGGGACCCCAAAAAATGCAGTCACAGCCCCCAAATTTGGGTCCACAACCCAAAAACTCAAAAAAATCAAACCCAGATTATGGGTGCTACTGTGTATGAGGCATACCAGCACCCATAGCAGGTTGGGCACCACTGTGTAGAGGAAAATTAGCATATGGGCGCTACTGTGCTTCACAACAGTAGCGTACAGGTGGGAAAAGTTGAAAAAAATGGGGTTAAAACCCCCCAACTGGGTCCACAAGGGTTTGCAAGGGCTGGGAAGGGTCTGTAAGAGCCAAGGAGGGTCAAACAGAGCCTACTAACTGATTCTAATCAAGAAAATGAACAAAGACCATCAAACAAGATTGAAGAAATGACCTTGTATACCCCTAAGTAGTTAGGCTTTCCCCAGCGGAGTCTACAATATTGTTATGTGCCATTCTGTTGTGGGGAATGCACATGCAACTTGAACATAAAGATGGGAGCCTTATCAGAGATGGCCAGAAATAGATGAGGAAGAAAGATATGAGGCTTCTTCTCAAAGTCATGGTAAATCTAAAAAGGCTCCTGAGCCTATGAGAAAAACTCAGCATGGGCACCAGAATGGCATAAGGGTGCTGACTAGGGTGACTTATGTTAGGTAGGCTCTACTGTCGGACTGGTGCACAATGCATAAATAGATGGATAACACATCAATATCCAACAGGTTCGACCCTATGGTGAATTCGGATGGCAAAAGGTTCAAATGCAACATAACAGCGGGGAAGCCTAAACCTATATGCAAAGTTCCGAATATAACTGATATGGTCGCACAAGGTGTCGAAAAGGACCAGTAAGCAAGTATACATCCAGCTAAGAATCCTGTCTCCAAGAAACATCAATACCAAAATCATATCTAAAACATATGTAAGGAAAGACCCGATACAAGTCACTGTGGTAGAAATACTTTCAACTTCACCATCATCAACAGCAGGCATCAACAAGGCAGAGTTTTCAAATGAAGACTCTATGGTACCCAAGCCTGAGGACTTATCAAATTCAGGATGAAGATCAAAGTTGAAGGACATGATGGAATCTGCAGAAACAATTTCATCATCACGAAAGTTGAAAATTCTAGAAGCAGAATCAAACTCAGCAGGAACACTAATTTGTGGATCTATAGGAGAGTCCAAAGACTCAACAGTAGGGAGATCAGACTTTAAGGTCAAACCGGGGCTGGACATAACTGCGACTGGATCAACATCCAAATGAATGGTAGACTGTACTATGGACTCTAGGAAAACTTCATTGGAAGGAATTATATCATCCCATATAGAACACATATCTAAACATTCAGATGGAGGTGTCACTTGGTCAAAAGCTGGGACCAAGTCCCGAGAAGGTAAGCGTGAACTCAGAGACTTCTTCTTAGTAGCAGTTAAACTCAAGGAACAATATGCCACATAAGTCCCATGTGACATAGTAGTGCCTAATGATGAGGGATCAGATTGGTCTACAGTTGGGTAATAAGGAGGATCAACAAATGCAAGTTGGTCGATGGTGAAAATGTTTTCGTTATGAGGGAAATGCATCACACGAAAGAGCGTAGACACCACAGCATGCATAGCATAAACGTAATCATGCCCGAGGATCATATCAAAGTCCATAGGGTCCTTTAAAACCATAAAATCAACTAAGACTGTTTTTCCACCCAAGGTAACAGGTGCCTGACGGAGGAATCCGATCGGTTCACTAGGTCTTCTATCGAAGGTCAATGGCCAATTAACAGCTGGAATAACATTAGGGAAACCCAAATCTCTCCAAGCATAAGCGGATAAGATACTAACAGAAGCACCTTCATCAACAATGCATCGATCAACCGTATGGTTCCCGATATCAACCTTTATCTGAAAAGGTGTCGAAGAAGGAAGACAAGGCTCGGCTAGACTATTCCAATCAAAGGAAACAATCCTAGGGCTTGGTAGGGGTTCACATGGCACAGATGAAGTACCCCCATTTTCAAGAACATCCAAACTGGTAATGCAGAAGACTTTCGCAGTAGGTGCATCAATCTCTGAAGGACTGATGGGATCGGTCGAAGATTGCATCAATTCGATCACTTCACTCTCCGAAGGAAGAGTGGGTTCGACCAAAGATTGCATGGGTTCAACCACTTTATCAACCAAAGGTTGATCTAACTGTAGGGAATCTATAGACAACTTAGGAACAGAGGTTCCTTCAGACATGGACCACACTCTTCGTGCTTCTGGAATGGCAAGGCATCGGTGAGTAAGGTGATCTCCCTTACAAAGTTTACAAGGGAACTTTGGTTTCCGTCCTATAGGTCTAGACTCCTTTACAAGATCAGTATTTTCAGCATGACTCACAGGAACTGGTGACTTGTCATTAATATGACTAGCAGTGATCAATGACGTGTCCTCAACATGATTGACAGTGGTTGAAGACAAACTTTCAGTATGATTTTCAGTGACTAAAAGTTTTCTCCCAACATGACCTCCAGAGGCTGGGTAGGTGCCCCCTGCATGATTTGCAGAGGCAGGGTGCTTTCCCCCATCATGAATTACAGAGGCTGGGTTGTTGCCCCCTTGTTTTGGCATCTTCTTCCCATTCTTCCTCCGTCTATTCCTTTTAGACTGTTGGTTACTAGTATTTCTACTTTCGCCACATGAGGTAGAAGGAGGAGGAGAAGATGTTACTGGCAAGGGAGGCACAGGGTTCTGATGCTCTTGATTTGAGGTGCTTACAAAAGAAGGGTCAGGAGCATGCAAGGCATTCGGAGTGGAAAACAACCAAACCGGCAGCCCAATAGTGAATCCAGGAAGATTCAGAGTAGCCATTAAGGGAGTACCAATGTTTCAAATAAATGGAACAGCACAAGGATCCCTTAGAACAGGGGTACCTTGATTGGCGCTCGCCGGAACGCTAGACATAGTTTCCGTCTCAAATGAACAAGAAGTTCTCTAATGCAAACTAAGACAAGTAGCACAAAGAGCACACCACTAAAAAGGTCCTAGGTAAATCAAACCAGGCAAACAGATGCCTTCCGGAGAAGAGTCTGGGATGATGAGGGCCCAGAACAGATCAATGAAGGATGAAGAACAGTTACCCAGGGTCCACAATACAATGACTAAGGGTACAAGCATTGGAATCACCCAACCGCCCTCCCAAAGACCTGCAAGGGGTTTCCTCCCACGCCTGTCCTAAGTACAACAGATATACCCTCAGTTGTCACCTGTGTATGAACCTATGGTCAGATACTAAGGATACCACCACACCGAAAACTCCTGGGGGAATAGTCACTGGTCGAATCAGAAGACGTGGACAAGGTAACTGAGCCCGAAACTTAAAAGAGTCCCCAAACACGACCCAATCCTGGTATATGCTTGAAACGGAAAGTAGGAGGAGTATTCCCAACAATCTGATCTCACAAGACCTACTGCATAGATCCCAGGCAAGTTTTGAATGAAGTGGGTTTACCTGTGATAGTCGAACTATGATTTTTGCGTAATGTGTGATCTTGGGTGGTTTAAGGTGTTTTAAACCCAAGATCCTAACCAAGACTAGTTGGTGTAGTGTAACCTAGAAAAGAAAATGTTACTAGTACATTTTATTAGGGTTCATTTTAAAGGTTACTTGCTTACTCAAAAAGGTAGTGGGTGTGTGAGAGTGGTTATAATAGAGATGGAGTACTGAAAATGAAATATTACCACAAAACAAATCTTTTTCTTTTCAATGCAAGTCTTAAAATTCTGATCTAGAATGCATGTGCAAATGCAATTTTTAATCTTTCCAATACAAAAAAGGTAAAAATAAAGTCTAAATGTACAAAATTAAACTCAAAGCCTAAGAATGCAGTTATTCAAACCAATAAGTATGCAAAAGAAAACTTGTTCTTTTTTATGCAAAGCACTCTAAAATCTTTTAAGCCACTTGCAAGGTACTCTATTCAAAAAATAAATCAAAATTCTCTATGCTTTCCAAAGGTAAGAAACAAAACTAAAACTAACCTACTATCAAAGCAAAGCAAAGAAACTTTCAAGTTCTCTTTATGAAACAGTAAAAGCTACCAAATATGACTTTCAAATTCTTATTGATGTAAGCATGCCAAACATTGGGAAAAGAGTACAAAAACTACTTTTAGACCCAAACGAAGAAAATGACCTACAAAGAAGTATGGTTTGGTAAATTCAGGTCTGCACATAAACAATGCAAACAAGGTCTTGAACAACAGCCAAAACACTTGAGCTTTCACTACAAAAGAAAACTTAAAAGCATAAGGGAGGATAAAAAACCAATCTAAAAGAGAAATTTCACTCAAATAGATACAAACTGGGCCAAGAAGACTCAAGAGGTTTCAAATCCAGTGGAAATGGGACAAGCAGGTTCAGTCAGACTCAAATTAGGGTACAAAACACCAAACGGGTCCACAACCCCCCAACTTGGGTCAACAAGCCCCAAAACTTTCCAAACAAGCCCAAATTGATTAAAATAGGTTCAAATCATGAATGTAGGATCAGTACAAGGATGGGAGACCACTTACAGTGGTTTAACACAGACCTAAGGTCATCGAGGACCCCAAAAAATGCAGTCACAGCCCCCAAATTTGGGTCCACAACCCAAAAACTCAAAAAATCAAACCCAGATTGTGGGTGCTACTGTGTATGAGGCATACCAACGCCCATAGCAGGTTGGGCACCACTGTGTAGAGGAAAAGTAGCGTATGGGCGCTACTTTGCTTCACAACAGTAGCGTACAGGTGGGAAAAGTTGAAAAAAATGGGGTTAAAACCCCCCAACTGGGTCCACAAGGGTTTGCAAGGGCTGGGAAGGGTCTGTAAGAGCCAAGGAGGGTCAAACAGAGCCTACTAACTGATTCTAATCAAGAAAATGAACAAATACCATCAAACAAGACTGAAGAAATGACCTTGGATACCCCTAAGCAGTTAGGCTTTCCCCAGCGGAGTCGCCATTCTGCAGTTGCCTTGACCTCATGTGTCGGCCATTCCTTGGTGTCAGTATGTTTCATCATGTGTTCAGTCCTACTCCAAATCAGCTCATACCTGTTGAGTGTCCCTCGTGTTGGATGATGGAGGATGCATTAAGGCCTCCCTTCCAATGGACTTCTTCCCATCGACTTCAACTCATTGTGCTCTAGGAATGAAGTTTAGAGTTTCGGTTAGTACCTTGGGGATTGCAGTCATTAGTGGCAGTTTCCCTCGCTATTGGATAGATGGGAATACATCAATGTCTCCTGTCCGATGGATTCTTCAAGTGTTCGATGGCAAGACCATTTATTCACACTTGCTTGAATGTACTAGGTACCTTGGTTTCCATTTTCATTATTGGTGGACACCCTCACATTTGTTAACGGTATACATCAATGACCGGTAATCAAACGATACCTCCCATGTTCGACATCAACTCATTTATTCGCATGGATAGGTTTGTACCTTGGGTTGTTTTTGGATGAAAACCTTGGGATCCTCGATAGCATCACCTCATTTATGTTATCGACCAAGTTGCACAAGACTGAACCACACTTTTTTTGGCTCTTGATGAGACATAGATCTAGCTTGTTCTCTATGGCTATGTTCTCCAGTTTTGACATAGATCCACCTTGTATTTATGTGGCTATGTTTACACTTATGTTTTCCATGGATCCACGCTTGTATTTTAGTGGCCATGCTATATGCATCAGTATTTGGATCATTATTGTCTCGTCTTGGAGGTCATGTTCCACTATTTGAACATGGACAGTTACCCCAAGGATAAGTTTGTCTGACATTGCCTTTTCTTTCAGGTACTTCATTCGAGCCTATGATTCTTGGTTTCTCTGTTCCTCCATGATTCAACTCTTTGTTATTTATAATGTATTTCGGCCATCATTTCCCGCACTCCCTCTGACCTCATACATTAGGGGGCATATGTTATAGCTTGAAATGACACCTATCCGTCCGTGACGACACTTGCTTCCCTTGGTCGCATGACAACACTTCTTGAGATCAAGCATCAGTCACACAACAGGACACTTGTGGATGGAGGAGTAATTTGGGACACTAAAAATGGTTGAAATTACCTCATTCTTGACCCATTTGATGATTACAACCCTTACGAACATTTTTCCAGACCAAACCATCCCCTGAAAATGAGCAGAAAAACCTGTTTTTGGCCATTTTTTAACATGAGCACTGGTACACAGGCATGATAGTAGCGTGTGTACCCTACTCTAGTGTACAATAGTAGCACTCAACCCTCCTGAGCACTACTCCACTATGAAATAGTAGCATACACCCCTGTTTTGGTCAAAATCTCAAAATTTGAGTAAGTTAAGTTGGTTGGGAAACCTCCTGAGCGATTATAACTTCTTCTCCATTCCTCCAGCATAACAATATTGTAGACTTGGTCCCCTCACATGGCCCTTATACCCTCCTTATATAGTCAGTGAAGGATAGGAAAAGAAGTTATAACCGCTCAGGAGGTTTCCCAACCAACTTAACTTACTCAAATTTCGATATTTTGACCAAAACAGGGGTGTACGCTACTATTTCACAGTGGAGTAGCACTTAGGAGGGTTGAGCTCTACTATTGTACACTAAAGTAGGGTACACATGCTACTATCATGCTTGCGTACCAGCACTCATGTTAAAAAATGGCCAAAAACAGGCTTTTCTGCTCATTTTCAGGAGATGGTTTGGTCTGGAAAAATGTTCCTAAGGGTTGTAATCACCAAATGGGTAAAGAATGAGGTAATTTCAACCATTTTTAGTGTCCCAAATGACTCCTCCATCCACAAGTGTCCTATTGTGTGACTGAAACTTGATCTCAAGAAGTGTCGTCATGCGACCAAGGGAAGCAAGTGTCGTCACGGACGGAGAGGTGTCATTTCAAGCTATAACAATATATTGCTGACGGTGGTCTGAGGTCCCGCAGTCTATCATATATGTCGGTAGTAGTATCCAAAACGTCCTTTAATTTGGTAATCTCTTAGTCTTTTTTTGCTAATTCGTTTTGTGCCTCGGCCAATTTTTCTTGAAGCGCTGAATTCTTCTGCTCAGCCAGCCGTAGCTCTTCTACATGATGCATCTTCAGGATTTGAGTCTTCTCGGATGAGAACGGGAGAGGTGTGGGTTGGCTTCCTGGCCCAATCCTTAACATTGCTAGCTCATTTCTGAGCCTTTCCAATTCTGCCCGTGCCTCAGCGAGTTGGGTAACGACCTCGGGGCTTTCATTATGTTCTGGAGGATTCTCCTAGAGGTTGCCTTGCTTTTGTAAGCCCTGCTCTTCTTCTTTATAATCAGACAAAACTAGAACTTTGAAATATGGTTTATACCCTCAACTGGTCGAGCTCTGCCTATAGGCTCGAGGATTGCAATGATGGATGAGTGAGCGCATTAGCTTTGGTATGTTGCTTCTCGGGAATTCCGAGCGGTTCCTTATATGAAAAATCGTGGAATATTATGCAGCCTTACTTGTTGTCTTTCCGCACCTATCCTTTCCATCATTCCTGTACTTTCCTCTTTTAATCCCCTTTTTTTTTCATGATCGATCTCTGTATTCCCATGATCGATCTCTGTACCTCATATGGTGAAGGTTGCGATCATGATTTGTTGAGGGTGATGGGACTTCGGTAGAGGTCATGAGTTATTAAGGTGACGGGACTTAGGTAGCGATCATGACTTATTAAGTTCATTCGACCATGCCACTGATTTAAAATAGAAGTTGTCCTCAGCTGACTAGAAACGAATGTAGTGTGGGATAATGTTTTACCTTAAGAATAAAATAAAATCGTTCTAGAGATTACCTTGATATGTATGCGTACCTGTATTTATGATTGGTGCGTTCTTCATGCATGGTGGATTCTGTAGTAGATTTGGCGGTGTCTGCAGTTGATTTATGCATGTCAGTAGTTATGTGTGTGGGCTGCTTTTTCCTTTTTTCCTGTTTGTATTTGTTGAAGTGTCTTCTTTTGAAAATTGTGCCAGCTGTTGATACGACTTATGTGATGATGCTTCGTATTTGGATGATTTCATGGCTGTATGTGACTGGCTCTCTTGAATAACTTGCAGGCTCGCGTGAGTATGATATGTAATGTATCTGGCTCGTTTGAAGTGAATTGCAGGCTCGCTTGAATTGAATTGTAGGCTCACTTGAGTATGTCGAAAAAGAATGGAATGGCGTGTTTGAAGAATTCTGTAGTAGTTGATGACTGATTGCTGAATGTAGACGTGGATAGCTCGCTTGAGTGCTGATATGTAATGTATCTGGCTCACTTGAATAAATGGCAGCCTCGCTTGAATCAATTGCAGGATCTCTTGAAGTATGGTCAGGCTCGCGTGATGATATGGCAGAGTTTGAAATGAAGAGTGTGCTTGGATTGTTCCTGTAGTGGTAGATATTTATGTTGGCTTTCTTGAATGCATATCCGGCTCACTTGAATTGTGGATGATATTTTGCTTTGCAATAGTAATGCTGGATCTTTCATAGGGATATTCGTGGCCCTGTAATTTTCTGTTACTTTTTATGAACTTTTCATTCTCTTTTTTCTTTTCTTTTTCTTCTTTTTTCTTTCATTTTTTTCTCTCTTTTTTGTTTTTTTTTTTGTTGTAAATGAGTTGAATTTCACTGATTTGCAGCGTCCTCTATCAGCATCAATTGTTGCTGGTAGAGTACCTGTGTAAATTCTTCTTTTGATTGTGGTTTCTTGTAAAGTTTTAGGCAATGCCCATTCACTATCATGGGGAACTCTTCTTCATCAATTGTAATAATTCTCACAGCTCCATTTTCATAAATCTTTTGTATAATGTAAGGTCCAAGCCATCTAGTGGTTAGCTTCCCTTTGAATGTGTGAAATCTGGAGTCGTAAAGTAGTGCCCAATCACCTTCGTTGAACTTTTTATCCTTCAGATGTTGGTCATGCCATTTCTTTCTTTGTTGTTGGATGATTTCAGTATGTGTAAGTGCTTGTTGGAGGTGTTCATCCAGTTGATTTAGCTGTAGCATGCGTTCTTTTTGAATTTCTGATAGGTCCATATGTAAATCTGCTGCAATTCTCAATGTCTTTATTTCAAATTCGATTAGCAGCATGACCTTTTTTCCATAGACTAGTTCATAAGGTGTGAATCCTGTAGTTGTTTTCCATGTAGTATTGTAAGCCCAGACTACCTCACTAAGTCTGTCAGCCCAATCCCTTTTGTGAAGTTGGACAGTTTTTGTCAATATTCTCTCTAATTCCCTATTGGTTACCTCAGCTTGACCATTTGCTTAAGGGTGATAGGAGGATGACTGTCTGTGCTTTACATTGTTTCTTTTCATCAAGTCTTCAATTAAATTTGATGTGAATTGTGGGCCCTGATCAGAAACTACTTCTCTTGGCACCCTAAACCTGTGAAATATTTGCTCAGTAAAGAATTTGGCCACACTGGTTTCATTTGCAGCAGCCAGTGCTGCTACCTCTATCCATTTTGTAAGGTAATTAGTGCATACGAGGATGTAGCTTTTATGATTGGACTATGGGTTGAATGGGCCAACAAAATCAAATCCCCACTTTTCAAATGCCTCCAAGGAGATTTGTGGATGGAGTGGCATTTCTTGTTTTTGTGTTGGTTTTCCCATTCTCTGGCAATCATCACAGTGGGACACATACTCATAAGCATCTTTCTGGAGTGTTGGACAATAATACCCTATTTGCAAGATCTTGTAAGATGTCCTTTTTGCAGCATAGTGTCCTCCACAGGGTTTATTGTGGGTGGCATGCATTATGTCATGTACTTCATCTTCCCTAATGCACATTCTAAGTACTTGATCTGGTCCCTATTTAAAAAGCATACCCTCTATCCATGTATATGTGGCACTTTGCCTTATTACTTTTGTTCTTTTTTTATAACTGTAATGTTCTGGAAATTTTTCGGATACTAAATAGTTTGCTATGTCAGCAAACCATGGGCTTTTTATTGATATGGCAAAAATGTGCTCACCAGGGAAGTTATCTTGAACCAATTCGTTATCTTTTCCATGTGTGACTCGTGAAAAAAAGTCGGCTACCACATTATTTTTTCCTGGTTTATCTATTATAGTAATGTCAAATTCTTGTAGAAGTAGCATCCATCTAATAATTCTCGCAGTAGTATTAGGCTTGTTCATAAGATATCTGATTGATGAGTGGTCATTGTGGATAAAAATTTGGTATCCTGTGATGTAATGCCTGAATTTATTGATTGCATGTATGACTGCCAGAAATTCCTTCTCTGTGACTGTGTAGTTGAGTTCTGCCCCAGCCAAATTTTTGCTTATATAGTATATGGCATAGGGTTTATTTTCTTGTTCTTGTCCAAGCATAGATCTGATGGCTTTATCTGATGCATCTGTGTGGATGTGAAATGGAATTTCCCAGTTTGGTCCTTGGAGTACTGGTGTTGTGATTGTTTTATGCTCAATACTTTCAAAGGATGTCATGCAGTTGCTTGTCCATATGAACTCATTGTCTTTTGTGAGAAGTGCGAACATTGGGACAGCAATTCTACTGTAATTTTCAATAAACCTTCTGTAGTACCCTGTCTGTCCAAGGAAACTTGTCACATCCCTTTATTTGACAGGTGGTGGCAGCATTCTAATTACTAAGACTTTGGCTTGATCAACCTCTATCCCTCTTTGTGATATATGATGTCCTAGAACGATGCCTTCTTCCATTAACATCCTGCATTTGTCATTGCTTAGGCACAAGCTCATTTCAATACATTTTTTTAATACTAATTCAAGATTGTTCAATGCCTGGTCAAATTTCTGTCCATAGGGTGTGAAATCATCCATGAAGACTTCCATTTTTTCATTCATAAAATTGGAGAAAATACTCAATATGGCTCTTTGAAATGTTGTTGGGGCGTTACATAAACCAAAGGGTAGGACCCTATAGGCATAAGTTCCCCATGGGCATGTAAAGGTCGTCTTATCTTGATCAGCTGGGTGTATTAAAATTTGGTTGTACCCACTAAAACCGTCTAAGAATGAAAAGTACTTGTTTCCAGATAATGTATCTAGCACCTGGTCTATAAATGGAGGTGGAAAGTGATCTTTCTTGGTTGCTTTATTTAGCTCCCTATAGTCCACACAAATTCTCCATTCGCTTCCTTTTTTGGGTACTATAACTAGTGGTGAGACCCACTCACTATCAGATATTGGATAGATGAACCCTGCATCTAATAACTTTTGTAATTCCACTTTGACTATGTCTTTCAGTGCAGGGTTCAGCCTTCTTTGTGGTTTCCTGATAGGAGTAGAACCTTCTTTGATGTAAATGTAGTGTTTGCAGATATCAGGATGTATTCCTTTCATGTCTACATATGTCCATGCAAATGCTTTACTTTGTTCTTCTAGTATCTTCATTAATTTCCTTTCTTGCTCTAGTTCCAAATTGGAATTTATGTTGACTGTTTTGCCAGGGTGAATTTACACAATTTTTACCTTTTCAATCTATTCTTCCAGTACTTCTGTCCATAAGTCATCCATGTTCTATTTTGAACTGTCACCTGTTTCTGTGGAAAAAAATTCTTGAATAACATGATTGTTAGAAGATACATGTTGTATAAATCTATCTATATGGCCATCTTCATCTATTGCTTTTAGTGATATTGCAGCATCAATTGTTAGGATAGATCGGACGTTGTGATTTGGTGTGTTCTGGTAATCATCGGTCCAATTTTGATATTCTAACTCTGAAGATTTCATTGCTGGTGGGTAGATTGTGATTTTCTTTCTGGTATGTCCACTGGTGATTGTCATATTTCCTGATCGGCAACCTATGTAGGCATCTGCAATTGCTAACTAAGGTCTACCTAGTATATTTGGATAGTCACTAAGTTTGCTTTTGATTTCAATTATTATAAAATCAGCTGGGTATTCCCAGGATTCAATATTGATCATAATGTCTTCTAGCATTCCTTCAGGTTTCACAGTGGACGTGTTGGCTAGTTGGAGTACTGTTGTGGTTGGTCTGACCGTTGATTGGAGTCCCAGGTATAACATGGTTTCCTTAGTCATGACATTGATCGTAGCTCCCAAATCTATTAAGCTTTTATTTATTTGCTTGTTATTTATGGTGACGTTTAATACAGGACTACCAGGATCAAGATATTTAGGGTTTATTATGACACCCAGCATTAAATCATCCAATTGTCCCACTACATTTATAGTTTTTGGGTCACGCTTCCTCCTTCCTGGTTTCTTTAGGCAATTCTCTCTAATAAATTTGTTGCAGATGGGCACATCCCATATGGCTTGTAAAATCAGGATTTGGATGTTTAAGTGCTTGAATTCGTTTAAAATTGTATTCTCTTCCTCTTCTTTTGTACTTCAGACTAGTTTTTCTAGAAATGGAGGGTTTCTGTTGCGTGGGAGTGGTTGGGTTTCATCCTCAAGAGGTCCTGGTTCATCTGGATGCTGAACATAGGGTTCTGATGTTTGGTCTTGAGCTTCAGGTTGTTGGATGTTGTGCGAGGATGTATTCTGCAACGTTTTTCCAGATCGCAGGTTTATTTCTATGGTGTCTACAACATAAGTTGGGAATTGTGTGATATCAACATTATAAGCCTGTTGCTGTTGTGGAGGTCTGTTATTATTAGGATTTGGGATTGGTTGGGATAGAATGGGTGGAGGTCTGGGGGGTGGCTGAGGCTATGGGGGTGGCATAATAAGTGGCTGTTGTAATGGCACCCTCCAATTTGATGGATGGGATTATTGATTTGTATAATTTGTGGTGGTTGGAAAAGGTGGGGGGTATTGAGGATAAGACGGTGGATAATACGGTTGTTGATAGGATGGTTGATATGTTTGTTGATTTTGTTTCCATTGGTTTTGATTTGGCTGTGCTTGCCATGGAGTTGGTGCAAAGTTCCAATTCGGTTGTCCTTGATTATAGTAGGCTTGATTGCTCTGTTGATATGGTCTAACAAAATTATTCCTCCTCTGATTTATAAAACAAAGTTGTTCTATTGCTCCTTTAGCTGCTGGGTCTTGAATAGCTTCCTTACATGAAGGTAAGAGGGGACATTTATCAGTGGAATGGTCGTCAGTGCAGAGACCACATACTTCTATTGTGTTCAAGGTGCACTACCCCTTCTCATGCTTCTTTTTACAACGAGGACAAAATACTGCCAAGGCTTGGTTAATTTCATCATGTTTCTTTTTTATTTGAAGAGCATCAAGTTGCATGGCTAGAGATTGTAGTATGTCAGTCTTCATGTCGTCTAGTAGGTTTCCTAAATCAGATTTTGTAAGTGTTGGTCTTGAAGATGTTGATCCACCAGTAGTTGTGTGTGTATCCCTTGTCCCATTCTTAGTTTTCCTAGATCTAGAGTAGTTTTTGAATATTTGCAGGATCTGGTCAAAATATTTTTGGAATATATCTCCATCTCCTAGAAGATTTAAGACTTCAAAATTCTCTTCTTTTACACATCTAAGAAGGACAAGTTTTAGTGATTCAGGATCCAAGGTGCAATGACTGGCTCGTTTGTAGCTAAGTTGAAATCTTTGGGCATAATCTTCTAATGACTCTCTTTCTCCTTGTTGCATCCTAAAGATTTCATCCCTAGTATCGTTGGCCTTGCAGTAGTCCCTATATTTTTCTAAGAATGCCTGTTTCATTTGATCCCAGCTAAAGACACTATTCCCTTCAAGGCTGAACCATCGAAGTGATAGGTCTTTCAGTGTGGAAGGAAAAAGCCTTAGCTTTTGTGCATCAGTAGTGTAATCAAATGATCTGCAAACTACCTCGAATTCAAACAGGAATGTGTCAAGATCTTCTGAAGTCAAACCATGGAAGTTTGGTAGATTATTAGGATTGATGTTCTTCATCCTGACATCTCCAAGAGGTATGCTAATGGGAAAGGTAAAAATCTCCCTAGGTTCCTCCTCTTTGTTTGCCATTGTGGTGTTTGAGCTAGAACTAGCAGTGAAGTTGCTTCTGTTTGAATCGTATGTGGAGTCAATTTCGTTTTCAGAGTGTAGAAATTCAAATTGGGAATGGTCAGAACTATTATTACCGTTGTTGCTCATGGAATGTTTGGGCAGAAAATGGCCAAACCTATCCCTTGGCCGATGAGGCATTCATTGGTAAGAAAAGTATTTATGTTTTTGTTTTATATGATTTTTTTGTTTTATATGATTTTTTTGTTTTCTTTTTGTGTTGTTTTTAGGTGATGTCTCCTAAAATATTTAGCACCTCCCTGAAAACGGCGCCAAAAAGTGGTGAGCTCCCAATATGGATGCCTAATGAGGGTAGTTGTACTAAGAGCCTACTTTAAATGTCAACCCAGGGGACATACAAACTTTAGAGGTGCAGGCACTATCTGTGCTCTTATAGGATAATCTTGTCACGGTTGGGTGTCGGTATCAATGTTCTACGGGTTGCCTACTCAATATGTAAAACTGGTTATACTAGGGAATTAAATACTGGAAAGCAATAAATCTATTTTAAAGAATTAAAGTACTGAAAGCAGTAAATCTATTTTTAAAGAATGAAGATACTAAAAGCAGTAAATCTATTTTAAATAATTAAAAAGCTGAAAAATGGAAGAGACAATCCTATGAATTTACTTAATGCAGAATGGTAAATCTAGAAAGTGAAATGCCATAACAGATCTATTCTAATATTGGAGAAAACAAGGTCTATAATTACTTTATGCATAAAACTAGAGTTCTGATCTAAATCGTTAAATACCAAAACTAAGATTGAAGTGCGATCGTTTCATGCTACACATCTATTACTAAGAAGTCAAAGCAATTAATCATGATAGGAAACATTTCATAAACCTCAGATCTAAACCGTGACTTTTGAAAGCAAAGCTAATATGTATGTAATCGTTTGTTAAAATGTGCGTTTGGAAGAAACCAGCTACAGGACTACTGAAACCGTTTTGTTGTACTACAGAACGTATTATAAATTACTATAGAACTAATACATCATTCAAGCGCTTCCATATGCAATATAACTTTCGTCAATGTAAAACACATAATTGGAAAATACCTGAAAATGGAAATCCCATGACTTACGTGTTGGAGGGGCCCTCTCCAACCCATACTCAGGAGAGAAAGAAACTTATAAACCCTGGCTGGAATTTAACATCAATCTCTTATTAAAATATAAAATCCATGTCTTCACAAAGTTCTGCAACTTCACAGTATCTCAATAGTGCAGAAAACTTAAAACGATGTTTCTCCAAAAATATCAACAGAGGCCTCTCGCTACCTGAGAGGTCCATATTTATATGATTCTTAATGTTGACCCTAACTAACTGTCTAAATGTCGATTCTCCTTGAACAGGAGTGTGTTCTCTATAAATCATGAAACAGGGTGTCGAGCTTGGTGATCCTTCAATCTTCTACGCGTTCATCCTTTAATGCCCCTGAACCTACTCAATCACGCTTGGTTTCCATAGAATTAGTTTATTGAATATGAATTTTAACATACAAGAATAATCATCAAAAACAATTTCATTAAATAATTAAAGTAAAACATTTTCCCCACAAATGAGTGTGTTTCTTCGCCATTGCTTGAGCTTGACTGCGGGAAAAAGGTTTATCAAATACCTGAAAATTGGACTCATCAGGTACACCCTTTGATTCCATCTCTCTTGGTGCTATAAATGTTACCTCTCAAATAAGATCACCTCTTAAGAATGTAGGGATTCTATGGAAACCAATTCCATGTTTAATGATAAATCCTCCATACTAGATGTTGTCGAATAGTTTATGGAACCAATGCCTCCCATGGATTCTATACCACCTATAAAAATATGATACACTATTTTAGATCATGATCTTATGTGGATGTAAATCATTAAATTTCCTTATTCTTTATCTCAGGTCCATCATCTTGGTTACTTTAAAGAAACATTTCCAATTAGTATCTACAAAACAATGATGGGGAAAATTCCATTTCCCTTATTAGACCCATACCATGGAACCTATGACACAACACATACTCACATTGCACTCTTTATGGGATCCATAATTATAGCTCCTTTTATCCCATGTCCCCAAACATCATCCAAATACAAGCCACATGGCCTAATTGAAACAATCCAGCAAGTAACTTCATTTTTTTATGTGGGGAATCCCCTTTATCTTTAGTCTCTTTGGTTACCCCCCAATACATGTTGACCTAAACTTTTTCAAGGAGTTTCATCTTTGGGAACCCTTCATTCATTGGTCTCCTTCAAGGAGTGCCATATTTGGGAACTCTTATTTTGATGAAATCCTTCAGGGAGTGCCATATTTGGGAAATATTCACTCCCTATCCTCCTTTAGGGAGTGGCATATTTGGGAACCCTTAGTTTCCTAGCCTCCTTTAGGAAGTGTCATATTTGGGAACCCTTATTTCTCTAGCCTCCTTCAAGAAGTTCCATTTTTGGGAACCCTTAGTTCCCTATCATCCTTTAGGGTGTGACATATTTGGAAACCTCTATCTCCTTGGAATCCTTCAAGGAGTATTGTCTTTGGGAACCAGTTTTTCCCTGGATTCGATTATTTTTTATGGGAACCATTAGTTCCCTAGCCTCCTTCAAGGAGTGTCATCTTTTAGAACCCTTAGTTCCTTGGCCTCCTTCAAGGAGTGTCATCTTTAGGAACTCTTCATTCTTTTTCCTCCTTCATGGAATGTTATCTTTGGGAACCCTTAGCTCCCTAGCCTCCTTCAAGATTTCCATCCTTGGGAATACTTTGTTCCCTAGCCTCCTTTAGGGAGTGCCATATTTGGGAATCATTTGTTCACTGGCCTTATTTAGAAGTGACATCATTGGGAATCCTTCATTTCCTGGCCTCCTTTAGGAGTTCCTTCCTTGGGAATCCATTTTTCCTTGGCCTCCTTCAAGAGTTCCATCCTTGGGAATCATTTATTTCTTATCATCCTTGAACAGTGCCATCCTTGGGAATCCTTCATTCTCTGGCCTCCTTTAAGAGTTCCATCCTTAGGAAGCATTCATCCCCTAGCCTCCTTTTGGGAGTGTCATCTTTTGGAATCCATCATTACCTAGCCTCTTCAAAAGTGACATCATTAGGAATCCTTCATTCCCTTTCCTCCTTCAAGAGTGTCATCATTGGGAATCCTTTATTTTCTAGCATCTTTCAAGAGTTCCATCATTGGGAATCCTTCATTCCTTGGCCTCCTTCAAGGAATACCATCCTTGGTAACTATTCATTCCCTATCATCCTTGAGGGAGTTATATTTGAGAATACTTCATTCCATAGCCTCCTTCGAGAGTTTTTCCATTAATACTTCATACTTCATCTGGGACAAATTTTTCGATGGCATCTTTTAATGCATATATCCTGAACTAAATCCCCTCGGGGCATTTTTTGATTAAGTAAAAAAACAAAAATTCATGTGCACCTTTATGCTATGGTATTTGTTTACATGTATGTAGGACATGACCACAAGATATTTACACATCAATCACAAACCCCCCCCCCTGTATCATTTCACAACTATGCATATAGATAGATGCTTCCATTTTCCTATATTACATATACATTGTTGGAAACCCTATGCAATAAATTGTAGGACACCCCCCATTTGGGAAAGTGGTTTTCCTTTTTCCACCTATTTCATTCACCCTTCGCTAATGGTAGTTAGCCACCCTTACATGGGTTCCCTATTTTAGTAACCCTTTTATTCTTGGAACCCATGTTGAATTGTATCTCCATAAGATTGGGAGTCTATGTAATCTATATTTCCAAAGTTACAACTCATGTTTCTCCTCAAATTTTCGCATTGCATCTACCCCTAGACTCCCCAACAGTACTTAGCCATGGTTAGTATATCACATTCAGTATTATAAAGTATCACAATCCTTCTATGTCATCCATATTGCATCATCAATTTGCATTTATGAACCTCTATTTCATCCACCCCCAAATAAAATTCCAAGGATTCCCCATCCTTGCTTAATTTCATCAAATATTATTATTTCAAACATTTTATTGTACATGTTAGTCACTTATTTCCTTACCTACCTCAAATTTCCCCAATAGCAAAAATTCAAGTATGCTTCTATGTATACTCTCAACTGGTTCGATTGTGCTTCTCAATACAACATTCACCTACTCAATTGTCCTTCTTAGCACAACACCGGTATAGTTGGAAGCACCTCAAGTTGCCTTATTTTAGAGCATCTACATTAATGTCCCCAAGATATTCCCAATACCTTTTTCTTCCACCCACCCACAATAATCAAACTCCATTACTTAACCTACATTAATCACTATTACCCTTAATGGCCAATCAAAAATGTACAAAGCTATACACACTATTGAATTGTCCCCTTTTGCACACGTTGGATTGCTATTGATCCTTCATTTCATATTTGTGTGTCAGTGCTGCCAACACCACCTTGCCATTATTCTCTGAACTAGGGACATCTCAAGTCCATCACATTTTTCTTTCCCATTTAATTATCACTTTGGTTAGCTATGCATGTCACATGGTATTTTATATCTTGTGCTAGTTTCCAAATACTTCCCTATGTGTTTTTTCCAACGAAATTTATGTGATCAAATTCAAAATCTTCATTCTAGGGGATTCATCTAATGAATTAATGGTATAACTTGGTCCCACTTTCAACATCATCAAGTCACCTCAAACCAAGAAATGAGAGACCTCATTTCTCTTTTTCATAGTAGTTTCTCACGTTCTTAAGTACAACTCTTCATTGCACCATTGATATTTATACATATATATGGTCATTATGTATCAATTATTTACTGCAAATCCCCACACATGTATGAGTTGTTTTCAAACCTTATGAGGTATCTTACATTCAGGTGTTTCCCCACATGTGGAAATTAATTTTTCTAGATTCCTATACATGTGTGAGTTTCCCCAACCTCATGACGGAGTTTCCCTTCATGCATCTCCCCATGTGTCCTAGTTGGTGTTACAACTTTACACATCAATGCTAGATGACTAAGATGCAAAGTAGAAGTTTCCCTTTAATCAACTCCACATATCTTCTTTTGTTCAGACGTCATCCTATTCTTGCACAACACATATACTTAATTCACCAGTGATTGTCTTGTGTCTAACCCTCGACTTGCATCCCATTTTCTCTAACTATATAATCTCCTAATTATTTTATTTATGTACTCTGACATTGATTCTTCTCTTCCATTGTCCCAATTGTGTACTCTATCATGGCCCCTTCTCTACCATGATTATGCATTTTTGTACTATCAACCTAGCTACACAAATTCTTGGTTACTCTTGTATAATATTGAGACATATTGACAAGTATGTATATACCCTACCTATCTCTATTGAGATCGCATTCACTACTCACCACTTTGGTTTGTTGTTTGTCTAGGTGATCCTCCCAGGCTCTCTACAAGGGAATTTATCCTTCTTAGATTGCTCCACTGCTTCCTTCGTAAATCTCCTTTTCTCAAAGAAAAGAAACTATGATGTATTTTGGTCATATGATGAGCTCCTAACCTCATACATTAGGGGGGAATAGCTATTAACGTAATATCACTCCCATGTACTGATTAGGACTCTTTCTTACCCTAACACAATCACTAGATGCATAACCCACACCATTAGTACCTCCATCCCATAATGTGGCCTCTCTTAAAAAAATTGACCCTCCAAAGACCCCCTTTTCAGCAAAGTTTGACCCTCAAGAGGACCGTCTCTCAAAAATGTTGTCCCTCAAGAAGATAGTGCTGAAAAACCCTCAATAAGTGTTCTCCCAACATAGAGTATCCCCCAAAATATTGTGACACCCCTAAAAAACCCTAAATTTTTTACTTTCATGATTATTCCCTATAATCAAGGCATATTTCCACCTAATTTATGTGTATGAAAATCCAAAAGAAGTAGTTATGAGGTGTTAAACTCCTATGATCATTATCATGTGTGGAGTTAGCTCTTTGTTCAAACTAAATCAACTACTCTTATCATCAATATGTATGGAGTTAGCTCTTTGTCCAAACTAAATCTAAGTCAAAGAGATAATTCTTTATGGATTCTCATCAAAAACTATAAAGATACCATTTTGGGTCACACTATAACAATCCCATTCAAGTCAAGGTTATACTAGTATTTTAATCAAGATAGTTGGAGACCACTTCTTCATGTCTCCCTCTTATAGCCTCCATCTACCAAGGAAAGGAGCCAAGAGCATTCAAGGAAGCAAATAAATATCCCAATGGAGTGGCATTGTAGACCACCTTTATTACATCAATATACTCTTAGGTGTGTATATTGTAAAATTTCCATAGTCATTGGTACGCTAATGTAAAGAATCCAATTATTTTTGTGCATGATCTTGTTATTTTGACAATTTTCTTGTAAGTTTATTCATAGTTATGATTGCATGTTTATATTAATGAATGTTTTTTTTCTTTAACTCTTATAGTGTATGTGATCTAAGTCACAACCCTTAGACCATGGATTTTGCTAACCCATGTTGTAGGAATCCTTGAAAAATGGATATGATGGAAATGAGGGTTAAGGATTCCAAGGTGATATATAATGTTGAAAATGCTCGTGAAAAATTAAGTGAGAAAAAATAGTGGTGTAGGAAAAAATTACCAATGATTAGGGTTGGATCATTGATAGAGAATACCAAAGATAACTACTCAAACTTTCCAAATTAATTACAGAAAAAAAGGATGAAGGAAATGAATGAGTAAAAGAACCTCTATCCAATTGGATTGTCCCTTTTGTTTTATTCTGTGATCCATCCAAATGAAGTCTTAAATACTCTAATTGTTTCCAAGAAGACTACGCACAAACAATAAAACACCTTCCTCAAATAAACCTTGATGTTGATGAAATAAAGGCATTCATAACTAACTAATTTTAACTAAAATCAAATCATTAGTACCTCCTCAAATCATATAATTCATTATTAATCAATCAAACCAATTGAAATATAGTTTGGGGGTGTGGGGAAGAGAGATATTCATATATTAACTGAATGTAAAAATAGTAGTTACAATGAAATACCTGATTTTCTAGTGGTGTGTTCATCCCTAGAAGTCTAGATTCCTCCATCTTGGACCACTTATAGACTCTAATTCTACTTCCAACTCACTTATTCAAATATGTGGGAAAATCAACACGGTTTTATATCCAACTCTAGAAAAAATCATAATTCTTGGAAACAACGATTTCTAAGAGAATGCTTCGTCATAAAATTTAGGGCTAAACCTCTAAGAAATGCTCCATCATAATGGTGTTTGAAATGGTCAGTTTTATGCAACAAAATTCCAAAAAGAGAAAGAAAATACCATAAATAGATAAAAAAGAGTACTCCACAAATTTGATAAATAAAATAGATGAAGAACAAGCCTCTTCGAGGGGGAAACCTCATTATACAATGTACTAAGTACACAAGACAAGACAAGACGAGATACTCCAAATGAAAAGGTATCCTTCCTATATATAGGAGACTAAGAGGTACAATTCCAACTAACTGACCCAAGTCGACGTAACAATATAACCATACTAATGACAATTACAACTAATGGACCAAATCTGACATCAAAACTAAGGTAATGCACCACAATATAGGGGGAAATGTTCCCACATTTAGGGCTTAGCATGCCCCTCCCCTTCACATAAGTGTTGTCCTCAATGCTTGATTAGTTTCAGATTCCTCTGTATGAAGGACTCATCTTCCCATGTCGAATCTTCAACCGGTATGTTCTTCCACTTGATGAGGTGCTCTGTAATAGCCTGATTTCATAGCTATTTGGTCCTTGTTTCAGTGATTTTTTTAGGTTCCAATATGACTTTTTTGTCTTCATCAAGCTCTGGCAATATTGTTTGAATTGGGATCTTCTCTGCTATTACCTTCTTTAAGCAAGAAACATGGAAAATAGGATGTACTCTTGAGGATGAAGGGAGATCCAATTTGTAATCCATACTACCAATCGTCTGCAACACTTTATAAGGACCATAATACTTGGGTTCTGATTTATTGTCCTTATTTAGTTGCTTGAGATACATCTTCTTGTAAGGTTGTAGCCTCAGAAATACCCAATCCTCTTCTTCGAAACTCCTTTCACTGCAATGTTGATCATCTTGTTGTTTCATCCTATTTTTTGGCATCGCTAGGTTGTCCTTAAGTATTTGGAGAACTTCTTGTTGGTGCTCTATGTGATCTTCCACGGCTTGAAATTTAGATTTTCCTTTTAAGGGAGATGTGATAGATGGAGGTTGGTACCCATAAAGTGCCATGAATGGAGACATTTTTTATGATGTGTGGAAGGAAGTATTGTACCACCATTCTGCCAAAGACAACCATTTCACCCAGTATTTTTGTTTATCGGATGCAAAGAAACAAAGATATACTTCCAAACACTTGTTCACTATCTTAGTCTTCCCATTAGATTGAGGGTGATAAGATGAACTTTGAGCCAATTGGGTACCCAAAAAAGAAAATAATTCAATACAAAATTTTTCAATGAAAAATGGATCTCTATCAGTTATAATAATCTTTGAATTTCCATGTAACTTCAAAACAGTTTCCATAAAGGCTGCATCTTCTGTACTTGCATTAAAAGCATGAGAGAGTACACAAAAATGTGTATACTTCATGAGACTATCAACAAACACCATAATAACATTATTTCCTTCTGACTTGGGTAAACCTGTGATAAAATCCATGGAGACTTCCTCCCAACGTTGGCAAGGTATGTCTAATGGTTGTAGAAGTCCTGGGGTCTTAACTATTTCCCCCTTATTTTGTTGGCAAACCAAATATTTGACCACGAACCTTTGAACATCAACTTTAAGACCTTCCCCAAAAAATTATTTCTTGACCCTGTGGTAAGTTTTCAGGAATCTGGAGTGCCCACCTATAGGAGAGGTGTGTAATTTTGAGAGGACCTTTTGTTTGAGTTGGGAGTTTTTGCATAAATTTAAGCGATCCTTATACCATAGTGAATCATTTTTCCACACAAAATTATCTAATACACTAGAATTGTTCTGTATATTTTGAATGATCATCCACACAGATAGGTCATTTTTCCATTCTTCCCTTGCTACTACTACCCAATATGGATGTGGAATGGAAATTGCACAAAGTAATGCCCCTACATATTCATCTTTTCTGGAGAGCGCATATGCTACCACATTATGTTTCCCTTTTCAATAGATGATTTCAAAGTCATATCCCAACATCTTGGTTACCCATTTTTGTTGCTCTTCTGAAGATAGTATATGTTCTAGGAAGTATTTAAGACTATCATGATCTATTTTGACCTTGAAGTGCCTACCTATTAGGTAAGTACGTAATTTCTTAATAGCATGTACTATTGCCATCATTTCCTTCTCATAAATAGGATTTTGTAAATTATTTCCCTTGATTGTATGACTTGTGAAAGCAAGTGGGTGTCCTTCTTGCATTAGAATAGCACCAATGCCATTTCCTAAAGCATAACATTACACAATAAAGGTTTTTGTGAAGTCTAGTGTGGCCAAAATAGGAGCTTTGCACATTGCTTGTTTAAGTTGTTCAAAATATTGAGTGGCATCTAGAGTCCAATAAAATGCATCTTTCTTCAATAATGTTGTTAGAGGCATTGTTATTCTTCCATAGAACTAAACAAACTGACAGTAGTTCCCTATCAGACCCAAGAATCCTCGAATATTCTTCGGGGTTTTGGGAATCGGCTAGTCTATCATGGCTTTGAATTTTGTTAGGGTCTACCTTGACACCTTGATGATTTACAATATGACCCAAATACTCTACCTCCTTCACCCCAAAGAAAAATTTGGAAGGTTTTGCATATATTGTTGCTCCTTTAGTAGTTGTAGTACCCTATCAACATTTTGAACATGTTCTTCTTGAGACTTGTTATAGGTTAGTATATTATCAAAGAATACTAGCACAAATTTTCTAAGAAAAATCTTGAAAATGGAATTCATCAAACCTTGAAATGTAGAAGGCACATTCGTGAGACCAAATGGCATGACCAAAAATTCATAATGACCTTCATGATTTCTGAATTTTTTTTGTGGATGTCTTCATCCTTCATTGTAATTTGATGATACCCAGAACGAAGATCCAACTTTGTGAAGAAAATTGCTCCATGTAATTCATCTAACAATTCATCAATGGGAATGGGAAACTTATCTTTAATGGTGATATTGTTGAGATCTCTATAATCTGTACACATATGCCATGATCCATCCATCTTGTGTACCATTACCACTGGTGCAAAGTAAGAACTTTAGCTAGACCTAATTATTCCAGCCTCTAACACTTCTTCAACCATATGCTCAATTTCACTTTTCTGGACATAGGGGTATATGTAAGGTTTGATGTTAGTTGGAACACTTCCTGGAATTAAGTGAATAGCATGATCAAAATCTCAAATAGGTGGAAGACCTTTTGGAATATCTTCAAATACCTTGGGATGCTTATTAATGACCCTTCGGAGATCTAGCGAAATAGGAGGCTTACATGTTTGAACATCTAATGAGCATAATTGTGCAATTACACCTTGATGTCTCTTTTTCATCAAATTTTTCATACCGTTAGAGCATATCACCTTTCTTGGTTTCCCTATGATACCTTTTAACTCATATTCATTTCCTTCCCATAAACATTTCTTGAAAAGCTTTTGAAAAATAAAATCCACAACTCCCAATGATTGTAACAAATCCTAAGACAACATCAGCACCACCCATTGAAATAGCAATCATTGGACTATTCAATACATATTCCCCCATAGTCAGATTGATATTATGGCATTTCCCTGAGAAATTGATAGTTCCCCCATCTGCAATCATTACTTGAAACTCTGGTGCTAGATATGCAAATCAATTTAGAACTTTTGCTAATTTATAGTGAATGAAATTATGAGTACTACCAAAATCAATCAACCATGTTACCTTTTTATTTTTGATAAATACTTCGATATTGAGATTTTGAGGAGTGCTAATTCCATCCAATGCATGACAGGATATGGTGGGAGTAATCTCTTCTAAAGTGGTATCTTAGATTTCTTCATCTGGAGATGGTTCTTGTTCTTTTTGTTCTTCCTCTTCAAAATATATGTAAAAAAATTTATTCTCACCACACTTATGTCCCTTACTATACTTTCTATCACAATTAAAGCATAGGCATTTTTTTGTTCTTTCATCTATTTGTTGAGGTGTCAACCTTTGAGGTTGGTTAGAAGAAGGAACATTCTTCGCTCTATATGTGTTGGAGGTGGCCTTTCTAGTATCCATCGTCATATTTTTACCTCCAACCTTCCTTTCTATCATGAAATACTTCTCTAAGGATGGTGGTTCAAAGAGACGCACCTCATGTTGAATGTTATCCTTCAAGGTTCCAATAAAGAGATCCAACAAATTATCTTCTGAAATGTTCTTCACTCAAAGAGTTAGCTTCATAAACTGCTTGATGTGCTCTGTAACTGGACCTTTTTGCTTAAGATTTATTAACTAGTCAGTAAATAAGGTGTTTCTATTAATATCCCCATAATGTGCAATCAATTCTTTTGTGAATATAGACCAAGATATAACAGATTCCTTTTTTCGGTCAAAAATACACCGGTACCATACAAATTGATCAGGATCTAAATATAATGATGCAATAGTTGCCTTTTGCAGAGTTGGAACCTGGTGCAGATCAAAGAATTGATCCATCTAGAATATACATGTTATTCTATCATTGCCATCAAAATTTCTCATGTCAATCTTGGGAAGTTGGGTACCTCTTGGTGACCATCCCTAATAATTTCCATTATGGGAATGCTTATTATCCTTGTCCTCCTGAGTACCCTGGAGCACATTGTCATGTACCCACCTGCTGACCCAATGCAAGGCAGGAAACATGATGGAAAACTCGGGGCTTTTACATCATCTCAGCCCAATACTAAATTCATATAAATAATAAATGGGTGTGCAGATGTAAAACAATCAAGTATGCACAGCGGAAACAACAACATTCACACACTCTTCATATGCATTCAACATATCAATAATCAGTCATTAATTAAACATTGTAGGAGTAAATACATAGGCAGAAACACTTATCTCCATTGCAATTGTCCCAAGCAACTAGCTATGTCGCTGCAACGTTCCACCCAGCCATAGGCTCTTCGACAGCTTATACTGAGTCCGTCCGAAGGCCACCCCCGAGCTGGGCATGATTCTCACAAGGGAAAAGGGGACATTCACGCTCACACACAGTCCATTAACCGATTCATTTTAGCCAAGCCAGTCCAACTGGGTTTATCAGGCTACAATTGAACCCTGGAGGCTTACACTCAAGCTCAAGCCATGGATACCCATACCCAACACACTCTTCATTCACACAGTAAGCACAAACAGGGCAAGGATACACATTTTAGACAATGGGAACTACAAATAAGATGGCCATCGGTTTTCCCAAAAACGTTCCCAACAAAAACGGATTGTGGGATGGGGCAAACAACCCCCGGGAGGAAAAACGATTTCTTCCCCAATATCTTAGCCTTCAACAGTCCAAAACGGTCTCTATTGAACCCCCCATTCGTTTTCCCCTCTTCCCCACTGGTATACAACACAGAAAAACGCCCTTCTCTGCTAGGGAAATGAAGAAAACGTTTTCCACATGCCTGGAAAACGCCCAGGTAGTTCTCAACTCGTGACGGAGGAAGAATGGTCATGGATTAAGGCTTGGAGAGAAATTTCGTGGCTCTCTTCTTTCCCAAGGAGACCAACACGATTTCCCATGAAGGGTGGCTTTCCCATACCCGAATTTGGACAGCCATACCTCTCCCTTCCCAAGGCATTAACTACCCCAACCAACTCTTGGGAGAAATCAATGGTTTGGTACAAAAGTCAACATGGGTAGTTGAGGGTTTGATGGGTTCCCTCATTGACACTTGGCTTGAATCTATTGGTTCAAGGGTTTGAATGTTTTCCCTCCCAATTCCTTGTGAAATCATGCCCCCATCTCTTTGTTGCATTGCATAGCTAGTTGTGGGTATTTTTATTAAAATGCATATTACATGATATTTGAATTTCCAATGTGCATTGCCAGCACGCAACCCATATGCATCACTAAATCGATGGCGGGGGGCCTTGGCCTTGAGCTCCTCACCATGATTTCATAACAATATTACATCATTTATAATGTTAATGCTATGGGGTCAAACTGGGGACATTACACACATCATCGCCTATAGGGAGAGTATCCTTTGAATTTTGGATGAGCTTAGCATTATTTTTCATAGTTTCGTCCATATGTCCCATCAACTTCTCCTCTAGAGTAAGTAAATCGACTGTTTTCACATACCCTTTCACATTTTCCCCCAGCTTGGACATTTGAAAAGATAGGTCTTCCATTTCATCGTACGTATGGGATGAATCCTTAGGTGGTTTGAGTGGAGTGTTATTTTTTACACTACCCTTGGGGGGGATTTTGAACAATAGAAATATATATTACACCCTATGATTCACCTCCAATAGATCCTTATACTAAAAATTATTCCAATTTAAAATGGTGTACCTTTATCAACCCTGATTTGAAGATTGTGTTTCTAGCCGACCTTCAAACTGAGATATATATGCAATTTTAGACCCTCTAAGTATGAAAATCCTTCCTGAAGTAGCTTGATATCTCCTCTCTACAATTCTGTAGGTCTGACCTAATTCTGAAATGCCAGTAGAAATATATGGCAAATATCCCAAGGCTTGTTATTTTCATTCCTTTCAGAAGAGTGAACTTGTATGGAATTCCACATGTCCAATATTTTATAACCAAGTCAAAAACGGATACCACTGATACCTTGGTATGTCTTCTTTCTTATTCAACAAGTCTCACTCAATTTGTATCTTTCATTCCCTAGATATAATAGTTTTACCCAGCACACATGTTTGAGACTAGTTTTTGGACTAGTCATAAACCCTAACTTCAAATCCAAATATATACGAATAAGTCAGGGATCGGGATCTGAAACTTATACCATGGATATCTAGGCATGTTTTCTAGATGGGTTCCAAGCCTCTCTGTCTGAAATCTTGTAGAAAAAAATTTATAGTGAATGTTCCAAGATGGCTCATTTTGAAGCACCCGGACCCAAGGAAAGAACTCCGATACCAAATTTTATGCAACAAATTTCCAAAAAGAGAATGGAAATTCCATAAATATATCAAAAGAGTACTCCATGACTTTAATGAATAAAATATATGAATATAAATCTGCTTCGATGGTGAAACCTCCTTATACAATGTAATAAGTACACAAGACAAGATACTCCAATTGAAAAGGTCTCCTTCCTATATATAGGAAACTAAGAGGTACAATTCCAACTAAATGACCCAAGCCGACGTAACAATATAACCATACTAATGAAAATTAAAACTAATGAACCAAAGCTGACATAAAAACTAATGTAATGCACCACAATATAGGGGGGAATGTGCTCACATTTAGGGCTTAACAGTTAGTGTCCCTTCTCCAACATATGAACCCATTTTATACTCTTGAAAGTTAGTTAAGTTCATTAGTAATGGATTTTGGGTTGCATAGGTGGAAAAATCCCATAAATCCTTATCAAGAGTGTGAAATTATTGTGCATTTATAATTTTTTATAATTTTTGGAATGCATATTCTCCTTTCTTTAAGGAAATGAGTGTATTACCTCATGTATATACATGTTTCTTTATGGAAAAGAGAATATACAAGATTAAATATCATTTTTAACATATTTTGTCTATGGATCAAAGATAGGTGATGGAATGTATGTTGGCCAACAAGGAATTAAAGGTTAATGATGACCAAATAGTGATATAACCATTAGGTTGATAATAGTTTCCCTTGGATGTATGAGGTTAGGAGTAGATTATATGGATGAAATGCATAACATGTTTATGTCTCTTGAATCCACAAGAAAAGAACCACATAAGTGAGGAGTGAAAGTTGTCAAAAGTGGGGGACAACTACCAAAGGGCCATGGAGACCCACTTGCAAACAAGCAACCAAAAGGGTAATATGTATATATATAATATCACCATGAATGAGGCATGCACCCCTAGGATGGTATAAGTGTCTCAATACAATATGGGATCACATCACCATGGGGATAGATCGAAGTATGAAAAACTACCATAGTACAATACATCATAATAACTAGGGCCATGAGGGACCCAATCCAAGTACTTAAAAGTAGTCAACATCCCATGTAATCTAAACACATAGGCAGGAACAACAACATATGGAGAGATGTTAGATCACATCAATTGAATCTTGATAAACATTGGAGGGGTCTAAGATATAGAAAAATTTGTAAGATAGGAAGCTCATCACAGGTGACTTGAATATTGTAAAATAATGTAATACCCTAGTTTTGACCCTTGGAATGTATTAGACCGGATTATGTAAATGATGTAAATATGCTACTAAAGGTTCCTAGTGCAGATCTCAAGGCCAAGGCCTAACTAGTGAATGGATAGGCATGTATTATGTAAATATTTCTATATGGGCCATATGATTTATGTATCTTGTTAATGTAAATATATGTAAATATTATGTTGGAAAATAATAAAATGGTCCAGGATGGTTGTGTAAAGAGCACTAGAGGGGAAGAGAAAGGGGACTTATGGGAGAGTAAATCCTCCTTTACCAAGTGACATCCTTAGAACTCATCCAATTGTTTCCATGTGCCTTAAATCATCCATTTACTTCCTTTGAATTATTAAATGCAATCATAGAATGCATGTGTGAGGTTGGTGGGAATGTCTTCTCATGAAGTGATGGAAGCATGAGATGAATATGTTTATTATGACAATTGTAAGAGTCATTCATTCTATCATGGTCAGAATTAATGTTACTTGTATTTTCACCAATCCTATCATCTTCCTTGGATTTAATCACTCATTTTCCATGCGGAATTCTTACACTATGTAGCTTCATGATTTTCTATCCATTGAAAGTTATGAGACCATGAAATTAACCAAATATTATCACTATGAAAGGGAAATACCAAACATTAGAGAGAAGAAGGATGGTTGTAGGTGAGCATAGAGGCTAGGAAAGTTAGGAAACCTTTACCCATTATATATTTTATTCACATTGGATGCATGAGAAGCCACGAATTAATTGTATAAGTAATTATTTGAAAACATACAACATGTTGCAATAGTTTTGCACACATTGAAGATAAATATAAGGGTTGGGTATTCTAAGGGACTGTTGCATATAGAAATATTAATCCTTCCTTGTATTGTGTGGGGAAATGGAAGAGAGTTCCATGTCTAGGATGGCTAAATAAAATGCTTGCAGTGCTCTTTGGTGATCAAATTGGCTAAGCATGAGAGAAAATGGGTTGGGCCAAGTGAGAATGAATCATGTAGGTGTTTCCTTCACCTTGGTGGCCTCATAACTCAACTTGGGGTGGTATCTACAATTGATACCTACAGTTGGGTGGAAATTTCTCTTACATGGCCAGTTGTTTGGATCTCCTTTGGTTAAAAGATAAGTATTCATTGTTGTCTATTAATATGCAATTTCATATTTTCTTCTTGTTATGAAGATGATCATTATGTATGTTGTGTGTGTATATATAGTTTTTATTTTCGTTGTCTTTTATATTTATGGGCCTACACATTAATTTCTTTAAATCAAGCCCTCAGATAGGTTGAATGAGTTCTAAAATCAAATAATGGACTCCATGGGGGGGATTTTGAATTTGTTAATTCGTAGATACACATTTAGAGGTCGGAATGATGGATGGGGATGTTACAAATAGAGATAGACATATCAAAAGAGATACAACTAAGAGACTTAATCACTGCCACCAATGTAATTTGGGCATAGAAGGAACATAATTGACTAATAGCTCCCAAATAGACTTGTAAAAATGGTGTCATAAATGTTTAGGGTCTTTGATCAAATTAGGATACTAAAACCAAACATGGTGTACAATACTCAGTGATGCAATAATGATTTGCAATCAAGTACATGAAAATTAAATAAGTCAAGGGGAAATGAGGTCTTCCCTTGCCTATTCCAAGGTAATTATCAATGATGAAAATGTGGACAAGGTACATAATACCTTTAAACCATACCTATAGAATATATGTGTTTAAGTTGATAGAGGTAGATTTGTTGGGAGAAGAGTATAAGGAGGCATTTTCATACTGACATGGTGTATGAGACAAGGATGGTGGATAAAAATAGGACTAAGACACAAGTATATGGGTGGTTAAAGTGTAGTGGACTAATAATTGTTCAAAGCATAAAGGAAAGTTCGACCTAGCAACAAATGTATGACTCATCATGGGATAGTCAACAATAGCCAAGGGGAATATGGATAAAAATTAAAGTTGGGATGCAAAAAGGATGACCAAACAAGGTTACGAAAATAAGAAAGACTCGTGGAAATTTATAACTAGGATCAATGCAAACCTAAGGACTAACATTGTAACATTATAAGGGTGACTTATCATAGGATGATCTGGAAAAAGGCCAACAAGGATTATATTGAAAGAGACCATTTACATTTTGTAAATGTTCTATGGATCACTTTAATGGCTTCCAAAATAATAAATGTCTTGGGATAAAGTTACAACCAAGGAAATAAATTCCCTCCAGATGACCATGTGTATAAACTTAAAGTGTGATGGAAAATGGAAGTAACTAGGGGCTGGGCACTGATGGTAATCTCCTTGAGGGTAGGTGAATGGTGGAAAAATTATTGTAAGTGGTCTGTATAGTATGGATGAAGTGGTGGGATTATGATATAATGAAAAGAGTTATAAATAATTCCTTTGATTTTAAAATTTTATTGGGAATTTTTGAATATTTTAAACATGTGTAAGAAAATAAATAACAACAAAATATTAACCACGATAAATAACAATGGAACACACGCGCGTACACACACACACAAAGATATTTAGCCTAGAAACCCCAACTAATAAAACTAGTCTAATTGAGAGTTTCTCCTCTCGCTATAGTGTTATATTATCTTCAGGGTTTATAATAAATATTATATAATCCAAAACCCTAATATGTTAGCCCATATTAGATTACAATCCGAATTCATTAACCATAATTAACTTACAATGGGTTGAAACCATTTGCCAAAATAATAAATAAGGGACTAGAAACATTCTCCTTGGGTGCTTCACAACATAATCCATTGAATGGAGGGCTCATTATCCCCCCATGCATCCCCAGTTGAGATGGAGCATCCCCTTTAAACCCCCAAACACTTGTTGAGATGTGACTAACTCTACCTACAAAGAATACAATATATATTTGACATTCTCCCACTTGTTGAAGGATTTGTAGGGAATGGGGGGAAGGGAAAATCGTTCATATAGTTATCTACAAGGGGAAAGAATGCCTATTGATTCTCTATACCAAGAGAAATTTTCAATACTCATAGACTTTGTCAATGAATATGAAACGTTCATCAAGGTATCAACCTTCTCCAACAACACTTTATTGTTTTCAAACATGTTTCTAAAATAATCGTACCATAAAAAATGATAAGCATGATTCTTTCCTAGAAAAATTGTACTTGAGATATCACAACATATTCTCATTTCTTTACGAATAAAAGTATACCCGAATGCAATATTTTCAACCATACAATTTAATTACTTCCATGACCAACTTATGTACTCAACCTCTATAGTTGACAATGCAACTAAAACCTACCTCTAACTCATCCAACTGATTTCTCCACAAAGAAATTAAAATTATAACCACTTATAGATCTTCTAAAATCAATATCTCCATCCCAGTCTGCATCAACAATGCTTTATATACGATATCCATGTCGGCTCTAGGTATTCCTTAGTAGCATATTATATCATTTGAAGTTCCACGTAAATCCTAAAGACCCTCTTTACAACTACCCAATGTTCCTTCCATGTTTTTGACATATATTTTCTTTAAAATCCCACTACATGGGTAATGGTTGATGTATTCAAAACCATAGCATACATCAAACTTCCAATAGAACTTGCATAGTGAACACATGACATGTATTCTACCACTTCTTGAGTCTTGGCATATTGATTTGTAGATAAATTTTCACCTACAAGAATAGTGAAATTTACTAGTTTCCATCCGTACATGTTGAACTTCTACAATATTATCTCAATAAATTTCCTCTGGTCCAACCATAGTTTCTTTCTTTCTCAATCTCTTTTAACTTCTATTCCAAAAATAAAATTTGTAGCACCAATTTCTTTAACATCAAACTTTGAAGATAACTGACATTTGACATCCTTGATGATTTCCTTTTTGTTTCTAGTAAGCAACATATCATCAACATACAAGGTCACATAAATAAAATGGCCATCGAGCTACTTGGAATACACACAATGATTGTCTTTGATTCTTGAGAAACCAAGTCCCATTAAATAATTATCAAAATTTTGATACCACATTATTGGTGATTAATTACTTGAATCCATATAAGGACTTCTTCAACTTGCAAACCAAATCCTCCTTTCCCTTCGCCTCAAAACCTTCTAGCTATTTCATGTAGCTTTTGTCTTCAATATCACCATGTAAGAATGTTGTCTTCACATCCATCTACTCAAATTCAAGATAAAAAGTATCAACAATAGACAAAATAAATCTAATAGAAGCTAATTTAACAACAGGAGAAAAAATATCACCAAAATCAATTCCCTCCACTTGGGAATATCCCTTTGATACTAGGTGAGGTGTGTACTTCTCTACCTTACCTTCTACATTCAACTTCTTCTTAAAACCCCATTTTATATGAATAGGCTTTCTTCTATCTGGCATGTCTACTAGATCCCAAGTCTCATTTTTATCCAAGGAATCCATTTCTTCAACCATGGACTTCTTCAATATTTACTATCATTTGAATATGCTACCTCTCTAACAGTTCTAGGACCATCCTTAGTAATAGATTGAACAAATGCAGAAGAAAAAACAAGTGGAGTATACATTTCTATTTGAATTCTTTCTTGAATCAATCTCCTCAAGATTAGAGTCTGAGTTTCTTCCTCATCGTCTTCTGCTAAATCAAATTCTTTACTCTCCAACTCAAACTCTAGTATATTTGATTCTTCTTCCTTTGATTAGACTTCCTATTTGGGAACAACTTTAACCTATCTAAATACAACATCCCAAATTTGAATAGTCTTCTTAGCTATTGTATTCCAAATTTTATAATCTTTTGTGCCATATTTATAACCAATCAAAATAAATTTTCATATTTATTATACAACTTAATCCCTTTTTCCTTTGGAACATGCATATAAGCATCACAACCAAAAAATCTGAGATGTTTAAGAGAGTGATTTTTACTAGTCCATGCCTCATGCAAAGTTTGTCCAACCAGTGTTATGTAAGTAATCGATTTACCAAATAACATGCACTATCTAGTACCTATAACCAAAATTCATGTGATAATCCTACACCACTAAACATGCCTCTTGCCTTTCCATCAACATCCATTATGTTGAGGTGTGTATGGAGTAGTGGATTTCCTTGCTAGTCCACACTTGTTATAGAATTCCTCAAACTCATTTCCATAGAAATCTCTACCATTATTTCCCCTTGAAAATTTTATTTTCTTCATTGTCTACTTTTCTACGAGAGCCTTAAACTCCTTAAATTTACCAAAAACATCATAGTTATTATTAAGGAAATAAAGCCATGTGCCTCTTGAGAAATCAGCAATGAATGAAACATAATACATAAATTTACCTAGTGATGTAATAAGAACTAATCCAAACACATCACCATGTATTAACTCCAAGGTTCCAGATGGGAGCTCACCCAATTTTGTTTACTTTATATACAATGTTCACTAAAATTGAAATATAATGAGAAATCAAACATATCTTCAACCATACCTTTAGCACATAATGCTCAATGGCCTTTCTCTCTAGTATTTCTTGGCATTTGATGCAATTGCATTATCTTGCCTCCAGGAATTAAGGGGGTTATCTTCTTCATTTTTTTCCTCATGAAAAATATAACTATTACATCCATCATTAAAATTTATTCACAACAATTTGTACATATTCCCGATATGAACTCTACTTGTCAACACCATTGTTCCTTGAACCATCTTCAATGTGTCTTTTTCAAATAGAGTATGCACACTTGTATCCCCCATCTTACTTACAAATGTTAGGTTTCTGGATAAATTATGAATGTGCAAAACACTAGGGAGACTTCTAATCCTTAAATATTTAATCAATAGCTTGACCCTTCCATGTCCTCTAATTTTGTTTGTGGATTCATATCCTAGAAAAGCATCACCTCTATTGTATTTCCCATATTTGCAAAACCACTCCTTGTGAAGATTCATATGGAATGAATCATAGAAGTTGATAAACCATACATCGTGGTATTCATGTGTACTTGTAGATTGCAAGTAAACATCACCTCCTTCTTCCATGGAGGTTTTCCTTTCTAATGGAAGGGGCATCATCAGTTCCCTTACTTTTATAATCATTATTAGATCTCCAATCCTTCTTTTGATGCCTAGATTTACTACATTTCCATCATTTCATTGTATATTGTCTAGGATATTTAGATATACCTCTAGATTTAAACATGCCCCCATATGACTTGATTTTTACTCTCTTGGGGATGACAAAACATCCTTGGTCACAACCTCCATGTATTTTCTCTCATTTTCTCTAATAACAAGGATGAAACTACATCCTCATACTTTAATGTGGATTGAGTGGTACTACCAATTGTTACAACTATGTTATCCCGAGATTTTGGAAAATAACATAACAAGGTAGTACACTTGTCTTCTTCCTCCATATTAATATCAATAGAGACAAGTTCACTTACCAGGGTATTAAACTAATTTAGATGCTCTATCACAAATTCACCATCTTCCATTCTAAGATGATACAACATATTTCAAAGAAATAACTTCTTTTCCAAGGACTTTGAATGATACAAGTTCTACAACTTACCCCAAAAATTATTTGTGATGTATTCTGAAGAGATGTTAAACAAAACCAAAACTAAGAGGCGGAGTCAAATTATGCTTCTCCCTTTTTATTTCTAGATTTTCTATATATTCTTCCAACATATGAGTAGGTTTTTTACTTAGATCCATGGAAACCCAGTGTTCTCTGTCTAAAAGAATATCTTCCATCTTCATCTTTCATAACTTGAATCTTTCACTATTAAACTTATCTATTTATATTCTTGAATTACTTTCCCTTTTCTTTACACAGTATTCATTGCAAAAAGATCCCACTCAAACACAAGTTTATCATAGACCCAAGATACCCTTGCTCTTCACAAAATGAACTAAACCCTAGCAACAAAGGAATTCCCCCCAATGCCAAAAACCTCACTCTAATAACAGATGAATAATTTTCTAAACCTTTGTAAGAAAAACAATACCAAAAGAATATAAAACACAAGAAAAAACCATGGCGCAAACACATAGTGCACAAAGGTTTACCTTGGAAACCCTTAACTAGACAAAATAGCATAACCGAGAGTTGATCCTCTCTCTATCTCATTGTTTATAATACAATATTATATCATCCAAAACCCTAATATGTTAACTTGTATTATATTACAACCCTTATTCCTTAATTGGAATTAGTTTACAATGGGTAGAAACCATTGTCTTAAGTAATACATAACGAATCAGAAAATGTTTCCTTGAGGACTTCATTCTCAAACCCTCACATGGGGGGACCATTGTCCCTCCATGTCCCCCCTAAACCCCTTCTAGGGTGTGACTAATCCTATTTGCAAATAATACAATACATATCTAATAGTATGGGGAAGTGAGCTAGTGACTATGGAAAGAATGCACATGTGGCTAAACTATGGGCCATGTACTATACATACTCCCAATCCTTATAAGGATGAAACAAAGGCATGGGTGCAATAATTCCCAAGGGTACTAATAGGAGGAAACCCATGTAGATAAGGTACTACTGTCAGATAATAAAAATGTATAACTATCTAGGTTAGACCACTTGTCTGAATGGGGGGGGTTCCTATAGATAAATAGGGTCGACAAACAAAGTAAATACAAGATATTAAATGGAATATGTGATCTATATGGTATTTTTTAAATAAGTATAACTATAAGAGTAGAAATGGATTGTAAGATAGGTTGGAAAAATCATGGGCATTCTGAAAAATGTATCTTCGGACATGGAAACAAAACTACAATGTAAAAGTTAATTTTAAAACAAAGCAATGGTGCAAACGACATGAAATGAAGGTTTAGACCCTAAGTTACATGTGCTTAACATTTATGGGAAAATAGGGGTTTTAGGTAAAATTACCTAAACATGAAATTAGTTTCTTTATGCGGAAGAGCATGGAACCAAGAATAAAATAATGTTGATGGAATGTCAAACGAAGGTCATATAAGGTTGTAAAGAAGAAAATACAATTGAAAAGGTATTTATAAATAGGGTCGGACCCCCAAATTCGAAATTCATTGTCATTGTTTTGAGTTCTAGTTTCTCATGAGACATAAAACTTCCAGACAGGATATCTTCCATTATGATTGTCAATTTTGAATTTTGTGAGTTGCAAGTTAGAGATCTCAACCCCTTTACATTTTTGTCTAATTTATTTTCTAGATTAAAGTCCTATGGGATCAATGGAATCCATGGAAAATTATCAGCTAGGTGAATGATTTTAAAAGGTTTTATACATTGTGCACATAAGAAATCTTTTGATAGTCGAGTTGTGTGCGTAGATGTGGGATGCTTTAACAGTGCACTAGGCATGCAGATGTTCATAGAAAAGCCACAATATGTGAACCTATCAGTGTAATATGTGTGAACCATCTATGCATCTCTTTATCGAACAAATGTGCATCTACAATGCAATTTTTGGCTAAAAATATATAAGTTAAAAGGGAAAAAATTGACCTATAGATTAACTCATTTTGGCATAGCATTCAACTAGTATGAAGCTTCACTAGGGAGGGGGGGAGACTTTGATCCTTTATGTATAGATATTGAGAAGGATCAAGCTAACCAGAGACTCGTCACAAAAAGAGGGATCCTCAAGTTCCTTGAGAACCCTCTAATGATATTGAATGGTATGCTTCTCTCCAAGGGCATACATTATTATGATATGGATGTTGATGCATTCACAGTGCAGGGTGAGCACATTGACCTCACCTTTCAATATATATATTTCATGACTAGTGTGCCCATGTATAGAGTTGTGGGTGACATTCTTCCGATGAGGTCATGGGACAATCCAATGGAGGAATTTCTGGAGACATATTGCATGGATGGTGGTCGACTACATGACTTGACCCTCTGATTAGAGGATATTGTAAGCTTGGAGTTTTGGGAAATTATAGATGGGGTAGTACAAGTGATGGGTTCACATGGACCCCATTAATTACTAGGAGGTCAGATGATGATAGTGGAGAGTGCATACTGGGACCTACTTTGGGTGTGCCTAGATATTTATAGTCATATTGCAATTATAGTTGTGACTACCTACAAGAGGGTAGGTCAGATGGGGACTTTGGATTCAGTACCTTCATATATGATTTCTTCTTTGAGAGGATCCTGACTCTTTCTCCATACCATGAGGTCAGAGATGTAAGGTTTAGGGAGACCTAAATGCAACAATGGGGTGAGGTTATGCTAATAGGCCAAGGTCAATGTTGTAGGAAATGTCTTTTGTCCATGTTTATTTGTACTATGAATATAGTTCCTAGTGTTGATTAAGCATTACCCATTTGTAGGTATGGATTATAGGAAAGATATTGATCTACCTTGGCCTCCCAAACAAGCTTGGGGACAATAGGGTAATGAAAAATGAATTTATTTTTGTTATTTTTGTTTACATGCCAGCATATATGTTAGCTAGATTTTTTATATGATAGATGCAATTGATCCTCATCATTTCTCTTTTGTGTGAAAATGTGGCACTAGTGAGGCTAGTAAGCTATCAATGACATCAAGGTAGGGTGGAGGGGGTTTGGTCACATACTGCCAACCTAGAGATGAAGGGAAGATGTTGAGGTGATCTTAGAGTATTTGATCAATCAAGTGGAATGATTACTAGATGGGGTGACTAATCATGGATGGAAACACCTTAATGAGGCAATGATATCGATATGTTTCATAGCTACTATTGATTTTTGCTCAATTATGAGTAGGATTTATGTGGCAACATAGGGGATAAGGGACCTAGCTAGAGGAGTCTTACCCCCTTGGTACAACATCCCCTTGCGGCTAGTGATGATGACAATGATAATGATGACTATGATAATAGTGAGGATGATGGCAATGATAATGATGACTATGATAATAGTGAGGATGATGACTAAGAAGTCAGTGGAACTACCCCCATGTTGTGCTTGTTTATTTTGCACTTGTATCACATTTTGATATAACAACGACTTTGAGGTAAACACTTATTATTTTTTTGATGATATATATAAATGCTTTTATATGTTTGTTTTATGAGCCTCACACATGATGGGTGCAATGATATTATGTATATGGTTGTGTTCATGTGATGATTAATGATGATTTATGTGTATACACATGCATGGTTTACTTTTGTGATATTGTTTAATGAGTTAGATGTTAGTCTAGAATTTGATTTGTAATATTATCTACAAATCCATTAATACTCTTGGGAATATGAATGAATGTAAAGAATTCAAACTATCTAACTGTTGGTTGTGGAGCTTGATTATCTTCCCGATACAACCAACCCCTACTGTTTCCCGTTGGAAATTTTTAAAATGCCTTGTAAAATGTTGTAATTTCATAGTCATCTAGACTATTCTTGACTTGGTCAATAATGGGTTTAGTTAATGGTTTACAGGCCCATGGTTTTGGGTATCCTGTGGTATTTTCTCATGGTTATCCCTCCTTAAAAGGAGGGCATTGTATTATGGTTGTGTATAGTGAAAGATCAGTGTGTCTGAGAGACAGACTATGAAAGAGTGGAGAGGAAGTTGCAGCAGATGTGTTGTGGATTGTATCCCTTCATTTGTTGTACAAAATAATAAAAAGGACCGGTTGTTTCTCCATGCACGTATCCCATATTGGGTGGACCACGTATATTGGTGTCTCTCTTGTATGGTACTCTTATGTGTTTTATTTCCGCATTTCATTTTTATGTTATTGCTCTGCGATATTGCTTTTTCTAACACTAATCAATTGTTATAGCATTATTATGCTCACCATTGTTTGATAAGTGTATGTATCACTCTAACCCACCTGAAGCATTGAGATTTCATGTAGTCCTCTAAGCCACTTGAAGAATTGATATTTCTTCAACAAAACAAGGTTTTGCTTGATCCTAAAATGTTTCCCTTTAGCAACATGAAGGAGCATCTTTAAAATTGCAAAAAATATATAAAAAAACGTGATAATTGTGTGTCCTTGATTTGTTTTTCCATTTTCCATGGTTAAGAATCACACCAACCACCTTAACCTTCCTCTTCAAGTATAAATGAAGACCTTGATGTTGGAAAAGGGAACCTCGGGATCATCATACCTGCATGCTGGAGGAATTGTGCATCATTTTGATTTAGGATTTTACATTCCCTATTTGGTAAGAAACATCCTATTTTTTATATCTTGATTTCCCAAGATCAATTTAGGATTTCCATTCTATTATCAATCCTTCCCCTTCGAATTAGTGAAGCAATTCAATATTTGGTTGGTTGTTAGTGGCCCAAGATAGAGGAACTCAAGGTTCGGTGAAAGAGGTATTACAAAAAACGCTCATATATAATTTTTATGTGTTGTTGTCTCTTAAGTAATAGAATATCTCTCTTCTTCCCCACCCCAAAAAAATATGTGTTAAATTTTGTTTGCATTGATTTGAACTTTTGCTGGAGGACTAGTCCTAACCTGAACGATAATGTTACTTAGGTATTTATGAGTTTGACATTTTAAATAATTGATGTTATTATGAGTTAGAAAATATTGAGAAAGGTATGTTTTGTTGCATTTTGTGCAAATCTAAAGTAGGAATGCATTGGAACAATGAGCAAGACTTGGATCAAAAAAACTCATCAAGAATGATAGCCATCTAGACCCAGGTGCCTTTCCATCCTCTTTCATTGTCATTTTCTCAATTTAGCTAACTAATTGGGAGATTAGAGTGTGTTATCTTTGATTTAATATGTTGGTGACCTAACCCTATTCATTTAGGATAAAATTTCCTCAAACAAAACTAATGACTCCACTAGGGAAAACTCTATTGAGTAACTCCTAACAGGGTTTTCACTCAATGTTTCTAGTTTTAGGGTAGTGATAGGTGGTAAATTGCTTACTTAATCCTTTTTTATCATTTAACCACCAAAATTTGAAGTTTTTTAAGTCTTTCTGATGATTTTTCCAACTTGTAAGCTACCCCCCATGTGTTTTCTATCAAGAAATTTTGGATACCCACATGTTTTTCTCTCAATAGTCACGAGGCCCCACAGGTTCCCTTTGAGGATATTGTGGGTACATATAGGTGTTGAATTAGCAACACACATGAGCCTTCCCCAGGGTAAAAATTTGGTATTTGTAGGTCTTTTCTAGAAATTTATTAGTCTTTCAGAGGATACAAAGGGTCTTCAGCTACACATTTAGTTGGTTTTTCAATCAATTTCTTTGTTTTTCTTGCATTCTCATCAAATTTCAAAAAAAAATCATTTTCGTTACTAAATTTTTAAGTGTGTTGTTGCATTGTTGGAATTTCATTCTTGAACTTAGTTCTTTAGTTTTGCATTGTCAAATAAAAATAAAGAGTTGCAATATAAGTTTTTAGGAAATCGGTTTCTTCATTCTTGTACCATTTACGAATTGAGTAGGATGCATAGTTTCAGTGAAAGATTCAATTTAATTTGATTTGTTTAGTTATCAATATATTTATTAGTTCAATTTTCATATGGATCCAAAACATCATTGAGTCTCATTCATCATCTTGTATTGAATAAACGGCAATATCCACTCAAAGGAATGATAATAAAATAAATGAGACTTGTTTTTCTTTGATAGAAAACTCATAGTCTTGGATATAGGGCCTTGGTTATAAATTTGGAGAGTAAATTCTCCAAGTCCATGTGAAACAAAACTAGGAATTGAATAATTGAGTGTGAAATCCACTAGTAGCAAGAAACACTTGTTGGAAAAGAATTCCTCACACATTTGTCAAGCACTAGGTAAATTTGAGCAAGTGATTGAGATTATCCCCTCGTTACTTGCTTGGTGGGTTATGCGATAATGGGAGCTTTAGGTGAAGTGGAAACTCCTCATGGTTACACCATTTCTCTCTAGATTTTTGGGTTTAGGATTTATCCCTATGTTTCCTTCCCATTCACAGACACCTGGTCCCCAATTATTCTTCCCAACTATCAGTTGCTAAGTGGTTACCCTAGTTTCTTTTCCTAGGTTTTCCACACATGCGACTATGAATGGGAAGTGCTCACGGTACCCAAGACAGATGCATAAAATCTACATGTTTATGCTTAGTACCCTAGGTTATGCTCTTTTTGGTTGGTCTATTCATAGTGGAAAATCAATCACTTTAGGAATCTAGATGGGTTGGAGGTCTCTCATCTGAAAGAATGGATCCACCTTCAGTAACTTAGACAAAGACTCAATCCAAATACATCTTGCAAGTGTACTGAGAGAAGATAACCAAGAAACTGTGAATAGTCTTGAAAGAGATATCTAACCATAAGAAGGTCAAGGCCTTCAAGAACAAAACAATCAAGGAAATTCTCCAAGAGCTATAAGGAATATTTCCTCTCCTCCAAGTGATGACCTTAGATCACCCTATTGAGGATATTCATGACCCATTTTCAACTAATTTTAATCCTCCTCTAAAAAATCCTCATAGCCTTGTTCTAGTGAACATTCGAGACTTCTTGCATAGAGATTTTGTCTAGAATCCAAATCCATTGAATCAGTGGAACATGAGCATCACCGTGAATATGTCAGTTGTTCAAGGAACTTATGCTATGTTAACTAGTTTTCCTCTCAAGGGAAATAATCATGCTGTGCCTATAATCTCGTTAGGGGGTGCTTATCCTACCATACTTGGGACACCAATAGGGCCCACTCTTGAGGTTACTCCCAGTATCAGGATTGGTTCATCATTTGTTTCTCCTCATATTAGTGACTTCTTCTCATTTGAAATGGCATCCTTTGATGTGAATGCTCCCCTTGTCTTCCCTAATCCGGGAATGTAAATCAGTAGGTCCACTATCCCACTTTCCTTCAAAGGTTGACATATCCCAATGTCTACACTCTCTTTGGTCAATGGATACTTTCTATCAGCTAGTATTTTGGCCGAAAGTGCTCCTTTTCAAGGTACAAAAAACCTTATGAGTGGTTCTTTTGCTCAGAATATGAGGATTTAGATGCACACACCATATAATCTAGGCGAGGAAAATCCATCAGGAGGCAATTTTTTCAGTGGTAATCATATGAACAATCATGTGATGGGTAAACCCCAAAGCTCGTTTAATTCATTTTCCCAAACCTAAATTTCATTTCTCACGACGTCAATTCCTCCTGATTTGACAAAGATCACCAATGATCAATTGCAACATAATTCCAATTGGTCTCCCATCCTGGCCAACTTTCCCTTAGACATTCCTAAGTTCAAAGGGAAAGAGGGAGAGGATCTTGCAAACCATGTGATGGAATTCGATTTCTAGTGTTCATTGAACTTGTTGATGGATGATTCCATTAGGTTGATACTCTTCCATCATACCTTGGTCGAGGATTCTATGAAGTGCTATATAGAGCTTCCAAGTTTTGTTTATAATAATTTGGATCTTTGGGTATCACATTTATCACCCACTTCCAATTACTAGTCTGATACAAAATAAGGATAGAGTTGTTGACATCCTTCAAATAGGACACTACGACCCACATCTCTAACCATATTCATGAATGGATAAGGAGGAAATGAATTATTAAGGCTCAAACCCCTGATGTGTTCCTAGTATATTGGTTTGTTAAGTTATTATTGTTATATATAGCCAAGGATGTGGACCTCTCTAGGGTCACGATGGAAGAACATGACATTGTTAGAGCCCAACAACTAGATCTAGTTTACTCTAATTTTAGGGTTCTATATGACATTTTTTCAAATGCATTGAGAGTAGAAATGGATCCAGCAAAGTTGAATCCAGGACCACATGCCAACGATGTGATTGGTTCAGTAGAGAATGTTATAGTTAGCCATGTTTCTATTGAAATAGGACATATGTGTCTCTATACTAACATGATAGTTAATGATTACAATAACGTGAACACCACAGACCCTTCATAATCCTTTAATGTCCTTTATGTTCAATCATTTGACAAGAAAAGGAAATAGCAATCCAGAGGAAAAAAGAAAGGGAAAAACAAGAAGCAAGTGTTTGGTAATAACAATAACAATAATAATAATAATAATGTCAGTGGTGGTGAAAAAAGGTGAAATTCCCATGCGAGTTATGCCAGGACGATCACCTCGCTCACTGATTCCCCAAAATGGAGGAAGCACAATACTTGTTGGAACATTAGGGTGTGACTCAACAACCTATTGTACTAATGAGTCATTTTCCTCTGTAGACCCAATAACTCATTGTTGGGATCCCTAATAACCTTGCACTCCCGCAAGGGAGAAATCAGGGTTCCCTCAATAAGAAGGCAATCCATCAAATGCTAATGTTTACATGTGTGAATGTGAGATTGGCATTCAAACCAAGGCATGCAACTATTATGTGTTTGAGTCTAGTTCCAAGGATAAGAAATCATCTACATCACATCCACTTCCTTCTCTTCAAATAGAGAAACCATCATAGATATAGTACTCTTCCCTCCCAAGGGCATGTTAAGTAGATACGCATATATACCTAATGCTAGGGCTACCCAAAACTATAGTATTATTGAAAACCTGGCTTAGGAACCATGTGCCATGTTTTCCTTAGAGGTTCTTTAGAGCTTCCCTGTGCAATGTAAGAAATTTGTATCAACTATAGATGGATTCAATCATTTTGATTCACACACTTGATTACTTTTGGTGTGGAAAATCACAATCCATGCCTCCCTCACCATGTCACATTTCAGATTAAGAGCTCATCACCATGGTGCTAACATTTTCCATATCGTGGTGGATGAGGGAGCATCAATGTCTATTATGTCTCTTTCCTAGTGGAGAGCTCTTAGTTCTTCAGAGATGTGTTGTCTCCCATTATTGTCAACTACATTTGATGGCAGATATTTTAAAACTCATAGAATTTACCTTATTTTCTTCAAATAGTTAGTAAAATGGTCTCAATAAAAGCAAAATTTGTTGACGTCATGTTAGATTACAAGATTTTATTGAGACGGAGTTGCAAATGTGCAATGACTATGGTGGTTTCATTAGTATTTAGATTGATTCACTTCCCTCACTAGGAAAAAATTGTCACCATAGATCAATTCTCTTACTATTGGTTTGATCCAACTTCCTCCCCGATATTAAATGTTTTGACAGTGAATAATTTCATGAGGGAACACAATAATATGTGTGTGGGATTGTATTCCATGCTAATGAAAAAATTTGATCTCTCTTCGCTCATAGATTTTATCGACTCTTCTTTGATAAATGTGATCTTGTCAATCACAAAAATATCCTAGATCTCTATCATCAAGTAGTAGCTCTGAGACACAGTGCTTGGCTTTGTTCAAAATTACCTATTTGAAGAATTACCCTTGGGTCTTACCTATTTTTTCTTCTTTGGTGGATAAAATAAGATATTTCAAAGCAACTATGTTATTGTATACTACTGAGATTACCTATTAATCTATTTAAGTAGGTACTACATACCCTAATTAGACTACTCCTCAAGAAGAGTTTGATTAGATTACCCCACCCATTTAGGCCTTCGTCTTTATGGATTCTTAAGACTCCTTGGACATGGTCCTTCCTTTAGATGAGGAAATTATTGAAGCTGTGACTAGCTATGGAAGGCCATGGGAGGATATGCATTACTAATCGTACTTCCTCCCTAAGTTAAGTAAGTTGGAAACTGAACAAAAGAGTTTGACCATCTCTAGAGATTTAAGTTGGCACCAATATTTCCTTTTTTCTAGTGAGGTATATGTTGAAGGGTACATGGCCAAAATATTGAATACCATGCCTATCAACATATCTAAGATCCCCGACATTGTGGAAGATTTCATGATTGGAGCAACGTATTCTCCAAAAAAAATTAAAATCTATATTTCTCTTTTCAAGGAGTATCGTAATGTATTTTCTTGGAGTTGCGTAGAAATGTCAGGTATTGGTCTTAGAATAGTGGAACATGAGATTAAAACTTACAAGAACATGAAACATATTCATCAATAGTTTAGATCAGTTAATCCACAAAAGGCTACCGCTATCAAGGTAGAGGTGGAGAAATATTTGAAAACAGACGTCATTTACCTAGTTTTGTTGAATGAATGGGTATCCAATCCAATTCCTATTGATAGAAAGCAAGGAGCCATCCACATGTACATACTTTTTATATCTAAATAAGGCTTTTCCTAAGGACAATTACCCCACTCCCTTCATTGATCAGATTATGGATGAGTGTGATGGAAGTGAAATATTCTCATTTATGGATGGATTATCTAGATACAACCATATGCAAATCCACCACAAAGACCGACACAAGACTATGCTCATTTTCCTTGGAGCAAGTTCACCTATTGAAAAATTCCATTTGGTCTTAAAAGTGTCAGAGCTATGTTCTAATGGGCCATGTCTAATGTCTTTCATGACATCAAGCATATCTTGGAAGCTTATTTATATGACCTAGCCACTATATCCAAAAGAAGAGTTGATCATCCAGACCACCTTCAGGCATTTTTTGACCAATGTCGTTTCTTTAAGACTCGACTAAATCCCAATAAGTGCATCTTTTATGTTGTTTCAAGGAGATTGCTCAACTTCATAGTATCCAAGTCTAGTGAGGCCAACTTACATGTATAAGTGCCCCACAAATGATGTTATAATGATCATCATTATGACATTAAGTACAAGATTACATCAAACTACTAGACAACATGAAAACACATTCTTATAACATTCCCCCTTAATGTTGACTAGAAAAATGAACACCTGAGTAGAGAAAGGAGTGAGAAATTTGAGATCTCACAAGCCTAATGGCACCTCATTGTGTGTAAAAATGCCTTAAAATGATTTTCTCACAAGCATCATAATGATAGGCTATACAACAGTAAATGTGGCAAGTAGACAATCATTACATCACAGTTGGAAGAAGATGGCATTACATTACATTCCCCTCTAATGAGAAACTCAAACATCTTAGATAAAGTGGAAAAGAGAGCTTCAAAATTTCATATTGTCAGGGATAAGTTGTTGAGTGGAACAATGTAGGAAACCATGAATAAGTTGCAACCAAATCCTCAATAAGATGCAAGAAGGCATTTGCTACTGTCAAGAATCAAAGTAGAATGATCAATAATGACAAAACCAATATGTTCATGATGAAATGCTAAACAAGTCGAGACAGAGAATTAATGTGCAAAACCAATGTCTCCAAACTCTTCATAAATACCACTCTAAGTCAGAGCTACCTGATCTCACATGGTATCAAAGCTAGTTGATCTTTCATGGTATCAAAGTTGTTTCCTAGAACTAACTCCTTGGATAAAATTATATATTGAAAAAAAAATCATCAAACATTAATAGATCTTCAAATCTATAACCCCACCACTTCAAATCTAGTTTTCATGAGCCCTACTTTAGTAGATCTGACATCGTCATTGTAATGAAATGGATGATGGCCCTCTTTTGTAAACTTTAAACAATTGTTATGACCTCTACACAGTGTTTTAGAGAGTTTACCATAACTCATTGGGAAGTTCTTTTCAATATCTCAAATGGGTTTTTCATGGAACTTCATTTCATTTCATGGTTTGTGAGGTATCAATAATTGAAGCTCTACATGTATTTGACACAAGAATATTGCACATACCTTGAGTTTCAAAAGACATTTTCTCAGTTCTTAGGATACTACAGAACAAGCTCCATATACCAATGGAAATATCTCTATGATATCTCAAATGGGTTTTTCACATAACTTCATTTCACTTCCTAGTTTGGGATATATCGTCAATTGAAGCTCTACTGGTATTTGACACAAGAAGACCGCACGTACCTTGAGTTTTAGGAGGTATTTTATCACTCCTTGGGCTACTACAAAACAAACTTTATATACTAATGGAAAGATCTCTTCTATATCTCAAATGGGTCTTTGGCATAATTTGATGTCATTGCATGTAGAAAAAGTTATGAACAAATTTGCAACAAAACATCAAATACCCCAAAATTCATGAATTTGTGATATGATTATTTAAGATGGTAATGGCCACATATCTCCTTTGTTTGACTATGACAATAGTGTATGTTTGAGACCGTTTCTTAATGACAAAAATTGGTGTTTTGTTTGACACAATGTATGTGTGATGGGGAGACCATTTTACATTTCATGTGGTATATATTTGAGCACTTTATTGAACTTGATGATCATTGTGAGATCATGTTCAAGTTCTTGATTGAGCACTTCAATTGATTGTCAACACCTCCATCCTGTTGGAACACATTCAACTTCATGTTTTGCAATCTTCCATGTCTTGTGGGGAATATTTTTCATTAACACATTATGGACTTGCCATGATGATTGATGCCTTAACTCTTGGAGGTTCTTTCTTGCAGTTAGCTCTCTGTTTGCTTCACCTATACTAGAGTGATATTTGTGTAGAGTTTGGAGAGAGATTGATTATGCAAATTATTACTCTATCTTGAGCTTTTTAGCACTTCATCATGAGCATATTGATGTTGTCATTATTGGTCATTTTACTTTGATTCTTATCAATAGCAAGTGTCTTCTTCTTGCACCTTATTGAGGATTTGGTTGTAGCTTATTGATGGTTTTCTACATTGTTCCACTCAACAACTTATCCTTGACAGCAACAAAGTTTGAAGCTCTCCTTGCCACTTTATAAAGAATGTTCGAAGTTTTCATTAAGGGGGGAATGTAATGTAATTCCATCTTCTTCCAATTACATTTGCTAGAGCACATACATGTATGTTGTTCAAATGGGATCCATACAACTCTCCAACATATGGATGATTTGGCCTAAATATCCATAGGGTCCAAACCAAAGATCAATACCATAAGCTACATTCCACTTGATTCAAAATTAATTACCTCAATAGAAACCCGGACCATTGACCATAAGGCACAATCAAAAGTGGATATTAATCAATCCATAAAGGTTGAGGATTGGGTCATAAAGAGATAAGGAAGAAGTGGTGGATAGAAATGGTCTATTAATGTAGGTCAATGTTACTTGGCAAACAAGTCACCACCAAATAACTCCCAAATCATCTCAATGTGCAATATTACAAAAGTCTAGTGAGGCCAAGTTACATGTATAAGTGCCCCACAAATGATGTTATAATGATCATCATTATGACACTAAGTACAAGATTGCATCAAGCTGCTAGACAACATTAAAACACATTCTAACATTGCTCTAGAAAATAAGGTCCTTACTTGGAAAAAACAACAAAGGAGAGGACGGCAAGGCCCTAGCAAATGTGCTCTCTTCCATAAACAAGGTGAGGAAATCACTCATTTATTAGTCCACTAGTAGTTTACAAAGATCATGGATGGCAAGGCCCTAGCAAATGTGCTCTCTTCCATAAAAAAAAGGTGAGGAAATTACTCATTTATTAGTCCACTAGTAGTTTACAAAGATCATGTGCCCTCTACCATGAACAAGGTGAGTACATCACTCATTTATTAGTTCACTAGCAGTTTACAAATATCATTTGGTCCCTTATTAAGACTCTTAAGGTATTAGTTTGGAGACTCGATGGAGGACCCACCAAAAGGCTAGTTTGAAATACACAAAGAGGAGGATCTCCTAATGATCTCTTTCCTAGTGGCTTGGTTTTTGTGGCTCTACAGGAATGAAAGTATCTTCAAAGACCTCATCAAATTCCCTAAAGTTTTCTTCATATTCAAGCAAGGATAGAAAGTTGGACCCCAATCAAGGCAATGAAAGTCTAAGGATCCTACCCTTCTTAGTGGCCCTTCCCCTCATGGCTTATTTGATGGGACTTCTCTAGGGAACCCAAGGAGAGGGGGCTCTAAAAGCATCCTAATCATACTTCTAAATATTAAAATCTCCTTATTAAAGCATTGCAACAAGAAGCATGCAGAATTAAAGGTTGCGGTCATTATCATGGGAATAACCTTAAATAAGAGGGTGGAATTATTTGGGAACCCTATGTTTGTATGTGGTTGGGAATCCTATGTTGGTATGTGGCTAGCTCTCAAGGTCGATGGAGCAAAGGAACATGTCACTAAGGGCATCCCTCTGGAAGGAAAAAGACCTTACTTCTTCCTTTCAATCCATATATTTTCACCATATTTACATGGAGAGAAACATGTTTGCAAATTGGGAGGTTCAACTTGCAACTACTTTGGACAATAGAGTACTATAAATCTCCAAAAATGTGGATAGTGCTACCATTGTTAGCACACTTTCTTTGCACTAAATGCTCCTTGTGGGATTTTGTTTAGACGTGTTCATATTTTTTGTTTGGGAATCTTGTAATATATACCTTGAGACTTTGAGGCAAGAACCATATTTAGAGTATCCTCATAGTGAATATTTTCAACCATATGTTTTTGAGTGCTTTGAGCACCAACAAGTAACTTATATGCCTTTTGCAAGCCATTGAAAAAAAGAATTACCAACATTTTTCTCCTTGATGTGTGTGTGTGTGTAAGGAAAATCTCACAAGCAAACCCAATGGATGCTTCCCCACATTTGTTGATGGCATTCTTAGTAACCTTGTTAGCATAGACTAATGCACCTTACCCAATGGGATTCAAACCGAGCATAAGTTGGCATGAAACTAACCCAATGTCCAACAACATTGGCAACAACCAATTGAGCTGACCACTTGCGCTATGTCTCCACATATATGTGTGTTGACGGGGTGAAGAAAACCATTAGATAAAAGGATTACTGATCTTTTTCTCCATATATATATATATATAATGGATGGAAAAAGAGGAAACAATGGGTGGGAAGGAATTTCAAATGAGGGAGATTGAATTGTTGTTCTTGCATGTTGATAGATCTCATCCCCATCACATAAATTAGGTGTTGTCTTCCTCTACACATTTTCTTTCATAGGGTTTCTCATCGTCTCTTCATAAAAAACCAAGGGTGGCTCAAGGAGAAGACAAAACTCTCAAAGTGATCGAACAAGGTGCTACAAAGTTAGTGAGTGATAAAGAGAAGCCTTCAAGCAATCCCCAAATTTAGCAAAATGACCACAAGAGATGCTTCCAAGTCTATCACAACACCAAAAGGGTTTCTCTCACATAAGTGTATTTTGGATGGACTGAAAGCATTGGACCAAAGGGCCCTCATTGGTTACTTCGGCAAAAAGAACCCTACTCTTCAGTGCCTAGTCTCTGAGGTTGGGAAATCTTGGTTTAGTTCTGCAAAAGGTAAGGTTCATATCAAGTTCATATCTCTCCAATGCACATAGGGTTGTCTTTTATTTGAAAGTTTCATCGATAAGGACACAATACTTAAGAGTAGGTTGTGGATGTATGAGGAGCCCAAACTAGTGCTCCTTCCATGGAGTGAAAAATTAGACTCAAACATCATTTGGAGGGATTTATGAAGTCTTTGGTAGGGCTCCAATGGTTACCCTTCCATTTTTGGAATGCACGAGTATTACAAGACATCACAAAGCCTCGGTAACTTTTTCAATACATGGCTCAAAAATCTATCTCAAATGTTTGATGTTGTCCCCAATCCCAATGTTGAGAGATACAAATGGCGGTTTGCTAGATTAGAGCACTAGAGTGTAGAGGGTCGATGTGGGTTCAAATCTTGGAATACGAGAACTTTTCTTTCAAAAGCAGGCTGTCATCAAACGAGCACATTCTAAAAAACTACCAGATCAAACAAGTTGCCTATAAATGAAGGAAAGGAGCTATAGAAAATCTCAAAGTGTCCCTTTCTACCTTACCTTTGCCTTCATTGTCGTCTCTAAAGTTTGGGAATAATACGACTAATGTCCACAAAGATGGAAAGTTGCATCAAATCTAGTGCAATCAGTTTCTCTACCTAGCTCTTACTCTCATGGGCATTTCTTTCTCAATCGATTGGTACATCTCTCTCATCAAGATCATTCACAAAAACAGCAAAGCCAACAAATGAGGATTTGCTAAGTTTTGGTTCAACATTTTATTAAAGAAAGCTTCAACTTAGGTGTTTCAACATCCTCAGTCTCAAGGTCAGTTCTCTAGAGGAGCACTTTTTGGGACATCTCTCAAAGCATCATTGACACCTACACTTCTAACAATACTGAAGCATGGTAAGAGCAATACCAACATGCTTGGTGAAGCAAGCTTATGTTTATGGATTCTCCACCGTATAGTTTCTATGTTATTTTCAATAACTCTCCCCAGTTCAAATGCAATAGTAAAGATCCTTTGTCAATATATGTTAAGATCCTTTGTCAATATAGGTTGATCATGCCTCACCCCTTCCATATCTTAGGTTGGTTTTCATCGCTTTTGTGGGTCAATATTACTCCATGGATTGTATTTGGATCTAGTATCATTTTCAAGAAAGCAAGACTTGAATGTTATTCCATATAAAAAGTTTATGAATTACTAAAGTGTAATGTAAGGCTGGCTCTGGTTTGATCAACCCAAACTCAAGGCTGGCAGTAGGTGTATCTAAAAACCCGGCACAAGAAGCAAAGCACTATCTAGTGCGGCGATCAGGTGGTTCTGTGTGCTATGCTATGAGAATGAATCACCAGTATCTCCGGCTTTGCTTTCCTGGCCCAAGAAGGTCAATAGTGTTGTACCCACTAAGTATTGTCAAGCAAGTGGTTGTTTGAAACACCCGTCAAACATAAAAGTTCAAGTAAGTGAGCCGGTGAAAGGAAAGGGTGGTAAATACACTAGGTTGTAAGTTGGTAGAACCATCAAGATGAGGATGTAGACAACTAGGGAAAAATATGAAATGAGGTGTTTTGGTAATATTTACCAATCAATCCAAAGCCTGCCTGTTGGTTTTGGGACCTCATGGTGATGTAATGCCCCTATGGAGAGTGTGGGACCCCATGGTGATGGAATGCCCCTATGGATAGTGTGGTACTGCACCACCTATGTAGCGGTTTCAGTTGAACCTCATCACCTATCTGTGTTCCGTACTAGAGTGTGTAGGAACCAGTTCCGTACATAGAGTAGTGGGTAAAGCAGTATTGAAGGAATAGGAATTTCATTCCCATAATATCATATATGATTAAAATAATATATATATAATTAAAATAATGGATGTGTCATGCAAGGCTTGAATGCTATTCCATATAAAAAGTTTATGGGATAGTTTAATTCCGCTTGACCTTTCTAGTTTGACTTCGTAAATCAATAATATAGATATTTCTAAGGCTTATTTAAAGGCTTTTCCTAACACAGGTGTGAAGCCGATGAGTTTTTGTTTCTGAATTCTCCAAAGACAATTTCTTTGATCCTTTATCGATATATTCATCACGCCTTGCCCTTTCTAGATCCTCGGTTGGTTTCCATTGCTTTCATGGGTCCACGTTGCTCTAGCAAGGCAGGTGCATCATCAAAAGGCAAAAGTAACACACCATAACATAAGCAACTTGACTTCCTCCACCTAGGTCTCGCACCAATGGTTCCATGGCGTATTTTCATCCCGGATGGGTTTTTTCTAACAACGTCCCCAACTCAAATCGTGGCTTTCTACAGTGTGTTTGGATTGTGTTTGGCCCTGGTATCATGTTCAAAAGAGCGAGATCCTCGTGTGCTATTCGACTACAACAAATTTTTCGTTGGTCCGACTTAATAGATTAACTTGTTCTTTCTGGTCCGACTTAATTCAACTTGTTCTTTCTGGTCCGACTTAATAGATTAATAGTATACATATTTATGAGGTTTCTTTAGAGGGTTTTCTTCGTACAAGAGGGTGACAAGTAAAAAAGACAAAGGGTCCCAGTGCCTCGATCTTGACTTACTATGAGAAAATATTGAAGTCTCACTGCACACTATGTTATTTATGTAATTTTCCTTTTGTAAATAATGTGAAGTAAAGACTTTTTTTCTCTTAATATTTAGCTCCTTGGGTTAGCTCAATTGATTTAAACCAACCAATTTCAAGGCAGAGATCATTGAAAGGTCATGGGTTCAAGTGCGATAGTCCCTCTAGGTTAGGGTACATGTACTCCTATGCATTTACCCTTGGATGCCAATCATTGAATGTAGCGCTTGAAGAGTTTCATCAAAGACATTTTACATGGAATATATATATATGCTCTAGAACCAAAGAACTTGCAATAAACTCCACCTTGAACCAATCTATTCAAACTTCAAACTAATTAAGCTAACCCACTAGACTTAAGGGCTATATGACAAACTCCTTGAATAGGTAGTTTCAAACTGATTAAACTAACCCACTGGGATTTAAAGGGCTGCATACCACAAGGCAAAGTCTACCTTGAATCAATCCATCAAACTAATTAAACTAACCCACTAGGCTTAGACTTTCATCGTCAGGTCATTTAGCCCTTTAAGCTCAGTGGGTTAGCTTTGAACGGACTGATTCAAGGCAGAATTCCTCTTGAGGTCTCCAGTTCTAGCGCGCAACTAAACTTTGAGTCCAACTTTGTCCTGCTAGGTTACCAGTGACTATTGTTGCTAGCGGTTGAGCTGCCCTCCATCCAGTCTAGATATTCCATGCATGCATGCATATATATATATATATATATTACCAGTGACTATTGTTGCTAGCAGTTGAGCTGCCCTCCATCCAGTCCAGATATTCTGTGTGTGTGTATCCATTTCTAGTGCAACTAAGCTTTGAGTCCAACTTTGTCCTGCTAGCCTACCAGCAACTATTGTTGCTAGTGGTTGAGCTGCCCTCCATCCAGTCCATATATATATGTGTGTGTGAATATATATGTATATATAACCCAACAGGTTAGCTCAATCAGTCCAAATAGTGTGCTTCAAGATGGAGTTCCTTGTGAACTCTCCACAGCTAGCCTTGCTGAAGTTCGAGTCTCACTGGATTACCGACCACTATTGCTATATATATATATATATATATGGCTGGTGGTGATTATGCATTAACTATTGGGCCATTGGGCCTTAAAAAAGATTGTGGTGAAGAACTCATAGGGTCATCCCTCGGAATTAGCCCAGCTCATTGCAATAGAAAAGGGTGATTTCTTCAGAGACCATGCAAACCACACCTTAATAAGGCCTGTGTGTTTTGGAGACCAGATAAGACCTGTATAAGACTACGCTACAATTCTGCACCTGGATAAGATTACACCTGCATAGACTAGTTTGCAATAGGCCTGGACATGACCACAGAGACGAGCCTTAAACAGCCCATATGTTTGCTTCATGCATGAAGAAATAATCTCACAGTTATGCAAAAAGCTAATGAGGCATCATGTTTAATTTAGTCCATTGCCAATGAAAGCACTGAAAAATTAGTCCAAATTTCACTTTAGCTCGCTATATTTTTGACAATCTGTTTCAACAGTAAGAATCTGAGACAAATGTGAAAACCATGGAATGATGCTGCATTAATTTCCTCAAAAGAAGAAATTTCCAATGCTTCCATTTATATACTTTGATTGGCCTTCCAAATAGGACTAGAATAAGCAGTTTCTGAAAAATATAGTTGTCAAACATCAATAGAGAAATAAGCAGATTACAGTCAAAATCAATCGGGGTTCACTTCATCAAGGCAGATGAAATCTATTCATACAATTCTAAAATCCAATGCATCAGCAGATAGGTCAACTCTTTTTTTCACAGGAGCAGATAGGTCAACTGACAACTCTAATTATGCAGGTAAATCGCAGAAGAATAAAAATGAACCCTTGAAACATCCCTACTTTTAATTAGAACCAAGCATATGCACAATATTTGCAACTATTATGAGGTCATGAAATTTCAGAGCATTCTTCTACTAACATGAAGCAAGCATCAGCAATCCTATGCCATTTTACGTTGAGCTTCCAATGCTTTTCAAGCTTCAGCATTGCAAGATTCATTAACATGTTTATGAACTAATTCCAAAAAATAAAAAATATAGAGCATATATTTCATTTCATTTACAGAGAGATGAGATCAAGGACTCGACAAAATTCACCCAAAACGTCAAGACCAGATACAAAGATCTCTTCAAGCCTGAAGCAAAAGGTGCCCATTGTTAACTGCTTCACACCTCTGCAAAAGGGCATTTTTTTAAGTGCAGACAATATAACACCGGTTGACATAAGGCATTATCTCGATGCTAATGACCTTGTCCACTAAATAAACTCATGAGAGTAAATGTCCTCGTTCTGACCTAGAAAATCACATCATTCTTACATAATCTGCAAACATACATTCAAAACAAACCATCTCTGATCTCATGCCCCAGCCTCTTTGACATAATTAGCACTACCTCATATTATCTTAAAAGGTCAACTGATTTTGTTGCACATCTGACATGAGTTAAGAACATCTAAAGGCAAAGATGATCGAACCCCAAGAAGTTCAAGATCAAATGGAATCGGCCCCTTCAAGCTGCTGCTGTTGAGCAAGATACTTTTCCCGCCGCTCTTTCTGATACAAAGGAAAACAATTTGGAGATGGATAAACAATCCTAAAATGGCATGGAGACTTTGTAATATGCAAAGAAAAACTTAAAGCAAAGAACATACCCATTCATCTATCACAAGCCCTTCACCAACAACGCGAGGAGCAGTATCCTCTGGAGGTTTCTTGCGTGCCTCAAGCGCAGCCTCGGCTTCAGCCAGCTGCTTCCTTAGTTTTTCCAGTTCCTTTACCAAGGTAAAATTTCAGGGTAAGAAACTTAATACAAAATGAATTTGCTATCTAAACTGTCCATGTTAATGATAATTTTAAACAATTATCCTCTTGCAAAGTCTTTAAACTGTGAAAAATGTTTGAAGTGACCTAAACTAAATAATATATTCAAATGCTGCGTCCAAATCAACACTTACAGGAGTAGGACGTTGTGGATCCAAATAAACAACTCGTAGAATCTGCTCTACTGCCACCACTTCCTTGTTCTCTTCAAACTTTTTTCATCAAGCACATCAAATTTGAATTCCAGTATTCAGTATTAAGTTCATATCAAATTTCAAGCCATAGTACATATTTTGACATGATTATCAGTGTAAATGGAAATCCACAGCATTAATAACTTTGAGGCTTATTCACAATCTTGCAATAACACATTACCAGCTCTGGATCGTACTCCACACCATCTTTAACTTTAAGACTGACAATTTTGAATTTGTCTTTACTTTTTCTGTCCTGTTGTTTCTCAGGCTGCTCTGGTGGTTCCACAAACTTAAAGACTGCATTGCCCACATGAAATTAAGATTTATCATTAAACTAGTGTACATTTCTACACTAGCCACTTACTCATAACCACTCAAATGTCTAGGAACAATTAACACCAAGTCCTTCCCTAATACTGATTATCAAATGTTATTAAGAACTTACCAGTTGCTATAAGTGACTCTCCTGGAGTAAGCATACCACTAGGAGGGCGCATAAAGCAGCTTTTAGGAGCAGTAGTTTGAAACTGAGAAGATTCAACAATCTCCATAAAGTTAATAATTGCAGTTCAAGCTGAAAACCAGCTTGGTTCAATTAGAGCAGATCTTATAGTTACAGTGTGTCAAATTGTCAATAAAGATTTTATAACAAAGCATAAAAGAAGAGACTGCCTGAAAGCAAAACCAGTATCACTAATCAATACTTCTTTACACCAAAAGCCAACATCCAACAGAATGCAAAATGAGGAATCTATCCCTGAATAAACATTACATGGAACAGCCAAGAAACTAGAACACCATAAACTGTCTTTAATGCAATGCATTGATAATTTCAAAATCAGTACTACTATATTACCTTGAATGCCACATTGCAGCGACTTATGTTAAGAATCCTTACTGCACTTGAAACTTGTTTACCAGGTTCATCTTCAACCACAATTTCAAAGATCATATCATAAGTTTAGAACATAGTTATCCCAAAATCTTTGCTTACTGATTATCACAAGCACAAAAAATTAAAAATTCATTACATCATCTTGCAAGTATTGACCTTGATCACCACATCCCTATGAGACCTATTTTACCATGATCACCTATTCCCTAAAAGAGACCCATACTTCACTGAAACATCCAAGACTTCAACAAGGCTAACTAAAGCAATCTAGAGAATCAAATTTCAAAACAATTAGGGATATTTTTTTACTACATCTAGCTTTGGAGGCTAAACAATAAACATGCTCAAGCTTTGGACGGTTCCTCTTCCTCTGCCCTATTGATATCCAAAATCCCTGCCTCAAAACCTAAACCCACACTCTTGCCTATTTTGTCGTAGGCAAGGCAAGTGGGTAGATATTACAAGGACAACCTTTGTGTCTTTCACACAAGATGGATGGAAGCATTCTGATCAGAATAGGAGACAAATACATATATAGCTTGGAAGAACCGACTGGTCTTTCTGGATGCCGATTGTGGAAGTTTTCAGCCATTTTCTCTGTATTGGTGCCAAATCTAGTCCATGGTCCAAAAGGTAGTGTTGTCATTTTTGCTAGCAGTGATATTTCTCGTGCCACATAGAGCCTATCTTATGTAAGGGGGCCTGATAACTCTTAGATAATATGGTAATTTCTCAAAACTTGGCCATAGTTCAAGCAATTCTCTCAGTCAAGTCCCTTGACGGCAATAGGGTTTGTTATTCTATAGTTTTCTTGCTTGGAGTGGTCAGTATGCATCAATAAGTCAAGAAATTTTCGCAGGTTTTATATGGCAGCAAGGTTTGTCAACCCAAGCCTTATTCAATGAAGAGCTTACCAATATATACTGCTTCAGAAAGGGATTTAATGGTGTTTGGCAATTAGGCCTGATGTGTTTGGCATGTAAGGGTTATGTTGGAAGGAACTGGATGCATTTATAACAAGCATTCCTAGAAGATGTTTTGGGTTTGGGTTTCTGTTGAGTATAATGTTTTCTTCATCTCACCTTTGCATTTGAAAGGCACGTTTGGAATAAATGAATAATTCAACACATGGGTAGAGCAATCTGGAGTCTCATCTGTCAGAGAAGCATTTCTTTCTTATGGAAATGGTGCTGTCAAGCAACTTTTCATGAGCTGCACATTTAGTTCAATCTGGAAGAAATTTCTGTATTTGAATCAGATTGGACTATTCTGTTTTCTGACAGGAATGTCATTCCTAGAAGAGATGTAGATAGTCTTCAAGTCAGGGATAAAGAAGATATGTTACTCTCCTTTTCTCATGTCAGTAGGGGTCTCTTGTCAAACCACTTTTTGGATCCTAGATGTAACGATATTGATGTACATGTATCATGATTCTTAATGTAATATAAGTAACATTCTTCAATAAAAAATAAAAATAAAAACATTCCCAGAACAGGTTCTATGTCTCAGCTCTCATACATTGTAAAAATATGATGATTGATATGCGTGGCAGCATGTTCTGTTTGCAGATGAAATCAAGCAGCCTTCCTCATCAGCAGTGTTCTTGTTAGTGGGTTTGAAATTTCAGACCCCAGAAGCCCAAGTCAGTCCCAGGATTCACCTTTAAGAGGTGGTAAAAATCTCTCTGATCTAAGAAGCCTACTTCAGCCCCTATGATTCTTTAGGTAGGGAGTTTTGCATGTCCTGTGTTTCAGTTTCACCTGACCTAAGGCCTCTGATTTCTCACATGGCTACATACCTGCAGCATTAGCTTTGTGTCACTAGACCCACTATGCACTAGATGGTGTACCTAATCACCACCATTCTTTTCCATTGTGTGATGAAAGTGTCAAACTTGAATCTTGACCTATACAGACATGTATATGATTCTTTTAGTATAACATCTAAATTTAACAAAAAAATGTGAAACAGAAATGCATGCTTCAAGGTATTCTGAGTTGCCTGCACCTTTGCCCTAGTGCCCCACGATGACATGGACTGCCCTGCCTTTGCTGACTACTCTATATCAATCTTTTGAAGTGTTTGTGCCCATCTTCCTGCCTACCCCATCTAAGTGATTAACAGGGAAGTATAAACCACTGCAGGTAACATGCCTGCGAAATAAGAATCATACTGGATCCTTAACGATAAACTTTAGTATCCAGAATACCCTCTTCATGGTCAAGCATCTGCTGATTTGATATGAATAGACAAACAATAGGAAACACAAGGCATGATATTATAAAACAATCACTTGAACAGGGAACACGAGCCTACCTATCCATGGGACTGAGTATTAATATCAGATTCTTTTACACAGACCATGAGCATGCCACTGTTCAGGTTTTGGGGAATGCGTCTGATTCAAGCCATACAGTCCTAGTGCTGCTACTGTCTAACAATACTAGGTAGACTTGATTAGCACAGGTATGCCATGTGGAGGAGATGATGGGAAAATGCACAATAATTGATTATTGGACACAAATATATGTATTTACCATGGATATGCCTATGGACATACTAGGACATGATCTCCCAGATTTATATGCAATTGCAATCTCCTTTTATTGGGTATACTATGGACGATGAGTTAAGACGAAAGTTGATGAGATTCAAATAGAAGTAGCATGTTTTATCATAGATAAATATGTAAGGATGTCAAGATAGTTTTTTGCTATAGAAATTTATAGCTGCAACACTCAAGGCTCACACATAGCTCTGTGTTTATTAGGCACCTACATTCTTATTGTGGCTTAGGTAATATCGATTGGCAGCATTAACGATCATCAGTCTGTCCGCTTGCAATTCTGCTCATAGCAGTTCCAATGACCCAGGGTACATTCCAGATCACCCTCTCCTAAAAGATCCAATAAAGTATTGTTCATCGCAGGCCATGTGTTCAAATGATTCATGGCAGACTCCAGATCACCCTCTAAGAAAGGATCCAACAAAGACACTCAAAACAGTGGGAGAAGAAGAGGGAAGCTGTAAAAGTCTATTGGTCCACCTCTGTGTGCTCTTGATAGAGGGCAGACCCGGTCGGAACAGGCTTTGAAAATACAACCAATCATGCGTTTATTTCAGTCTCATAAAATTAGAGATCATGGATCTTCCTCAGAGAATGTCTAATATGCCAGATGCAAATGAATTTAAGACGGAGTTAAACTCGTGAATTTAAAAAACATAAAAAAATGGTGCAGAAGGGTGTCGAGATAGTTATTATCACAACAAACTTTGTGAAAAGCTGCCTCAAAGGATAACCTTGATCAAATCATAACAAAGAAATTGCATAGAATTGGGAAGAAATGGGCTAAAAAGCTTACATGGGAAATAAAGCTTGTTATCGGGATCAAGCCTGAGCCTGCGTTTGTTGGGTAACAATGCTCTTGCAACAGCAGAAACTGTGGGTATAGCAGATGAATTATCACTCCCACTGGTCCCCTCCTGTTGAGCCTGAGACTGGCTATGGCTCTGGGTTTGCCTATGGGAAGAGGCCCCCTGCTGCCAAAAGGGCATCCTGCAAAGGCTCCAGCTCCTCCCAGAAACTGGGGCATTCAAATCCGGATTCCCCTTGTTCTCCACTGTGACCATCGTCCGCTTAATCCCCTTACTACTTCTGTCCAATTCTAGATTTGATTGCTTCTCCTTCTGTCTTACCCTACGTTTCTTTCATTGGCGCCTCAAAAAAAACCAATACACCCGAACTGCCCAACTACCTTCTGGATCAGCGGATATTCAGAGCAAAAGAAAAATGTACAAAAGAAATGCTAAAACGGGGCCAAAACTGCCCTAAGAGGCTGCAAAATTTCTTGGGCTAATACCGACAGAGCTAAGCGGATATAAAGATCTGGGGGTCCATAAAAACTGCCTTTCCAGCTCTTTGGGTGACATATTATTTAATTTCTGAGCGTTGCTTGCTCCCTCCTCTCCCCACATTGTACATTCGCACGCGTCCCTATGCTGTGTAATTTGTCCCTGAGACACGGACATGAAATTGCTTTATCTTTGTGGTGTATGGAATTTTTCACATCCGCTTATGCCGGACCTCAAAGAGCTTTACATTATGATTTTTTTGTCCAACATTAGGGGTATTACATGTGCTCTTATTGTATGGAATTTTTCACATCCGCTTATGCCGGACCTCAAAGAGCCTTAAGTGTTCTTTCAGTGTTTTTCTATTTTTTTTAATTTTTTGAAAAAAAATATTATAAATTAGAGGGATGTTTTTCCACTTCACTAAATTTGTCCGTGTAGATTAGTTTATCATATTTTTTTCCATTAATAAGTAATATTATGCATATTACATGTGCTCTCTTTTCCAAGTAATAAGTAATATTATGCATATTACATGTGCTCTTTCTTAGAGTTTGTAGTGTTTTTTTTTTTGGTTTTTTTCAAATAAAATTTTGTAAGTAAATAAAATGATGATTTCCCACATTTATATACGGCATATATAGTATATATAGTAAATTGTTGCTATAGATTAATGTATTTAATTTAGGGATTTGAATCAACACATGTTGGCACTAAATTAAATACAATTTGTTGGTATAGATCAATGTACTTAATTTAGGGATTTGAACCGACACATATTGATATAGAACTAAATACAATTTGCCAGTATAGATTAGTGCACTTAATTTAGGGATTTGAACACACGCCTACTGAGACTAAACTAAATCTAGAATTAAACAAATATCAAATAAAATTAAAATTGGTGACAATTGTAATGTTCTTTGATATATGTTCCCTGGATGCGGGTGACAAGGATGGTAGGGACACCCGGGCACCAGATCTTGTGACACCTAGGCATACAAGATGGCCCCTTGGCGAAGCAGCGGAAGAGATTTTAAGGGAAGGGGCACTTCAAAGCCCAACCCATTAGCTTGGCCTTTGTGCACCACCTCCATGTCTCTCCTTTGTAAGGCATTAAGGTCTGCAATCGATCGTTGCTCCAGCCTGCTAAAAGGAATGACCTCTCGGCCCTGGTGCGATATTACGATGTTCACCATCTTATGTTGGCCTGTGATTTGGGCTCCTCCCACTCACCGGTTTTTGCTATTCACAGACATTCACAATCTCACTCCTCCCACTCGCTCTTGGGCATCCTCCACCTGGTCAAACTTATGTCTTGCTGCTATGGGACGACCAAAAGGTTCGCGAGGAAAAGGAAGGAAGAGCGACATCCCCGGAGATGCAGAGCCTACGGAGAAGGGATACGGGGAAGAGGTTACTATCCATGTTCGTCTGCTCATTGACAATTGGGAAGCACGCTTAATCGTTGACCGCCTTTCCACTGGACGCCATGGAAAGCAAATTGATCCATACTGACTTGTGAAGAATATGCTCAAGGCGCTAATGGAGGACATGCTAACCAACTGGGCCACAACCAAGCATGCTACCCAGACCCTAAAGGCCACCCTACCTAACATGGAAGCCATGCTTGGGAGTATGGAAAACACCTTATGTTGGCAATCCTATGCTCCCAATAGACATCTTCAATGTGACATTAGAATTGGAAGCAATGTACACAGAGACATCCCTACAACTGCAAGAGCAAGTGAGCCTGTTGAGGACACTACCAAGTTGAAAGGTAAGGAGCTGATGAAGTTCACCTTCCCAATTCCCACCACCACAGGACATGTTCTGTCTAAATGGATCTAAGACGATTAGGATACTACAGCTCTCACTTGCCGAAAGACTACGCCTTTGCATGTCAAGTTTTCGGTGAAGGACTCGGATGAGGAGAAGTATTATGGTTGTCCAGTCCTGAAGAGATTCCCCCTTAAGCAAATGCACCTGCAACACCTGGCTAAGGAGGTTCTAGTTACTCCTTGTGTTTTCCAGCTTTTTTATCTTAATTTGTTACATAGTTTGTCGCATAGTTTGCCAGATTATTGTTTTACAGGCTTATACAGACAGTGGTATGCTACTGGAATACCCTGGTCTCCCTACTCAGGGCAGGGATTTTGTAATTTTGAACATAATCATTATGATCCTTTTGAGTTCCTGGGGTGGTGGCTTCACTCTCTCAGGCCACCACAGACTGTACCTCCCTATGTATTTCTGACTTTTTACGATTAATAGAATGTTGCAGCTTAAAAAAAAAAAGTTCTTTGATATGTGTTATGTTATGTTGAGTTGTCTTTAACTTATACTCATTGCTATATTATGTATAATATCTAACTAAATAGTATTTTCCTATTTTGGAATTATGTGCCACATTAATATATTATTTTATTCATTCTTCTAAGTGTGCATGAGAAAGTTGTCTCGCAATATTCAATAAATTATTTATGACTACGCAATTCAAAATTATTCATTTAATTGCTTCATACTCAAGTGACTTGTCAATTTATGATGAGTCTAGGTTCACTTGTTGAGATTTATTTCAACATAAAAATACTTCTTCTTCTTTTATTCTTCCAAGTTTAAATGAGAAAGCAAACTCTTAGCAAGTAAGCAATCACCTATTTATTTATCACTCTAAAATCAATCAACTTATCAACTTACGAGTAGGCAATGTTCATATGAGGAGGTTATACACAAATGCTTTGTAGTACTCTTTTAGTTTGTTTTTTTATTAAGAAAATTATGCAGGTAAACCAAAGAGATTTTTTCCCACATTCATATGTAATATCCCTACTAAACTTGTCAATATAAATCAATGCACTTAATTTTGAAATTCAAATCGGACATATGTTGGAATGGAACTGACCAAATGTCAAACAACATTGATCTCAATTATAACATTCTTTTGTATGTGGAGTGCACTTAATTTTGAAATTCAAATCAAATATATTTTGAAATGGAACGAACCAAATGTAAAACAACATTGATGTCAATTGTAACATTATTTGGTATGTGGTATGATCTTTGAGTTCTTTTTAACTTGTAATCTTTACATATTATGTATTTTATATTGCTATAATGATATTTCCTTATCTTGGAATTGTGTGTCATTTAATACACTCTTTCTTTCCTTATTTTATGTTTGAAGTTGAGTCTCAATGAATAAGCAAGCAACTATTCATTTAATGACCATTGATCACATTTATCGTGAACTTAATGACGATGCAGATGTCTTTTCTAAGGAAGCTCTGAATGCATAAGTAGGCTTATTATATTGGGAAGAGTGGATCGATTTCTCACTTTATGCGAGTGGCTCTCTTCCTTTTTTGAGGATTAGACACTATGTTTTGTCTTTCCAAGTTTTAGTGTTAGATTTATGATGTCACTATCTTGTTTTTATGATCTATTCCAGATGGATTGGAGGTTTTTTTATGCAGTACTGAAACAGTTTTTTGTATGAATGATATCGGAGATGTACTTTTTGATTATTAATAATAGCAAAAGTACAGGTTTTTTTTTTCCTACTTGAAAAGCAACTATTCATTTAATAACTTTATAACTAATTAACTTAACAAATTATGATGGATTTAGGTTTACTTATTGGGATTTCTTTTCACATTAAAAATACTTTTTTTCTTCTTCTAAGTTTGAATGAGAAAATAGAATCTTAACCAGTAAATAAGCAAGCAGTCCCTATCTATTTATACTACAAAATCATTCAACTTATCAATTTATGATTTTGTCAAAAATTAATCAATGAAACTAGTATAAATAAAATTATAAAATTGATATATTGATATAGATTTTATAAGCAATATTAAACATTTTTCATTTTTTATATATGGCATTTTATCTCACTTATATACTAATTCACAACATACACACCTTATGAGTTAAATTTTATTTACCATTATTTTTATAAATGTTATAAAAATATTCTTTTTTCAATAAAAAAAATACTATACTTTATATTAAAAATAAAAGTATAACATTACATCTCAATATTACTCTCAAAACAAACTAAATGAAAAAAAGTAAAACAAAACAACCACACTTACCATGACAGAAACCTAAAAAGACAACATACTTTGACCAAAACTTTAATCCCCTTCAACTATAGAATAACTCAAAAGAGACTTAAATTTTCACTCGTCATAAGATACTCAAAACTTCCCTTCAAAAAGTAAAAACACTCCACAAAAATATAAAGAGACCAAAAGATCTCTTCTAGTGACATCTTCTCTACAAAAATAATTTATTACAATAACATTTTTCTATATTAAAATTTATTTTCACATTAAAATGAATTCAAACCTTTAATTGCTTCAAAATCAATCAAAATTCCTTAAAATAAATGGATGTAGGTTTGATTGCTTCGAATTCAATCAAAATTCCTTGATGTTTATATAAATAATCCAAATACATTGGATTTACAAAACCACTAGATATATTAAAATGACCATAAGTGTTTATAAATAAGTAGTAAACACTCAATAAATCCCAATATAAATATAACTATTTAATAAACACAAGTCATTTTCAAGCTCTTAGAGCTTCACCTTATTAAGCTCCATGTTCAATTAAGATAATCCCAAATTTTCATTTCAAGTCGAGATGAGTTAACACCTGTATGAGTGGGGGCTTGCCTTATCCCTAAAGCACACAAAACAAATTAATAAACTTTTTATCATTCACTTTTTCAAAAGTGTACTATGTAAAAATATCGAATCATCAAAATAATTATATATAAATTGGCATAATATAACATTATAAATTAAAAAGATATAAATATTTAATAAAAAACTATAATATTGGATTGGCAAACTCAATTTCAAAATGAAATATTCTCACCCTTCTCTTTCCATTGAACAAAGATTCCCAAAAAGAAAGATTCATGATAAGGTTCAGCGCCCCCACATGAAAAGTTGAGTGTAATTCACCACACTTACGCAATGACCAAGTCCTAATGAAAATTGGAATTTGCGCCCACCTTGCAATTGACACATTATAGTTGTCCATGTGTTGTTTTTCATTAATCGAGTGACAATTTCCATGCCAAGGGTCTAACCTGGCATCATTAATTATGAGCTGGCCCCTATATTACTAATTTGCCTCCCTCCAAAAACACCTCTCCATGTTTACTCGATGTTTAACATAATGACATAACCCTTGGGTTGGCACGAGGGGGTCGAACTATGTTTAACACATTGACATAGTCCTTGGGTTGGATGGAAGGGGTCGAATTTATTATTTAATGTTTTATATAATGAAATAATTTCACTCTATAACATGTTTAGTTTTAGTGAATATATGTTTAACTATAATAGTAAAATGATTATAATAATATAAATATTTTTTTTTCTCAAATGGGGTGTTAGAGAGACCCAACATGGGCCAAGCCCTCTGATGGCACCCATCTTAAGCATGCAACTCTATAAATGGCAACGACAATAGTTGCGATAAGCATACGTCCATTAATTTCACTGCCCACGAACTTGTTCAGGTTTAATGGTGTCGGTCCTCTGCAAGGTATGCCGCCTCCCACGGTTATCATTTGCAGCTAGAATGACAGGCTCGATTGATATGAAAATCATGCTCAAGTTTAATGAGGGGACGACTAACATACATCAACCCTCCCATTCCCACTCAGAATTGCGAGGTTCCCCTGCCTCTATACCACTCTAAGTTCATGCTTAGGTATTGGGCTCCCACTTCTGGTGTAGACATATCTCCTATTTTCTTTATTTTAGCCCCATATTTCTTGATAAGTTTTGTTTTGCTAGTCTACCTTCCTTGTATCCTCTAGCTAGTTGTTTTTCCCCTTAAGCTTCTCATGGTTTCTCTCTACCCCTCTCTCCAACTCTATGTCTATCAATACCTCTCGCCCATTCTTCTCCCCTTCTCCTAGCTCAATATGGTTAGCGACAGCAGCCGACAAAATGGGGACAAGGCAACTGGGATCCCACTTCGTGTATGCAAGTGAGGAAGGAGGCACAGGAGGCTGCAACGGCTTACAAAATAAAATAGGTAAAAATGGAAAAGGAATTCCTCATTAAAGAGGAGATTGAATGTGTTATGAGGAATTACGTCCCGGACATAGGAACCTCTAGTGCAAGGGATACTAAATATTTCAAGACAATCATCTATACTCGCACATGAAGGCTTTAATAGGTAGAGCTTTGTTAGAAAAACACAAGGAGAACAATGAAATTCTAATGCAACTGGATGAAGATCAAACCTAACTTAAAACCCAGGATGCTAAATTGGACATCATTGTCAAGCTTGCTTGTGGAGTTCAATTTGAAACAAAGACCCTGGCCGAGTCCTTTGATCCTAAGGTTTCTCCAATTCTTCTCTCGGATAATGCTTTCTTAGTTTTCATAGCCAACTACACTTATAGTTATCAGAAGTCCTTTAATTTCTAAAATATATTACTAACTTACAATAGTTATATTCATAAAATAATAAAAAATTAGAAAATATGAATACTTTATTTTTTTAAATGAAAATCATCTCGTGAAATCCCACCATCATTTTTCATTTTACAGATCAAAATACTGTCACTTCATAAAATTAAACGTCATTAATGAAGTGTGAATTTTAATTTCACTCATCATTATATATATATATATATATATATATATATATATACTATTCCTAATTAATTATTAGTAATTAAATATGTGTATATATATTTTATATTTTTTCTTTATATTTCTATTTCTAATATGGCCTGGTTGTCTCCCTTGTTAGGTAAACTTGATTTGGTCATGGTTTTTTTGGGCCCATGGTATTTGGTGACCCATGGTAATGGCCCATTGTATTGCTTATGAAGAAGCCTATTTAAAGGTTTTGAGCATAAACCTTCTTTGTCATTATGTGTGTATTATGTTTTATTATTATTATTATATTTTTGTAAACTTTTTATTTTTGACTTATATGAGACCAGATATGAGAATTCAATGTTTCATATACAATTATTATAAATGTTATTTCAAAAATAAAATCAATACGACAGGTAAAATTAAGATTTAAACATCAAATAAAAGGCAATGTTAAAATTAAAATTTCATATCAAAATTTCTTGACATGCAAGGTAGGATGTCAAATTTCAACCTTGAATCCTACTAACATGGTTGGTTTGAATAGGCCTTATTATGCATGGCAACCTGAGCTTGAACCCCCTAAGGTAGCATAGAGGAGACACTTAAAATCCAAGTATGGTAAATGTTGGCATGGTCCAAGCTAGGTGATTTTAACAACATAGATACCCTTAGATCACGGTTTTTAAAACTATAAGTTAGTCTCACAAATCACAAACAAACTAGCATCTTCCACGTAATTAAAATTAAATTAATGATATTAAAGTTTTAAAAAAATTAATTATATTAAAGTTTAAAAAAGAAATTAAAAATAAACAAATTCAATTATTGTGAAACATGTAAGTTTAAATTTAAAAATAAAAATTAAAGTTAAACTTTATTTAGTGTAAAAAAAATTAATAAAATTTTTAAATTTATCCAATTTTTAACCCACTGAAATTTTATATTATTAAATAAAACTCCACCTTACACTAAAATTTTATTATTAAATAAAATTCCACCTAACCTAATTTATTGAAATGATTTAATTAACCTCTCGATCATCCTGCAGTTATTGATAACATGAGACAAAATGGGGCTTCTCGTCGCTTTCAACTATATGTTTCGAGAAAACAAAATGGTAAACTAACAATCCTTGCCAACACTAAATACTAATCTTGTACACGAAAGTCACCTAAACCATTGTACCAACATTAAATATTCAATAGAAGAAAGCCAAACAGCCCACCAACCTAAATTTTGATCACCATGTGACAATTAAAGGTGGAAGCTCAAACTTTAAATAATTACAAGATTAATTAAAAAGAAAGCTAAGTTTTTTCTCTGATTAAATAACATAATAAAAAGTTAATGGTATGTTTTGGTGAGATATTTTTATTATTATAATAAATTTTATTTAATTTTAAAATAATAATATTCAATTTATATTTAATAATTTTATAAATAAATCTAAAATATTTTAATAAGAATTATTTAATAATTATTATAATTATAGATTATTTAAAAGTAACAATTTAATATTTTTATTAAAAGTTATATATACAAATACAAATATGAATTTTCAACCTTCAAATAATGATGCATCACTCACAACTTTATATTAATAATTTGAATACCTTGTGAAACACTTTGGTTAAATATTTTGATTACAAATCTATTTTAACCAAATGTTGAAATCCGACATCCATAAAAATTACATCACAACTACTCCATACATACAAATAAAATATAATAAAAATAAAAAACCTTACCAAACATTCTTAAGGTACCTCGACAAGCATCCAAATTTAAAGTTTTCTATTTTTTATTTCATAAATCAAATGGATTGAGGCTAATCAAATACCTTAATTTAGTTTGGTAGAGTTGTAATATCAAAATTACGATGCACGCCAAATGATTACATCATGTTGTGCTCCCAAATTAAAAATGGTAGTTTAGGATTTGAGAGAATAATTACATCATGGTGTGCTCCCCAAATGAATAGGGCAGTTAAGGATTTGAAAGATTTTACGTTGGCTCAATAAAGTAAAACAAAGTTTGAGAATTATTCAAAATGGGTAATTAGTATATTTTTTTAATTAAATTTGGTTGGTTATTATTATAAATTACATAAGTGTAATAATTTATTAGTTATATTTAATAAAAAATTCAGATTTTATTTTTTATTTTTAGTTCTAAGGTAATCGAGAACTTGTTAGGATTCTTTAGGCAAGATCAAGGTTTAAATATGGTTGGTTGCCACTATAAATTTTGGGTTAAATGCAACAACCTACAAGCCATACCTAGTACTATCTCGGGCCTCAACCTGGGGTTGAGACATCCTACCTAGAGGGCGCCTACCCTTTCAGCCAAGACACAACATGCCACATGTCTCTTTAGGGATTTGAACCTAGGTGGGAAGAGTGTGAAACTTGCCTCACAACCATTGAGCTATATTGCCCCTTGACTTAATATAGTGCTTGTAGTGATAACAGTTAGTGTCTGGTCTTACGGATGAAATGAGGGTTGGCTTTGCTCCACTTATGTACGTGTAGGGAGCGCAATGCAAGCCTCACATGTTCTACCACTACCTCCAGGTGCCCTCATGGAAACCTTATGGGTTGGATGCCCTCATGGGAATTGAACCTTTGATCACTGATGCAAAACCTGAAACTGTGGTCATAGTCGTAATGGTTAGGTCTGGTCTTAAGAATGACAAGAGGGTGGGCTTTGATCCACTTATGTGAGCATAGGAAGTGCAATGCAAGCCTCACACATCCGACCACTACCTTTGAGTGACCCCATGGAAACCTCAGGGGATGGATTCCCTAATGGGAATTGTAACACCCTGTTTTGACATTCTACCTGAACTACTATTATATGTTGTAATTGTTTGATTGTGAGACCTCGTCGGTTTGACGACACTGTGGACATATGGTTCTATTATTTTGCCGATATATATATGTGTGTGTGATGATAGTATTATGATCAGTAGTCATGTTTAGATATGTATCATGTGTTAAGTATGTCAATTATATGGAAATTACTGAATGATGGGTACGTGGATGCCATTATAGTTATATGTTGAAATAATGAATGTTATGCCAGATGCATGGCAAATGAATGAGTTTATTGCTATTATGTTATGAAGAAATATATGTGTACATATCGAGGATTTATGCACGATATTCTATATTGTATGTCGAGGACTGACTTACAGGTTGAAACGGCTAAGTGATAGCAGAATCCTACGAGGTGGGAGGGCCTCAGGGACATGGACTTCGAAAGATAAAATGGTATGCGAGTGATGCATTATTTACTTTCGTGTGGTTATTATGTTGTTTATGATGATGTATATTATGACATGGGTGGGGTAGGGTTTCAGGAAACTCAACCGCCCAGATTGGTTATACGATGACAGACCGAGTACAAGTGCAATGTTGTTGTTATGTCGAGTAGACATAGTCCCTTGTCCCATTAGGGGGGTGGAGGCTTTGCCCATCGTTTATCCCCGAAACCCAGAGTCATGGGAGGCCTGTGCTACGGCGCGCTCCCCAAGGTGTGTGATGATGACTGGTGGTTGCCTGCTGGGGAAGCTTGGTCGATGTAGTCGACACTTCCGCTTACGGGTTCTAGCTGGAACCGGTCATGACTTGACATTCCAAGGTAGTCCAGCAGATGACAGGATAGGATGTGGAAGTTAGTGATGATGTAGGTAGATAGATGTAGCATGAAGTAGGGGTGAGAACAAGATCTAACGGTAGGTGTGTAAAACTCTTGATTAGTATGTGTCGTAAATCAGTGATGTACGAATTGTCGTAACTTGGATTTTGGTTAGTTAATGGATTTGTACCTTGCAAACTACGTTTAGAACTTGTGTCAGTAAACAACAGGCTTCATGATTATGATTGATATGTGTGAATTATTATTGTTAGTGTACTTACGCGAGGTATGTAAGCAGTAGCTACGCTTACATAACTCGCCTACATATTTATGAATTTCGTGAAATCTTGCTGAGTAATAATGTTAATTATTGTTGATTAATGTTTAAAATGTCGATTAAGGTTAATAATGAGATTAATGTTAATAATGTAGATTAACGATTAATTATTGTGGATTAAGATTAATAAAGTCGATTAGGGTTAATACTGTTGATTAATGATTAATTATTACCCATTAATAATTAATTATTGTTGATTAATAAACAAAGCTAAGGTTAACCTAGGTAGTGACTAATGCAAGTGATTAGAATGCTTGAATGATTGTTAATTAGTTTAATTACAACTAAGGTGTAATTAAAATGGAACCAGGTAAAGTCGATTAAATCTTAGTTAATTTTATTTAATTAATATAATTACACATTGATAATGTCATGATTTACATTGATAGGATTATTGTTCATAATTGATAAATTGAATTAGTGAATTTATAATTAGAGGGAATTTACATATTATAAATATTAGAAAACCATTAATTAAATGATTAGGTAATAGTAATTAATCAATTGACAATTACTGTTAATTAAATTAAATTGGTGAAGCGTGTAAGTTTAAAACTCTTACAGATTGGTGGGTGAACCAACCCCAACCCCAAACTTTATTATAAAAATGATATAACATTTATTATTAATAAAATTATTAAACTTTGAATAAGAAACAAATTTTTTAAAATGGTTGTTGTAAGTGGTGTTGGTAAACCTCATAAAGAGAGGTAAATATTAAATTGTCTCACTATTAAATTATGAATTTTTCATAGGAATGGTTCGAGGGAGCTGACTGAGTAGTAATGAGGGGGTTGGGACTCCATAAACAGGAGGATAAGGCATTAATGGAGGGGAAGAAGAGTCGGCAAACTTAGTATAAAGGGAGAAGTGAAGGGAAGAAAGGGGGATCTTTCACCTTAGAGAGTTTTGGGAGAATTTTGGAGAGGAAGGGGGAATTTTCATAGCAGAGCTGAAAGGGGGGGTGCCTTGTTGGAGATTCTGAAGGGATACAACGGCTTAGGGCTTGTACTCGGTTTGGGCTCGGGGGTCCAAAGGGTTACCTTTGGAGCTGGTTGGTCGGCGAGACCTCGCCAGTTGGCAGGGTGGAAAAACTGTTTTGGCTGGTTGAGTTTCAGAACTGTGGGGAAGGCTTTTGGCTGCAGGGAAAAGCAAGGAGAAACAACAAACGGGGACATCAACAAAGGTGGATCTACTAGCTACCTACAGGTATTTTCCAGCAGGTATATTTTATCATTTCTACCTTGTCAAATTATGTAAAAATGTAAATTACAAAAGTTTATATGCTGTGTTATTATATCTGCTACTCCTGCACAACAATAATTGGTTAGAGGTAGACAAAACAGCATTTTAATTGTTCAATTTTGGTAAATGTAAACACTTTATTTTTTTTTACAGCCAAAACTAGTAATGAGAATAGAAACATAACAAAAACAGGAACAGAAAACACAACAGAAACAAAATAGAAATTTTGACAAGAAGTGAAATATCTGACTGTATATAAAAGTTAAAGGAGACCCAAGTTGGGGTCTTACAGGAATTGAACCTTGGTCACCAGTGAAAACTTCTCATTCCTCACTAACGGATCCAACCCCCTTGGGCTTAAAATTTTGGTCTTAACTATAATAGATAGTGACCAATCTTAAGGATGACAAGAGGGTGGACTTTGATCCCCTTATGTGTACATGAGGAGTGCAATGCAAGCCTTACATGTTTGACCACTACCTTCGAATGCCCCCATGGAAACCTTATACTCATGGGAATTGAAACTTGTAGGTCACCAGTGAAAAAGTCCTAATTCCTCACTAGTGAATTTGACCCCTTTGGGCTATCCCCCTCAAATTTAACCAACAAGAATGAATTATAGATAGTGCCCTATTCTTGAATGAAAAAAATTTAAAGGAATATTTTCTTTAGGGTTTTATTTAATTTAATTTAGATATTAATGTCTATTAAAATTAAAAGTTGGTAAAGGATGGCAGGTGCAAGGGAGTGCTCTATAGCCTTGGAAGAAATCTAAAAATGGCATATTCATGGGGATTGGGATAAGCAACCAAAAATCACATGGAAATATACACTTTATACCTCGAGATAGCTCTTCTTTGTGCTAGAAATGTCAAAGGAGTAATGGTTTTTAGGATTCATCCTTAGTCATTGGATAAGCTAGAAAGGCCAAGGCCACTAGTGGAATTACAATGTCAATGTGATATCCCTCTTGAACCCTATTCTTTTGTAATTGTACAAGATGTAAGAGTAAACTATGTACCAATTCTTGACGAAGAGCTCAAGGCCAAGGCCCCACCAGTGAACGTTGTAAGTATTGTTATGATTTCTTAAGTCTAACCATGCGTGAATAAAAGCATGGTAATATATGATGTAAATTGAAATGAAAAAATAAAGAAAGTAAACCTAGGAGACTAAATGTGCAATGCAATGAAACAATGAGCGCAACGAAATCCACTAGGGGGGAGAGGTGAATGGATAGGGAGCCATAGGAATCCAATGATGATGACAGGTTGTCATCAAGGTTCCTTGGGCACTAGAATAAAAGTGCACTGTCAATGATCACTTAATTGCCTAAAAACCTAACCTAAGTTTAAAAGTTAACTTCTAAGCATTGTAAAACAATGCACCATAAAAGTATAATGAAGCTAACGATATCATATCTAGGAATAACTCTCGCCTAATACAATGAATATGTATATATATAGTTATACTACTTTAACTATGGGAATGTGTTAACAATCAAAGTAACACCCTTAACCAGGTGAAGGTGGAAGCATACTTTTACCATTTGCCCGCAACATGAAGACAAAAACAAGTACTAGAGAGAACAATCCTCTCTGACCTAATCATTACTTCTATAACTGGAAAGATTGAGTAAAGAATGAAGGAGCTTAATAGAGACAAAGTTCACTGATTGAAATGCTCACCAAAAGCTCAAATCAAAGCTCTAACAGTCAGATAGTGAGAAGAAATGCACAAAAATGCATTAAAAGGTACTTAAATATGCTAAGTTGTGAAAAAAGCCTAATAAACTATGGAAAGTGGGTTTTTTAAGAGAAAATAATAAAAAATGATTATCCCACATTGAAAAGAGTAACTTAAAATTCCATTTCCCAATGCTATAAAAGAAAGGCATGTGGGGCATGGTAAGAGGAGGCAAAAAGGAGCAAAGGCATGCTGGAGAGATTCTAAAGAAATGAGAGTTCATCTTCATCAAAGGCAAGGGTGGAGAAAGGATAGTTCATGGCAATAGAGGAAGAATGCACATCAATATCCATGGTAAATATGTATCTTCTTCCTTATTTTATATGAAATGATTCGAATTTTTCCATTCAAGGGTTTCAATTTTGCTTATTATGCTTGAGTTGAATCCTCAAATGGCTCTAGATCTTAATGAATGTTTAATGGTTGAATCTAGATCTTAAGAAATTTGTATTAATCATTTCATTTCTGACATAGAAATTCACCATTTCTTAGTAAAATAGCTTAATCAATGTAGACACGTCCCTACATTATTTGCTATTATCAGAATGGACATTGTATAAGTGTTCTTAATTGTTGGAAGCTAATAACTTGGTTAGTTAATTTAAAGGAAAGATGAATTTCTTTTCTTTTTTCCGCAAAAAAAAAATGCGTACTATTGTTATTTATAAGCATAAATCAAATAGTACAACAATGTTCCATATGATAAATATCTGTATCCACAATGTACAGATTTATCATAGAAGTTCAAAAACCTCATACATGTCATAAAACTAGTATACTGATTACAACGATAGATGAATTTCACTTCATATATAGGCTACAATATATATATATATATATATATAAAGATATAATATATATATATATATATATATATGGGGGGGGGCTCTGTCTTCGGGGGGGGGGTTTCGGGTTTTTGGTCTCCGGAGATGCGATTTCTGAACGTTAGTCCCGAAGGTGACGCAGTTTTGTTTTCCAACTCTAATCATTGTTTCACTCGCCGACCTCAGCAGCACGGGTGTCTGTTATGGTTTGATGTGAAGGAAAAACATTCCTACGGTACAGGTGGTTCGTGCGAATTTTTTCGGCGTTATTGCGAAGGTTTAAATATAGTTCCTCCACGCAACATGTATATCGATGAGGTAGATTATGACATCCCTCACCCGGGGTTCCCATTTTCCATCATGAAAGGACTGACAAGGTTTTAAATAGTTTGCGGACTGAATTGACCTCTCCCATGAACGAACCGAGCATGCAAGTTTCGCCAAGCCCTCCCATAAAAAATTCTAATTACTCAGGCACTCCTGGTAATAATTGCCATCCGGCTCGACGGAAGGGAGCCCGTGCGAAAAAAGGATGTTGTTTCATTATCCATTGGGAAGGATATTGGATTATGCGAAGTTCAATTTTATCTCAGACAACCTTTGGTAGGATGCTTCTGTGGAAAAACAGTCGGTGAACAGGCTTTAAAGTGTTGGATTGAACAGAATTGGAAGCCAGTTCTGGACGTTATGCCACAATTCCACATCCTCTCCCGGGGATGGATCCTTTTTAGAGTTAATTCGGTTGAAGACAGTCAGTTATTGCTGGATAATTCGTGGAGATGGGGTTCGCCTGGACTTATATTAAAAAGGTGGCAAGTCGATTTCGAGGCAGCCAGAGAACCTCATAATTTACAAATATTTTGGGCTATTCTACCTAGTCTACCCATGATGTTTTGGCATAAAGAGATAGTTGAGGCAATAGGAAGGAAAATCAGAAGGTTTATTTCCCTCGAAGACAATTGGGAGGGAAAAATTGATAGAAGGTGTGCAAAAATACTTATCGAGCTAGACATCAAAGACGACCTTTATGAGGAAATTCTTCTGGAGTTGAATGGTAGTATTTGGAAACAACGTTTGGATTACTGGAAAATCCCATTTCGTTGCTTTTCCTCTCGTCAAGTTGGTCACATTGTCAAGGATTGCACAAACATTTCTCCAGGATATGTACGTCACAAGAAAGTATGGGTTAAAAAAACAGTTCAGACAAGGGCAGTCAGCAAGGACATGAAAAAAGATGGTGAATGCATGACATTTCCAATGGAAAACTCAACACTTCTGGAAACGGGTAAGTCAAATTTTGAGCCTTCCCCTTATGTTTTTATAGCCCCTTTTCCAGTTGTTCCCTTGTCTATTTCCATTGAGTCCTTGGCCCATTCTGCCCCTTTTCCAGTTGTTCCCTTGTCTATTTCCATTGAGTCCTTGGTCCCTTCTGCCCCTGAGTGTTCTACCACAATAGTGGAGGCCCCCGAGAATTTCCCACTCCCTTCGAAGCCAGAATTTTCCTTTGATGTCCCTCCTTTACCTCTCTCCTTAAAACTGGCTATTACAGAACCTGATTGTTCAAGCCCTGTAACCTCCCATCCTGACGTGGCTCCTCCAAAGGAGAAGGAGAAGGACCCTCCCTCTTGGGTTAAACACAAAACCTACAATATAAGGTCAAAAATAGATTTTTTAGGTGGAGACACTTTAGCCCCGAAAGGTAGTATAGCTTTAGATCCTGTACCAAAATTTACTTTAGGCAGAAAGTCTCTAATCTCAAAAGCTAAATCTCTAGCTGAGATCGAGTTCAAATCCAGGAAACAATAAACAATAGGAAGGGTCCTTAGAGCAGGGAAAGCCCAGGAAGGGGCGCGCTGATGTTGTGTTTGTCTTTCAACACAAGGGGTTTCGGGAGCTCGCCTAAAAAAAAATCTCTCAAGAGGATGGTCTCACTTTTAAAGCCCTCTATCATTTTTTTATAAGAAACAATGTTGGAAGGAGTGAAAACTAAAGAAGCTATTGCTCCTTGGCTAACTAATTGGTCGTTTGCTCACTTAGATGCAGTCAGGAATTCTAGAGGTATATTAACAGCCTGGAGTCCTGCTTTCAAAGAAAGGAAAGTTGAAAAATCTGAAAACATTTTGAAAATGGTCCTAGAAGTTGTGGAAATAGGGGAAATCTTCTCTTTTCTGAATGGGCGTGGGCCTTTTTCGAACAAAAAATCCTTCTGGGAGTCTTTTTTCTCCTCTGGTGTTCTTAATTCCAAGAATGTGGTTATGGGAGGAGATTTGAATCTTTCTGTCTCTGATAGAGAGGTTTGGGGATCTTCATCCAGGAAGGACATTTTAAGTAATTTTTTCAGGTCCATATTTGAAAACAACGGGTTGGTGGATTTCCAACCCTTAAAATTAGAACCTACTTGGAGAAATAATAGAGGTGGGGAACATGTTATTTCCAAATGTCTGCACAGGTTTTTGGTTTCAGAAGACGTGTACTACGGACCTCTATCTGTAAAATCTTGGGTTGAAGTTGGGGGCCTGTCTGATCATAGGCCAATCTTACTTTCCATAGAAAAAGCAGGGGACCAACCTCCTTTGCCTTTTAAGTTTAATCCTTTGTGGATCCTAGAGGAGGATTACAAGATTCTAGTTGAAAAGACTTGGATCCCTTTACAAGAAAGTTCTTCGGTTTCCTTTATGAAACAATTCTCTGACAACATCATAAGAACTAAAAAGGAGTCCAAAATCTGGGAAAAAGCTTATAATGTGAAACACTAGACAGAGCTTAAAGAAGTGGAGGCAAGGTTAAGAGAAATCTACTCTCAAAATAACACTGGTACATTTTCGGAAGTTGAATTGAAAGTAGTAAAAGAATGTGAACTTCAAAGGGAAGAGATGTTAGCAAGAGAAGAACAATTTTGGAGACTAAAAAGTAGAGCAATATGGATTAAGGAAGGTGATAATAACACGAAATTTTTCACAGGTTTGCATCCCACAGGAAGAATGTAAACACAATCCCAGACTTTAAGGATGAAGATGGTAATCTTATAGGACCCTTCATGGAAAAGGCAAAAGCTGGAATTTTTTTTTCAAAAACCTTTTCTCAAAACCTGAAGGTTTTCTTATTCAAAGGATTTTACAAGTTATTGGTTTGGTCCCTACTTTGGTCACAGAGGCTATGAACAAATACCTAGCAGAAGAGATAAAAGAAGAAGAACTAGAAAGGTAGTTTTCTCCTTTCGTAAAGGTAAAATCCCAGGCCCGAACACTTTTACAATCGAATTTTATCAAGGTTTCTACAAGTTGATAAAATATGATCTACTGAAGGCTGTAAATGAATCTCATAATTCACGGAAGGTTCTTGGAGCACTAAACTCAACCATTCTGGCTCTTATTCCAAAAAAACAAAAAAATACTTCTTTCAAAGATTTCAGACCTATCTCATGCTGCAATGTAGTCTATAAGATCATCACCAAAATCATTGCTCAGCGGCTAAAACCAATTCTGAGCAATATTGTTTCTCAGGAACAGTTTGGGTTTCTCTTCAACAGAGAGATACATGATGCAGTATCATTTACTTAGGAGGATTTACATTCGATTCATAAGAACAAAAGACAAGCTCTTGTTCTTAAACTAGACCTTTCAAAAGCTTATGATAGGGTAAGCTGGACGTTTCTGAGGCTGCTTCTAGTCAAACTTGGTTTCATAGGGGATTCAGTAAATTGGATTATGGGATGCATCCAATCAACATCCTTTTCTATGCTCATCAACGGCTCCCCTTCAAACTTCTTTAGACCTTCTAGAGGCTTAAGACAGGGTTGCCCCCTATCCCCCTTTCTTTTCCTTCTAGTAGTAGATGCCCTAAGTAGATTGGTTCTTTAATCTAAGAGATTAGGTTCCTACAAAGGAATCAAGGTTTCTGAGAGCGAAGTATTGTCCCACATTATTTTTGTTGATGGTGTTTTGATGCTGGGGGAAGGCACCTTTTAGACAATTTCAATGAGATGAAAAAAAATTTAAATTTGTATACGAAGGCCACATGGATGCATATAAATGTGGAAAGGTATGTATTATCAGAAAACTCCCTCCCTACAACAGTCAAAATTAGACTAGAAGCCGAAGTTCCTTATACCTTAAGTCCCTTATCATAAGGGTTTAAGTATCTAGGCTTCTTCCTAAAAACTAACTCCTATTCCTTCAAAGACTGGCTCTGGTTGTTCAAAAAATTGAAAAGTAGAATTGGTATTTGGACAAACAAATTCCTTTCAAGAGGAGGTAGATTGGCACTTCTAAAAGCGGTGATCCAAAGCATTCCCATGTATTGGGATTCAATAGCATACATTCCAAAAGGGATTCTTCACAAAATTCAGAAGAAGTTCTTCTCCTTTCTTTGGTCAGACAATAAGCGGGATGAAGGAATTCCTCTTGTTAATTGGAAAACTGTGGCCAATTTGAAATCTCTTGGAGATTGGGGTGTCAAAAACCCCTTCTTATTCTGTGAATCCATGGCAGCCAAATCCCTGTGGAGGTTGATTAAAAATCCTTCTTCTTTATGGGGAAGAGTAATGCAGTCTAAGTACTGCCCGAATGCATCCATTTTAGATTGGATTAGGTCTCCGGAAAAATCTTTTAAAAATGGGTCCATTGGTTGGGAAGCCTTTGTTCTCTCCTTTCCGTTGATAGGAGATTGGTTATCATGGAGCATCAGGAATGGGAGGAAAGTTCGAATTGGAAGAGATCCTTGGATTGGGGTAGGAAAAGATTACAAGCTATCATGGGTTACCATAGATTATCTCTCCCTCCAAAGAGTTAATAGCTTATTTGATGCCCGATCTCTATCTTCAGAAGGTGCATGCATCTCTCGTTGGAAATCTTCCTCGGACCTCAGTCTCGAAGGGATCGCAACAGCAGAATGGAACTCTTATATCTCGATGTTAGATTCTTGTTATATATGCCTAGATGAGGATGCATAGGGAATATTGGTCTGGTCGAAAAACACGATAATAAGAGACTTTAACGTGAAATTAGGCTACGAATCAGAGGCCATGGCCTCTTTCGTTGGCTCAAAAGAGTGGTGGTGGATTCCGGTTTGGAAGTCCGTTGGTTCCTTAAAATCCAAGCTTACCCTGTGGCTAGCGCTCATAAAGAAACTCTTGACCTATGATAATATCTTAAAAAGAGGATGGCAAGGCCCAAGCCGATGTGTACTTTGCTCTTCACAAGAAGAATCATGTTCTCATTTGTTTGTGTTTTGTCCCTATGCAGCAGCTGTTTGGAAGGCCGCCTCTGTGGAACTAAAAGCCCAGGGTTCCCAAGTTAGTTCTTCACTAGAACATCAATTTCAGCCATGGTGGAATGATCGCTCAGTACGTCTCTACAATGCCCTCCCCTCCTCTTTTATTTATGGAGTATGGTGGGATCAAAATCTTGCAATTTTCCAGAATCGCTCAATTCCAGTTGAAGTAACTTCAGCCTTGGTTGTGCAGTGGACGAAAGAACACAAAGTTTTGGAAAAACCAAAAAAGTCAAGGTTACTTGTTCCCCTCTCAATTGATAAATCTATTCCTTGGGATTTTTTCAACGGTGCAAGTCAAGGAGATCCTCCCTTGGGTGGTTCTAGAGGAGTTTTATATCTGGAAAATAATCACAAATTTCAGCTGAAATATGCACCAGGGCATTGTTCAAATAACAAAGCCGAGCTAGCAGCTTTACATTCGGTTTTGGAACTGGCCATCTCAAGGAAGGTGAACTGCTTACAACTTTTTGGAGACTCAAAAATGGTTATCGTCTGGGCCAACAAAAAACTGCAAATCAAAGCTCCTCATCTTCAACACCTTCTTCAGGCTATTCAAAGGCAAAGAGATTTTTTCGTTTTTTTTACTATCTCACATGTATATAGAGAGTTAAACACCGAAGTTGATATGTTATCAAAAAATGCATTACTTTTAATTCCAGGCCAGACCTCCTCGGTTGAATAATTCCACGATGAATTGTAATTTTTGTGATAAAGAAATTTTGAATTGATGCAGAGGGAAGCATCATATATTTTGTAACTAATTATGAACCTCATGAGAATTTTGAATGTAAGTCCCGAGAGGACAGTTCATGATCATTCTTTATTTAGAATGATTGATATTTTCCATATGGAAGATATATACATGTTTAAAGACAATTAAATGATTATTGGTCTAAGAAAACCTAACTTTGCTATTATAATGGTTGAAGTCACCTAATCCTAGAAACTAATGAAAAGTAACTCAAAGAGAACTATTCTTATGATAATTAAATGAATAGTGGTAAAAAAATTCTTTAACAAGAAAATATAAGTCAGATCCTCCTTGAATGGTTATGGTTTCAGCCCTTCATTGTTTATCCTCTTATGGGAGGAGATGGAAGGGGGATGGACAATTCTCTCTTTGGAGGAACATAACTCTTTGGGGTGAGTATATATCGTTTGGGAAAAAATAAATGGAGAAGCCTCATAATGGGAGAGAACTCCAGATCAAGATGGCTTTTATTTTATTGAATTATCTTCAAAGATCATTGTCCACTACTCAAAGAATATGGAAGCGACCTCTTCTTGGGAGGGGCATTAAGCTCCTATGCTCTTGGAGGGCGAAGTTCAAAGGGGCAAGACCCATCGTCATTTAGTTCGATGGAAGAAGTTAGGGTTATCTCAACACTTATCTCGACATAGAAAGGTAATTCTATCTCCTTTTATTAAATTGTCTCTACATCGTTCATAAGAGGGCCGAGGCTAATTTGTTTAATTATATTCCTTTAGTATACCCCTCTATCGAGACTTTAATAAATTGTTGCTTGTTGTTATTCGATTTTTAGACTATAAAGAGAACGATCTTAGTTTGGAGCACCGACTCTCCATTCTTGTATTAGACATGTATATACATTCTACTTTGTGTATGTAATGTGTATATAATGTTGTAGTGTTATAGAGGAACGGTGTCACATGAATACCACTCCACATTCTTCCAATTAAATGTAGGATTGTGCGATGGTAGCAACAACTTATAATTAGTATTTTGGTATTTGAATAAGTATACAAAGACAACTTGAGTGGTCCTGACGATTAAGAACGTGTGCTCCTTCCTAGGAGGTCACATGTTCAAATTTGGAGGGGGTAGGGTATGTACCCCTCTGTAGACTTTAGCAGTTAAATCATTGTGCAGAGGGGGGTCCCTTGTCCCATAAACAAGGGGGTCTCATACACCAAATTGGTGTCTCGCTTGGCGATGACCTTAAAAATAGATTATTTATTATTATAAATATTGTTTATTAGTTAACATTATGGTATTAAATAATGTTCTCTTCATTAAATTATTATTTCCTTTCTCGAAGAAAAGAGAAGGTGACCTCACTTTGAGGGAGTCGAACCCCATTTCTACTATTTGTATTTATTATATATGCTCTTGCATGAAATGGAATAGGGGTAGCCTCTCTAGTACTTTTATTCTTGTTTCATGCCTTCCTTGTATAAAAGGGGGACAACCACTTCATTTAAACTCCTTGCTTACATCTCTGCATTTGGTAAAAGAAAAGATAGCTTCAAAACCCTTTGTAGTTAATTGATTATAATTTATATTTGGGTGGTCTTTCTTCTAAAACAAAATTGGTAATAATAAGAATGGGTGGTCTCTCTCGAAGAGACCCGACCTATATATTTATTTGGTTCAAGTATTTGTTAAACACGTGGTAAGAGAGTGCAGCCTTCCTAAAAATACCAACACTATCTAAGTGTTAATTATACTCTCCTCTTGGTTAAGGAGTATGTAAAACTATTAAGAAGTTTCATGGCTTAGGAATTAAGCCCTATCATTAGAAGTGAATGCCCTTATTTAAGTATCCATGACACATTCAAGTTAATCACATCTTGGACTCAATGTAAATTTATTTAGTGAAGTTTAAAGGAATAGTTTCATTGTAAACTCTTTTTTTTTTTTAGCAGAAAAAATGACCTTCCTGCTATTCCGAAGGAATCAAGGAAAGCTAGTCAATACATAGGGGTTCAACAAGAGCATCATGTCACTTACAAGAATAAAAACCTAGGTGAGGAGGGTAACAATCATTCCTCCCAACCACCCAAGCTACATCCAATGGACAGTTTCATTGTAAACTTTATTACAAGTTTTATAGCTTAGGAACCAAATTATATCATAAAGAGTGAATTCATTATTTAATTTTTTAAGAGGTGAATGCTATGTTGCTTAAAGATAAAATATTACATGGAAGTTGAACTTTGTCAATTGTGTACTAAAAGTATGTTTGAATGTCAAACTCTAATGATTTAAGAGTTAAAATAACTTTAGTAATATAATCGAACTAAATTTTGGAATAACCAAACTTATTTCTTATGATGCTAAACATTAAACCATGTGTGAAGCCTAGATTAGAGTTTGGGGACTAATTTATTTGTTAATCATGGTTGTGGGCATAATATTGAGATCATGATGATGAATCTCGGTAAAAGGTTTTGTAGACTCTTCACCCTAGTGGATACCTTGCTCAGCTCGGGGGTGGCCTCTCAACTGAAAGAGTATAGGTTGATAGAGTGACTATGGTTGGGTGGAAAGTTGCAGTTTCACATTTAGTCACCTCTTTTTTTTGTAATAGCTGCAGATTATATTAGTTTAATAAAAGTACAAAATAGGTTACAATCCACAATGGTCTGGCCCAGAGGTGCCATCCATGTCTGTCAAGAGAGTTGATGAAAATCAAGATATTACAGTACAAAAAACCCTTGTCTGCGGGGGGGAGGACTAGATAAAAATTCTGATCGTTCATAGTCTTAGCAGCATTCTACAGACAGTGCATAATTAACTAGGAAAAAAATATAAACAGATGACAACAGAGAAACCTGCTCATTCAGTTGGAGTCTCCTCCACAATTGGGCAGCCATATGTTGCATTGTCCTTCCACACTTTGGCCGAAATCGGAGTGGCATTCTCCATCATAGAAGCCGAAGTCCTTGGAATGATCACAGGTCTGAAAGGAGCCGAATGCTTGACAGGAAATGAAGTAGTCTTCCTGGGCAGAATAGGGGCGAAGGCAGACTGTTCATTGCGAGTACGCTTCGCCAGGATGGGGCCCAAAGTGTTTGGGACAGGGAAGGATGTTTGAGACCTCTCCTTGCCTTTCAAAGGATCTTTGCCGCGTGCCTTGGCCACAATGCTGCCACCAAAGTTGAGCCTATCCAGTCCATGTGTAGAGTTCAGGACAACAGCCGACGAGGTGGCACCAGGGGTGGTGCTATCAGAGCATAACTCACGGAGGAAGGGTTTGACAGGAGCGTAGGAGTCCCATCAATTCATTTTGTTCAAGGTGCCAAGAGTGGAGGCCTAGTTGGGAAACGTAGCAAGCAAGGACTGTGTGGCATGGTGTGCAGAGGCCCAGTTCAGCTACATGTCTTCCATAAGTTGGCCCATCATATTTTTAACGAGCCAGTAAGGATCCCATTGCTGCTCGTGGCTACCAATTGCCATGGTTTCCGCTATGATCCGAGCCTCCCAGTTGTCCAGTAGCAGCCGAATTAGGATGGAGATTTCTAGACCATAACCCTTCTTTAGGGGAGTTTCCTCCGGAGCATTGTCATCCTTCTTGTTTTTAGTCTTGGCTCCCTTAGTCCTTCCCATAGCGACTGTAGGGGAGGCGATATGAACGCAGGAGACGCAAGAGTGCACAGGGAGCGTAGAGCTGAGAGCATGAGGCACCTGGAGAATGTTCTGGTAGCTGAGCGTCATCAACCAAAAAGAACTGTGATCAATGCCTTGATCCCAGACCCTGAGGTTCGCACGCAAGAGGCCCATCTTCGTGGTATCCAGGGAGGCCGAAGCGAAGTCGAGGACATGCATACTAAATGACCAAGATGCTTGACGTCGTTTGGGTGGCGTCAACGTGGGAGTGTGTAGGGGACATGTGGCCAGGTGTCACATGAATGCATCCATCTGTCAACCGTGTGGAGTTGGCACCCGCATCCGGGGCACATTTAGTCGCCTCTTATGTTGACGTTTATGTTGTATTAAATATTGAATGTATATGTTCTTGCAATGGTTCTTGTTAATTAATTATGCTATTGGAAAAATATTAAGTGTTGTCCACAGTTCACTATAATACTTATTTACAATTGATTAGTTCAAGATGCTAAAGTAATGCATATGGAATGTAGTAGATTTTTGGGCATGATTTAAGCTATGGTAATTAATATAAAGGATATGTTTATACAGACTAATTGACAAGGTTCATGATAGTATATAATTAACTATGGTAAAAAGGTTTATGGTATATTTATATTGATTACTCTTTGATAGATGAGTGGTTAGTTAGTACTCATATTTAATTAGTAAAAGATGAACTTAAAAGGAATAACATGTTGTCCATATAGAGAAATTTACTCTATGTTTATGGTTAAAATTAAGCCTGTATGATTGTCTCCATCTTTAAATGTGGAGATTTCATAACTAGCTGAGAGGATTGAAAGTATGCTCAAAGATATTTGATACATCCTAATTTCCTTGCAATGGTTACATTTGATTGTAATTATTAAAATAGATAAGAAATACAAAGCAATATTCATTACATATAAAGTGTAAATTGGTTAATGTGTTATACTTGCAAATAAACTATGGATGATTGAAACATAATATAAATAAATGGTGGTACCATTATTTATTTAACAATAAAAGTTGATAACTCATTTAAGTTGCATACAAAGTAAATGAATGATTATGAGAATAAGCCTTTTGTGTATGTTTGATTTGAAGTTTAGAGAAAACAAATTATAGGGTATTGGGTATGTTACAATCAAGAATGCCACAAAGAATCCGTGCTCTTATTTTCATCTTTGACACATTAGACCAAATGGATAAACAAGTAACATACTTAGGTAATTAAAAAAATTTGGTAAAAAATGGGAGTACCCTCAAAATTAATTTGATTCCTTGGCACCATGAATCAAGAAGAAACACAAATGATGCATGGTATTGGAAGAGTAGATTATGACAAGTACACTTGGAAGAGGCATGAGAGTGGAGCTATAACTCCCTCCCATGTTCTTATAAATCTCACACACTCGAACTCTACAATGCATGAGGAGAGATTTATAAAGAATGATGGTTTTGGCATGCAAATGGGGTGGATTTGGAACAAAATCCAACCTAGTGTTGCATGTTCTTTTGATGCTAGGTTTGTGTGGAGATTACATATTAGTGGATTACATTTGTTACTTTTTCGATAATTTCATTCAAGCATTATCTAGGATCCTACTAAGAGAATAACATGCACATCATAACAATCATAAACACAAGAGACACAAAGTTTCCTAGGGGAAAACCAAGAAGGTGAAAAACCCCGCAACTTCCTCAAAGATAGAATAAGCCCCAATGCAAAGACCACAAAGATCAATCCCCAAAATATAGATGACTCCAGCAGCTACTCCTCCTCCACTTGTGCGCACTCCTCTCTCTCAACTATGCGAGATGGATGAGTGAGTGAATGAATAGAATGAGAGACACCCACTCTCTATTTATACACAACTTAACCCGCCTTTAACCCTAATAGGGATGACTTCCTAAGGAAGACTAATAACCCATCCACATGACTCATATAGGGCCCACCCCACACTGGTGGTCTAATAACCCATCAAATATAAGTTGTGACACTTACAATAATACTTGCGACACTTACAAATACAAATGACGACACTTCTGATTGGAGGAATAATACATCTCCATCATGAATATAATAAAGTACAAGTGTAATACATAGAAGAATATCTTCTGAAGTTACAAATACATCAACACTCCCTCTTAACTAGGAAGGTATTCTCTTGACACAGGTCATCAATACATATTGGCACAAGTTTTCAATTCTGGAGCTGGATCATCGTCACTAGATCACGGAGCATCATTGTCACTGCTGCTGTACTCGTCATCTCGGTCACTGGGCTATCTCTCAATTCTTCTCGTCATAGGAAGTTCTACAGAGCAAACCCTTTTTCATGTTGGATGTAGGCCTAGCCTCCTGTAGGTCTTCATCATCTCTGCGAGCTGGCCATCCTGTGGAATCCTCGGGACTGATTACGTGTATCAACAAAACCTCAAAAGAGCATCCCAAGACTGATTATGAGCTTATTGCTCAACCTATCGGATCTCCTAGGGAGCTATTACATGTGACCACCACAAAACCTTAAAAGAGTGTCCCAGGAATGTTTATGTGCATAGCACGACCAACAAGAACTCTAAAGAGCATCCTAGGACTTTTACGTGCCTAGAACAACCTATCGGATCTCCAGGACTGATTACATGTGGTCCAGAAAAACCTCGAAAGAGCATCCCAAGACTGATTACGAGCTTACTGCTCAACCTATCGGATCTCCCAGGGAAATATTATATGCCAAGGACAAAACCTCGAAAGAGCATTTGCCAGATCTCCCAGGGAGCTATTATATGCCATAGGCAAAACCTCGCAAGAGTATCTGCAAATCTCCCAGGGCAAGATTATATGTCCTCCCAAGCAAAACCTCGAAAGAGCATTTGCTAGATATCCTAGGGAGCTATTATATGCCATAGGCAAAACCTCGCAAGAGTATCTGCAAATCTCCTCGGGCAAGATTATATGCTTATCGCACAACCTATCCACGACCACAGAGTATCATCCTGATACTCATGATCAACTTGATCATCCTCGCACGAAGCATCATCCAGATGCTCATGATCATACTGATCATCATCATACAGTACATCATCATCACATGATCATCCTGATCATCGTCATAGCATGGTCCTGATGCATATCATCATTGCATGATCATCCTGATCATCGTCACAACATCATCCTTATGCATATCATCACACATGATCACCCTGATCATCATCATGTAGAACATCATCCGGAGCATCGTCCTGATGCTCATCACACATCGCTTACATCCACAACCATGGGAAGGATCCTCCTACCACCATGCTTGGAATGGCTCCTGCCAATGTGTCCCATCACTTCCTCCTCGAAGTATCTTCTATCTGAAGAACACCAAGCCTCTCTCTGAAGTATTCGAACTTCACTCTGGCTAGTGGTTTGGTCAACACATCTGCAATCTGCTCATCCGTTGCAACATACTGGCGCTTCACTGCTCCTCTCTGCACCATATCCCTGATATAGTGATATTTGATCTCAATGTGCTTCGACTTGTCATGGAACATTGGGTTCTCTGACAACTTCACACAACTCTAGTTGTCACAATAGATACAGGTAGCATCCAACTGGAGATCAAATAAATCAGTCAATAGCTTCCTTAGCCATACTGCCTCACAACTAGCCAAACAAGCTGCGACATACCCTGCTTCAGCTATACTCAGTGCTATGTAGGATTGCTTCCTGCTAAACCAAGAGATCACACCTGATCCCATACTGAAGCAGTACCCCGAAGTGCTCTTCCTATCCGCAGCACTGCTTGCCCAATCTGAATCAACATAACCCTCCAGGTTAAACTTTTGATTCGCATCATACTTGATCCCATAATCAATTGTACCCTTCAGGTACCTCAGAATATGCTTTACAGTAATCAGGTGAACATGTCTAGGATCTGTCAGAAACTGGCTCAAGGTGTTCACTACAAAGCAAATATCTGGTCTCGTGTTTGTCAAATACATCAAGGACCCAATCATCTGACGATAGATCGTGGCATCAACCGACTCTGATGAAGCATCACTCAATAGCTTTAGGTTTGATGCCATAGGTGTGGCCATGGCCTTGCAGTCCATCATCCTGAACCACTTTAGGATATCTACTGCATACTTCCCTTGTCCAAGGAAGATTCCATCTGCACTCTGCCACACCTCCATACCTAGAAAGTAATGCATCATACCCAAGTCCTTCATCTCGAACTCGACAGCAAGCTTCCTCTTTGTGTCGTAAATCAACCTATCCTCTCCTGTCACAAACAGGTCATCCACATACAATAGGAGTATCACTGGATTTCCTTCCTCAACCTTGTAGTAAAGGTTGGAATCCGCTTTACTCTTGGTAAAGCCCAAACTGGACAGGAAGCTGTCTATCCTGTCGTACCATGTCCTAGGTGCTTGCTTCAAGCCATACAAGGATTTCTTCAATCTGCACACATATGACTCCCTGTCATGTGTCTCAAAACCGAGTGGCTGCTCCACATACACTTCCTCTTCGACTACACCATTCAAGAAAGCTGTCTTGACATCCATCTGGTGTATCTCCCACTTCATTATTGCAGCTAGTGCAAGTACTGTTCTAATGGAAGTGTATCTGGCTACAGGTGAAAAAGTCTCTTCATAATCTATCCCTTCTTTCTGGGAGAAGCCATGAGCCACAAACCTTGCCTTGTATTTCTCTATGCTACCAAAAACATGCTTTATCTTGTAGATCCACTTGGAAGTCACAACATACTTCCCCTATGGTATTGGGACCACATCCCAAACATCATTCTTCATGATCGACTGGTATTCTTCAACCATGGCATCCTTCCATTACTGCATCCCAGATCCTGGGAACTTCAGATTCTTCAATATCTTCAATAGATAGTTTTCTTGAACTTCGTTGCTGGAACAAATGTTGTAGTCCTTCTTCTGTAGGTGATTGTACATGATCTTTCCTACAAGTGAAATTCAATTGCATGATTAGAAACTTGTCATATTTTTCAGAACAAAGTCTTACACATAAAGGCATATGTCATACAGTCATGCAATTATCTTAGCCAATGCTTCAATACAATATTCATCCATATCCCGTATTCATACGGTAAATTTCTAGATGCCTTCCATCTCTACCAAAACATTGTTAAGAGTTTGCACTACTCCCAACATGTCAGCAAAGAGGTTTCATTCTAGATGAGTAGCAATGGAATGTTGTACAGTACCATAGGCCACTTACCCATTACTTGCATATTAGTAGTATCTTGTTCATTAATGCAATTATTCCACAATGCATAATATACATCCTAAATCTAGGAAAATAAGTATGTACTTGAATTAGCAACATCATTTAAGTGTACAAGAAATGATAATTCAAATACTTATCTTTGTTTAGTTGATGGGTGGAATCCCTCTCAATCGTTGCTTCCTTGCAGGAACTACTGGAGTGTGCTCCCTCTTGATATCTGAATCATTGCATAACTTCTTGAAGTCTCCTGAAGTGATTTCTCCACCATTGTCGGATCTAACAGTCTTGATCTTCTTTTCAGTGTGGTTTTTTATCAAGGCTTTGAATTCCTTGAATTTGTTGAATACTTCATCTTTGTTCTTCGAGAAATAAACCCAAGTCTTCCTAGAGAAATCATCAATGAAGGAAACATAATATACATACCCACTCAGAGAACTGGAAGACATCGAACTGCATACATCGGAGTGGATAATCTCCAAGATTCCTTTTGCCTTGCTTTCACTGCTTGGAAATTCCTTCTTTGTGTTCTTTCCTTTTGCACATCCTTTGCAAACACCTTCATGCTTTGACTGGATTTCAGGAAGACCTTCTATTGCTTTGCTTGCAATTGGTAGTGCTCTATAGTGCACATGAGCAAGCCTTCTATGCCAAAGTTCACTTGGCTCCATAGATTCATGTACCATGGCATGTTCAGGTTGTCCTTTCAATTTGTACAATCCTCCCTCTTGCTCTCCAATCACTACTGTATCATCGATGGTCTTACCTTTTGGCCACATAAGTACTTGGACATCCACCAATGCAACTCTCATCCCCTTTGCATCCAAGATGATATGGAGAGAAGATTCTTCTTGAGCCCAGGTACATATAGAATATCTTGCATATTTAAAAACTTCCCAGAGTCTAGCTTGTAGGAGGCTTCACCACTTCCTTTTATAGGGTATTGATAGTTATCTCCAAGTTTCACCTTATGAGGTGACTCATGTTCAGATAGGTCCATAAGAGATTCTTTCAATCCCGTCATATGTTTAGAAGCCCCACTATCAATAAGCCAATCATTACACCCATGTGTAACAGTACCTGTGCAAGCAGAGATTAGAACATATTCATCGTCACTTGAAGAGTCTTCACTTTCTACCTTAATCTTCTTCCTGGAAGGTTCATCATCCTCAGCAACATGAGCATGATATCTCTTCTTGTTGTTGTTTTTGTTGGAGTTCCTTTTGTTCTTGGGACATTCTGAGGCAAAGTGTCCCTTCTCATTACAAGTGAAGCATCTCAGATCTTTCTTCTCTCTTTGATGATGGTGGTGTGAACATCTCTTGTGAAAAGATTGCTCCCTCTTGGGCTTACTTTTCTTGGTGTGTGCTGTGAGAGCTTGATCTTCATTTACCATCTTTTCTTCTCGGGCCACAAGCCTATCTTCTTCTTGTGAACATTCCTCCCATAGTCTACTGAAGGATATCAACTTCTTTCTTGCACAGATACCTTGGATGAAGGAGTCCCATGACCTAGGTAGGCCATTCAATGTGGTCATGACAATTTCTCCATTCTCCACTACTTCATCCACAACTTCAAGTTGTTCTTTGATTTGAGAGACCTTAGTAAAGTAGGATTGGATGGTCTCTCCATTCTGGAACTTTACCCCTTTCAATTGATTCCGCATAGTCATCTTTCGATTTATATTATTTCCTTCAAACAACTCAGTCAATGAGTCAAACATATGCTTAGGTGTCTTTAGAGAAGACACATGGGGTATGAGATGGTCTTTTATAGAATCAACAATGATTCTCTTGGCTTTGACCAAGTTCTTCTTGTGTAAGGCCTTAGTCTCATCTCCCTCTGGAACTGGAACCTCTTGAATTATGTAAGTGTCCAACTCATTCTCTTCTAGGATTAACCCAATCCTATACTTCCATGCTTAGAAGTTGTCAGCTCCTTCAAGCTTATCCTTAAGCTTGATGTGGTGAGACATCTTAATGAGAAACTCAAATGGAAATAAAAGATTTAAGTCTTACCACTTGATTTGCTGAAATTGGATCTGGAGTTGGATTAGGGTTTTTTAGAGAAACCCTAAAAATTCAAACTTTAAATGCCAAAATTCCAAATGGAAAGATGCGCCTTGCTGAGCTGATCAAGCTGGTATACTTCAATTTTTAAATCTGCAAAATTTGACCCCTCAAAATTGCCTTTGAAACTTTCGGATCTACAATTTCTGGTTTTCTGGTCGAAATCCCGAACTAGGGTTTGATAATGCTTGGGGTTCTGCCTAGCCAAAAAGTTCGATCTTGGTCTCTAAACTTCAATTTTTCTAAGGAGCATCCAGCCGTGGTCTTAGATTTCAAAAATTTCAATTTTCTCCGAAACCTTAATTTCCCGTAGTAGTGATGGGCCAAAAACTGAAAGTGCTCATAATTGAATTATGTCTCGACAGAAAGATGCGCCATTTCAAGGAGAGTCATCCTAGCCTCCTCCCTTTGATGAACTGTGGAGAGAAACCCAAAAATTAAGAATCCCTAGCTTCCGCAGCTGCATAGTATTTTCTTCTTAGCACTGCTCTGATACCATGCTCATTTTTCGATAATTTCATTCAAGCATTATCTAGGATCCTACTAAGAGAATAACATGCACAACATAACAATCATAAACACAAGAGACATAGAGTTTCCTCGGGGAAAACCAAGAAGTTGAAAATCCCCGCAACTTCCTCAGAGATAGAATAAGCCCCAATACAAAGATCAAAAAGATCAATCCCCAAAAGATAGATGACTCCAACAACTACTCCTCCTCCACTTGTGCGAGTTGGATGAGTGAGTGAATGAATAGAATGAGAAACACTCACTCTCTCTTTATACACAACTTAACCTGCCTTTAACCCTAACAGGGCCGACTTCCTAAGGAATCCTAATAACCCATCCACATGACTCATACAAGGCCGACCCCACACTGGTGATCTAATAACCCATCAAATATAAGTTGCGACACTTACAAATAAAAATGACGACACTTCTGATTGGAGGAATAATACATCTCCATCAGGAATATAATAAAGTACAAGTGTAATACATAGAATACTATCTTCCGAAGTTACAAATACATCAACAACACCATGAATGTTGAATGGAACAATAATGGTGTTGAGGGGTCACCCATTCAAGGTTAATGTTCTTGTGCAAAATTCGACAATGGAAAGAGGTTTGTTTATCTTTCTCTCAATATAATTGGCGTTTTCAAGGTGGAAATTGCATTTAGTATTATCGAGAATTTGAACTGGCATAGCTCTGTTTGTCCTATGATACTTAGAATTTTCCGTGTCGTGCGTAACAACCCTCATGTATGCATATTCGTGGAATATTTATAATGAAATGTAAAAAATAATAAAAAGGTAAATAATAAAAAGGAATATGAAAGAAAAATGAAGGAAAACAAATTGCATTAAAAGAAATTAAGAAAAAAGAGAGAAAGGGGAGATAAAAGGAGGAAGACAAGAAGAGAGGGGGGTCTGTAATGTCCCCATTCAAATAATTGCATAACAAGACAATCCCATCAATCCTACTAGTTCCCTAGGTTGGACGGATACATTTGGAATTGTAATAAGGGAGCTAATAAATTATGTTTATACATTATAATAGTTCATGTATTTAATAAATAGGTTGAATAAATAAATTCAAGTGAAATTCTAAGTGGCAATTGGTTTTGAAGACATATGGAGGATGTGGGACCCACACTAGCTTGATTTTTCAATGCCACATGACATCTCTCTCTTGCCATTTCAAATTCATGAGAAGGAAAACATTCTTGGATGAGTTGGTAGGCTCATACACATGTCATTTAACATCATAGGTCGAATTTGGATGGAATGGTAACCTCTATGGAAGAGGAAGAGTCAAACTAGAAGTTTGTGGACACTTGGGCTAGATTCCCTAGCTCCTATGACAGCAATGATGAAGAATCTATGACATATATGACATATTTCAGATCTGATTGCTGACATCTGACCAATATGACATGTCAGGTCCAAAAATAGGCTCCAAGGTGGCGCTCATGGGAGTTCGAGAAGCCAAAGAGATTCCTACTCGAATTGGGAGAAGGTGGAAGGTTGGAACTTGGGAGACAAGTGGCATAATGTGGAATCTTTCCTAATTGGAAATCCCTAGAAGCTAATGAGAGGAATTCAAACCATAGGAGGCTAATTTTGTTTATAAAATACATGAATCAAGCATGAGAAGGGATTTTGATCATTTGAGAAAATTGCATTTGTGAAGAGAGAGAGCTAGTGGAAAACTAGTCTTCTTGCCTTAGCCAATTTCGAGGGTGAAAGATTCCCATCCAAGTTGGTGTGTGGAGAGGCCATTCAGGTCTTTCATGGAGATTTAATGGAGTCTTTATTTGCAAGTGTAAGCTACAGGGAAGATCATGGATTCTTCTAGTGCATCTCACTCACTCAACCATTTCCATTTTTCATTGCATATTCTTGCTCCTTGAGGGAGGGCGCTTTTGGTGAGCTATTGTACTCTTTGGGGGAGATTTTCATTCCCCATTTATGTTGTAATAAGATTCATATACTCTTTTATTCATCTTCATAAATGTATCAGGTCGAAAATGCAGTTGGAATTATGTAAATCTAATGTTTAATGAACAAACAGTGCCATTTCCCCACTACCTTGTTGTGAACCAATGTAATGTTGATGGATTCGAATGGATAAGTAAACTACTGATGTATTATTGATGTATGGACTTTTAATGATGTATTATAATAGTTTCATGTTCAATATATAAGAATTTTAAGTCATTTTGTGAAGTTTCATTGCATTTGGGGAAGATTTGATGCAATTTCCCCCAACGTCGAATTAGTGATTTTGATACTATTTGGGAGAATGTTAGAATATACTTAATAACTGATTAATGGTACACATGAGACCTTAATAATGTCCCTTAGACATCCCCTACCTTTGTTCATAATTTCAAGTGGGTTTGGAGGCATTTGGAGAGCCAATTTCAGGACTTACCCTGGGGGGATTGAACCTCAAATTGCTAGTTAAATTCCATACTTTGTCCAGAATATTAAAGGGGTTTGCAGAAGTCTTTTGGTGGTCCTATATCATCCATGAACATCATAATCAAGTCCTAATATCATGCATATACCTTCTCATAAGATTTGGGATCATTTGGAGCAAATTGGAGACCTAGACATCAAAACTAGTCAAAGGTCGAATTAGGGAAAAAAGTGAAAAATTTGTCATTTTAATAAAATTCTTAAAAAGGGACAGTACAAGTGGTATCAAAGAATGGTCTTGGAACCTAATGGTCTTGACAAGAAGCCAAATAAATAATCCAGCACCCTTAGAACCTATAGTTGAAGAGGAAATAGTAGGAGAAGAAGAGTACATTGTTGAAACCATGCCTAAGGAAGGAAAAGAAACCTCAGAAAATGAGGAGGAATTTGTTGCAGTCATAAAACCATTTTTTGATGAAATTTCAATGGGTATGAGAGACATCAGAAAATAGATGATGAAAGGTTTCGAATTGATGGCTAGCCATCTAGGAAGCAAAGGGATAATAGGAGGTAGCAGTAGTTCACAATCAGAAGAAAAAAAGCCAATGGGTGAGCATATTTTTTCAAGTACAGGACCCCATAATAGACCCAATGAATTTCAAAGCACACCAAGGTCTATTGCACCAAAATTTATTATATCCAAATAAGAGCTTAATATTTAATTTGAACTTGATACAATGGCGAAAGAATGGGAGAAATTGAGTGAAGATTGTAAGAGAAGTCTACCATTTGATCAGTACTTTACTGTTGCAAACAAACTCAAATAGAAAGAAGATAATAGGGCTCTATTCGAAAACAAAGAATTAAATAGTGCTATTAGTAAAATGCCAATTCCTACTTTTGATGGTTCCTCTTAAAGTTCTGCTAACACTTAGTTGCAAAAACTAGATGTGTATTTTCAGTTGAATCCAATGGTGGAAGAAGATGCCTTAAAAATGGCAATTTTGCATCTAGAAGGAGATGCCAATGAATGGTGGTTCCATGGTCTAAAAACTTTGGGTCAGGATCAGGTTAAAACATATGGAGAATTTGTTGACAGGGTACTAGAGATATTTGAGCAAAAAGATCCGGAAATGCCTTTCAAAGAACTAGCTCAATTGAAGCAAGTGGGAACCCCTGTTGATTATATGATGGAATTTAAAAAATTATCAGTCAAGGTGGCTGATATATCTATGGGAAGGCTAGTATTTCTATTCACTGAAGTTTTGGCTGAATCCTTAAAAGGTTTGGTCAAATCCCACAAACCCACTACATTAAAAGATGCAATGAGCTTGGCTAGAGATCTCCAAAATGTGCTTACTGGAACAAGATTTTCGCCCAAGCCTAACTTCAGATTTGAAAAGAAACCTTGGCAAAGAGATGCATATGGTAAGAAACCTTGGCAAAGAGATTAATTTGAAAAGAATAAGAAAGAGGGACTAAATAGGGAAGAGCTTAGAAGGAAAAAATTGTGCTACACATGCTTCTAACCATGGGCACGAGGGCATAAATATTCAAATGGAAAAGCTCAATACATAGAAGTATTTTCTGATAATGATGAGTATGAAGGGGGCATGGATGAATAAGAACATATTACAGATAAAGAGGAGGCATATGAGACAACAGTTGAAGAAGAAAGACAAGAAGAAAATCAGCCTTCACCGGACAAAGCAAGAATGGTAGTACTTTCAGCAGTGCCTCGTTATCACACTATTCGATGCAAAGGTGTGGTACTATGACAAAGAGCTTCAGTTTTGGTAGATGGAGGAGCCACGCATAACTTCATTGATGCAGAAATGATGGAGAGAAGAAATATACCTATTGAACCATTCAATGGCTTCACAGTTGTCATTCCCGGTTACAACACAATGCAGTGCAAAACATGGGTTCCAAAGCTGCAAGTCACCGTAGGTAACTATACTTTTGTTGATAGTTTTTATGTGGTTGATGTTGCTGATACTAATGTGGTTTTGGGAGTGCAATGGTTGTACTCTATAGGGGAACATACAGTAAACTATCAAATTCCTGAGATGAAATTTCAAGATTCGAAAGGTGTACTAAGGGTTGTGAGAGGGAAACACACTTACCCAAATCAAGTAGTGACTTGCAATAGTATGAGATCTATATTGAGGCATGGGTACATAGAATGGGTTGTTGAATTTCATATCACATCTCTCAAGACAAACATAAAGGTTGTTGAACACCCAAAGGAGATAGAGAAACTATTGCAAAAGTATGAAAAAGTTTTTAGAGATCTTCCACATGATGATCACCCAAAGGAGATAGAAAAACTATTGCAAAAGTATGAAAAAAATTTAGAGATCTTCCACATGATAGACCACCTGATAGTGGGGTTGAGCACAACATTGTTTTGGAGGAGGGTAATTCGCCCATTCAAATACCAACTTATAGACATCCCAAGAAATTCAGAGATGATATTGAGAAGGCCATCCAAGAACTCTTAGAGTTGGGACTCATTAGACCAAGCTCTAGCCCTTATGCTTCTTCAATAGTGTTGGTAAAGAAAAAAGATGGAACCTTCAGGATGTGTATAGACTTTAGAGCCTTGAACAAGAAGACAATCAAGAATAGGTATCCTATTCCTAGGATTGATGAGCTCATGGATGAGCGATTTGGGGCCAAATATTTTTCCAAAATTGACCTTAGATCAGGTTATCATCAAATTCGAATGAAGGAAGAAGATGTGCAAAAGACTGATTTTCGATGTCATTATGGTCACTTTGAGTTTCTTGTTATGCCATTTGGATTAACTAATGCTCCAGCCACATTTCAAGCATGCATGAATAGAATCTTTTTCAAGCAGCTTAAAAGGTTTGTTTTGGTCTTCTTTGATGATATTCTCATTTACAGTAAAACTTGGGAAGAGCATTTGCAACATCTAGAGATTGTGTTGAAAACTTTGCAAGAATAGTCCTTGTTTGCTAACATGTCTAAATGTAAATTTGGGATGAAGGAACTATTGTATCTTGGGCACATTATTGGGCAAGAAGGAGTGAAAGTACACATGAAAAAAATCACGACTATCTTAGAATGGCCATCACCAAAAAACATCACAGAATTAAGAGGATTCATTGGAATATGCACCTATTATAGAAAGTTTGTGAAAGGATTCTCCAAGTTGACTTCTCCACTCACTGATTTGACTAAGAAGGATGCTTTCAAGTGGGATGAAGAGGCTAAAAAGGCCTTCCAAAAAATGATAGAGGTAATGAGTAGTTGTCCCATACTTGCATTACCTTATTTTTCTAAACCTTTTGTTGTTGAATGTGATGCTTCAGGTGGATGAATAGGGGTTGTCCTAAAGCAATGCCAACACCCTATAGCCTTTGAGAGAAAAAAGTTGCAGCCTCATGAAAATATTTACTCCATTTATGACAAAGAAATGTTGGCCATCATGCATGCATTGGACAAGTTTTGACAATACTTGGTAAGAAACAAGTTTGTGGTGAAAACTAATCACAATAGTCTAAGGCACTTCCTCACCCAAAAGGATATAAATGAAAGGCAACAAAAGTGGGTAAGCAAGATTCAAGCTTATGATTTTGATATTGAATATGTGAAAGGAAATAATAACATTGTAGCAGATGCATTATCTGGAAGACCTTCTTTTTCTCTCATGGACATTGCCATGGATTGGAAAAACATGCTACTAGTTGAATATGCCAAAGATAAATTTGCTTGTGACGTACTAGATGGAATCAAAGGGGGTGATAACTACAGGATTTTGAATGGGCTGATATGTTATAAGGGAATAATTTATTTGGTTCAAGATTCAAAACTAAAGTACAAAATTTGCAAGAAACACATGATTCCCCACTAGTTGGCCATCTGGGGATCTTCAAAACTTATAGGCAATTAAGGCAAAGATTTTTTTGGAAGGGGCTGAAGGAATATGTGAATGAATGTAAGGTATGTCAGCAAAACAAATCAGAACTTACATGCCCAGCTGGATTATTGCAACCATTGCCCATTCTGGAGCAAAAATGGTACAGTATCTCAATGGACTTCATCACTGGTTTGCCCAAATATTTGGGTAAGGATTGCATATATGTGGTAGTGGATAGGTTGAAAAAATTTGCTCATTTCTTTTTTGTTACATCATCTTTTAGTGCTGCACAAATGGTTGATATTTTTTTCAAAGAAATCTTCAGATTGCATGGGCTCCCCAAGAGCATTGTAAGTGATAGAGATAGTAGATTCATGGGTGCTTTTTGGAAATAAATTTTTAGATTGGTGGGCACTCAGTTGACTCCAAGTACAAGCTATCATCCACAAACTGATGGAAAAACAAAGAAGGTGAATCAATGGTTGGAAGGGTACCTAAGAAACTATGTGGGAGAGCAGCAAAAAGCATGGGCAAAATGGCTACACTTGGGTAAGTTTTGCTACAACACCACTTTTCATATGTCAATAGGAATGTATCATTTCAAAGCAATATATGATTATGATGCACTTACCTTTGTTGAAATGATATTTGGTGATGGTAGAGCCCCAAATGCTAAATATTGGGTGGAAGAGAGCCAAGAAATTTTAAAGTTTTTAAAAGACAATTTGCAGGTTGCCCAAAATCAGCAAAAACAATATGCAAATAGACATAGAGAAGAAAGGACCTTTCAGGTTAATGATTTAGTATATTTCAGGTTGCAGCCATATAAACAAACATCTCTCAAAAAGAATGGAGTAAAAATGCTAAAGCCAAGATACTATGGCCCATACAAGGTGGTTCGGAAGATTGGAGAGGTAGCATATGAATTAGAACTTCTGGAAGGAAGTAAAATCCACAATGTATTTCATGTTTCTTGTCTCAAGAAAGCTCTTGGTTAGCAAATTGTTACTTCGGAAATACTTCCTTCTTTGGATGATGAAGGTCAGTTCATACTTGTTCCGGAAAATATTTTGAAGACAAAGGAAAGGAGATTGAGGAGCAAAACTATCAAAGAATACTTAGTACAATGGAAAGATCTACCAAGTGAAGATTCCACATGGGAAGAGGAGAAGATTTTGCAGCATCCAAATCTGAAATTGCTTAAGGATAGGAAATCTTGGGTGGGGAGGACTGTAATGATCCCATTCAAATAATTGCATAACAAGACAATCCCATCAATCGTGCTAGTTCCCTAGGTTGGATGGATACATTTGGAATTGTAATAAGGGAGCTAATAAATGATGTTTATACATTAAAATAGTTCAAGTATTTAATAAAGAGGTTGAATAAATAAATTCAAGTGAAATTCTAAGTGGCAATTGGTTTTGAAGACATATGGAGGATGTGGGACCCACACTAGCTTGATTTTTCAATGCCACATGGCATCTCTCTCTTGCCATTTTGAATTCATGAGAAGGAAACATTCTTGGATGATTTGGTAGGCTCATACACATGGAATTTAACATAATAAATCGAATTTGGATGGAATGGTAACCTCCATGGAAGAGGAAGAGTCAAACTAGAAGTTTGTGGGCACTTGGGCTAGATTCCCTAGCTCCAATGACAACAATGATGAAGAATCTATGACATCTATGACATATTTCAGATTTGATTGCTAACCTCTGACCAATATGACATGTCAGGTCCAAAATGGGCTCCAAGGTGGCGCTCATGGGAGTTGGAGAAGACAAAGAGACTCCTACTCGAATTGGGAAAAGGTGGAAGGTTGGAACTTGGGAGACAAGTGGCATAATGTGGAATCTTTCCTAATTGGAAATCCCTAGAAGCTAATGAGAGGAATTCGAACCATAGGAGAATAATGTTGGTTATAAAATACATGAATCAAGCATGAGAAGGGATTTTGATCATTTGAGAAAATTGCATTTGTGAAGAGAGAGAGCTAGTGGAAAACTAGTCTTCTTGCCTTAGCCAATTTCGAGGGTGAAAGATTCCCATCCAAGTTGGTGTGTGGAGAGGCCATTCAGGTCTTTCATGGAGATTTAATGGAGTCTTTATTTGCAGGTGTAAGCTACAGGGCAGCTCGTGGGTTCTTCTAGTGCACCTCACTCACTCAACCATTCCATTTTTCATTGCATATTCTTGCTCCTTGAGGGAGGGCGCTTTTGGTGAGCTATTGTACTCTTTGGGGGAGCTTCTCATGCCCCATTTCTGTTGTAATAAGATTCATATACTCTGTTATTCATCTTCAAAAATTGATCAGGTCGAAAATGTAGTTGGAATGATGGAAATCTAATGTTTAATGAACAAACAGTGCCATTTCCCCACTACCTTGTTGTGAACCAATGTAATGTTGATGGATTAGAATGGATAAGTAAACTATTGATGGATTATTGTTGTATGGAATTTTAATGATGTATTATAAGAGTTTCATGTTCAATATCTAAGCGTTTGAAGTCATTTTGTGAAGTTTCATTGCATTTGGGGAAGATTTGATGCCATTTCCCCCAAGGTCAAATTAGTGATTTTGCTTCTATTTGGGAGAAGGTTAGAACAGATGTAATAACTGATTAATGGTGCACATGAGACCTTAATAATGTCCCTTAGACATCCCCTACCTCTTTTCAGAATTTCGAGTGGTTTTTGAGGCATTTGGAGAGCCAGTTTCAGCACTTACCCTGGGGGGATTTGAACCTCAAATTGCTAGTTAAATTCCATACTTTGTCCAGAATATTAAAGGGGTTTGCAGAAGTATTTTGGTGGTGCTATATCATCCCTGAACATCATAATCAAGTCCTAATATCAGTCATATACCTGCTCAGAATATTTGGGAGCATTTGGAGCAAATTGGAGACCTAGACATCAAAACTAGTCAAAGGTCGGATTAGGGAAAAAAGTGAAAAAATTGCCATTTTAATAAAATTCTTAAAAAGGGGCATTACAGGGTCTTTTATATTTTTAGGATGACAGCTTTGGGGAGAGAAGGAGAATAAAAATGAGGCTAACAACAAGAGGAAAGGGAGCAAGCAAGCATTGGCATAGGGTTAATTGTTGGGGGCTCGGGGGCCTCAACCATTGGCTGGGGGTTGGTTGGGTGGAGAGTTGTCCCCCCACCTTTAGTTTCAGATATTGGAGCTACCAAGGTAACCGCTAGGCCATCTTATCAGGTATGTAACTAATTCCCTCAGATCTTATGGCATCTATTTGAAAAGTTATGTATTATTGGTTATTTAGAAATTCTAGGTTCTACATCGTGGTTGTTTTCATTTTGGTGGTGTTTGGAGTTTGAGGCTTTTGGAAGTTGCAGGGTGTAACATTCCCAACCTTGTAATACCACACCAAGGTCGGGTACATGGCTCTTATCAAAGGGGAAGGATGAATCTAATCTATGCACAAAGGAATAATACTCTACAAGGTTAGGCTAAAATGCCAATCAAATCAAAACTATTTAAACAAGCACCCACCTACAAGGAAGACGACCCTTCCAATGCAACAATTCCCCATTCTACATGCAATGCAGTGCAATGACGTGTGAATACATTCAAAATAGAACTTATTTACATGTTTACTAAATGTCATCACACCTATGAGAAACCTCCCATTGCCATACAACCAACTAAATAAATCAGATTTATGTACATTCACGGAACTCCATTTACAACAATAACCAATCAACATTTCTATCTTTCTTTACATCGGAATTATACACTAATGTATATCATATCTAATGCATAAAATTATTAGCCATAAACGCCATATAAGATCTGATCTGTAACAACCATACATGGGCATATGGACTGTCCAAATCTCAGATCCTTGAATGATCATAATTCACAAGCAAACTAGCTTCTAAAGCAATAAATATATCAACAATCTATTCTACCTCAAGTAGCATAATTATATCACTACTTTTATCAGAATTCACCATATTAAATAACAACCATTATCCCCCATGGAAGATATGATCTGGAACAACCATACATGGCCATATGGGCTGCCCTAAAATCAGACCTCCTAATGATCATAATTTTCAAAAGCAAACTAGCTTCTAACAACTAGATTAACACAACCACATACCTACTCTGTGATATGTTAATTTATCAACATTTAGTTAGCCAATCACCATAAACATGAATAAAAATTAAAAGCATGTAATGACAGAGATATATCAGCCTCCACGGGCACATGTACAACTATGTACATAAAGAGGTTTATCTAGTATAAATACTTATCTTTTTATAGGGCGCAACTAACATCAACCGGACAACTTTCATCCCAGCCTTAGTCACTGCCAAGCAAACTTCTTGAGTAGGTCACTTGTTAGCGCTAGAAATTGCACTATGACTATAGTAGATAAATGGTTAGCACATCTTGAAAAATTTGTGTGGTTTTAGAAATGTTGGTGAATCGGGTAGACTAGATTGAGAAAGATAAAGCAGTGACTAGATTAAGAACAATGATAGATCAATGCTCAAAAACCATTTGGCATGGATTCATCTGCTATACTTCATGGATCCGAGGCATTTAAACCAGTTACCATTCAAAAGAATTCATATGGATAAAGACAACATAATACATGAAGACTAATATGAAGTGTAGAGAATGAACTATACTAGATCAGTTCTACAATCCATAAGAATGAATATTCAAAGAACATAAATTCTTTCTGGAAATCAAATAAAATACACTTGAACAAAAACATAACTTATAGGAAATTGCAATAATACTTCACTGCTCAAGAATCCATAAGATATGAAGAGTTTTGATCCTCAAAATTGTCTTTTTCATTCAAATGAGAAGAACAAAGAAGAATGACAAACTTAGAAGATTAAAAACTGGCAATAAAGTTGATCTAAGTCTCTAATAATCTAATATAACAACTGATGTGCCCAAAGAATTACAATAAAATATTACAACCAAGCTGCTCCTCATAGCTCTCTCCATCAAGCCAAAGCCACATAATTGACTCCCCCCACTCTTTCATCTATGTTTTTACAATATATAGATATACAATCACAAATCCTAGATTCAAAATTAGTAGATTGAAATATCTCTAAGGCCAAGTATAGAAAAATATAACAAAAAGATAAAATCCATAATACCTGCTAGATCTCATTTACTTGGTCCTACTTTGACTTCTAAGATCTTAATCATGACAAACAAACTATAAATATGTCAACAAATTCACCAAAAATTGAAACACCACTCTCCTAGATGCACTGGTCTTTTAAATCTGGATGTGCTCAATCTATTTGGATTGTGCTCTACCACCTATCCATTAGCTGTCTTGTTCTCCAACAAACTCTTTGATGAAAACTTTCGACTGCCACAAAATACCTTGTAACCTATCATATCTGAAAATCTGGATTGATTTTTCGGTATCCAACTTCCTCCTACATTGCCAAGTGTTATGCAAAATATCCATGAAGATAGTCCATCTGTGAATGACTCGATCCTTTATTTATAGCGCTAATCCAACTTTAAAGAAGACACTCTCAACACATGCAATTTGCACAAAGAGTGAGCGTTGCATCTTCAACTGCATCATACACTTTATATTTTCCCTTGTGATGACTTTCAAAAACTTCATAACCTCTTCCATGATAGATCGGATTTGTCATTACAAGTTTTCCTAAGGATGGCACATCATTCCAAACTAGTAATCTGTCCTCATAATCGCACAAGAGATCTTGGAAACCACAACAACAACAACAACAGATCTTGGAAACCACAACAACAACAACAACAACAACAGATCTTGGAAACCACAACAACAACGAGAGTTGTCTTTGAAAGAGATACAAGAGATCTTGGAAAGGCTTTAAACAATGGTGATTCCCTCATAGAAGAAGGATATCACAGTAGTTTCCACATCCAAACGTTGTGCTCTGAGAACAGACCATCATGTATTCTCCTCCCATATGTTCACCTTCAATCAGTCTCTAATGCCTTCACAGAATTACTAAATTTGCTAAATGTGATATCAATATTATGTCTGCAAATGGACCTAAATCTGATCCAAAGAAATTCCCATAATGTCTAGAGGTCGTGGTAAGCATCTGTAACATAAATGGATCTTTTGAAGGCCCAAACCCAATACCTGCCATCTCTGCAACAACATCAACAGTGGGAATCATGTTAGAATCTCATCCATCACAAGGGCATTCTGCCTTAATGTATTGTACTCGCCCAACAACAACGATTCAACCCTTTTATACTAATTGCGCCCTCCAGTTATCATTGTGTGCTTGAAAATGTCACTTGGAACCTTTGGTGCTCCTTCATTTGACAATAGGGCTCTTGGTATTTGAACTATGGCTCGTGTTGTTGTTGCTTGAAACCCTGTCAAAAATTGCGGCACATTGGGAATACTGTATTAATACTGGATAACGTCTTTTTATACTTGACAGTCGGTTGCATAGTGAGCTCGACACCTGCAATTTCTTACCTCAAACACTCTTTCCTGAATGCAAAACATTTGGTTCATACATGGCGTTCTGCTATTGATGCTTGACATTGGATGGTCGGCAAGCCTTGGACATCTATCCCACATTTTTTAGGTGTTAGTTTTGGTGATGTCTATCGACGCATTGAGCAAACCATATAATCTATGGACAGTCTCCTTGGAACCTTGTCTAACGGGTGTTGTCAATACCCTGGTGCACTTCCTTTGACTCGTTGTCAGCTCTTAATTCTAGGTGGAGAAACTGCCTTGTGGCTTGAGTCTTGAATTTGAACATGACGTGAAAAGTGGATTTGAACTTTGAATTGGAAATTAGGCTCTAATCCTAATATTTTTGCCAAAAATAACAAAAGCCAAGGCCTTTTAAATAAAAATAAATATAAAATATTATTTTAAAACCATATAAATAGTTCTAAAATAATATAAAAACAAATATTTGGCTTGGTTTCATATAGCAAGGGCAACTTGGCATTTTGCAAACAGAAACAAGGAAGGAACAATTTTGACTGCAACTCATTAATAGACATAAACATTTACAATCCTGATGAGAATAGGCAATGAAAGACTTGATAGAATGGATGTAAGAATTTGAGGCCTTAAGGAATTGATCATAAATCAAGAAAAGTTTCAAATATCCTCGGTAGGATTACTCTGGAAATTTCACACAAAGCAAAGGAGCAGTAGACAACTTAAAGCTTTCACTGTTGGATTTGAAGATCTTCCGGTAACACCTCAAAAGAATTTTTGACATGTAGTTTCAATACTAACATCACCCCCGAGCTGAGGTCTTGTATTTCACATGGAAAGGAACTCTTCCCAATTCGATCCCTAAGGATAACAGAAAACTTAGATCTCAACCTGATGGATACAACACATGATTTCCCTTCTCCATCAATACAACTTGTGATCACTAAGATCTATTCCACAAGATTGTCCCCCTCTCCTGGAAGTCAAGCTGCAACCAATATTGTCTCCTTCACAGGATTGTCCCCCTCTCCTGGAAGTCAAGATACAACCAATATTGTCTCCTTCACAGGATTGTCCCCCTCTCCTGGAAGACCAATTACAGCAACTAAAATCTCTTGCACAGGATTTCCCCCCTCTCTGCAAGAAAACACACAACAAATAGGATCCCTTCCTCAGGATTTCCCCCCTCTCCTGTAAGGCAAGTGCAACACACAAAATTTCTTGCTCAGGATTGTTCCCCTCTCCTGCAAGTCCAAGCACAACAAATAAGAAGTTATTTCTCATCATTGTCCCCCTCTTATACAAGACAAAGCGCAACAAAACAGTCTCTTCATAGGATTGTCCCCCTCTCCTTCTAGACAAAGTTGCAGTAAAACTAATATCTTCTCCTTGCAAAACAAATCTTGACCTTCTATGTGCAGATACCAATTTGAATCCCCTCCCTAGGTATTAAAATTGAAGAGACAGAAGTCTCCCACTATGTATAAGTTCTAATAAGCTAGGATCTAGAAACAAAGTAGTCCTCACAAGAATTTACATAGAGATTTGTAGAAATAAGAAGAAATGTTGAAACAGATCCATGAGAGACATAACTTAATTGATGTAAATATCATCTTTGTATTATTCAATAATTAGAGTACAATATATAATACATCCTCAAGAGAAAATTCAATAGGATTGGAGGCAACTCGGGTAGCTTACATGTGGCAGGCTTAGAATAGACATAATCCCCCTATATGGAAAGTATCCAACTCCAACTCATAGCTAAAGGTCACGAATTGGATAAGTGGGCCTAGGTTGACAATGAGTGGCCAAAAATATACAAGTGGGTGGATTTTGAGGAGAAATTGAAGGAAGATGTTGAGGCAACAAAGCAGTAACTTGCCAAAGTCATCCTAGCACTTTTTCTCATCCTAATCCAAGTCAAAAGTAGGATAAAAGCTGCCTTAACTCACAAAAGCTGGGTAAAAGTAGAATAAAGCAGGTTGGGTGCCTTAGCTCATAAAAGCTCAATAAAAGCAGGAATTAAAGCAAATGAGGGAACTATAGTGGATAAGATTGACTAAGGTGGAAAAATAATGAACTATGGAGCCAACTAATATAGTTCTAAACACCTAGGAAACCAAATAATGGATAAACTAAGGTATAGAAGGTTAATTTTGTTCTAACACCCCCCCTTAAGCTTGAAATAGGTGAGTAAGATATCAAAATTAGGGCCCAAGAAACAATGCTTATGGTCACCCTTTACAAAAAATTATTAGTCCATGTAGGCGAGGAAAGAGAGAAAACCACTTGGGAAGAAAACCCCCCCTCAAAATCAACATGGAATACACCATAATAAGTCTCTCCAAACTCCAAGCAGGTGAGAACTTGGTCAAATGTCTAGAGGAATCTTCTTCCTGGGAAGAAGTGGAATGTGCTCACTAGACTTGAACTTCTTGAGATCGGGTCCAAATGAGTCTTGATGATGTCCTCCATTTTATGTGCAACTCTGAGAATAGGTGACAATCATCATCATGTAGTGGATTAGAAGCATGACAGAGAGAGCAAATGCAGCCACTCCAAATTGTAATTCTGTCTCTATAGCATCCAATGACACATCAAAATTCAAACCAATGAGAGGTTTTGAGTGTGTATGAGCTGCAACAACTAGTTGATGATCTTTAGAATTCGAATTAGAAGCCTGGACAGTGGAAGTGAGAGCACAATGAAAAGCTTCACACTACATGCTGGACTTCCCAATAACCATTAGGTCATTAACTTGCATAGAATCCTCAGTATCTTAAGTATGAGAGGAGAACAATGATGAAAGATGGAAAGATCTGAGTTCTTCTTCAACAATAGATTTTTTTCATTTGATCTTCAGTACCTGCAAAACAAACTCTCTGAAATCTTATACTGGAAGACTAACTTGATTAATCTACAAGCTCTGCTTGGACAATAGGCACTTTCGACAGTGCTTCACACCTGGGTAGACTCCAATGGATTCAAGGCAATTGCCCCAAGATTTGTGTGGAACCTCCACTGCTTCTGGTGCACTACAGTAAACAATTATGCTCCCTAAGCTCCTATACCACGTAGAAATTCTAATAAGCCAGGATCTAGAAACAAAGTAGTCCTCACAAGAATTTACTCAGAGATTTCCAAAAATATGAAGAAATGTTGAAGCAGATCCATGAGAGGCAGAACTCAATTGATGTAAATATCATCTATGTATTATTCAATAATTAGAATACAATATATAATACATCCTCAAGAGAAAATTTGAGAGCCTTGTAGGCAACTCGAGTAGCTCACATGTGGTAGGATTATAATAGACAAAACCCCCCTATATGGCAAGTATCCAACTCCAACTCATAGCAAAAGGTCACGAATTGGCTAAGTGGGCCTAGGTTGACAATGAGTGGCCAAAAATAATCTAGTGGGTGGATTTTGAGGATAAATTGAAGGAATATGTTGAGGAAACAAAGCAGTAACTTGCCCAAGTCATCCTAGCTCTTTTTCTCATCCTAATCCATGTCAAAAGCAAGATAAAAGCTTCCTTAACACACAAAAGCTAGGTAAAAGCATAATAAAGCAGGTTGGGTGCCTTAGCTCATAAAATCTCAGTAAAACTAGGAATTAAAGCAAATGAGCGTGCTATAGTGGATAAGATATTTGACTAAGGTGAACAAATAATGAACTATGGAGCCAACTAATATAGTTCTAAGCACCTAGGAAACCAAATAATGGATAAACTAAGGTCTAGAAGGTTAATTTTGTTCTAACACCAGATTGGGGTGCGCTAGGATGGTGTTATAGTGCAACACACAAGCGAAACCTGAGAGCCCCAATAGAAAGCTATTGTGGGTGCCCCCCCCCCCTAAAAAAATACATTTAAGGTTTGTTGTTACACCAAAACCCGCAGATGTTGGTAAACATTTGAAACCAAGCACAAGTCCAAGGATTTTAGTGTGGTAGATCATTCCACATTATATTCCCGGAGGTGTGGGGGTTATAACCTATACTCCAACACCCTCCCTCTGGTGTAGCTTGTGGGAATTAAACCTGAGACCTCTACTCTGATACCATGTAAGGTTTGATGTTACACCAAAACCTGCAGATGTTGGTAAAAACTTGCAACCAAGCACAAGTCCAAGGATCCCAGTGTGGTAGATCAATCCACATTATATTCCCGGAGGTGCGGTGGTTATAACTGATACTCCAACACATTGTATCACTAAAATAGCCTCATAGGATCTCCATTCCCCTCCAAGAAAAAATTGGTGCAATCAGGTGCACAATACCATTCTAAATCCTCCTTTGGAATTCACAATCTAGTCAGAGCAACCCTCTGCACTAACCAACAAAATCCACAATGATAGAATGAATTCCTAGACTATGGAGCAATTCAAATCCCCCTATACCAATTCAAATTGTCTCCTAGAGATGGACTCCAAACCATTGAAAAACAACTCCAAATCACTGAGGCTTCTCAAAACCCACTAAATGACCGATTCAAGTTCTCCACAAATTAACTTGAATCCATTGAGATTGACTCTAAACCTTTGAAAAAAACACTCCTAGTCACTGGCTAACTCGAATTTGTTAACACTAACTCAAACTCCCCATAACTGACTTGAATTTACCCATAAATTACTCCCATGCACTTAGGATAATTCGAATTGACCCAAAAATGCTCAAATTAATTGAGGATGACTCGAATTCATGTCATTGACTGAAGACTATTGACTTTAGACACTAACTCAAAATTACTCCAATTAACTGAATATTACTCCAATTAACCGAATATTACTCAAATTAATTGAATACAACTCAAATTGACTCAATATTACTCCAATTAACTGAACGCAACTCAACTTGACTCAAAATTACTCCAATTAACTGAAAAGACACTCCAATTAGAGTGGAGTTACAAGAAGTAGGTGCATGATTGACACAAATAGTCAATTAGGTGCATAAGACATGAGTGATGTGAGAGTGGGCCCCACCAACATCTAGTTAAGGAATATACTCTCTAGTGAGGGTGCAATAGTGCATGCAAAACATTAACTAGGAAAAATAGGACCACCATGGTCCAATAACATCAAAATTAGGAAACATTGAGTGATGTTAGGATGAGAAACAACTCCTAACCCCGACCCCTTCACATGTGGAAATCCAAGAGTCCCCAACCATGTTTGTTGTCCATGTTGAGCCATTATTTAGTTATAGGTAATTATAATAATAAAATAACATAATAATATAAATAAACAATAATCATATTAATGATCCATGGTTCAGGCACCTAGTGCCACCATATAAAAAAATGAGAAGGTCACATATGTTCAGGGCTTACCATCAGGGTATTACATCCCCTCCCCCTTAATGTCACGTACCCACCCATTCAACCAATGCATGGCAGGGTACATGATGCCAAATTCAGGGCTTTCCCATGATCTCAGCCCACTAGTTAGATTCATATAAATAAAATTATGAATGTGCAGATGTAAAACAAATCAATTATGATGCACAGCGAAATTAAGACATCCACACACATTACTCATGCATACAACATACCAACAGTTATTGAATTACTATAGTGCAGAAGTAAATATAGAGGCATAAAAACACTTGTCTTCATTTTTGCAACTGCCCAAGCAACTAGCTATGTCGCTGCAACGTTCCACCCAGCCATAGGCTCTTCGACAGCTTATACTGAGTCCGTCCAAAGGCCACCCCCGAGCTGGGCATGATTCTCACAAGGAAAGGGAACATTCCAGCTCACACACAACCCATTAACCATTTCATCACAGCCAAGCCAGTCCAACTGGGTTTATCAGGCTACACTTGAACAATGGATGCTTATTCTCAAGCTCAAGCCAAAGCTATGGGTACCCATAACCCATACCCAACATACTCTTCTCTCACACAGCATGCACAGACATGGGGCAGGGATACACAATTCAAACAATGGGATTTTACAAATAATATGGCCATGGGTTTTCTCAAAAACGTTCCTAACCAAAAACGGATTGTGGAATGGGGCAAGCAACCACAGGCAGGAAAAATGATTTCTTCCCCAATATCTCAGCCTTCAACAGCCCAAAACGGTCTATATTGAATCCCCCATTCGATTTCCCCTTCTTCCCCACTGGTATACAACACGAAAACGCACTTCTCTACAGGGAGAATGAAGAAAACGCAACAGACATGCCTGGAAAACGCCCAGGTGGCTCTAAGCTCGTGAGGGAGAAAGAATGATGGATTCATAATCCCTTAGAGAGCAATTTTGTGGCTCCATTCCTGCCCAAGGGGACAAACACGATTTTCCATGAAGGGTGGCTTGCCCATACCCGAATTTGGACAGCCATACCTCTCCATTCCCAAGGCATTTACTACCTCAACCAACTCTTGGGAGAAATCAATGGTTGGGTACAAAAGTCAACATGGGTAGTTGAGGGTTTGATGGGTTCTCCCATTGACACTTGGCTTGACCTGATTGGCTCAAGGGTTTGAATGTTTTCCCTCCCAATTCCTTGTGAAATCATGCCCCCATCTCTTTGTTGCATTGCATAGCTAGTTGTGGGTATTTTATTAAAATGCATATTACATGATATTTGAATTTCCAATGTGCATTGCTAGCACGCAAACCATATGCATCACCAAATCGATGGCGGGGCCTTGGCCTTGAGCTCCTCACCATGATTTCATAACAATATTACATCAATTACATTTGAATGTAATGGGGTCAATAATGGGGACGTTACACTTAATGCATCGTCCTCGATGCATAATTATTCAAAATTTAAATAAAAAGGTGAGGATATCCTTCCCTCACAACATCTTCTAGCTCCCAAGCAGCATCATCAGTTCCGTAATGGGTCCATTGTGTAAGTACCAACCTCAATAAACATGTTGATGTATATGTAACTTCGGAATGTATTTCACCCATGTATTTCATCTATGTATATTGTACTCCTATAGAGATGTTATTATTCCTCTATACGCAAGTGTCGTCATTTTTATTGACAAGTGTCACAAGTGTTGTAACTTGCCGATGGGTTATTGGACCACCATGTGTGGGGTCGGTCCTGATTAAAGTTAACATTGGGTTATTATACTAAGCTAGACAAGTCGGCCCCATAAGTTTATTGGGCAGTCAGAACAAGTATAAATAGAGATCTCCTGATCTCTATTTGGATCACTTCATAACTCACTCTTCCATCACTTGGAATGTGGTGCACATGTGAGGAGGAGGATCAGCTGCTAGGAGGAGTCTATCTCTATGTACTTTGGTTGTACTATTGCTCTATATATCTCTGAGGAAGTTGTGGGGTTTTTCACCTTAGGGTTTTCCCCACGGACACTCTGTGTGTCTATTGTCTCTTATGTTTGTTTCTTGTGATGATTGACATGCTTGATATGATTGATATGCATTGATATATTGTACATGTTATTCTCTCAGCAAAGATCCTAGAGTATATTGAAATAATGCTAAAAAATTAACATGGTATCAGAGCTAACCTGAGAAGAAGACATTGTGCAGTGGCGGAAACCATGGTTTCTTGTTTATTGGGTTTCTCTCCACAGATTTTGGAAAAGTAATATGATAGATTGACTCTCCTCAGCAAGGTGAATCTATCTGTCTAATCAGAATTCAATTCTGAGCACTTTCAGTTTTGGACTTAAAAATTAGGGTTTTCACAAAAATAGGAATTTCTGAAATTTGAAGACATAGCTGGAAGCTCCTTGGAAAAATCGAAGTTTATAGATTTGGATCGAGATTTTTGGCTGGGTAAATCTCTGGGAAACTCAAACCCTAATTCAAGGTCCTCCTCGGTGAATCTGGAAAGACTAAAAGGCATTTATGAAGGGTGAAACTTTGCAGAACTCAAATTCTAAGTATACCAAGCTGATCATCTCATCAAGGCGCATCTTCCTATCATTTCATAAAGTTGAAATTCACATTTTGAATTTTTAGGGTTTCTCTTACAAACCCTAATACGGGACCAGATCTAGTTTTCAGCAAATCAAGTGGTAAGATCTAAATCTTTTCTATTTCCATTTGAAGTACTCTTTAAAGATGTCTCACCACACCAAGCTTGAGGATAAGCTTGAAGGGGCTGATAACTTCCAAGCCTGGAAGTATAGGATTGGGTTAATCTTGGAAGAAAATGAATTGGATACATATATCAGTTCTAAAGTCCCCGTCCCGGAGGATGAAGAAGCTAAAGCATTGCATAAGAAGAACTTGGCCAAGGCAAAGAGAATAATGGATGATTCTATTAAAGACCATCTCATACCACATATGTCATCTCTGAAGACACCCAAGGAGATGTTTGATTCCCTGACCAAGTTATTTGAAGGGAAGAACATAAATCGGAAGATGACTCTGCGGAATCAATTGAAAGGGGTCAAGCTGTTGAATGGAGAGACCATTCAATCTTACTTCTCCAAGGTCTCTCAGATCAAGGAACAACTTGAAGTTGTGGATGAAGTAGTGGACAATGGTGAAGTTATTATGACCACTCTAAATGGCCTACCTAGGTCATGGGACTCTTTTATTCAAGGAATCTGTGCAAGAAAGAAATTGATCTCTTTCAGTAGAACGTGGGAGGAATGCTCTCAAGAAGAAGCAAGGCTTGTAGCACGAGAAGAAAAGATGGGAAGTGAAGACCAAGCTCTCGCAACTCACACTAAAAGGAGCAAGCCTAAGAGAGAGCCATCTTATAACAAGAAATCTTCACACCACCATCACCCTAGAGAGAAGAAAGATCTCAGGTGCTTCACATGCAATGAGAAGGGACACTTTGCTGCAGATTGTCCCAAGAAGAAAAACAACAACTTCAACAAGAAGAAGAACAACAAGAAGAAGAGATATCATGCTCATGCTGATGAGGATGATGAACCTCCAAAGAAGAAGGCTAGAGTAGAAAGTGATGATGATGACTCATCAAGCAAAGAAGAGTATGTTCTAATCTCTGCTCTCACAGGTACTATTTCTCATGGATGTAATGATTGGCTTATTGATAGTGGGGCTTCCAAACACATGACTGGGTTGAAAGAATCTTTTGTAAATCTATCTGAACATGAATCACCCCATAAAGTGAAACTTGGGGATGACTATCAATACCCCATCAAAGGAAGTGGTGAAGCCTCCTACAACCTAAATTCTGGGAAGTCTTTAAAGATGAAAGAAGTTCTTTATGTACCTGGGCTCAAGAAAAACCTACTCTCCATATCTGCATTGGATGCAAAAGGTATGAGGGTTGCATTTGTGGATGGCCAAGTTCTAATGTGGCCAAAGGGAAAGACCATAGATGATGCAATGGTGATTGGAGAGCAAGAGCGAGGATTGTATAAATTGAAGGGACAACATGAACATGCCACGGTGCATTATTCCATGGAGCCAAGTGAACTTTGGCATAGAAGACTTGCACATATGCACTACAGAGCATTACCAATTGAAAGTAAAGCTGTAGAAGGTCTTCCTGAAATCAAGACCAAGCATGAAGGTGTTTGCAAAGGATGTGCAAAATGAAAGAACATAAAGAAGGCATTTCCAAGCAGTGAAAGAAAGGCAAAAAGTATCTTGGAAATTATCCACTTTGATGTATGTGGTCTGATGTCATCCAGTTCTCTGAGTGGGTATGTTTACTATGTCTCTTTCATTGATGACTTTTCTAGGAAGACTTGGGTTTACTTCTTGAAGAACAAAGATGAAGTGTTTGACAAGTTCAAGGAATTCAAAACCTTGATGGAGAACCAAACTGATAAGAAGACCGAAACATTCAGATCCGACAATGGTGGAGAATTCACTTCAAGTGACTTCAAGAAGCTATGCAGTGATTTAAGGATTAAGAGGGAGTTGACTGCTCCTTACAATCCACAACAGAATGGAGTTGCAGAAAGAAAGAATCGAACAATCAGCAACAAGGGCAATGCTGCATGACCAAGATCTACCTATGCATCTATGGGAAGAAGCAGCTAGGACAGATGTATATGTGCATAACAGAACACCCCACAAGATATTGGACAACAAGACACCATAAGAGGTATTCTCAGGTAAGAAACCTGAAGTCAGCCATCTCAAAATATTTGGTTGTCCAGTATACACTCATGTCCCAAAGGAAAAGAGGACCAAGCTAGATCCTTCGGGAAAGAAGGGTATCTTTGTGGGTTACAGTGAAAGCTCGAAGGCTTATAGAATATACTTTCCAGGGTTCAAGAAGATTGATGTCAGCAGGGATGTGACATTTGATGAAAACTCAGCATTCATCAAATCAAGGAAGACACCTGTTGAAGATCATGAAGAACCTAAGGAAACTAGATTTCAAGACACTACTATGACTGAAGCAATTCCAGATGTTGATCGTGAAATTGAAGATCCGCAAGAACCTGTAGATCCACCCCGTGAGAATAACTCTCACAAGAGAAAACCTGCATGGGATAGAGAGCTCATTCAAGATGCAGAAAGGTATGGCATTCCAAAAGAAGAACACGGAGCAAAGAAGAGGACCAGATCACATACCAACTATGTTGCTTTACTCTGTGATATCATGAACAAAGAACCTTCCAGTTATGAAGAAGCAACAGAAAAGAAAGAATGGAAGGATGCCATGATCGAAGAATACCAATCAATAATGAAGAATGATGTTTGGGATGTAGTCCCAAGACCTGAAGGGAAGTCTGTTGTGACTTTCAAATGGATCTACAAGATCAAGCATGCTGCAGATGGCAGCATAGAGAAATACAAGGCAAGATTCGTAGCTCGTGGCTTCTCTCAGAAAGAGGGAATAGATTATGAAGAAACTTTTGCTCCTGTAGCCAGGTACACTTCCATCAGATCAGTACTTGCTCTGGCTGCAGTAATGAAAGGGAAGATACACCAGACGGATGTCAAGACTGCTTTCTTGAATGGTGTAGTTGAAGAGAAAGTGTATGTGGAACAACCACTCGGTCTTGAAACACATGACAGGGAGTCATATGTGTGTAGATTGAAGAAAGCCTTGTATGGCTTGAATCAAGACCCTAGAACTTGGTATGGTAAGATGGACAGTTTCCTATCTAGTTTGGGCTTTACCAAGAGTAAAGAGGATTCCAACCTTTACTACAAGGTTGGGGAAGGAAGTCCTATGATACTACTCTTGTATGTAGATGACCTATTTGTGACAGGTGAAGATAGATTGATTGCCTATACAAAGAGGAAGCTTGCTGCCGAGTTCGAGATGAAGGACTTGGGGATGATGCACTATTTTCTAGGTATGGAGGTGTGGCAGAGTGCAGATGGAATCTTCCTTGGACAAGGGAAGTATGTAGTAGAGATCCTGAAGAGGTTTGGGATGATGGACTGCAAGGCCATGGCCACACCTATGGCATCGAACCTGAAGCTTCTGTGTGATGCTTCATCTGAGCCGGTTGATGTCACTATGTATCATCAGATGATTGGGTCCTTGATGTACCTGACGAACACGAGACCAGATATTTGCTTTGTGGTGAACACATTGAGCCAGTTCCTGATGGATCCGAGGAGTGTTCACCTGGTTGTTGTAAAGCATATTCTGAGGTACCTGAAGGGTACAGTTGATTATGGGCTCAAGTATGATGTGAATCAAAAGTTTAACCTACAGGGTTATGTTGATTCAGATTGGGCAGGAAGTGCTACAGATAGGAAGAGCACTTCTGGGTGCTGCTTTAGTATGGGATAAGGTGTGATCTCTTGGTTCAGCAGGAAGCAGTCTTGCGTAGCATTGAGTACAACCAAGGCAGAGTATGTTGCAGCCTGTTCAGCTAGTTGTGAGGCAGTATGGCTTCAAAATCTATTGGCTGAGTTATTTGATCTCCCGCTGGAGGCTACTAGTATCTTTTGTGACAACCAGAGTTGTGTGAAGCTGTCTGAGAACCCGGTGTTCCACGACAGGTCGAAACACATAGAGATCAAATATCACTATATCAGGGATATGGTGCAGAAAGGAGCAGTGAAGCTTCTGTATGTTGCGATGGATGAGCAAATTGCAAATGTGCTGACGAAGCTACTAGCCAGAGTGAAGTTCAAGTACTTCAGAGAGAGGCTTGGTCTTCTTCGGATCGATGACACTTCGAGGAAGAAGTGATGGAGACATTTGCTGAAGCCATTCCAAGCATGTTGGAAGGAGGATCCTTCACATGGCTGTGGATGCAAGCGTTGGATGATGAGCATCAGGACGATGCTCCAGTTACTGCTCTGTATATGTATATGCATCATGTTGGATGCTTGATATGATCATTTGGATCATTTATGTATGTATGCATCATGTTGGATGCTGGATATGATCAGTTGGATCATGTGTATGTATTTGTATATGTATTAGGTGGATACATTGTATGATCATGTAGATCATGTATGTTGATATGTATCAGGTATGATCAGGTGGATCATGTATTTGTATATGTATCAGGTGGATACATTGTATGATCAGGTAGATCATGTATGTTGATATGTATCAGATAGATACTATGTATGCATCAAGTGGATGCATTGTATGATCAGGATGATCATGGATGATGAGCTTCAGGATTTTGCTCCAGATGACATGCGTCAGGACGATGCAGTGATGATGATCAGGATGATCATGTGTACATCAGGATGATGTATGGTGAGTATCAGGTTGATATTCTGTGGCCGTGGACAGGTTGTGCAGATAAGCATATAATAGCGCCCTGGGAGGTTTGCAGATTCTCTTACTAGGTTTTGCCGCTGGCATATAATAGCTCCCTCGGAGATCTGGAAAATGCTCTTTCGAGGTTTTTCTTTGGGAGGACATATAATAGCGCCCTGGGAGGTTTGCAGATTCTCTTGCTAGGTTTTTCCACTGGCATATAATAGCTCCCTGGGAGATCTGGCAAATGCTATTTTGAGGTTTTGTCCTATGGCATGTAAGTAGACCTGGGAGATCTGGACAGGATGAAAAAGGCCTCAGATGCTCTTTCGAGGCATTGCCATGACCACATGTAATAAGTCCTGGAGATCTGGACAGGATGAAAAAGGCCTCAGATGCTCTTTAGGGTTCTTGCTTGACAAGACACTCTTTTAAGGTTTTGTGGTGGGGGTCACATGTAATAAGTCCTAGAGATCTGGACAGGATGAAAAAGGCCTCAGATGTTCTTTACGGTTCTTGCTAGTCAAGAGACTCTTTTAAGGTTTTGTGACAGTCACATGCAATGTGCTCCTGGGAGATCTGACAGGTAGAGCTTGTGCTCGTAACAGCCTGGGATGCTGCAGCCAGGTTTTGTGACACACGTAATAAGTCCTGAGGATTCCACAGTATGGCCAGTGATGATGAAGACCTGCAGATGGTGGGCCTACATCCAGTATGAAAAAGGACTGGCTCTGTAGAACTTCTTATGATGAGTAGATTCAGAGATTGATTGAGATAGCATCAGCAGTGACGATGATGATGATTCGAGGATGATGATTCGCTGATGATGATCCAGAGAATAAGACTTGTGCTAGCAGATCTGTGTCGAGAAATACCTTCCTAGTTAAGAGGGAGTGTTGATGTATATGTAACTTCGGAATGTATTTCACCCATGTATTTCATCTATGTATATTGTACTCCTATAGAGATGTTATTATTCCTCTATACGCAAGTGTCGTCATTTGTATTGACAAGTGTCGCAACTTGTCGATGGGTTATTAGACCACCATGTGTGGGGTCGGCCCTGATTAAAGTTAACATTGGGTTATTATACTAAGCTAGACAAGTCGGCCCCATAAGTTTATTGGGCAATCAGAACAAGTATAAATAGAGATCTCCCGATCTCTATTTGGATCACTTCATAACTCACTCTTCCATCACTCGAAAAGTGGCGCACATGTGAGGAGGAGGATCAGCTGCTAGGAGGAGTCTATCTCTATGTACTTTGGTTGTACTATTGCTCTATCTATCTCTGAGGAAGTTGTGGGGTTTTTCAAGTTAGGGTTTTCCCCATGGAAACTCTGTGTGTCTATTGTCTCTTATGTTTGTTTCTTGTGATGATTGACATGCTTGCTATGATTGATATGCATTGATATACTATACATGTTATTCTCTCAGCAAAGATCCTAGAGTATATTGAAATAATGCTAAAAAATTAACAAAACATAGGGTTACTTAATTATGAGAATTATACATTAGAATTAGGATTATTTAATTATATATATAACCATAACCATATACATGTAAACCATGAAAGCAAATCAAGAACTAATGGGATAAGGAATGAGACTTACCTGGCTATCAATTATGGACTTTTAGATTTTATTTGGTAGAGACCAACAACATCAGCAACATAGAAACCAGATGTGGGGGGACCACTCTCCTAATCCCAACCAAACCCTCAGTCATAGACCAAGATCCCTCGAGCTCTCACTCAACAATACTCGGCCAACCGGACATCATAGTTAAAATCCTATTTTACCCTCAACCTCCAAACCTCCATACACAAGACTCATACCATAACTCAATCAAACCCAACAACAAAAACAACAGGCAACCCCTCAACAACTTTTTCCTAGACTCACCACAATTAGCATATATCCAAAAAAAAAACAACCTAGATTTATGTAGGTATTTCCAATAATTAAATAATTTAGAGTTATCTATGCATGGATGCAAAATAGCCTTCATGCACATCACGTTTCTAATCATATTTATTTATCTTAATTAAGTTTTATTTGTTAACCCAACTTTATTATAATTTTTTTTTCTTATTTCTCAATTTAGATAATATCTACTTTATTAATATTTCCTTAATGTATAAACTAGGTTTAATAATACTTAACTAGTCCTACTTAATTTTGGGGTTTTCATACTTCCCCACTTCAAGAAACTTCGCGCCGAATTTATACTCCCCACAGAGATAGGTTCACAACACAAAATAACATCATACACAACACAATACTTACTTAATTAGCACAGTATATATATATATATATATATATATATATATATATATATATATATATATATATATATATTGTGAGTATGAAAACTCTTGCATGTGGCCAGCACGCAAGAATTTTCTTTATTCACTAATAGATTTAACACCCTAATTACAACATGCTCTTATTTAATTACCTAGGGTCTAATATGCAACCATTAATCCAAATTATGCATTAACGTGATCATATACTTCATAAACATGACATAAACAATAAATCAAAACAGGCTTAATGAAATAGAAAGACATTACACATCCCCCCAAAAAATCTCTCATTCCTTACTCACCCTCTCCCTGATAATCATACCACTCAAGCAACCTCCATAACCCTCCACTCCAACACTCTGGGTGGTCCCGCTTTCCATGGCGCAGGCCCTCTATTGTAACATGTCCACGTACAATACAATAGGCATCGAAAGCTTCACAGTTAGCATAATTGCTAAACTGATCTATGGACCTCATCGGTTGCACCAGATTTTGGTCTACTTCCGGTATCTATTTTGACCTTATCGGTCGCATCGGATTTTGGTCACATCTAGTCACCTCATCGGCCACACTGTATTTTGGTCAACCGGGCATCTCGAAAGGTTGGCCCTAACTCCCTCTATATCCCTCCAAGGAAACAACCTAGGCATCGGAAGTCCCTCTCCATATACCTCCCTCTACGGCTGATGTACCTCAAGCTGTGGACTTCCAGTATTAGACCTCATTATCCACATCAAATTTTGGTCTCCTCTGGTCACCTCATCGGCACATCGTATTTTGGTCGACCAGGCACAAAATCGTAGATGGTAAGGTATTACTAAGTAAGTTGGTCCCCAGCCCATGCTCCCTCATGATTATGGGCTCGCACGAGATCATGGTTTCTAAAATGACCCGACCTCAAAGGCCCTAGAGTGGAATTCATGTAACACTTCCACTCACAATCATATAGTTAGTCAATAATCATCACAAAGGAATTCCACATACAATAACTCATTACTTCATGACCAAAAAACATCAACAAGCAAGTGAAATTATTACATCGCCTCATCTGTACTGAGAAAATCAAGAAGGACGGGCTATCATAAACTATCTCACATCACCAGAAAATATGTCATTATCATCATAACTGGAATCTCATAATGTTTCCTGACCTCATTTAATTCATCATACATACCAGGAATTCACATGTAAAACCACATATTATGATGCTCATTTAATCTTTAATTATTATGTTCATTTAAGTCTACAACATACCACTTGCTAATTTAAGCACATCACATGATCACAAGGATAACATCAACCCAAACAAAACAAAATGTGAACGTTGTTCCTTGGTATGCCATTTCAAGAACAAAAGGTATGAAAAGTAATCCTATTACCAACTATATGCAATTACAAATCCTTATCATGGGTAATTATTCCTTCATTTATCATAAGACATGAACCATGTAGTAAGACATAATAAAGATCATAGACAACATGAATCAATGAAGTTGTTAATGGACCATTATTATCTCAACGTCCACATTCAAGTTAGCACTCTACAAGTAAATATATTATGCTTGTCAGATTTGAATGGAGGATATCACAAAAGAGCCATGTGTTCTCAATGAACGAGGAATATCACAAAAGAGCCATGTGTTCGCATTCATGAATTTAATTTATATATCATTTCAAGAACTTTCAAAAACAACATAGAGCTTATAGCCATATGGTGCATCCATGCCCTAAGTTTGTTATCAACCACAAGACCATCACTCACACAATTTTTTTTGGTGTAAGATTTCCAACAATAATCCAAGTTCTTAGTTGGAATATAAATATATAATGAAATAACTCTTCACCTCGTTTAAATAAAAACATTCAAACTAATTTCAACCCAGGTAGCAAGCATCCACAAATTATCTCAAGACCTCAAGCGAAGGGTTTTCTACTAAAGTTAGCTAAAATGCTAAACCAACATGTTGTTGGTGTTGTTGGCCTATTTTCAAATGCATTTAATGCAACATTTTAAGCCTTCAAATCTTTGTAGAAGATGTCTTCATGTTGTGCCATAAAAGGGCCAGTTGTGATTATTCTCACAATAGTTTTCTAGAGGTCTAATAATGACAAAATATACTATCCAAACTTAGTACTAGATACAAAACCCATTCACAAGTTGTATTCTAGTATAGGGATGAGCGATTGCAGGGTTCATCGTGGCTGCTTTTGCTAGACTAAAAAAAATTGGTGCACTCAAGAAGAAGATGCAAAGTAACTATATTAATCGTTATTTTCTTTGGCTTATGAATTATTGATAACAATTCAAGGAATGTGAGCTAGATTCTAGAGATCTTGCACGTAATCTATATTTCCTAATGAACTAGATTTTGGTCATTATAGAATTAACGTGACTAACAAGAGATACAATTGTATGGTCATGGCAAAACATTGGGTTATCGTTTAGTGAGTGTGGTACAATATTGCAATATTGGTAGCGACTTTATAACATGTGGTATGTAGATGCAAGACATGTTAGTTAAAGGTAACGTTTTGACCTATACAATGGCTACTACTACAAGGATCATTGACGTATTTAATCATTAGTATGAATTCCATTCTAAATGTCCCCATGAGCTTCAGGTGGTTGCTTACCTAATAAAATAAATCCATTAATGACAACAAAATATTTATTAGTAATATCAACTAAATAATAGTAGTACCTTCCTCATTAGAGCATATCATATGGGAGGGTCCATTTAAAAGGGACAAAAGAGATAAGTAATTGAATGCTAATTTACTTATTTTATATATATATATATATATATATATATATATATGAATAGTATATCAATTATATATATATATATATATATAGTTGAATAGTATATCAATTTTTCGTTATCTCTTTATACGAGTATTAGGAGTTGTGGTTTTAATTGTATCTTTTGGGAAAAACCGTCATGAAGGAAGAGTGAGATGAATGAAACAAGCCTAGAATGAGGAATCTTTATTATAAATTTGATACAGTGGTTGAGTTGATTAATCTTTTATTAAAATAATGAAGAGTTATATTTTAATTCATTCCATATTGAAAACAATTGAGCATATAGTAATTATATAATAATTAACATTGAAAATTAATTATATTTAATTAAGAATATTTTTACTTCTAATTAGCCTTTAACATAATATGTCATTATAACTTATGTAAAAATGATGTTTCAATAAATATTACTTATTTACTTTATATGTAGGTTTTAAAATTACATTCGACAATGTTCTATTTTATATGAAGGTTTTAAAATTCAATACCATATTAATTTGACATCCAATTGTCAAGTTTCTTTATTACACCTAACTTAGGATTATCCATGAGTCTACTTCTGTAATGAGTATATACTAAAACAAAAAATGATGACTATTTAGCATCATAAATCAATATTAAGTCTAATGTTAAAATAAGCAAAGATGTCGATTATATTATTACTTCCTTTCATTTTATTTTAGTTTTTTCAATTCAAGATGCCTATGCATTTCCTAAACATAACCTTACTTGATGCTATACAGTTTATTTACTTATATAATGTTATTAACCTAATTTGTTTCATAATGACAACTAAACATTTCCATATGCTTTTGTAAATGGTTGGCTTTAGTTTGTTAGCATATTCACGATGACTAAGGCTTTGAAAGTAACCTTAATTAATGCATTGAGGTTGGCCTAATTACTACAAATTGAAAAATTGCAATTTTTAACCAATTTTACCCTTAGACTAGTATTGACACTACTGCTTCCAAATGACTTCAAATGATTCCAAATTGGTTCTGAAAGTATTTGAAAGGTATTAATACATATAAATGAGGCTGATGGATGCTTAACAACCCTTAAAACACTTCTGCAACATTCATTTACAATCTAGACAAAGTAGGGAAAGTTACTAGCAATTTCGAGCTTCAAAACCCCCAAGGGTAGTGGACAAAGATGAATTCCCAAATGTTGTTAAACCCTTCCAAATTTCTGAACAGAGGTATGGTACTGATAATTGGCTTTAATGATCTCCCCAAGGTATCCTTTATTAGTTCTTATTGCCTTCTGAAACTCAATTAAATCATATGTTTATATGCAAGATTTCACATAGGGGGTAAAGCTAGTGATTTTCACCATGTGTTGTGAAATTTGAATTTTAGGTGCCAAGGACTTGTGCACTGATAATGAAACTTATTCAGAACTTTAATAAAACTTCATACATCAACAAAATCATATAGAATAACTGATACAACTCGAAATAATGTCTCTTCAAACTCCAATAACAATATCTAGGGGAAATGGCATCATTTATGCATTGTTTGGTATTTTTACATAACTTCACTTGGTATTTAGACCTGAGAGTATTATGAGAAGTAAATATAGAGTATATATATTAGAATACAAAGAAATGGATATTCTTGGACTCTCACAAAGAGATCAACATCTCACCAAGGGCGCAATTCCTCCAGGAGCCCAAATATGCAATAAAATGTGAAAGAGATGCAATAATGAGTTGTAGCTGAATGAACCACGAGCTCTCCTGTAGCTTCAACCTATAACTAAAGACTCCATTGCAGCTCCAAATGAAAGGTTTGAGTAGCCTCTCCAATTTCCAATTAGGATGGGAATCTTTCACCCTCGAAATTGGTGCTAAGGCAAGTAGACTAGCTCTCTACTAGCTCTTCTCTCCAAATGAAAAATGTAAAATGATCAAAAGATACTCTCCTTCTTTGTTCTTTACTTTTATAAACTTCCAAAGACCTCCTTGGGTCGGATTCCTTCCAAAAGACTCATGCCAACTCAAGTTGGGAAGAGATTCCAATGTGTGCCACTTGTCCAACAATTCCTAGTCTCCATCTTCCCACAGTTCGAATGGATGTCTCTTTGGCTGCCCTAACTCCCTTGTGCGCCTTCTTGGAGGATATTTTTAGCCTTGACATGTCATATATGCCATATTTCATCATTCATGTATGATTTGTGTCATAGGTGTCATAGCATCTTCATCATTGTTGTCATAGAGCTAGGGAATCTAGTCCAAGTGTCCCACTAGCTCCAAAATGCCTCTTCCTCTTCCATGGGAGTTACTCTTCCACTCCAATTCAACCTTAATTGAGTCATGCCAGGTATATTGACCTTCCAACTCCCCAAGATCATTAGACTCCACCTTGGATTCGAATGGTTGAGAATAGAATGCCACATGGCATGAGGAATCTAGCTTTGTGTGGGTCCCACACCACCAATGTGTCTCCATGACCAAGTGCCACCTTATTTTCCTATTATAAATATTTATTTAACCCATTTTAATATATTTATGTCAATCTAATGTCCATTTGGGGTTTATTAGCTCCCTTATTCAAAATCCCAGTGTTTCCAGCCCAACCTAGGAAACTAGTAGATTGGTGGAATTTCCTATTTTGAAATTTATTTGAATGGGAACATTACAATCACAAAGCAATTTTTTTCTATTATTTTTTTAAATCAAGGAAAAATTAAGATATTAGTTATGTAATGAAATGAAAGTAAAGTAAAGTTATAGTGAAAAGGTAAAATTTGGTAAAGAATAAATAAATGTGAGAATATCATAATCATTAATTAATGTAAAGTCAAAATAAATGGAAATTCAAAATTAAGTTCAATATTGAAATTGAAGTTGAAGTTCGAATTGAATATTTCAAACCAAATTAAATTCAAATTCGTATAGCAAATGGAACATGATGACATAACCTAAACATTGTCATTATGGTCCACCATGCTCTTTTACAATGAACACATATCACAAAGGTGCACACTATTTAGTATGAATGGATATTGCACATGTAACTATGGTTATAGGCTTCAATGCTCACGCTATACTTTTTATAATTTTAAATGATATTTTAAAATAATATAAATAACATAATCATAGCACAATTACTATAATACCGGTTAAGGAATGTTCTCGCTCCATAAAATATTACAACGGTAAGGAAAGTTCTGTATAAAGAAGGTTCTATTCAAAATAATAAAGATTAATCTAAAGACACCTTGTATTTTCTAGACTAACTCTAATACAAATAGGATTAGTTGCTCTAGTTGTTCGGTTTCTTTGGCCACATTCAATGCCAAGGGTGGTTCCACACTTAAGGTTGACTATCTCTAATCCTGGACCTGTCTTTGTGCACATCCACCTTCTTTTTAAGACTTGAGGCTTCCAGGAGTCTGTTTCTTACCTTTTCTAGTTGTCCTTCTAGAAGACTCTTAAGTTTGACACAAATAAATATATATTTTCTTTTTACAGAAACGGTTGAGTAGCTTTGGTTATATATAGAAAAAAAGGAAATTACATAGTAAAGAGGAAAGATTGCTCCCATAACAGGGTGGCATCCATCACTCCTTGTTCATCTTCTTCAAGCTTATAGCTGGTATGATATTTTCCAGATATGTGAAAATTATAACACCTTACAAACTGTCCAAGGAGGAGAATGCAGAAATAAAACATAGCTACAGTGCTACCTTATACAAAAAACGGAAGTATGGAGCTTTCTAAGAGAGTGCTAAGCCTACGAAGTGTTTCTAGCCTGTAGATTTCAAAAAAGACAATGAAAAAAACATAAAAATAGAAGTAGTAGCATATCGAAGGCCAAAACATTGAGAAGCCAACCGTCGAGCTATTAAGGATGGAGACCAGTGTCCATGACTGTGCCTTCAAACTCTGCCATCGCGTTCTTTTCGTTGTTGAGGTCGACGCAATTTCCAGAATGTGCCATAAACCTTTTCAACTTGTCCATCTTCCTATTGAGATCTTCCATCTTACTACTCATAGCATCAACTTTTGGGTTTTTACGGATCTTGTGTGGATAACAGAGGCCCAGAGTCTCTTCCAGATGTTCCACCTTCTCAGCAACCTTGCTATTATGGAAATTAACCTCCAAATGTGTTGCTTGCGCCAGGGAGAAGAGGCGGGTCAAAACCATTTTGAATTCTAGATTCTCATTTCGAACCAAGCGAATTTGAATTTCAAGTTCCTGGTTGTGTTTCATCATTTCCCCTTCAACCTACATATTTCTATGCCTCTTTTTGTGCCCCTGGGCCTTCCAGACCCGGCCTGCCTATGACAGGGGCCAAGCGCAAGGTTGCCGATATGCTCATCTTCCATCAGAACGCCATTATCTTCATCCAACATCGGGATAGCCCATCTGTAGGCGTCGAGAGATATTCTGATGGGCTTGTTGCATCTTAGACATTTCGAATAAACAACAAACCTTTCCTGAGGAGAATTCCCAGAGATGTGATGTTCCATGATCACATAAAGACCCCGGCTCCAGGAAAAGAGTGTTTTTAGACAGGAAAAACCAACACAGAGATATCTATCGTGAACCAGGAATAGAAAGATATGAACATAGACCAACCTGTCTCGTCTTAAACTAATGCCCATTCTTCGCATGCCGTCCAAATGGCGATCTAACCGATTGCTATTAATTCAAAAGTGTGTGGAGATCCCACGCGAATCCAGGTGACCGTCGGTAGGTAGGGTTGTGGTTCCAAAAAACAAAAGTGCATGAGATATATAGATTGATAAAGCCATTGATATGTGGAGATCCCTTGTTCTAGGGATAGAACTTAGGCTATGGGATCCATATGTTTTCAAAGATGACATTGTCACATTCAAGAGAACCATAGCTGAGCCCAGCTCCTTTGTTAGCCATGCAGTCTGCTTGCCCATTTAGGCCTCTCAGAGTATGGAGATAATTTACATCTTTGAATTCTTTGCTAATGCTGATTAGGATGCATCTTAATGGAGGGGTTCTTTCGTTTGGTGATGATGTTTCTGGCTTCTCTTATGACGAGTAGTGAATCCCCTATAACCGTAAAATTCTCAATTCCTAGGTCTCTAGCAATCTACAGACCTTTGATAAGACCAATCCATTCTGCTCCATTGTTAGTCTTTTTCCCAATGCCCCATGCAAACTCTCTCTGTTTGTTCCCCTTTGTTGATGTATTTGTAACTTTGGAAGATATTCACTTGTATATTGTATCTGTACTTTATTGTACCCCAACGGAGATGTATTATTCCTCAGATTGGAAGTGTCGTCAGTTGTACTTGCAAGTGTCGCAAGTTATATTGTAAGTGTCGTAACTTATACTTGATGGGTTATTAGACCACCTTGATGGGGTCGGCCCTGTATGAGTCATGTGGGTTAAAGGGTTATTAGACCACCCTAGTGGGGTCGGACCAGTCAAAATTATGTTAAGTGGTTAAGTTGGGGCCGACCTAGTTGAGTAAAGGTCAAGTGAAAGTAAAAGTATAAATAGAGAGTGTGACTCTCTCATTTGACACATTCTCTTATTCACTCACTTCGCATTAGTGAGAGAGAAAAGGAGTGCACAAAAGTGGAGGAGGAGATGTTGCTAGGAGACTATCTCTTGTTTTGGGGTTTCACCTTGGTGATCTTTGTATTGGTGCTTATTCTATCTCTGAGGAAGTTGCGGAGTTTTTCACCTTCTTGGTTTTCCCCAGTGAAATGCTTTATGTCTCTTGTCTCTTGTGTTTGATATGTTGTACATGTTGTTCTCTCAGTTAAGATCCTAGATCATATTGAATTAAATGCTGAAAAAATAACATGGCATCGGAGCTAGCTTGAAGGAAGGCATGGTATGGCATTTATGACACTTGTTGCACTTGCAACAAATTGGAAGCTAGGGCTTGGTATAGTAAAAAACAGTCATCATGGAACTTTCGCTATAAATCAATTTTGGTGAAGGTTCAGGATCTGAAACTTCTATAGGTCTAATATGAAATGTCCACGTACCTTGTGCCCAAAGGCAGACTCAGATTTGTTGTACTTTGTGAGATATGATCCGTACAAGTTAGGGTTCGGCCTCTTCCAGAATGCAGTCCTAAACAGGTGACCTAGGAAAAAATGTCATATCTCAGGCTAGGAAGCTCCAAATGGAATTTTATAAAAAGTGAAAGTTAGGGAATGAACTGTAGCTTCATAGGTTCGGGTTTAAGAGGCCGAAGTTGAAATAGTGACACATGGCATGCCGTACAAGTTTGCTATATTGTTTTATCCCATAAACAGGTCATGTTGTGACACTTGGCAGATCTCTCTCTCTCAAAGAATCCATTTGAGGTCAAATCTATGGCATTGGAAAGATGACAGGTCAGTATACCACAGGTCGAGTTTCAAACCCTGAGGATCCAAAATTACAGAGATATATCAGAAACAATATGGCATATATTTTTGTCCAAACAAAATTGGATTCTGAGACTTTCATTTTTGGTTTGTCACTGCTGCGGGAGATTAGGATTTCAAATAAAGTTGGAATTTCTTGAATATGAGACCATGGATGGATTCTCCTCAGAAAAATCGAAATTTAGAGACCAAGATCGAAGTTTTTGGTTGGGTAGAACCCCGGGCTCTATCGAACCCTAGTTCGGGATTTTGACCAGAAAACCAGAATTTGACAAAAGCTGCAGATCCGAAACTTTCAAAGTCAATTTTGAGGGGTCAAATTTTGAATATTTCAAAATTTAAGTATACCAGCTTGATCATCTCAACAAGGCGCATTTTTTCATCCAATCGGAAGTTTGAAATTCAAAGTTTGAATTTTTAGGGTTTCTCTGACAAACCCTATTCTAGCTCTAGATCCAGCGTCATCAAATCAAAGTGGATTGGGTTAATCCTAGAAGAGAATGATTTGGATGCCTACTTAAGTGAAGAAGTTCCAGTTTCAGAGGGAGATGAGGCTAAGGCCTTACATAAGAATATTACAAGCAATCCCGACAGGTATGACTTGAAGAGATATAGGTATGTTTTGAAATCTGTTCATGATTAAGTTTATGATATGTTTGTCTTCATTTGAGGTTAGTACAATCTTGATTAATTTTAGACTTGTCTTATCACCCTAGTAAAAGTATGAATGCATGTGAATACATTCATTAATTAGGGGTATGACACTCATGATTGTACTAATACTCTGTGTTGTTGTATGAGGATGATGTTGGCCACTAACATATGACCATATGACCATGGTGACATGAAGACAAAGACTCATCCATAGTCATGGATCACATAGAAGCTCTACTTATGAGGTATGTATAACTTGGTTCTATAATTATTAACTTATGAGATATGCAGGTTGCTAGCACAAGGTCTCTAAGAGAACAAAGAAGACATTGTTTTGGTATGTTAGACAAACATGATCATCCAGGTATGTTTTTCCTATATCGAGTTAGAATCCTACTTTGTGTTAGGATCTTAGATAAGTATACTTTTGTATGATTGATAATGATTATTCATGAAGTTATAAGTTTGAGTAATCATGGGTTTATGCATATTATACTTCTTACTTTGATTGATGATATGGAAAACCAGAAGAGTCCTATGGTCAAATAAGAATATGCATGAGTAAAAGAAGACTCCTTGAAACCTTGAATACTAACGCTTGTGATAAATTACCTGTGTATGAAATGATCATGACCATACATGTTTAATATTATTTAGAATCATAATGTTTTGATAGTATTGAGATTATACTAATGGATGTATGATTATGTATGAGATCTTGAGGATGACACAATGATGACACTAGTGCACACTTAAGCATGCATAGTGGTCCAGGATGGATATAAGTTCAAGGACAGATAATCCAGGAAGCAAAGATCAAGAGTTAGCACACTCCAATAGTTCCTGCAAGGAAGCAAAGATTGAGAGGGAGTCCACCCACAACTAAACAAAGATAAGTATTTGAATTGTCATATGATTACTTAAATAATGTTGTCCAGTCATGTACATACTTATGTCCCTAGATTTAGGATGTATATTATGCATATTAGAAAAGTTGCATTAATGAACAAGATACTACTAATATGCAAGTAATGGGTAAGTGGCCTATGGTACTATACAACATTCCATTGCTACTTACCTAGAATGAAACCTCTTTGCTAACATGTTGGGAGTTGTGCACACTCTTAACAAATGTTCTGGTAGAGATGGAAGGCATCTAGAAAGTTACCTTGTGAATACGGGATATGGACAAATGTTGTATTGAAGCATTGGCTAAGATAATTGCATGACTGTATGACATATGTCTTTATGCATAAGAATTTTTTTTGAAAAACTATGAGAAGTTTCTAATCATGCATTTGAATTTGACTTGTAGGAAAGATCGTGTACAATCACCTACAAAAGAAGGACAACAACATTTGTTCCAGCAACGAAGTTCACTATCTATTGAAGATATTGAAGAATCTGAAGTTCCCAGGATCCGGGATGCAGTAATGGAAGGATGCCATGATCGAGGAATACCAATCAATCATGAAGAATTATGTTTGGGATGTAGTCCCAAGACCAGATGGGAATTCTATTGTGACTTCCAAGTTGATCTATAAGATCAAGCATGTTGCAGATGGTAGCATAGAGAAATACAAGGCAAGATTTGTTGCTCGTGGCTTCTCCCAGAAAGAGGGGATCGATTATGAAGAAACTTTTGCTTCTGTAGCCAGATACACTTCCATCTGAACAGTACTTGCCCTGGCTGCAGTGATGAAGTGGAAGATACACCAGATGGATGTCAAGACAGCTTTCTTGAATGGTGTAGTTGAAGAGGAAGTGTATGTGGAGCAACCACTTGGTTTTGAGACACATGACAGGGAGTCATATGTATGCAGATTGAAGAAAGAATTGTATGGCTTGAAGCAAGCTCCTAGGACATGGTACGGCGGGATAGACAACTTCCTGTCCAGTTTAGGCTTTACCAAGAGTAAAACGGATTCCAACCTTTACTACAAGGTTGAGGAAGGAAATCCAGTGATACTCCTATTGTATGTGGATGACCTGTTTGTGACAGGTGAGGATAGATTGATTGCCGACACGAAGAGGAATCTTACTACCGAGTTCGAGATGAAGGACTTGGACATGATATATTACTTTCTAGGTATGGAGGTGTGGCAGAGTGCAGATGGAATCTTCCTTGGACAAGGGAAGTATGCAGTAGAGATCCTGAAGCGGTTTAGGATGATGGACTGCAAGGCCATGGCCACACCTATGGCATCGAACCTGAAGCTACTGATTGATGCTTCGTCTGATACGGTTGATGTCACGGTGTATCGTCAGATGATTGGGTCCTTGATGTACCTAACGAACATGAGACCAGATATTTACTTTGCGGTGAACACCTTAAGCCAGTTTCTGATAGATCCTAGACATGTTCACCTGATTGCGGTAAAGCATATTCTTAGGTACCTGAAGGGTACAATTGATTATGGGATCAAGTATGATGTGAATCAAAAGTTTAACCTGGAGGGTTATGTTGATTCAGATTGGGCAGGAAGTGCTGCAGATAAGAAGAGCACCTCAGGGTGCTGCTTCAGTATAGGATCAGGTGTGATCTCCTGGTTTAGCATGAAGCAATCCTGTGTAGCACTAAGTACAGCTGAAGCAGAGTATGTCGCAGCTTGTTCAGCTAGTTGTGAGGCAGTATGGCTGAGGAAGCTACTGTCTGAGTTATCTGATCTCCCGTTGGATGCTACCTGTATCTTTTGTGATAACCAAAGTTGTGTGAAGTTGTCTGAGAACCCGGTGTTCCATGACAGTTCAAAGCATATTGAGATCAAATATCACTATATCAGGGATATGGTGCAGAGAGGAGCAGTGAAGCTCCTGTATGTTGCGACGGATGAGCAAATTGTAGATGTGTTGGCTAAACCACTAGCCAGAGTGAAGTTTGAGTACTTCAGAGAGAGGCTTGGTGTTCTTTAGACAGAATATACTTCGAGGAAGAAGTGATGGAACACATTTGCAGGATCCATTCCAATCATGGTGGTAGGAGGATCCTTCCCATGGCTGTGGACGTTGTGTGTTGAGCATTAGGACGATGCTCCAGATGATATGCATCAGGTGGATGCTATGACGATGATCAGGATGATCATATGTGATGATATGCATCAGGTGGTTGCTATGATGATGATCAGGATGATCATATATGATGATGTGCATCAGGTAGATGCATTGCATGATCAGTTGGATCATGTGTGATAAGTCCGGAAGACACAGATGCATGTGGGATTTTTCGACATGGTTGTAGATGTGTTCTCCCATGGTCGTGATGTAATTGCCGAGCTTTTCCGACACGGTGTAGATGTGTTCTCCCATGGTCGTGATGTAATTGCTAAAGCTTTTTCGACACGGTGTAGATGTGTTCTCCCATGGTTGTGATGTAATTGTTGAGCCATTCTCACATGGTGTAGATGTGTTCTCCCATGGTGCAAATGTAAGGGTTGGAGCCATTCTCACATGGTGTAGATCTGTTCTCCCATGGTGTACATGTAAGGGCTGAATCCATTTTTCACACGGTGTAGATGTGTTCTCCCATGGTGAAAAAGTAAGGGCTGGAGCCTTCCCCAAATAGTGGTATATGTGTTCTCCCATGTCGGTGGTGTAAGTGTTGTATGATGTGCATCTGGGTTGTGCTTCGTAGACGATGAGATGATATGATCAACATGATCATGAGTATTAGGATGATACGCCGTTGGCCATGGACAGGTTGTGCAGGTAGCATAGAAAAGATCTTGGGAGATCCTATAGTCTATGCTAGGATGCTCTTTCGAGGTTTTGCTACTAGAGGCATGTAATCAGTCCTAGAGATCCGATAGGTTGAGCTATGTGCTTGTAAAAGTCTTGGGATGCTCTTTAGAGTTCTTGCAGGTTGTAAGACACTCTTTTAAGGTTTTTCCTAACCACATAGAAAAGATCCCGAGAGATCCTATAGTCTGTGCTAGGATGCTATTTCGAGGTTTTGTGGTGGTGTTCACATAGAAAAGATCCTGGGAGATCCTATAGTCTGTGCTAGGATGCTCTTTCGAGGTTTTGTGACGGTCACATGTAAAATATCCTTAGAGATCCTATAGTCTGTGGTAGGATGCTCTGTCAAGGTTTTGTTGACGCACGTAATCAGTCCTGAGGATTCCACAGTATGGCCAAAGATGATGAAGACCTACAGGAAGCTAGGTCTACAACCAGCATGAAAAAGGGCTAGCTTTGTAGAACTTCCTATGACGATAAGAATTATGAGATAGCCCAGTGATCGAGATGACGAGTACAGTAGCAGTGACGATGATGCTCCCTGATCCAGTGACGATGATCCAACTCTAGAATTGAAGACTTGTGCCTATATGTATTGATGAATTGTGTCAAGAGAATACCTTCCTAGTTAAGAGGGAGTGTTGATGTATTTTAAAATTTGGAAGATATTCACTTGTATATTGTATTTGTACTTTATTGTATCCCCAATGGAGATGTATTATTCCTCCGATTGGAAGCATCGTCAATTGTACTTGCAAGTGTTGCAAGTTATATTGTAAGTGTTGTAACTTATACTTGATGGGTTATTATACCACCTTGATGGGGTCATCCCTGTATGAGTCATGTGGGTTTATGGGTTATTAGACCACCCTAGTGGGGTCGGCCCAATCAACATTATGTTAAGTGGTTAAGTTGGGGCCGACCTAGTTGAGTAAAGGTCAAATGAAAGTAAAAGTATAAATAGAGAGTGTGACTCTCTCATTTGACACATTCTCTTATTCACTCACTTCGCATTAGTGAGAGAGAGGAGGATTGCGCACAAGTGGAGGAGGAGACGTTGCTAGGAGACTATCTCTTGTTTTGGGGTTTCACCTTGGTGATCTTTGTATTGGTGCTTATTCTATTTCTGAGGAAGTTGCGGGGTTTTTCACCTTCTTGGTTTTCCTCGGTGAAATGCTTTGTGTCTCTTGTCTCTTGTGTTTGATATGTTGTACATGTTGTTCTCTCAGTTAATATCCTAGATCATATTGAATTAAATGCTGAAAAACTAACACCCTTAGAGTCAAAGATTACTCCCCCCGCACCTGCCAACCCTGGACACAAATACATATATTATGAGGAGGGGAAACAAATATTTATTTCAATATTGCTTGTCATATGATGGCTATCTGATTTCTTGATTCTTATCGAGATGTTGGCATTTGCGGATATTTTAACAACCTATGAAATTTCAACATATGAGAGTATAATTTTTTTTCATGTGAGAGAATCAGATATTCAATACTGGAATTATTGATGAAATTTATAGACCATAATGGCCATCAATATAACCGAATATAAAGTTATAAAGTTATACCTTTCTAATGGTATAATAAAGTAATGATTGGCATTAAACAACTCATCTCTTCCTTATCCAATTTAGTTGCTACTGTTGAAATTTGGTTGTCATTGATGTCAATTAATGTCAAAGAGGATTTCAACTGATTCAGTTTGAGTCATTGATGTCAATTGAAGTCAAGTGGAGTCAGTGTTCCCACACCAACTTGAAGAAGTATAGAAACACCACATTGAAGAATTATATGTGTAAGCAAGGTGGTGAAGTATATGGATTCCAATATGAAGAAGTATATCTAGAAGTTGCATACAGTTTGAAGAAGTGTGTCCAGGGGTACATCATGCATATCCGGTTTGAAGAATTACATAAGGAACATGTACTTGAGCAGGTCACAAGTCCATCCAGTCCCTCAAGGTACAAGCTAAAGTGTTGATTGGACAAGAGGTTTGAAGAATGTTCAAGCAAGCCAAAGAATACATGGGACAAAGTCTAGTGTGCACAAGCAAGTCAAGAGAATATTCTAGAGTGTGCAAGCAAATCAAGTGGAATGCACAAGTAGCACAAAACAAGAAATGGTTGAACTGTTATGCAATTCCTGAAAGCACGCAAGCCTCACTAATCAAAAGAAGCTTTTAGTTATTGAAGCATGCACAAGTTCCAAGAAGGGTGAAGAGATTGAAGTAAGAATTTGCACAAATTCCACAGCTGATGACATAGCAAGTGTGCAAGACCCACAAGTGATGGTACCGCAAGGGTCATATAACCACCAAGTTGGAGATCAAGTATGTGCAAGTTCCTCAAGACAATAATACATCGAGTGCGCAAGACACATAAGTTATGGTACAACCAGGGTGAAAGTTCCACCAAGTCAAGCATCATGTATGAGCAGAACCCACAAAGAAAGGACATATCAATGATGCAGAACAAGACATGTGGCAGACGCACAATTCATGAAGCAAGGAAGAAGGAATGCCACAACCAACTTGTGGACATACAATCCATGCAGGACATGTATAACTAGGAAAGCAAGTTGGAGATTTGATGTATGCTCAATGGAGAGGATGAAGAGATTCTAAGTGGAAGGTGCAGATTTATATTCGGGGAATTAAGGGCTCAAGGTACAAAACAATATGATCTAGCGAGGAGCCGAGTGTGCACAAGCATAGGAATGATTTAACTAATGGTGCACCGAATGATGTTGTAGATCTGTAATGATTACGCTAAGATAGAAAGGAAGAATGCATAGGATGCACAAGTGCGTGAGGACCGAATCACCATATTGCAGACAACACGCAGACAGTCACAAATGTTCTAAGGTGGATCCACATAGAGACATACATGAAGTATATCATAACATGCACGAAGTGAAGAATTTTGACTGATGTATGAAGACTGAGTTGAAGTGTGCTAAGTAAAGATGACCATCAGATGCACAAAGACCGAGTTGCAACAGAATAAAGTATGCACATCATGATGAGGATGATTTGAGGCAAGTGCATTAAACCGAAAGGACGAATCATATGATAAACGACATGTCACAGATTGTCTGAAAGACTGTGGCACTTAAACAGAACAAACACATCTTAGTAAGCGCGCAGTTCCATCTGATACTGGTGCGTGACATCATAACATCAAGTCATTAGTTGATGCATAATATTAGTTGAGAGAGAATTTGTGTAGTAGCAAAATAACACAGTAAATTAGTGGCGCAGACTGCATCAGATGAAGTAACACACAATATCAAGTGTAACATCAGTTGAAGCGAATAATTGAGTGGAATGAGAAGTCAAGTGATGTATGCAGGGAAGTGACATCAATACGAATGCATACAAAAGGTGTGCACAACAAAAATAACATTAGCATATCAACAGTGTGTGCATGTTGGAAGTTTAGTAAGGAAACATCTTATTCTGTATATATGTGTGGAAGGACAAGGCAAGGAATAAGGGGTTGTAGCCTCCTTCCAGTTGGTGTTGGAGAACATAGGGAGTTGGTGCTTCCTTTAGGTTGGTGCCTGTAAAACCAGGGGGTCGGTGCCTCCTTCCAATCGATGTTGGTAAACACAGGAAGTTGGTGCTTCCTTGAATGTAATCTTTTCATTACAAAAGAGAATTCTGTGGTTTTCTCCCGTTTGGGTTTCCACGCCAAAATTTTGTGTGTCATGTGTTCTCTCTCTTGGTGCATATGTGGATGAATGTTTTATTTATGTTGGATTCATAATTGAAGATTAATATTAAGTTCAGACTAATGTGTTAAAGACGTTAAAAATTGATCATAACTACGCTAATTTTGATTCACCCCTCCCTCTTAGTATTAAATCGATTCCAACAATTGGTATTAGAGTGGGTGTCATCAATAACAGATTAACATCTGGAAGATAGATTTGTGCACAGATATGGGCAAGAAGGTGAATATCAACAAAGGAGAAGCACCATGGTTACAAGAAAATGGAAATCTAGAAAACCTCTCTATCACAGAAGCAAGGGATATCATTCGCACATAGAGAAAAATGATAGAAGAAGTAAAAAGGATAGCAACCAAAAATATGAACATTCTAAAAGGGAAATAAGAAGAGTCAAAGGAATTGGCAGCAACTTTCACCAGCCAATTACAGGAAATGAATGAGACCTGTCAAAATGTAAGACTGAGGAATGATACTTTGGAGAGCAATCTAAAGAAATCAGTTGCAGAAAATCAAGAACTTGAAAAGGATATCTCTCTACTAAAGAAAAAACTGGAAGAAGCTATAGAGGAAAATGAAGGAGTCCTAATTCTGAATGAACAACTTCAAAATTAATGTGATGATCAAATTCAAATACAAGTAAGACAACTAGAGGCCACTAAAAGGAATTCAGAGTATGAGAAGATGCTTGATTAACAGAGGATCCAACTACAAGAAAAGGAAAAAGAAGTTGAAAGGATGCAAGATCAATTTAGAACAAATGAAATATTTGTCAAAAGCACAGAAATATTGAATGGGATTCTCAGCAAGCAAAGATCACTTCTCAACAAAAATGGTGTAGGCTATGAAGATGACTGCAAGAAGATTGATCAAGGAAGAGGGATGGTTGCGCACTTAAATAAGAAGACCATGCGTAGATCTGTTCAATGTTGGAAATGCACAATGACAAGACACATTGGAAAGTATTGAAACAATATTATTTGTTACACGTGTAACAAAATTGGTCACAAAGATCAGGACTGTGGAAATTTAGGAAAATCAATGAAACACTGGAAGAAGAAAACAAGTGAGGGAGTCCAATCCATTAACAGATATAGTGATTCTAAAAAACAAGGAAAAGAACAATGCAGGATGATCTGGAGAAGGAAAAATGTGAACAGTGTTTTGGAATTTGTCAGCGTTCTGGATGAATGTGTGGAGAACTTGGGAGACCAATCCTTCTCCACTCCAACACAAGGTTGAACTCACAGACAGTTGAACCTATCGCAGTAAAATATTTGTGCACTAACATTAAATGTGAAAAAGGGTGAGCTTTAATGATTAGTGGAGCAGTGGCACAAACGGTAATAAATGCTCAAATAGCAACATCATTAATGGTAGAAAGTGGTTAATTGAATTCGGACAAGATCAACTAGAATTTTGAGAAAATCAGAAACTTTTCAATGTCTTGAGAATGGACCAAATAAAGGGAAATTGGCAGGTCATTAATGATAGACGGAGAATTTCAGCTTCTTATAAACCCTGTTTATTTATGGTAAGAACCCTCATGCCCATCAAGAATAATTGTTGTAGAGTAATCGATGTGTGTGAAAATTTGAATTTTGGAAGCCATGGCACCCAGGAGACAATGCAGATAAAACATGCATGGAAACTCTTCAAAAGCTGAAGGTGGGTCTTATTCAAAACATGCGAAGGTGTATCGTCAGTACATTCCATCCCGAAAACCTGATGCTCCATTTCTTTCCATACTTAAAGTAGAAGATATGGGCCCACAAGATCGAAAAAAATGCGAAGGCGTGATTGTTGAAGAAAACCTTCACGAGCAGCTGGACAAGTTTACATTTGTCGATTATGATATCACCGACCCTGATAGTTCCTAGAACTGGTCAAAGATAAGTATATGAAGGAGAGCTCAGATCCCAAGCTACTAGCTGTGGAGCTCAAAGAATAGGCAATTGATTTGTCAAAATCTGGGATATTGAACTTGTTGGAAGTTCCTTACTTTGAAAGAACCCTATACGTAAAGATGTGTGCAAAATTGTTGTTATCACAACTACACGGCGGGTATCTATGGCTTAACAGGGAAATCTCTATTAATGCCGACATGTTTGAATCAATCACTGGAGTACCCACTATAGGAGAAGATGTAAGTCTTCTTTTTGGCAGAAAACAAGAAATAGCTCTTGGAAAGATGGTGGCTAAAAAATAGGGGACTCAACGAGCAAGAAGAGGTTTCTCAATTGCGCAGATAAAGGACGACGCCATGAGATTCACTGTTCAGGTGCTTGTATGCATGTTATTCTAAAAGAGTCGCCAGGATCAGGTTTCAACAACAATCATTGCAGCAACAGAAAATTGTGTGAAGAGCATACAGATGAATATATCAAAATTCCCGCTAAATGAGTTTCTTGATGATTGCACAACAACTCCGGAAAAGGGTAATCCCTTTCACTACACCTGGTTATTGATATGCATTGCATTCACTGGATGGAAAGGACCGAAAGGAAGTGACTTCCAAGAGACTCCACGTATACAACCTCATATAATTGAAGCATACAAAGGGTTTGTGTGTTTCAATATTGGGATGCATCATATCTACCTTCAGGCCAAAAGGGACCCTAGCAATCAGTGGCTTCCCACCATATTTATCTGTACGGAAACCGATATAGCACAAATTGTTCAAGAGTTGGATGCAGAGTGGAGGGTTCTACTAACAAAAGAAGAAGAGGATGCACAACAAAATCAGGCAAGTAATGCAGTTCCCATAGTGGAAGAAATTGTCAATACTGATATCCCTCTTAAACCTACACAATAGTTTGCGGTGTGCCCACTGAAAAGAGAAAATAAACTACTCATCCAGAAGGGTCAGCAAAGAAGAAAAGAAAAGCACCCAATCCTACTCCACTAGGTACACTAACTAGAGATGACATTGAACAAATTGGCATGGAAATCAGAAATGAAACAGAAGAAGCCATAGAAAATGTGGCTACAAAAGAAAAGTTTGAAGAACTTGCAACCCAACAGGTAGAAATCATGCTAAAGATGGAAGAGAAGTTTGCAGATTTGAAACATCTAATATTGTATGCCATAGAAGACAAGAACAATGAAACTCAACCAGAAGCACATTCGAGTAGCTCGCTGTCACACCCCAATACATAGATGAAGGAGACATTGCCGCATCAGAAATTGAAGATCTCATCCGCAGCGTTGGAACTTCCCACTCAAGAGACAAAATTCAGTAAGTCATGTAGAATTGATCTCATCACTCTTATCCGTGAATGAATTGCATGCACTACATACATCTATTGCACAAGAAATTATATGGAGACATGAAGCCACTACAACAGATTGGTACAAAATTTAGAGTGAAAAGGAAGCCCTACATGATGAGTGTATGAGGTTGAAGACAAAGAAATAAAAGACTACGCAGAAGACATCAGAACTAGAGAAAGAAGCAAAATAAGTAGTCACAAGAGGTAATCATCTAAAGAAGGAAATAGAAGAGGTAAGATAGGATTCCTCAAGACTACAAAGATAAGTGGAAGAAGTGTTCAATTTGCTTCCATAAACTCAAGAAATTGAGGACACTTCTCCAAAAAGAAAATTGATGAAAATAAGTGAAGTTATTCAAGGGCTACAAGCCAGAATTGAATAACTATCACAATCACCAGGAACACCCCTAGAAGCCAGAGCAGAACGCGGAAAAATACTTGAAAAGGCCAACATTGCTTTTGAGAACATCAAGGTTCTCGACTTAAAGTGTGCATAGCTGCATGAAGAAAGTGATCAACTATGGAAAAATATGATTGAAGATGAGCAACTGAAGGAGGTAGAAAATAAGTTTCATACTGCACAAGAAGTGGAGCAAAGGATTCGTGAAAGCTTGATCAGTCTACCAGCCATTGAGAAGAGAAGTAAAATGGCAGAGTATAAGGAGTAGCTGCAAGAAGTAAACAGGATTCGGGAAGAATAGAGAAAATTAATGTATAGGCTTGGACCCCTGCAGGAAGAAGCTTTTAGCTTAACATAATCCTTTCCAGAACTGCAAGAATAAATCAAAGAAGCAGTCAATGATGGCATAAAATCTCTTGAGTCAGTTTCTGACCAAGTGGAGGCAACAATTGTGGCCAAAGAAGAGGAACTAAAATAAAAAGTTGCAGCCGTAAAGACAAATCTGCAAAGACTCAAGACTATAGTGTATTCAAAATCTCAACAAAATAATGAAGCATGAAGACATGGGGATTCATCCCTGCAAGCAAACAAGTGAAGTTCAACGCAAAGAAAAAGAAATAGAGAATCAATGAATTGCGCAAGTAATGGATCCTCTTTTCCATTGATGTCAAAAGGAGAGAAAGAGCATGAAGTTGTTGAGTGAGGAAGTAATGTAGAAACATGATGAAGCTTAGAAGAAATAGTATAAGCAAGAGCATGCAACAACAAAAGAGAATGATCATAAAAGCATGCAATATGCGCAGAAGTAACGGAAATCAGAAGAAGCACTAACAACAGGATGCTCAGATGTCAAAGGTTCAAACTGACAAAGAACTCAGGGGGAGTACTGCGACAAGAACAAATGAAGCATACAAGTTCAAGAAGATGATTATGCACAACTTCATAAGGTGTTGACATCAATGCCAAAGGGGGGTATTGTTGAAATTTGGTTGTCATTGTTGTCAACTAATGTCAAAGAGGATGTCAACTGATTCAGTTTGAGTCATTTATGTCAATTGAAGTCAAGTGGATTCAGTATTCCCATGCCAGATTGAAGAAGTATAGAAAAGCCACATTGAAGAAGTATATGCGCAAGCAAGGTGGTGAATTATATGGATGCTAGTATGAAGAAGTATATCTAGAAGTTGCATCAAGTCTGATGAAGTGTGTCCAGGGGTACATCATGCATATCCAATTTGAAGAAGTACATAAGGCACATGTATTTGAGCAGGTCACAAGTCCATCCAGTCATAGTCCTTCGAGGTACAAGCCAAAATGTTGATTGGACAAGAGGTTTGAAGAGTGCGCAAGCCAGCCAAAGAATACATGGGACAAAGTATAGTGTGTGGAAGAAAGTCAAGAGAAGATTCTAGAGTGTACAAGCAAGTAAAGTGGAATGCACACGCAACATGGAATGAGAAATGGTTTAACAGTTATGCAAGTCTTGAAAGCGTGCAAGTCTCACCAATCAGAAGAAGCTTTCAGTTGTTGAAGCACGCACAAGTTCCAAGAAGGGTGAAGAGATTGAAGTCAGCATTTGCACAAATTCCATAACTGATGACATAGCAAGTGCGCAAGACCCACAAGTTATGGTACCGCAAGGTTCAAAGACCCACCAAGTCGAAGATCAAGTATGCGCAAGTTCCTAAAGACAATAATACATCAAGTGCGCAAGACATATAAGTGATGGTACAACAAGGGTGAAAGTTCCACCAAGTTGAGGATCATGTATGCACAAAACCCATAAATAAAGGACACATCTGCGGCGAAGAACATGACATGTGGCAGAAGCACAATCTGTGAAGCAAGGAAGAAGGAATGCCACAACCAACTTGTGGACATAGAATCCATGAAGGACATGTATAAATAGGAAAGCAAGTTGGAGATTTGATGTATGCTCGATGGCGAGGATGAAGAGATTCTAAGTGGGAGATACATATTTATATTCAGGGCATCAAGGGCTCGAGGTACAGAATAATACGATCTAGCGATGAGCCGAGTGCGCACAAGCAAAGGAATGATTTAAATGATGGTGTGAAGAACGATGATGTAGATCTGTGATGATTGCGCTAGGACAGAAAGGAAGAATGCAAAGGATGCGTAGGTGCGTGAGGACCGAATGACCATATTGCAGACATCACACATACAGTCACAGATGTTCTAAGGTGGATCCACGCAGAGACAAACATGAAGTATATCAGAACATGCACAAAGTGAAGAAGTTTGACTGTTGTATGAAGACTGAGTTGAAGTGTGCTAAGTAAAGAAGACCATCAGATGTGTAGAGACCGAGCTGCAGCAGAATCAAGTATGCGCATCATGATGAGGATGATTTGAGGAAAGTACGTTAAACCTAAAGGACGAATCATATGAAGCACAACATGTCGCTGATTGTCTGAAATACTATGGCACTTAAAAAGAATGAGCAAATCTTAGTAAGTGTTCCATCTGATACTGGTGCGTGACATCAGAACAAGTCATTAGTTGATGCACAATATCAGTTGAGAGAGCAATTGCGCAGTAGTAGAATGACATAGTAAATCAGTGGAGTAGACTATAGCAGATGAAGTAGCACACAATATCAAGTGTGATATCAGTTGAAGTGAAAAATTGAGTGGAATGAGAATTCAAGTGATGTATGCAGGGAAGTGAGAGCAATACAACTGCATACAAAAGGTGCGCACAACAGAAAGAACATTAGCAGATCAGCAATGTGCGCATTTTGGAAGTCTAGTAAGCCAACATATTATTATGTATATCTGGGCGATAGGACGTGGAAAGGAACAGGGGGTCGTAGCCTCCTTCCAGTTGGTGTTGGATAACACAGGGAGTTGGTGCTTCCTTCAAGTTGGTGCCTGTAAAACTAGGGGTTCGATGCATCCTTCTAGTCGGTGCTAGTAAACACAGGAAGTCAGTGCTTCCTTGCATGTAATATTTTCATTACAAAAGAGCATTCCATGGTTTTCTCCCGTTTGGGTTTCCACGTCAAAATCCTTTGTGTCTTGTGTTCTTTGTCTTGGTGCATATGTGGATGAATGTTTTATTTATGTTGGATGCATAATTGAAGATTAATATTATGTTCGGACTAATATGTTAAAGAAGTTAAAAACTGATCACAACTGCGCTAATACTGATTCACCCCCCCCCCCCCCCAGTATTAAATCGATTGCAATAGCTACTCTTATTGTTATGGGTGGACCACACTTGAAAATAATTCTTGATTCTGTGGTATAATTTTTTAGCAAGAAATATTTCTTGTAGGATTTGCTCGAGTATAGGCTGCTAGGAAATCCAGGATGTTAGTGTTCAGTGAATGTAATTAGGCTATTGGGAAATCCATGGGTTTTCAAGCAACATGAGGTAGAAGTACAGGATTTCAAACAACATAAGTAGAATAAAGACTTTTGGGTGACAACTGAAATTGTTAAATGGGAAACCTTCTAGGGAATAGGATATAACTTTGGAAAAGTCACAATTGTTATCATTGTAATAGGAAGGATTTATTCATATTTCGATTGTATCATTTACCCATCACAAAGCACTCAAAGACAAGTCTCGAGCACTAAAGTCCACAAGGTGAGGACTGGACACATACAAGCTGATGGCTATATATATATATATATATATATATATATATATATATATATATATATTTGTGTTGGTGTAATGCAATTATGACGCTAAACAGGTATGTGAATGGAAAGAATGTAAATGATAAAAAGGAGAGCCAAAAATGCCCAAGATTATGGACAGCACCCCTAATATATCAACTAAAGTTGCAAAGCATTGAGTGATTGTACAATTTTGAAAAAGCCATGTTGGATGCTACAAGCTTCATCTCCTAGTCGACGCTTCTATAAGGTTGATTATGGAAGCATATAAAGATTTATGTGGCTTGATTTTAAGGGTGAATTTTAGTTTTTCTTCATGGAAGTTCACACTCATTGCAATTGAGAAATTTACAATCAACTGCATAATGATAATATTTTAAAATGTTTTAACTAACTTAACGTGAATGGCGTGTAGCGTGTAGCTTTGACGGATATTTGACTACTTGTGACCACTATTACTGATTGGATGATGTCTCCAATGTCATCCAAGCCACACTTGAGGAGAATTCGAATGACCTTAAGGGAATTCGAATTCATTTGATTATGTTCAGTTATTATTCACTATTCAGAGTGCCAGCTCACAATTGATGTATGATACAACAGTTTTTTCCATTTCTGATGTATGAGTGATTATTGAATCAACATTTCTTCTTCTTCTTTCTGCACTTCTTGAGTGAGGTTTAGTGAGGTCTGCTACAGCTGTGTGATCCAACCTCTAAAATATCACAAGAATGACAAAAACCCGAAGTCCATAACCCTTAGATGCATGAACCCTAAAATGATTCAGATAAGAATGATTTAGACTAAGTCAAATATGTCTAAGTCCGGGAATTATCAATTCGATACTCAAAAGTCTATAAACAATTCAGAAATTTATACAAAACTTAAACGAAAACCGTACAAATTGTGTAAGTAATAAATTAAAAATATTAAAAATGTATATTAAAATTCCATATACTAGATACCGGATAAAGCTCCACAATTTTTAAAATAAAATACCATATAACCCAAAATACCATAAAAAATAAAATATCATTATTATTATATATTTAACTTTTTTTTTATTAATATTAACATATTTTTCACATACTTTGCTTTTATTTTTATTTTTAACCGTTGTATTTAACAAGAGTATAAAGCTTAATGCACATTCTTAACCCAAAATCCCCCCCGAAAAAAAACAAAAAATCATTTTAATTATATATATATATATTTTTACTAACATGAGCAAATTATTCACACACTTTTCTTTTAATTTTATTCTTGAACCATTTTATCATTATTTAGCCATCGTATAAAAGCAAGTGTACATATTTTTAATAATTAATAAATTCAAATTGCAATATATCAACGGTAACCCCATCATAATTAAACATGCTTAGTCCATTTCCCATGGGTTGCATTGGCAAATGCCTTCCTATAAATGATGTCATAAATGAAAAAGTATGAGAATCACCTAAACCCATTACCCTACTCAAAACCGAGGGGCGACTATGTGGGTGAGTTGGAAATGGGATGGAATCTCCAAAAGGAAAAGCTTAAATATACAAAAATGATAATGTTCTCTGTCCAATCCCAGACCCAATCGCATGAGTGAAGGTAGGGCATTTAGCATTTAGTTTTGCAACCTAATAAAAACAAGGCTGCATGGCAGCAGATACCTACCGAGGTTTGGTTGGTTGGTCTAGTTTGTTGATGAATAAATGGTTGTATTGGATTACTGCTTGGACCATATTTAATGCAGGGATATTATGGCATGCAGATGTAGCCTTTACATGTTAGATGGGTTTCTACTTGGACTATTTAATACAGGGATATTAGATTATGGTCCTGATGCAATGAAAGCACAATACTACATGCATCAAGGATGTTCGAAGGAAATGATGCTCTCTCTTGACAATTTGGTGAAATCAGCTCAAAAGAAAAGTCTTCAGGAGGCCCAACTTAATTTAATGTTTGAGATTCACAGAGATATTCAAAATTTGGATTATAGAATGGAACAGTCAACCCATCGGCAGGATGCTCTTATCACATTCCTAGTCACATTGAAACTGAGCATCCATATGAGTCATGTTTCTTTGCAGGATGTTTTAGCTTTGGGAGCTCCCATTACATTTCCCTCCGATTTCAAGCATGCTACCCCTGGCTCGGACTTTGCTTAGGAAATAGGGTAGTTTCTATATCTTTTTTTTCAATTTTTTGTCTATCTTGTCTATTGCCAGTATAGGGCTATCTCCAATTTTAGACTTTATGTCAAATTTTGTTCTGATCTATGCCATGATATGTTATTATTCAACTTATGTAATGGGTTATACAACTAGGTCTGTTATTATTCAGCTTGTGTAATGGGTTATACAACAAGGTCTAGGAAGAGTCACATAAACATTACCGGTTTTGGTTTTGGTTATGTTCTTGGATTTGGGGCTTGAACCCTGCACCAGTTGTAATATTTCATCACTTTTGATATAATATAATGACATTGGTTACTTTTTAAAAAAAATGTAAAGTTGGTCTTAGCTAGGGTTGTTTTCATTGAATTATATGGACTCCCCTAATTTAGGGACATAAAATCTAAAGTGAACAACCATGTATGTAGGATATCCTAGAAAGAATTAACTCGATTATTATATAGTAATAAAATCTTTATGCTCATAATTAATCAACCAATGTCTTTGGAACTAAATTTGTACTCCATAACCATTTTTGCTTCAATGGTATTCATTGTTACCATGGGTAAAATATTTATGCTAATAATCAATCCACATGTTTCATGACGTAACTGTAGGTTTTTTTAAAATAAAACTTATCATATTGTATATGCATCTCTTAATTAGTTCCGATTTGTGGAAGCACTCAAAGCAATAACGAATTTTTTGGAAGAACCCGTGGCTTGTTTGTGAACATCTGTAAATTTTATTCAAAACTCTTGGTTACTCCACCCCACCTAGTTTTAGAACCTATCAATGTCAAGCAAATGTCGGTCGCGAAGGAGGTGTTGATGTATATGTAACTTCGGAATGTATTTCACCCATGTATATTGTACTCCTATATAGATGTTATTATTCCTCTATACGGAAGTGTCGTCATTTGTATTGACAAGTGTCACAAGTGTCATAACTTGCAGTGATGGGTTATTAGACTACCAAGTGTGGGGTCGGCCCTGATTAGTTTAACCATGGGTTATTAGACTGAGTTAGACAAGTCGACCCTGCTAGGTTATTGGACAGGATAGGTCATGTATAAATAGAGAGCGGGAGATCTCTATTTTGATCATCTCATTATTCACTCCTACATCACTATAAAAGTGGCGCACTAGTTGAGGAGGAGGAGTAGCTGCTAGTAGAAGACTATCTCTTGTACTTTGGCTGTATCATTGCTCTTTCTATCTCTGAGGAAGTTGTGGGGTTTTTCACCTTTATGGTTTTCCCCAGTGAAACTCTGTGTGTATATTGTCTCATGTGATTGCTTGGTGTGATTGATATGCATTGTGATACTTGATATGTTGTACATGTTATTCTCTCAATAAAGATCCTAGAGTATATTGAATTAATGCTCAAAATTTAACATGGTATCAGAGCTAACCTAAGAAGAAGATAGTGTGCAGTTGCGAAAACTAGGGTTTCTTGTTTATTGGGTTTCTCTCCACAGATTTTGGAAAAGAAGCAAGGTAAATTGACTCTACTCATCAAGGAGAATCTTTCTGTCCAATCAGAATTCAATTCTGGGCACTTTCATTTTTTGCCCTAAAAATTAGGGTTTCCACAAAAATAGGAATTTCTGAAATCTGAGGACATAGCTAGAAGCTCCTTGGAAAAATCGAAGTTTAGAACTTTGGATCAATATTTTTGGTTGGGTGAAGCTCCGGGAAACTCAAACCCTAATTCAGGGTCCTCCCTAGTGAATCCGGGAAGACTAAAAGGCATTTCTGAAGGGTGAAACTTTGCAGATTTCAAATTCTGAATATACCAGGCTAATCAGCTCATCAAGGCGCATCTTTCTATCCTTTCAGAAAGTTGAAATTCGCATTTTGAATTTTTAGTGTTTCTCTGACAAACCCTAATCCGGCACCAGATCCAAATTTCTGCAAATCAAGTGGTAAGACCTAAATCTTTTCTATTTCCATTTGAAGTACTCTTTAAGATGTCTCACCACACCAAGCTTGAGGATAAGATTGAAGGGGCTGAGAAATTCCGAGCATGGAAGTATAGGATTGGGTTAATCCTGGAAGAAAATGAATTAGATACTTACATAAGTTCTGAGGTCCCTGTCCCAGAGGAAGAAGAGGCTAAGGCCTTGCATAAGAAGAACTTGGTCAAGGCAAAGAGGATCATTGCTGATTCTATCAAAGACCATCTCATACCACATGTGTCATCTCTAAAGACACCCAAAGAAATGTTTGATTCCCTAACCAAGCTATTTGAAGGGAAGAACATAAATCGGAAGATGACTCTGCAGAATCAATTGAAAGGGGTAAAGCTTCAGAATGGAGAGACCATTAAATCCTATTTCTCCAAGGTATCTCATATCAAGGAACAACTTGAAGTTGTGGATGAAGTGGTGGAGAATGGTGAAATTGTCATGACCACTCTGAATGGCCTACTTAGGTCATGGGATTCCTTTATTCAAGGAACTTGTGCAAGAAGGAAGTTGATCTCCTTCAGTAGACTGTGGGAGGAATGTTCACAAGAAGAGGCTAGGCTTGTAGCCCATGAAGAAAAGATGGGAAGTGAAGATTAAGCTCTCGCGGCTCACACCAAAAGAAGCAAGCCCAAGAAGGATCACTCTCATTACAAGAGATCCTCTCACAACCATCAAAAGAATAAGAAGGATCTGAGATGCTTCACATGTAATGAGAAGGGACACTTTGCTGCAGATTGTCCCAAAAACAAAAGGGACAACAACAACAACAACAACAACTTCAACAAGAAGAAGAAGAATAACAAAAGGAGGTATCATGCTCATGCTGCTAAGGATGATGAACCTCCCAAGAAGAAGGCTAGATCAAAAAGTGATGACTCATCAAGCGAAGATGAATATGTTCTAATCTCTGCTCTCTCAGGTACTATCTCTCATGGTTGTAATGATTGGCTTATTGACAGTGGGGCTTCCAAACACATGACTGGCTTATTGACAGTGGGGCTTCAAAGAATCTTTTGTAAACCTATCTGAACATGAGTCACCCCATAAGGTGAAACTTGGGGATGACTACCAATATCCTATCAAAGGAAGTGGTGAAGCTTCGTACAACCTAGACTCTGGAAAGTCTTTGAAGATGAAAGAGGTTATATATGTACCTGGGCTCAAGAAGAATCTACTCTCCATATCTGCATTGGATGCAAAAGACATGAGGGTTGCATTTGTAGATGGCCAAGTACTCATGTGGCCAAAGGGTAAGACCATAGATGATGCAATAGTGATTGGAGATCAAGAAGGAGGATTGTACAAATTGAAGGGACAACCTGAACATGCTATGGTACATGAATCCATGGAGCCAAGTGAACTTTGGCATAGAAGGCTTGCACATGTGCACTATAGAGCACTACCAATTGCAAGCAAAGCAGTTGAAAGTCTTCTTGAAATCCAGTCAAAGTATGAAGATGTTTGCAAAGGATTTGCAAAAGGAAAGAACACAAAGAAGGCAATCAAAAACAAGTAAGGAAAAAGGAATTATCCACTCCGATGTATGCAGTTTGATGTCATCTAGTTCTCTGAGTGGGTATGTATACTATGGCTCTTTCATTGATTATTTCTCTAGGAAGACTTGGGATTTATTTCTTGAAGAACAAAGATGAAGTAATCAGCAAGTTCAAGGAATTCAAGGCCTTGATAGAAAACCACACTGAAAAGAAGTTCAAGACCTTTAGATCCGACAATGGTGGAGAATTCACTTCAACATACTTCAAGTGCTATGCAGTGATTCAGGGATTAATAGGGAGTTCACCACTCCTTACAATTCACAACAGAAAGGAGTAGAAGAAGTTACTTCAGAATAGGACTCCAGCAGCTCCTGCAAGGAAGCAAAGATTTAGAGGGAGTCCACCCAACAAACAAACAAAGATAAGTATTTGAATTGTCATTCTTGTATATTCTGTTTGTTTAAATAATGTTATTCAGTGATGTATATGCTTATGTTCCTAGACTTAGGTTGTGTATTATGCATATTAGAATAATTGCATTGATGAACAAGATACTACTAATATGCAAGTAATGGGTAAGTGGCCTATGGTATTGTACAACATTCCATTGCTACTTATCTAGAATGAAACCTCTTTGTTGACATGTTGGGAGTTGTGCACACTCTTAACAATGTTCTAGTAGAGATTGGAAGGCATCTAGAAAGTTACAGGATATGGATAAATGTTGTATTGAAGCATTGACTAAAATAATTGCATGACTGTATGACATATATTCTTATGTGTAAGATTTTGTTATGAAACTATGAGAAGTTTCTAATCATGCAATTGAATTGGACTTGTAGGAAAGATCGTGTACAATCACCTACAAAAGAAGGACTACAACATTTGTTCCAACAACAAAGAAATCTATCTATTGAATAATATGAAGTTCCCAGGATACGGGATGTAGTAATGGAAGGATTCCATGGTCGAGGAATACCAGTCGATCATGAAGAATGATGTTTGGGATGTGGTCCCAAGACCAGATGGGAAGTCTGTGGTGAATTCCAAGTGGATCTATAAGATCAAGCATGCTGCAGATGGAAGCATAGAAAAATATAAGGCAAGGTTTGTAGCTCGTGGCTTCTCCCAGAAAGAAGGGATTGATTATGAAGAGACCTTTGCTCCTGTGGCCAGATACACTTCCATTAGATCAGTACTTGCTCTGGCTGCAGTGATGAAATGGAAGGTACACCAGATGGATGTCAAGATAGCCTTCTTGAATGGTGTAGTCGAGGAGGAAGTGTATGTGGAGCAGCCACTTGGTTTTGAGACACATGACAGGAAGTCATATGTGTGCAGGTTGAAGAAAGCCTTGTATGGCTTGAAGCAAGCTCCTAGAACTTGGTATGGTAGGATAGACAGCTTTCTATCCAGTTTGGGCTTTACTAAGAGTAAAGCATATTCCAACCTTTACTACAAGGTTGAGGAAGGAAATCCTGTGATACTACTCTTGTATGTGGATGACCTATTTGTAACAGGTGAGGATAGATTAATTGCCGACACGAAGAGGAAGCTTGTTGTCGAGTTCGAGATGAAGAACTTGGGGATGATGCACTATTTTCTAGGCATGGAGGTGTGGCAGAGTGCAGATGGAATCTTCCTTGGATAAGGGAAGTATGCAGTAGAGATCCTGAAGAGGTTCGGGATGATGGACTGCAAGGCCATGGCCACACCTATGGAATCAAACCTGAAGCTTCTGTGTGATGCTTCATCTGATCCAGTTGATGTCACTGTGTATTGTCAGATGATTGGGTCCTTGATGTACCTGACGAACACTAGACCAGATATTTGCTTTGCGGTGAACACATTGAGCCAATTCCTGACGGATCCCAGAGGTGTTCACCTGGTTGCTGTAAAGCATATTCTGAGGTACCTGAAGGGTACAATTGATTATGGGCTCAAGTATGATGCGAATCAAAATTTTAACTTGCAGGGTTATGTTGATTCGGACTGGGCAGGCAGTGCTGCAGATAGGAAGAGCGCTTTTGGGTGCTGCTTCAGTATGGGATCAAGTGTGATCTCTTGGTTTAGCAGGAAGCAATCCTGCATAGCACTGAGTATAGCCGAAGCAAAGTATGTTGCAGCTTGTTCGGCTAGTTGTGAAGCAGTCTGGCTGAGGAAGCTACTGTCTGAGTTATTTGATCTCCCGCTGGAGGCTATTGGTATCTTTTGTGACAACCAAAGTTGTGTGAAGTTGTCTGAGAACCCGGTGTTCTACGACAGGTCAAAGCACATTGAGATCAAATATCACTATATCAAGGATATGGTGCAGAGAGAAGCAGTGAAGCCCCTATATGTTGCGACAGATGAGCAGGTTGCAGATGTGTTGACAAAGCCACTAGCCAAAGGGAAGTTTGAGTACTTCAGAGAGAGGCTTGGTGTTCTTCAGATTGATGAAACTTCGAGGAAGAAGTGATGGACACATTTGCAGGAGCCATTCCGAGCATGGTGAGAGGAGGATCCTTCCATGGCTGTGGATGTAAGTGCTGGATGATGAGCATCAGGACGATGCTCCAGTTACTACTCTGTATATGCATCATGTTGGATACTTGTTATGATTAGTTGGATCATGTATATGTATATGCATCATGTTGGATGCTTGTTATGCTCAGTTGGATCATGTATATGTATATGCATCATGTTGGATGCTTGTATGATCAGGTGGATCATGTATTTGTATATGTATCAGGTGGATACATTGTATGATCAGGTAGATCATGTATTTGTATATGTATCAAGTGGATACATTGTATGATCAGGTAGATCATATATGATGATATGTATCAGGTAGATACTGTGTATGCATCAGGTGGATGCATTGTATGATCAGGATGATCATGGATGATGAGCTTCAGGATGTTGCTCGAGATGATATGCATCAGGAAGATGCTATGATGATGATCAGGATGATGATGTGATGATGTACATCAGGATGATGTATGGTGAGTATCAGGTTGACACTCTATGGTCGTGGACAGGTTGTGCAGATAAGCATATAATTTGGCCCTGGAAGGTTTGCAGATAGTCTTTCAAGGTTTTGCCTATGGCATATAATGTGGCCCTGGGATATCTGGCAAATGCTCTTTCAAGGTTTTGCTTGGGAGGACATATAATTTGGCCCTGGGAGATTTGCAGATAGTCTTTCGAGGTTTTTCCTATGGCATGTAATATGGCCCTAGGATATTTGGAAAATGCTCTTTCGAGGTTTTGTCCTATGGCATGTAATATGTCCCTGGGAGATCTGATAGGTTGGGTTGTGTGCCCGTAATAAGTCCTGGGATGCTCTTGCAAGGTTTTTCCATGACCACATGTAATTTGGACCTGGGAGATCCTATAGGTAGAGCTGTGTGCTTGTAACAGCCTGGGATGCTCTTGCTAGGTTTTGTGGTGACCACATGTAATATGTCCCTGGGAAATCCTATAGGTAGAGCTGTGTGCTCGTAACAACCTAGGATGCTCTTGCGAGGTTTTGTGGTGAGGTCACATATAATATGTCCCTGGGAGATCCTACAGGTAGAGTTGTGTGCTCGTAACAGCCTAGGATGCTCTTGCGGGGTTTTGTGACGCATGTAATAAGTCCTGAGGATTCCACAATATGGCCAGTGATGAAGACCTGCAGGTGGTGGGCCTACATCCAGTATGAAAAATGAATGGCTTTGTAGAACTTCCTATGATGAGTAGATCAGAGATTGATTAAGATAGCAGCAGCTGTGACGATGACGATGACGATGGTCCAGAGAAGAAGACTTGTGCTAGCAGATCTGTGTCGAGAAATACCTTCCTAGTTAAGAGGGAGTGTTGATGTATATGTAACTTCAGAATGTATTTCACCCATGTATATTGTACTCCTATAGAGATGTTATTATTCCTCTATATGGAAGTGTCGTCATTTGTATTGACAAGTGTCGCAATTGTCGTAACTTGCAGTGATGGGTTATTAGACTACCAAGTGTGGGGTCGGCCCTGATTAGTTTAACCATGGGTTATTAGACTGAGTTAGACAAGTCGGCCCTGCTAGGTTATTGGGAAGGACAGGTCATATATAAATAGAGAGCGGGAGATCTCTATTTTGATCATCTCATTATTCACTCCTACATCACTCGGAAAGCGGCGCACTAGTTGAGGAGGAGGAGTAGCTGCTAGTAGAAGATTATCTCTTGTACTTTGGTTGTATCAGTGCTCTTTCTATCTCTGAGGAAGTTGTGAGGTTTTTCACCTTTATGGTTTTCCCCAATGAAACTCTGTGTGTCTATTGTCTCATGTGATTGCTTGGTGTGATTGATATGCATTGTGATACTTGATATGATGTACATGTTATTCTCTCAGTAAATATCCTAGAGTATATTGAATTAATGCTCAAAATTTAACAGGAGGCACGAAGGAGGCTCTTGAGAATGGACGCAGACAGTTCAAAATAGAAAAACTTCCACCGAAGAGATTTGCGTTGCCACATGCATGGCATGCAATTTTCCTCTATTCGACGTGTGTAGCCCTCAAGCCCAGGTAAACGTACTCATTCTAGCCAAGTTGAGTGTCCCAATTCTTGAACGTAGCAATAGCTAGGATGCTTGTCCGAATTCTTGAACTTAGCTATCATGATTACTGGATCAATTTCAATGGGTCTAAGGTGAAGGAGTGGTGCTGGAGTACGAACTTGAGACTTCACATGTTGTTGATATGGTTGAGGGTTCTCCTTCAGGCGATGGAATACTGTTGAAATACAGCCAAATACAGTCCAATCGACATCACAAAGCTCCAAATACCTAATAATATTGAATATTTTGGAGCTTAAAAAGAGGAAAGACACAGCTTTGCAAAGACTTTAATCGAAACAATGCATTCGTAATGGCTCCAAAGCCTTTTGCACAAAACTGTTGTCGACTTATCCATGGGAAAGAGAGAATTGGAACAAAAGTAGGGACGTTGGGTGGGAAAAAATAGCGAGAAGTATAGCATTGTAAGCATAACATAGCTCCAATCTTTAGAATTTATGCAGTGAATTAAGCCTAGGACATAGAAATATTCTTTTCAACGTTCCTTTCATAAATTCTCTGAAGTACCATGATAGGATCCAAAGCGTTATTCGATGATGCCCCCAGCACCCAACCTTTTCACTTCTTCGGAGGGAATGATGAAGGAAATACGGCGTTAAAGTTGTTCTTCTTCTACAGAAAGTTCGAAGGGAATCAATATGTTCTATGTTGAGTGACTAATTTATAAATTATTATAGCTAATGGAGGCATGATTCAATGTGGTGGAAGCAGTACCTAAAGCTAAGCAGGAGTAGTAGAAGAACCACCATCAGCAGAAGCAAAGGTAGATAGAGTTCCAGGTCCAGTAGCACCCGTAGCAGCTTCTATCAATCCAGCAAGTTATTTTGTAGGTCACATCCCTCACGATTTCAACATTGCATGAAATCCATTACTTTATGTTCGGATAACACCAACTACATTTGGACTCCTTCGACGTAAAAAGTGAAAATTTATATGCTTCGTAAAGATAGATGCGAGAAGAATGAGATGCTAAAACCGATGAGGAACAATACACGTCCAAATTGATCTACTCTAGCAGCTCCGTGGCATGATTTGATGGTAGGCATATTTCTAATATTTGAAATTAAGTAACAAGGATCAACATATTCGGAAGCAATATCCTCTTTACATCCCATTGAAGATATATATAAGGTATCTGTCAACTATACAATGTCCCAGCCGATCAGGTGCTATACTGTTCCATTTTTTTTCTAATGCGAAATTGTCTTTTTTTCATTGAATGGTAAATTTCGAAATAAGTTTCCCATAAAGGTTTCAAGTGAATGAAGAATAGCCCCACAGCTGATACTCACCATAACCATAATAGTGTTGGTATTCCTTATATGGGGTTGTCTCGTGTGTGTTGGGATGGACTGGATAAGGGAATATGAATCTTCTTCGTACCCCAACACTGGCCCTTCTACTCCACCACCTGCAGGATGCTCTCAACCATGGATTTCATTGCACAAGCACAACAACTCATTTAAGGGACCCACAAGAGATGCAGAACCTACTGGTAAGTCTGCAAAAGTTATTGAATTATGCTTACATCTGTTGTCTGATATCTTAGAGAGGGGAATTCATGTAGGCCCTTTGTTCCTGGCAGTATGTCATTCAATAAGCTTTCTCTTTTGTTTGCCATAGCAATATCATGAATCAATTAAAAGGCCTCCAAAATCAAAACTAGCGCGAATTGAATTGTTTGTTACTAGTTTCTGCTTAATTCTTTGAAAACATGAAAATTTGAATTTGAATCAAGTTCAAAACGTAGGATAGTAAGAATCTAGGCAAGGTAATGGCTAATCATTTACCTGTTAATAGCTTGACCGAATGTCGATGAGCAATAGTTGTGACCTTCGCCCTTGAGCATTCTAAACAAGCCTTTCATACTTGAACATCACACATACAATGAAATTCTTTTGGTTATTGTAGAATGGAAATGAAGACTGAGACATGGATCAGTCTGCTAGCTGCTCACAATATATTGTTGCTATCTGTATTTTGTATTTGATATATTGTTCTCACAATATGTTGTTGCTATGTGTATTTTGTTGTCGTGCATCCACATTTTAACTACAAACCTTCTGATTGAAAACAAAGTATAGATATTTTAACTCACTGGGACTTACAGAAGCCGCTTGTAAGATGACTTTAAAGAGTAGGAGTACAATACTGTTTAGAGGATCTTCTCAACCTTCAATTGCATCAAAAATAGAGACCACAAAAACTTCAAATATAATGATGCTATCTTCTGTTAAGGTATGCCATTACTTCCTTGACATAGAAATTATGTGTTACAACTTCAATTCAGCTTCTGTGTGGATAAGAATATGGCAAAGGAAGTTTCATTCAAGGCATTGTTGTGAGATGGAGTTAAATGGTGTGAAGGAAGGGAAGGAAGGGAAGAAGTGAAGAAGCAATGGCAGTGACGGTGTGACAAAGCTGTGGCAGTGACTGTCAGTACATTAAATGCATTTAGTAAATGATTTTGCCTCCTTCAAATTTTTAGACATAGGAAGTGTTCACTTGTCTTCAAATGGAGGAGGCGGTGAAAGAGTGGCAGTGAAGGTGGTGAAGGACAGGAGAAGGACAAGCGGTGAAGGCATTGTGGTGAAGGAAAATGAAGACGGTGAAGGGGTGATGTGAAGGCAATCCAAAGGAAGGAAGCCACCTGGAATTCAAGTCTTAAAGGCCATTCCCAATTTTTAGAACTCCGTCGTCAACCCGACAATAACACCCTCAAGTTGTCAACCAATAGCATGTAAAATAAATAATGAGAAGAATTAAAAAATATGTAATAAAATATAAAAATTCCAATGTGTAATGTAGGAGTTAGGAAAATTGTTTGAAATTTTTAGTTAATGTAAGAAGTAATTGTGTTTGACCTATTATCGAAAACAATATACCTGAGCCTTCGCCAGGTATAATAAGGACAATTAGCGAAGCAACTATTCCTTGGTCCATAATAAGGATTTAATACTATTTGCAGAGACTCTAAAGGTATCATTTTTGCCTGTATGCATGGTTTTCAAGGCTATCTGCAGAATCCAAAGATATCATTGACACCTATGCACATGGCATCGGGTTTTTTTAACTCCACGTTTTGGTGAAATTAACAACATTTATCGATCAAGAAGCTGCAGGGAAACAATTCATCCATTAAATTTTGTAGAGCCTCACGATTCTGAATCTGTAATTTTTTTCACATTTGGTGGCAAATCGTCCTCTCTTTGGTCAAAATATACACAAGCCTATTTTTAATTTCCTTTCTCGCTTACATATTTTAATTTTGATGGTTACCAAGGGTTTACGGAGGTGAAACAACCGTATTTGGGATGGATTTTGAGTGTTTTCATTGTGAATTGTGGGATCGTTGAGGAACGAAGGTCAAGAAGGATGGATGCCAAGATTTGGGCCACCCAATTGGCCACTGTAAAGAGGCAACATTCCTAGCACCATTCTCGGTCCTAATTAGGCCGATTGAGTATTGATGATTTCGAGGTTAATGAGGATGTTTTCCTAGATTTCTCGTGCCCTCACTGTTATGACGACTACAAGATTGCTTCCCTTTGTTCCCACTTGGAGGATGAGCACTGCTTTGAATCTAAAGCTATTGTGTGTCCTATTTGCACTCTGAAAGTTGGGAGAGATGTGATCAATCATATCACCACAAAGCATGGGCATCTATTAGTGGTTGTTCCCAATAGTTCTACCCTGTCTTTATTAAGCATGAAACTTCGAGAGGCTCATTTGCAAGTGCTTTTGGGAGGGGGTGCACTTAGGTTTCCATAATATATTGGGTGACGTATTCTTCCTTCCTTTGGATACCTAAGTATTGCATATATATTTTTTTTTGTAAATAAAAGAAGGACTTTACTATTAAATCATTAAAAATAGAGTTGCAGATTTCATGTTGTCAAAAAGATTCATCCTCCCGTGAGGAGAGATCATCATGAAGAAAAAAGAATGAAGATTGAGTCTAATTACAAAATTTCTAATGAGATTGCCTATAGTATCCTACGTAATTCTAGAATTGACAAGGTCTTTTACAGTACAGAGAATATATTTAACAAAAAGATAAAAAAGACTGATAGGAACCTTATAACCATGAGCCAAAGTGGCAAGGAAAATGGAAGTTATCTTGAGAAGAGAACCGAGGGACACCTGGTTAGACCTGCACTTGAGCTGCATAATCATTAATGAGAATGGGAGAGTCACTAGAAACCCCTGGGGAGGAAGTGGTCCGGGATCCACCTTCTTCGAGGTGCTTTGCCATTATTCACATTTTGGTCACCATAAGGTGGTTTAACCTTTTGTGATCTTCCATGAGCATATGGTTGTCTACTTTGTCTTTCTTAGTCACATCTTCATTCTTCAATAGAGAATGCATGAGATTACGCAAAACTTAGTGGAGTGCGACCGAACGATCATAATGCTCTGCTATCTATTTGATTCCCTTTGTGTTCTGAATCCATGGTTCTAGGGGGTCGTTGGGATTATCTTGGACCATCACAGCTAGATGCAAGGATTCCTCCAGCAGCTCACGCATGTCATGATGTTCATGCTTATGTTTCCCGCTGGCTGAATTCTCCTTCTCCATGTTCTGGGACAATTGCCACTAGACGAACTCAATTTTGATATGCCTAGCTAGTTGGGTGAGATTATCATTGAGAATTTCAGCCTCATTATGCATATTGCTAAGAATTTATTGTGAGTTGTTTTGGGGGGTTCCCTGCATAGATTTCACCGTAAGAATCTGTCCCAGGGTTATTTTTCCCATCCAAAACGCCACTAGATTTCTTTCGTATAGGGCTATCCTCCCCCTCGTGGAGCCCAGGTCAACTTCCCAGAAGCTGAAAGCCTCTGTAGGCTGAAGGTGGCAGAGACTATGATATTTGTTCCATACTTCTTCTTCTTTATCTTCAATGCATTTCTTAACTCCTTGAGATACCAGAGAATTGTATCCCATAGCTGCCTCAACTTCCTTCAGTTGATTAATTGTTAAGGAGTGCTTTTCCTGACCAGTTAGGCATCATTTCCTTGGCCAAGCCATTCTTTCCTCACAATGCTTGGTGTAACCAACAGAGAAAACAATTCGATAACAGGCTACCTAGAATGGAAAGAATGCTTTGTCTTCCATCCCTCAATGATTTTCTAAGCCCTTTGCCATTATTAGCTAGTACTGTCTTTCCGCCCTTCCTCTTATATTCATGATGTTATGGTACTACAACCGGATCCTGTGCATCCTGCCAAATGTGATGTCGCAGTTCTCCGTAAAAAAATTAAGGATTCTAGTACTCTGCATTAATCACCATAGTAAGTGCCATGTGCTCTCCATGGCTGTGAGTGGTCATTCGAGGGCTGATGTCTCTTCGCCACCTACTAACGGTGTTCGAGGTGACAACTGTTGTACCATCCACATTCCTCGTCTCATGCGAAGCCTCCAGGTGTCTCTGATACAAGGTATTTTGGTAGGTGGTGAAGGCTGTCATATCTTCGCTGACGAGCTAGAGACAGGTGGAAAGGAGAGGCTCATTATCAAAGTTCGGAGGAGCATTAATGGTTCTTCCGCCAAGCTAGGTCCCTATGTTGGCCAGATGATTTGCCACTTTGTTGGCTTCCCTTCTGACATGGAGGGGGATAAGAGTTGAAAATTCATGAACAAGGTTGGCCATACTTTTTATATATTCCTCCATCCATCAACTGTTACCGAGATTCCTAGTGGACGAGCCATGTTGGATTTTGCTGATGAGTCTAATTAGGATTTAAGAGTCACCTTCCACCATGAGATGATTAAAGTTTTGAGATTTGGCAATCTTCAACCCTTCAAACGAAGCTACTAGTTCTATAGCATTATTGTTGTTGATTCCCATGTAGCCCGCAAAGAGTCTTAGGATAGATCCTTGAGTGTCCTTGAAGAATCCCTCGTAGCCAGATTGTGTAGGGTTTCCTGTCGAGCCTCCATTGAAATTAAGTTGGACGAAGTTGTTTGTAAGAGGGCTCCAACTGTTGGGACTGGTTATATTCAGCCTGAGAGTTTGAGGAGGGGTGGTCCTGAATTGGAGATTTAGATCCCAAGTCCTAAGAATAATTCCCTCCCTGTCACTGAGCTGCTTGTCTTGCTCTGACCTTTGTTGCAGTTCCACTGTTTCCTTTATGTTGGTCTTGATTTTTCTCCAAATATACTTTGGAGTCATGGTTTGAGATTTAAATACTCTCATGTTCCTTTCTTTCCACGTTTCCCAAAGGAGGAAGGAGGGAAAGAGATTCCAGATTCTGTCTAGCAGGGGGATGTTGAATTAAAAATGTTTCCAGTTGAGGAGTGTGTTGTTGATGCTTACATGGTCTCGTTTAGTTACCTTAAAAATATCCACCCCTTTGTCCCAGAGTGAGTTGACAAAGGTACATGATTTGAAGAGATGTTCAATATCTTCCCCAGCTTGCTTACAAAGATGGCAATAGGCTGGCCCTATGAAGCCTCTTTTTTTCATATTATCCCACATGAGGGTTCTCTTTTTAACAAGGAGCCAAAGAAAGGTTTCTACCTTGGGCCAAAAATTCCCCTTCTAAATTTGATGCCAGACTGGGTCATCCGGGAGGTTCTTGTGCTCCGCTAGGATGTAGTAACCTTCTTTGATGGTGAAGCATCCCTTGGGTAAGTAACCCATCTTAGTTTGACATTTTTCCGTCTTTTTCTTGATTCTTCTACCGTCCCTCTCTTTAGTGATGGTTGTCCCAACCTCTGTTTGGGGTTAGATAGGGAAATGATTTACAAGCCGCCAATTTTGTTAGTCTTGTTGCTCGTCCCTGTTGTCCCAGAAGTGGTAAGCCTTGTAGATATGCCTTCATTCCATCTCTTCCATGAAGGTGGGATCATTGAGAAGGTTTTGGAGTTTAGGAGCTTGTTTCCCTTAATCATCCCAAAAAATATCACTCCTACCATTTCTTATTTCCCCAAAACTATGATTTTGAATCAGTTTGCGATTTGTCTAAGCAAGTGTCCATATGATGGATCCTTGAACATGGACATTGAAGCGAATGAGATCACGATGCTGCCAGTGTGGAATATATTTGGCATGCCAGAGAAGAGCCCAAGGTTCTTGGGTATGGGTGATTCAGTTCCACCAATGTTTGGATCCCATCACCTAGTTTATAAGGTATGGATCTCTGATCCCGAGTCTTCCTTTGAGTTTGGGTTTGCAAGCTTCTTCCCATTTTACAAGAGCCCATTTTTTTTTATGCTCATTTCTCCCCCAAATAAATTTCCTCTGGAGATTCTTGATTCTTTTCATGATACTTTTGGGGGCTTCCAGGACAAAGAAGAGGTAAAGAGGCATTTCCTGGAGAACATATTTTAACAGAATTAGTCTTCTCGCTAGGTTAAGGGAGCGAAAGGCTCAACTTGCAAGGCGATTATTGAGGAGGGTCAGGAGGTCATCCCAATTGGCTTGCTAGAGGGGTTTTTCGATTAGAGGGGCTCCAAGGTACTTACAAGGTAGATTTATTATAGCAAGACTAAGAGAGACAGAGATTCTTCTTTGAACTAGAGGAGCTTTATTGAAAAAGAAGAGCTAGTATTTGTCGAGATTGATGATGGCTCCAGAGGATTTTTCAAAACGATTTAGAATAGCTTTGAATATTTTGAATTCCTTGTACGAGGGGTATCCCATAAGGAGTGTATCATCCACAAACTGTTGATGGGAGTAGGTGGGTGCATTTCTATACATCTTGAGGCCTTTGAGATTAAGGTTATGGATTTCAGCTTGATTGATCTTCCAAGACCTTCCGCCATCAGGATATAGAGGAAAGGAGAAAACATGTCACCTTGCTTGATTCCTTGAGAGGGTGAGAAGGGGTTGGAAGGAGTGTCATTAACAAGGATGGAGAAGAAAGCAGAGGAGACTAGGGCTAGAATCCAGTCAATCAAATCCTGACTGAACCCGAAGGCTTGCAGGACGTTAGAGATGTAGTTCTAGTTAAGCCTATCGAAATCCTTAGACATGTACAAATTGATTAACATTCCCAGTTTCTTAGTGACTTTGAGAGAGTGAATGACCTCGTGGGAAAGGATGACTCCATCCAAGATCTTTCAACCTTCCACATATCCTGACTGCTATGAGGAGATCATAAGAGGGAGGATAGGTTTGAGACGATTGGCAATGATTTTGGTAATAATTTTATAGATGACATTACACAGTATAATCGGTCTGAATTTATCAGGGTTAGAGGGATTGTCACATTTTTGGATGAGAGTTAGAAAGGTAGCATTGAAGGATGAGAGGATGCCTCTGGTTTGACGAGAATTTTCAACAATTTCAAGAACTTGATCTTGTGAAATTGCCCACATACAATCCAAAGAGATGATTTAAACCTCACAATGAAAGAATTTAGGAATAATAGAAGAAGAGACAAGCAATAGAACATAGATCCAAATAAACTCTGATTGAGGCAGAATAATTACACATGTTACATTAAACTGAATAATCAACTGGTAAATATACAATGCTAAGTATGAGGATTCGAATTCACTACGTGGAATTCGAATTGGCCTTCATTCATAGATCCATAATCAGTGGAGAGTCATCAATGCATAACTAGGAGTCCACCTTCTCATCAGTGAAGTCATCAATGCACAAGTAATGGTCAACCGGGAGTCAAACTGAGTGTGGTTGGTGTAACTGGCAAATGGAAGCACTAATATAGTGAAGGAGGCTCAGTGGAGGGCACCATAGGAGTTAACTGAAGTCAAAATGGTCAATCTAGTCTCACTGGAGGTCCGACGGAGTGATAAACTCAGTTAAGAGTCAGTTCAAGCCTAAAATCAAGGGAGAACTGAATGTAATTGAAGATAACTGGACTGGTAGGTGAAGAAGGCACCTTTGTCATGCAGTGGAGCAAAGGAGGGCGCATTAGTCACTGGGAGGGCTAGAAATGATCTGAAAGAAGCTCCGGGGGCTAGTTTGCTAAGGACTACGTGCTGGTACTAATGACTAGGATGCATGCAACCCTAATTTTGCATGCATGACTGAAAATGAAAATGACAGAAATGCTAGGAGGACTAGGATGGAGTATGGGAATATCCTAACACCCCCCCTTAATCCATCCTGGGCCTTGGTAACTAGGACCAAAGGTCACCCATACAATCAAATGAAATGATAGAAAAATAAAGAATTGTCCATAAACTAAGGAAATGGGGAAAACCTCATGGAAAAAATACCCCCCCTCAAAAGAACAGTAAATAACTCAAAGAACCATCATACTATGCAGAAAAGAAAGAAGCTTTCATCAGTGAAAACTTTTGCAAAAGACTTGACAAGCTGATCTCCTGTAGGAAGGCCTCCCACTGTGTGGAGAATGTGTTGGACGAAGCAAGTCTTTCAGGAACTCTTTCTATAACTAGAGCGAATGGAACATGAGGAGTCTTCCCAAGAGATGGAAGAGAGAACCCTATCATCATGCTGCATCTCTCATGGAGAGGTGGATGGCATAATGCAAGGTTGGCATGATGCTGAAGTCTAGTAGTTCTGTGAACATATAAGTCATCAACTGTGTTCTCAGTAGTAGCAAGGTTTGTGTTAGCCCATATTGACCTTGAATCTGGACTGAGAATAGGTGTTGGTTCTGGATCTGAATCTTCTTGAACCATGATCTCAACATCAAAATCTTGATCGTCTTCTTCATTAGAAGAAGAGGAGTCACTGTGATCTTCATCAGAATCTGAAGGAATAGTCGGAGAGAAAGGCATGAAGTGTGAGAACTCATATGCCTTTGAGGCATGATTAGCAATCCCATTCGCTATAACCTTTCCAGTGGAGATTTCTGTAATCTCTACTGTGTTTGGACCAAAAATTACTTGCTTTGGTGATCCTGTATGAGTCATTTGATATACTGATAACAAATTTACTATTAGAGAAGGAACAAATAAAACATTTTTGAACTTACCATGCTCCATATGAACTGTACCCAATCCTTTGGCAGAAATCTGAGAGTGGTCTCCCATGTGAATGGTAGGCCCATCTTGGAGATCCAAAGAGGAGAAGGATTCTTGAGATGCAATCATGTGGTTGGAGGCTCCAGAATCTATGAGGAGGGCTTTTGTCTTTGAAAAACCAACCATCAATGCATGGCACTCATCAGATCCACTTCCAGAATCAGACATCTTTGCTTCTTTTGGAACAACAATTTTGTTTTGTTCAAGAAGCTTGGTTAGAAGATCAATCTTCTTGTGCATGCAAGAATTCTCAGGATGGTTTCCTCTCTTGCAATAGGAACAATTTGGTCTCTTTTGTTTGTCATTCTTGGATCTTGATGGCTTCTTGCCTTTGTGTTTTTGCCCCCCTTTTGCATTTGCTCCACTTGCTTCACCAGCTAAAAGAGCTAGATCTCTGGAGGTTTTGATGGCACCCATTTGAATCAATTTGTCCTCTTCTTGAATGAGAGCTGTAGTAAAGTTTTCTAAGGTAGGAAACTTCCATCCAAGGATTGACATTCGCCCAGAATGGAAATTAGATACAAAAACAGAAAATTGAGATCCAAGTTTGCTCAAAATGGAGAGTACTAATTGCTCATCACTTTTGGTGATGCCACAATGCTTGCATTGTACAACCAAATTCTGAAATTTTGAGATGAATGCTTGAATGCTATCGAAATTGCTAGGTTACAGAGAAGCCAAATCATTTTCGAGAGTGTAGCCTCTCATCCCATCTTGTTTGCTAAAGAGATTACCCAATTTTTTCCATAACTCATTGGGAGACTTCAATCCTTAAACATGAAACAGTAGATCTTCTGACATATGGAGGCATATGAATCCAAAAGCTTCATCCATTTTATTTAGATGCTTGATTCTCTCAACAACATGATGAGGTATAGCATCTTTCTCAGATACTATTCGATTTAGTTGTTTGTTATTCAAGTGAAATATAATCCTATCCTTCCATTCGAAGTAATTGAAGGGAGTGAGGATCATAGGAGAAGGAGAAGAAGCATTCGAATTGCTCATCTTGACTGCTGGAACAAGTGCAAATAGAAACTGTTGAATCTGCTGCTGGAACTTCGAAATACTTGCAAAAAATCTCAAGAATGGAGGTAGAATATACTCTCAAATGGCTCTGATACCATGAGAAATTGCCCACATACGATCCAAAGAGATGATGTAAACCTCACAATGAAAGAATTTAGGAATAATAGAAGAAGAGACAAGCAATAGAACATAGATCCAAAGAAACTCTGATTGAGGCAGAATAATTACACATGTTACATTAAACTAAATAATCAACTGGTAAATATACAATGTTGAGTATGAGGATTCGAATTCACTAGGTGGAATTCGAATTGGCCTTCATTCATAGATCCATAATCAGTGGAGAGTCATCAATGCATAACTAGGAGTCCACCTTCTCATCAGTGAAGTCATCAATGCACAAGTAATGGTCAACCGGGAGTCAAACTAAGTCTAGCTGAGTGTGGTTGGTGTAACTAGCACATGGAAGCACTAATATAGTGAAGGAGGCTCAGTGGAGGGTGCCATAGGAGTTAACTGAAGTTAGAATGGTCAATCTAGTCTCACTGGAGGTCCGATGGAGTGATAAACTTAGTTAAGAGTTAGTTCAAGCCTAAAATCAAGGGAGAACTGAATGTAACTGAAGATAACTAGACTGGTACATGAAGAAGGTGCCTTTGTCATGCAGTGGAGCAAAGGAGGGTGCATTAGTCACTGGGAGGGCTAGAAATGATCCGAAAGAAGCTCCGGGGGCTATTTTGCTGAGGACTAGGTGATGGTACTGATGATTAGGATGCATGCAAACCCTAATTGCATGCAAACCCTAATTGCATGCAAACCCTAATTGCATGCTAACCCTAATTTTGCATGCATGACTGAAAATGAAAATGACAGAAATGCTAGGAGGACTAGGATGGAGTATAGGAATATCCTAACACATCTTTGATTATGTACCAACAAGCCTGGAAGAAGTTTGTAGTAAAGCCATCTGGCCCTGGGGATTTTCCAGTTTGCATAGAATTGATAGCAACTTACAACTCTTGCATGTTGATCGGCCTCATCAGACCTTCATTGTGATCCCTTGTAAGGATACATGGGATGTTACAAGCTATTCCTCAATTTACTGCCTTCTGTCCACTTGCGGATTTGAGACAAGATATTTGAAGAAGGAATTGAGTTCAGTTGAAATTTCCTCATGCTCATGCATGGTTCTTCCATCGTTGTCTTTGAGCATTACAATTTTACTGTGTTGACAACGTTGTAGCATTAAATTGTGGAAGAATTTGGTATTATTCTCTCCTTCTTTGAGCCAATTCACTCTTGATTTTTTACGCCAGAGGATTTCCTCTTGTTTCAGACGTTCATCCATTTGGAAATTGAGGAGGGATTCTTCTTGAGCCATCGTTTCAGAGCAGCCTAACAGAATGATTTATTGTTGAATTTTAGTCTGATTCTTTCCTCAATGCGCTTTTTGTATTCAAAGATATTCCCAAATGTGGTTTTGTTCCAATCTTTGAGTCTCTACTTCAGGTTTCTCAGTTTTTGTATGAATTTGTACATGAGGGAGCCTACTAGTATTTCAGCTTCCTCCCACCAACTTTTGATGTTAGCTTTGAAGTCTAGATGGTTGAGCCAAAAAATTTCAAAGCATAAGGGTCTATTATGAGCAACACTACTCCTAGTAATTTGGAGACAGATCAACCAGTGGTCTGATCCATTAGCCGGAAGGATGGAGGCAGACCACTCATCACCTCGAGTGTAGAGATTGTTTGAAAAAAGGAAGCAATCTAGTCTTGAAGCAATTTGATGGTGTTTGCCTCTTCAATTGTTCCAAGTGTGAATACCGTTGGTTGTATCGATATCAATCAATCTATTGTTTTCAATAAATCTTTTGAAGGCTCCACTATCCTTATCCAGTATTTTGATGCTCCTTTTCTTTTCCAACAGGTTAGTAACCATATTGAAGTCCCCCTTGGTATCTAGTGGTCAGTTGGATGAGAGTCTTGGACCCATTGGAGGTGATTGAGCAGAGTCTTTATTCATAGATTGTAAGTTAACTATAATGATTGTGAAGTCTCGTAATTTGAAAAAAATAAACATGCCATCTCAAAGTAGTTAGAAACTAATTGAAACAAATAAAATAAAATAAATGTGTTGAAATATTAAATGAGATGAATGGAACTAGGTTTTCAAGTAAAACCTCGTTATATGTATAACAACATTTATTAGATTAATATTATTCAACTTTGTTGATCTTAAGAAGATGATAATCACGGACATGAAAGTGACAATAAGAAGAACAAAATTCCTTAAAGTGTTAAAATAATTTTATTTCTATATATAAATTTCACATATGTGTTTAAATGTTCTCAAGGGTGGTAAAATAGATCACAATTTAGATGTCAATTCGCGGTGAGGATAGTTATCACTAGTTGCCATTTGTGAATATGCATCGATTCATCGTCGTTATTCAAGAAAATACACACCACTTGAAATGACACAATGGTGGTCTTTAAGGAGGTAGACTTCCACTACTACATGCTTCCGGGGTCGTTAACATGTTTCTTTGCATTCAAAGTAACCAATGAAAATTAGTTTTAGATTTTACTCCAATACCAACTTCCTTTTAATATGAAAGTAGAAAAATTATTAAATTAAGTTAAATATTTTTTTATATAAATATATAAAATATTTTGATTTAATATTTTAAAAAAATATAATGTTTTAATTTGATTTTTATAAATAAAGTAAATATAAATAAGAATGTTTTTTCGATTTTAATGTATTTAACTAAATAAAAACTCATGATTAAATATTTATTGTTCAAAATTACTCTAAAAATAGATCATACATGTCAATTTGTGATAAACAACAAAAGCTCATAATATGTATAAAGTTTAACAAATTATTAAAGCTTGTTATATATTAGTCCCTGCCTGCCTTCTTTAGGGACTAATAGTATCGATTGCCATCGTTGAGTGTGCTTTGAGCATTAATCTCCATATTTTAAACCAATAATATAACGCATTTTTAATACATATGAGCATTTCCATAGTTTAACTTTGGAAAATATAAATTTGCTTGCTACAGAGAGCCATGTCGTGATTTGAGATGATATTGGCCGAGTTTTTCGATCAATTACATTATTTTTCCATCCGTTCATAAACCATAAATTGATGTTTTCTGTTTCTTTCGTTTGTCTCAAGTTTTATTTGGTAGATTTGCTTGAGCATTCATTGTGACAATGAATGCTCTACGTCCTCTTGTCATAGAAATGAATGCACCGTCACCGCCTTTCCATGTAATGATTGTGGTGTAGACTAAGATGTAATGATGCCACATAATGCGGCTCTTGTCATAGGAATGAATGCACCATCATTGAATGATGCCACATAATGCGGCTCTTGTCATAGGAATGAATGCACCATCATTGCCTTTCCATGTAATAATCGTGGTGTAGACTAAGATGTAATGACACAACATAATGACTGCATATAATGACTACTATGTAGGTTCAGATGAGTAATCACATCAGCCTATGCTTGGAAGGCAAGCAATATTCACCTAGCAGTAGAGTCACACATGGGAGTATGGTGGGAGCTCCATGCATGTTAGGGTAGAGTCACACATGGGAGTATGGTGGGAGCTCCATGCATGTTATGATTGAGATTTTTCTGACTATGAAATGTATATTGGAGCAATGCTGATATGCACATCCTACAGTAAGAGTCTTAATGACTTTAATACCTGGTGGATATTGCTTGCCTGCTTGGCATGGTATCAATGTTTTTTAGAGAAGTGATGCAAATATCAATCTTGACATACTGAGATGCAAAGCGATTAAAGCGATGTAGGCCCATAGCTGAGGTGTTGGCCCATCACCGGGGTCATCAACACTGCATGGTCTAGCATTAGATGTAATAGTAGTAGATCTAACAACAATAACATAGGAAGCATCAGGGACAAATACAGAGAGAGGTAGCAACAAATGTAGAGACTGTAGCTTACCTTGAACCTACTGAACTACTTGGAGCACCCAAAGCAGCATAGCTAAGGGTTGAACTAGCTATCGAACTTGAACAAGAACGAGACTACGGTATTGAATTTCTTTCACCACTCGGGTTTGCTGCACACACTTTGACTTTGTTTAAGGCATGAAAGTATGCTCTAACTATATTTTAGCAACATGCTAATCAAATAAATATGAGGAATGAAAGTCTCAGAATCTAATGAGCCTTTTTGACATAGTAAAAAGGCCAATTGAACTTTTGAACATGTTAATTAATTTACATCTTTGGAAAGAAAGTCTTTCATGTTATAGTCCAATATGGGGTTAATAATTTTAGCTTTAAATTTCATAGATAGAAACTATGAACCACCTTTCTGCTATTCCGTTATCCAAATCAGAAGATGTCTCGACTGAATTGAACCCGGGTGGATGGAATGAAATCCATTTATCCCCACCAACAAACCACCATATCCTTGACAAGAAGTCAATTATGATCATAAGTAAGTAGATAATCTATGAAATAAATATTTTACATAACTTTTCAGGACCTTACCTCAACTTGCACTGAAGACTTTGTGGTGTTGTTGGATTTCTATCTCGAACTGAAAGGAACATGAGGCAAGAGAGTGCCAGTCAACTGGTTTGCAATTGGGTTGAATTATGCAACGAGTGGATCAAATGGGACAGTTAGTGCTCCTTTTGTTTTATATGTTTCTTCAACTTTGAGAAAGTGTCTCAACGTGGTTTCCCTGGACTGCTATTGCTCATAAAAGTGGCTAAATCTTAGCATTCTTGAAAGTTGAAGCATGCTCTAACATTCCTAAAATTTGAAGCATGCTCTAACATTCTTGTAACAACCTTGTTGTTCCTTACCCTGTGTTCACTTCTATTATTCTATTATAAGTTGCTTATGGGAGGTACCAAATGGGACCAAATATGTGCAAAAGAGAAGAATGCCAACAACAATTTTGCTAGTACACTTGTTTCATGCTTAGCCTTAATATATGCAAAATAGCTAAACATCATTTCACATATCTTAAGGAGCCTCCTTACATCAGTGTCCTTGGGGGTATTTTGTCGTAGGCCTGTGCATTTGGATGGTTGCTGCCACCCTTTGCCTTCCTAGTGACTAATGCTCAGTTGACTAATTAAAGGATGGGTTTGTCGCAGGCTTGTGTAAGCTCCCGCATCCGCATCCAGCATTCAGCGGCTCCTCAAACTGCTGATGGTTCATTCGGTTATCAACCACACTCAAACTGATTTCTAGTTTGAGAAATTGTTTTCTTGCTGGGAGCTTTTGGAGTGGTCCATCTAGGGTTCTCTACCTAGATTTGTGAAACAGTTGACACATAGCCATCAGAAGCTTGATGGAAGCTTGGCTATTAAACCCCTGTTTGGTCCCCAAGCTCACTAACTCAATCCCCTTCAGTTTTACACCATCAAGAAAGAGAAAGCAGAGCTTGGAAGTGCCGTACAGGAAGCAAAATTTGTGTGGAACAGGGAAATCTTCTACAGAAGTCAAGTAGCATCAATGGCTGGAGGTATGATCTATTTGGTATTCTTATTTCGATTCTATTTCAGAGTTTTATTCCGAATTTTTCAGAATCAGAAATTTTGCTAACAGTTGGTATCAGAGCCAGTTATCTCTGCATTGGTGTTCTGTATGTAGTTGCCACTGTAGGGTTTTCTCTGTGCATCCGTTTTTCTTTTTATCCTCTGCCGTGAGCCTGTTAGAGTAGGCTGTGAACATTGTTGAACTTGTCTACGACTGCCATGGCTGTTTTGTGACCTGATTTGTGGTGGTCGGTTCTCCCTTGGGTTGCCATGGCTAATTTTGTGATCCGATCTGTATCCACTGTGACTGTTCTTAGGTTTGTTCATTGAGTTGTACCCTAGCTGGTGTCCACCGTGATTGCTATGAGGTCTAAACTGTGGGGTGTGCCTTTTTAATGAGTCTGTTAGGGCTGCAATGATCTTTATTTAGTCTACTGTAGCATGTCATGACCTACTGAGCGCGTTTAGAGGGCGACTTTGTCTCTCTCAGCTTCTTTGAGGCTACTATTGCTGTGTATGAAGTTGTCATTGCTTTTGTGAAGGGACGTTGCTCGGATTATCAGCTTTAGTGTCGTTCGTTTAACTCAGCAAGACAGTTTATCTATGAATTCATGGTATTCTTTGTGTGTTTGGCTTTAAAGACGTTCATGTCGAGCAACAGAGCAGTAGATTTAGTATATTCAACTTATTTTGTCGTTTTATCAATCTCTGAGTTCAGATTCACAGGAATACTTTTTGTAGTTAGCTTCTTAGCTACAGAGAGGTTTATATTGAGTTAAAACCTGTTGAGGTTGCCTAATTATCATATTTATTTTAAGGTAAAACTAAGAAATCTTGAAGCCTGAAATGAAATCTTTATATTCAGGCTCTAGTAAAAATACTTGCTTTCTTAGCTGGAAAGAGTTTTATTTTGGGTGATCATAAGTTTACTGAATTGTACATTGTTGAAGCTGCCAGTCTCTAAAATCTGTATTTTATCAAGTAGCATTTTGGTGAACGCTTTCTTGTAGTATATGGGCTTATAAACAGACATATATATATTGAGCCGTTTTAAATTCTGGAACTGACAGTGGAGTTTAGATTTCTTAGCTTGCCCTCATTCAGATCTGTTCATTTGAAGCTTGTTTTGTTATAGTGAACAGCAATAATGTCTAGTGATATTTAATTAGAGAATAGCCACAGCATCTCTAATTAATTAATATTATAACGAAAGTTTAGACATTAATTGTAATTAATTATACTAAATATAATAAATTTTATCCCACAGGAATTTTTATTATATTTATGTAATTAATTAGGATAAAATATTGAATTATTCATAACTTACCCACAGGAATTATGAATTAATCGTTTTATCATAAAGAATATTTGAATCTGCTTGAATTAAAAATTTAGCCCACGGGCAATTTTTATGTCATTAGATTCAATCTTAAAGCATGAATTTACATTGGTAAAACATGAAATTTTATTTGGTCTCAATTTTAACGTAAGCATGTGATCTTTATTTTTATGCAATTGTACACCCTGCAAATTTCTCTGAAATTCGTTCTAATATCCATGAACTTAAGGGAGATAACTATAAAGTCTGGAAGGAGAGAATTCTCCTTCATTTGGGATGGATGGACATAGATTATGCTATTAGGAAAGATGAACCACCAGCACTCACCAATACTAGCACTGCAACGGACATCACGCTTTATGAGCGATGGGAGTGATCTAATCGTTTAAGCATGATGTTCATTAAGACTAAAATTTCAGCTGGTATTCGTGGTTCAGTTGATCAGCATGAAGGGTCCGAGATTTGCTAAAAGCCATTGATGATCAATTCGTCACTTCAGACAAAGCACTGGCAAGCACCCTAATCATGAAGTTCTCATCCCTAAGGCTCACCAGTGTGAAAGGTGTGCGCGAGCACATCATGCAAATGAGGGACACTGTGGCTCAATTGAAGAAACTCGAGGTTGAAATATCAGAGTCTTTCCTGATGCACTACATCCTGAACACCCTTCCGCACCAATATGGACCTTTCAAAATCTCATACAACACACATAAGGATAAATGGTCCATAAATGAACTCATGACCATGTGTGTTCAAGAGGAAGAAAGACTGGTGATGGAACTGGGAGAAAGTGCAATGCTGGAAACGCATAGGAAGGGAAAATCTCAAGCCAATAACAAAGGGAAAGGTAAAGTACCTCCCCAAGCTAATATTAAGAAGGATTCCAAGTGTTTCTTCTGTAAAAAGAAGGGACACATGAAGAAGGAATGCAAAAATTTTCAGAAATGGCTTGTGGACAAAGGTAATGCAATCTCGTTTGTTTGTTATGAATCTAATATGGTCAATGTCAATATTAACACTTGGTGGATTGATTCTGGATCAACAATTCACATTTCGAATTCCTTGCAGGGTTTGCAAAACCTAAGGAAGCTAGTGGGAAGTGAGCAAAGCATCTTATCAGGAAACAAGATGGGCTTGCATGTGGAAGCTATAGGAACATGCTATTTAACTTTAAGTAGTGGCTTTGTTTTAGAATTAGAAAAGATCTTTTATGTTCCAAGCTTTTCTAGAAACTTGATTTCAGTTTCAAGACTTGTACCTTTTGGATATTCCTTTAATTTTTCAGAAACATCCGTCAGTTTATTTTATAAATCTGATTATGTTGGGAATGGTATTTTGTTTGATGGTCTTTACCACATTAATTTACAAAACAATGTCACTTATGATTCAATGCATGTTCACACTGGCACTAAAAGATGTGTTATTAATGAAGATTCCTCTAAATTATGGCACCAAAGGTTAGGTCATATCTCCATAGAAAGAATTAAAAGATTGGTAAATGAAGGAGTACTTAATACTCTGGATTTCACTGATTTTGAGACTTGTGTGGATTGCATAAAAGGAAAGCAGACCAACAAGTCAAAGAAAGGTGCCAATAGGAGTTCGGACATATTAGAGATCATACATACTGATATATGTAGTTCAGAGATGGACTCACATGATCAGAGATACTTCATCTCTTTTATAGATGATTACTCACGATATATGTATCTCTACATGCTTCATAAAAAGAACGAAGCATTAGATGCCTTTAAGATATTTAAGGCTGAAGTAGAGAAACAATGCGACAAGCAAATTAAGATCATGAGATCAGATAGAGGTGGAGAATATTATGGTAGATACACAGAAGATGGACAAGCACCTGGGCCATCCGCAAAATTTCTTCAAGAGCATGGGATTGTTGCCCAATACACCATGCCTAATTCACCCGACCAGAATGGTGTAGCAGAAAGAAGAAACCGACTTTATTTGACATGGTGCGGAGTATGCTTAACAGCTCCAATATTCCTAAATCCTTGTGGACTGAAGCACTTAAGACGACAGTGTATATATTAAACCGAGTTCCAACCAAGGCCGTTTCTAAAACGCCTTTTGAATTATGGAAAGGTTGGAAACCGAGTTTGCGACATATGCACGTTTGGGGATGCCCGTCTGAAGTGAGAATATATAATCCACAAGAAAAGAAGCTGGACCCAAGGACCATTAGTGGGTATTTCATTGGATATGCTGAAAGGTCTAAAGGTTACAGATTTTACTGTCCATCTCACGGCACTAGGATTGTGGAATCAAGAAATGCAAAATTTCTTGAAAATGACTTGATCAGTGGGAGCGATCTAACCAGGAACATAGTTTCCGAGACGGATCATTCAGAATCTCATCCTTCCACCTCAAGTGATAGATTGGTTATTGTTCACAGCACCCCTCAAGTACAAACTGGTGTTGAACAACCAATTGTTGAAGTTCCACAAGCTGTTGACGACATTCTAGTAGATCAGGTAGTTCAAGAGTTTCCAAGAACTCTTGAACAACGAGTTGAACCACATACTTCTCAAGAAGATAGTGATACAACATTAAGAAGATCTACTAGACCAAGGAGATCAGCAATTATTGATGATTATGTTGTGTATCTGCAAGAATCTGACTTTAAAGTTGGCGCCGAAAATGATCCTGAGTCCTTTTCACAAGCCATGAATTGCAAAGAATCAGAATTATGGTACGATGCCATGAAGGAAGAGATGAATTCTATAAAGAGTAACGAAGTCTGGGATCTTGTTGAGTTTCCTAATGGTGTAAAAGCCATTAGATGTAAATGGCTCTTTAAGACAAAGAAAGACTCATTGGGCAACATTGAGAGATACAAGGTTAGACTTGTTGCTAAAGGATTCGCTCAGAAAGAAGGAATCGACTACACAGAGACTTTCTCTCCTGTATCTAAGAAAGATTCCTTGCGCATTATTATGGCATTAGTATCCCATTTCGACTTGGAGTTGCATCAAATGGATGTGAAAACGGCTTTTCTAAATGGATATCTAGAGGAGGAGGTTTACATGAAACAACTTGAAGGATTCCCCTCTATTGATGGTGAGCAATTGGTTTGCAAGCTCAAGAAATCCTTATATGGTTTAAAACAAGCATCCCGCCAATGGTATTTGAAATTCCATAATGTAATTTCTTCTTTTGGTTTTGAAGAAAACATTATGGATCAATGTATATACCTGAAAGTTAGTGGGAGTAAAATTTGTTTTCTTGTTTTATATGTGGATGACATTTTGTTAGCAACCAATGATAAGGGTATGCTGCATAAAGTGAAACAATTCCTCTCTAAAAATTTCGATATGAAGGACTATGGGTGAGGCATCTTATGTCATTGGCATTAAGATCCATAGAGACAGATTTCGAGGCCTCTTGGGTCTGTCTCAGGAGACCTATATTAATAAAATTTTAGAGAGATTTCGGATGAAGGATTGTTCACCAAGTATAGCTCCCATTGTGAAGGGTGATAGGTTCAAATTGAACTAATGCCCGAATAACGACCTTGAAAGGAAACAAATGAAGAACATTCCATATGCTTCTGTTTTCGGAAGCCTAATGTATGCTCAGGTTTGCACAAGACCTGACATTGCATTTGTTGTGGGAATGTTGGGACGATATCAGAGTAATCCAAGTATAGACCACTGGAGAGCTGCAAAGAAAGTATGAGGTATCTTCAAGGAACTAATGTAATGTCCCCAGTTTGACCCCATGGCATTAACATTATAAATGATGTAATATTGTTATGAAATCATGGTGAGGAGCTCAAGGCCAAGGCCCCGCCATCGATTTAGTGATGCATATGATTTGCGTGCTAGCAATGCACATTGGAAATTCAAATATCATGTAATATGCATTTTAATAAAAATACCCACAACTAGCTATGCAATGCAACAAAGAGATGGGGGCATGATTTCACAAGGAATTGGGAGGGAAAACATTCAAACCCTTGAGCAAATTAGGTCAAGCCAAGTGTCAATGAGAGAACCCATCAAACCCTCAACTACCCATGTTGACTTTTGGACCCAATCATTGATTTCTCCCAAGAGTTGGTTGAGGTAGTTAATGCCTTGGGGAATGGGAGGTCTGGCTATCCAAATTCGGGTATGGGCAAACCACCCTGCATGGGAATTCGCGTTTTTCTTCTTGGGCAAGAAAAGAGCCATGAATTTCTCCCCCAAGCCATTATGCAACCATCATTCTTTCTCTCTCATGAGTTTAGAGCTACCTGGGCGTTTTCCAGGCATGTTTGCTGCGTTTTTCTTCATTCTCCCAGTAGAGAAGGGTGTTTTTGTGTTGTATACTAGTGGGGAAGAAGGGGAAATCGAACGGGGGTTCAATAGAGACCATTTTGGGCTGTTGAAGGTTGAGATATTTGGGGAAGAAATCGTTTTTCCTCCCTGTGGTTGTTGCCCCATCCCACAATCCGTTTTTGGTTGGGAACGTTTTTGGGAAAACCCATGGCAATTTTATTTGTAAATCCCACTGTTTAAAATGTGTATCCCTGCCCCCTGTTTGTGCTTATTGTGTGAGAGAAGAGTATGTTGGGTATGGGTTTGGGTATCCATGGCTTGGGCTTGAGCTTGAGTGCAATCATCTAGGGTTCAATTGTAGCCTGTTAAACCCAGCTATGGACTGGCTTGGCTCAGATGGAATGATTAATTGGTTGTGAGAGAGTGAATGTCCCCTTTTCCTTGAAGGAATCATGCCCAGCTCGGGGGTGGCAGTTGTGTTGAGAGATTGATGAACACAACTGGGCTATGGTTGGGTGGAACGTTGCAGCAACATAGCTAGTTGTTTAGGACAATTGCAAAATGGAGATAAGTGTTTTTCTATCTATGTATTTACTTCTGTCATGTATTAATTTGATGACTGTTGATATGTTGTATGTATGAGTAATGTGTGTGGATAAGTTAAATTCCGTTGTGCATACTTGATTAGTTTTACATCTGCACACAAATGCTTTACTCATATCATTCTAATGAATGGGTTGATAGAATGAGAAAGCCCACATATGGTTATCATCTTCCCTCTCTTAGTGGGTCAGCAGGTGGGTACATTACAACTAAAGACTACATGCTTATGTATAGACGGACGGACAATTTGGAAGTAATTGGCTACTCAGATTCTGACTTTGCTGGATGTGTTGATTCACGCAAATCAACATCAAGATACATTTTTATGATGGCCGGTGGAGCTGTATCATGGAGGAGTGCCAAGCAGACCTTGATTGCCACTTCCACTATGGAAGCCGAGTTCGTCTCCTGTTTTGAGGCTACTTTACATGGTGTATGGCTTAAGAGTTTCATTTATGGGCTTAGAACTATGGATTCTATCTCTAAGCCATTGAGAATGTATTGCGACAATTCAGCTGCTGTTTTTATGGCTAAAAACAACAAAAGTGGGAGTCGAAATAAACCCATCGACATTAAGTATTTAGCCATAAGGGAACGTGTTAAAGAAAAGCAAGTGGTCATTGAGCACGTCAACACTGAGTTGATGATCGCTGATACTTTGACTAAGGGCATGCCACCGTTTAAATTCAAGGATCATGTAATGAATATGGGACTTGGTTCCATTATGTAGTTTCTCATTGTATGGACAATGTTATTTTTAATGAAATTCTTAATTACTGTGTTGTTTTTTTTCATACATATGTGCACCTTAATTTAATTTGAGGAAATTCATCTATGAGGACCAAGAATAAACATAAGGTTTATTCATTAAGAAATTGTTGCCACATAAATTAAAATGGCAATAAATACATAGTAATACATGGAAGGTAATACTTGTCACAAGAAGACTTATCGCCATGATTCTTGTATCTATTACTTAATACAGATTGTCAATAGGTTTTAAGATGAGACATTAAGTTTGGAAGTATGGACCAAGTGGGAGAATGTAAGCTCCCGCATCCGCATCCAGCATTCAGCGGCTCCTCAAACTGCCGACGATTCATTCGGTTATCAACCACACTCAAACTGATTTCTAGTTTGAGAAACTGTTTTCTTGCTGGGAGCTTTTGGAGTGGTCCATCTAGGGTTCTCTACCTAGATTTGTGGAACAGTTGACACACAGCCATCAGAAGCTTGATGGAAGCTTGGCTATTAAACTCCTGTTTGGTCCCCAAGCTCACTAACTCAATCCCCTTCAGTTTTACACCATCAAGAAAGAGAAAGCAGAGCTTGTAAGTGCCGTACACGAAGCAAAATTTGTGTGGAACAGGGAAATCTTCTACAGCAAGTCAAGTAGCATCACTAGCTGGAAGTATGATCTATTTGGTATTCTTATTTCGATTCTGTTTCAGAGTTTTATTCCGTATTTTTCAGAATTGGAAATTTTGCTTAACAGCTTGGGCTGAGAGACTTAATAGATTGGTAAACAAGTAACAATTTCCTAGGATATTGCAAAACAGAAAACAAGACCTATTACATCTTGACTACCTTATTACATCCAGCAACAAGATCTTCCAAAAGCTTCATCCTTTTGCTGATATTTTGTCTTCATACCTGCCATCTGGAAAAAATAGTTAGAATTCAATCACTTTTTAGGTTTTCTTAAAAATTATGTCCGACTGTGGTAGATTTTATAGAGGCATAGCCATCGATCAAGAACAAACATGCTTTTCTTTTTGGCATTACATAATAACTAGTGTTTTTTTCCCTTTTGTTTATAAATGTTGAGCAGTAAAATTATCGCAATGATGCTTTCCTTTCCTTCCTTTCATTGTGCTTTGTTGGAATTACATTTCTGTGCTTTGTTGGAATTACATTTCTGTCAACAGGCTTTGTTGCACTAGGGACCAATTTATCCACCACAACCACCATATTGACCATCACCCCTTCCTATTCTTCTATAAGAACCATAGCTCATTCCAAATTCTCCAGGATGAATCTTGGAGCATGGTCTGGCACTTTTATCTGATACACCCACTGTGTATATCTGGTAGCACCTTTACTGCTACTTCTTTACCACTTGCATTATCTTTATCTATGTTTGTTGAGGAGCAACAGAGCTCATGGTTAGAGCGGACACCCTATGCCAATCAACTTCTACATTAGATTCTTATATTGGCGTAGATTCTTATTTAGATGCCCTTTCCCCGCTTGCCTATTTTAATTTAGGCACAGGAAAGAACACCTGGCTTCCAAAATATACCCTAGCAGAATTCTCAGCTCCTCAGATCTATGAATCGTAAACAACCAAAGTCTTTCGAAATGCAGCGTATGAATATTAAACCGTCAATCATTTTAGGAGGTATGAACTGTAAATAACAATTTTAACTGATTGTTTAAATGACAATGAAAATTCAAAGAAAACATTCCTTTTTTTTCAGCGGTTTAAATGACAATGCAAATTTAAAGACAATATTCATTTTTTTTCAGCCTAAAAAAGGGTACTATTGGTATTCATATTAAGACAATCAAATAGTATAAAAATACATAAGTCTCATGAAAAAACTTATGTTCAAAAAAGTATGCTATTGTCCATGACAGATAATCCAAAAAACTATACAAATACTAATACTCAAAAAATTCACAGTGCCAAAATCAGTACATTGTGACTCCAGAAATTCTTCCCATCTGATAAAACCCTCATCGCCTTCCTGTGATAAAACCCTCATCACCTTCATGTGCATCTTTATTATGGCATTCCTGCACAGGATCATATTTTTTTTTTTATCTTTATTACGGCATTCCTGCACAAGATCATATTTTTTTTGTATCTTTATTACGGCATTCCTGCACAAGATCATAATTTTTTTTGTTGAAGTATCTTATTTAGAAAGGTGATCTTCCAGGAGCTTCTGCATTAATGCTTTGGATTTTGTCGATTGTAAGTTATTCGATTAAAATGGTTACTTTAGCTTGGCATCTATGTGATTCCTTTGCTTTTATGTTTAAAACATTCCACTCACTGGCTTTTCAATAGATTCGAATATGGGAAGGAGAAGAAAACTATGTTTCCACCGCATTTGATTCCATCGTTGTTGTAAGTAGTAGTTTTAAATTCCAATTGTTAGAATATCTTGCTAGTTATGCATGCATTTTGAAGTAATTATCAAATCCTTCTGCCTCTGATCCTTCTGCCTCTGTGGCTAAACTTTGGCCTCCGTGACTAAACTTTGGTGCACCATTGAGACAAAAATAAATAAATAAATGAAAATATATGTATGTATTTTACCATACTGCATAAGCGATGTGAGGCTATTTTCAATTCTGAAGTGTGCTTCTAGACAACGGTTTGGATTCTTGCTAGAATGAAATTGTTTGGCCCATACAGATGTAAATCCTCAAAATGCACTAAATCATTGAATATTCATGCACAGAGAAGTTTATGGATAACATTTCATATTATATTCTCATTGCAATAATGAGAGGGCACCAACAATAGATTAAAGTAGCTTATGGTAGTTGATAAATGGATTGGGTTAACATTACACTAGTATCGATATGAGGAGTAATATTTCTTATAAATAAATAATTTTGGTATTTATGATCATAAATAAACATATGGATACCATTTTCTTTGGCGAGTCTAGGTATTTAGATTAAGAAAGTGTAAGTGGTAATATCTAAAGTTAGATAAATCATTTGAAATGATGTAATATAAATATTCCACGTTTTTAATTTTTTTTCAGCATATTTTTAGTCATATTTTGTTGGTGGTTTGGTTGGAAATCTTTAAAAATTTAGGAATCATATATATTAGCTACGAAAATTATATAATTTGAATGTTATGGAGATATTTGAGGGTGTTGAATCTATTTATGTATTCAAAAATACAATTTAACTACTTCCAAATAAAATAAATAAACTATTCTATTTAAAATTATTTAAAAATAGGTCAATAATTAAAATGATTCAAAACTAATTCAATTAGATTAATAATTAGAATTATTCAAAATTAGTTCAAACATATAAATTATTCAATTAAATTAATAATTAGAATTATTCAAAATTAGTTCAAACATATAAATTATTCAATTAATTAATAGTTAGAATTATTCAAATTAGTTCAAACATATAAATTATTTTATGGGTTAATTGCTATTAAGAAGATTAGTGAAAATGAAGTATTATGTAAATTGAAATCACTAATAAAATAAAATGTAAAAATAAAAAATAAAATGTTTAAATTACAAGTAATGTTTTTTAATATATATATATATATAAGTTCTCAATAGAAAATTAAAATTAGGTTTCTAAAAAATCAGGTTATCAAATAATAATTTAACATGCTCTACATAGTTGTATGTATTTGAAAAATTCATTATCAATACACTTCCTACCCATCCCAATATTGGGGTGATTTCTCCCACTACAACGATTTCTAGAGAAGTGATTGTTGCGCAGTGTCTCTATTCCTAGAGAAGTGATTTTGAAAAATTCATTATCAATACACTTCCTACCCATCCCAGTATTGGGGTGATTTCTCCCACTACAACGATTTCTAGAGAAGTGAGAAGTGATTGTTGCGCAGTGTTACAATTCCTAGAGAAGTGAGAAGTGATTGTTGCGCAGTGTTACTATTCCTAGAGAAGTGATTGTTGCTCGGTGTTACTAATAGTTGTATGGTTAATAAAGTAATTACGCCGTAGGCGTTTCACCAACGAGAAGTATAACTATGCAAGTCGGCTAGATTCCTGGTTCATAGAACGAATGGAATAATGCCACGTGGATGGTGTCGTCGTTTCTGTCCGCTTGTGGCAAGGTTTTATCCTGCAAGTTTTTTTCGATCTTCAGCTCCACGCATCTCTCTGCCCACAACGACTGCAAAGATGCCAATGTTTCCATATTTGGCAGCTCTTCTAACTCGGTGCACCAACCAACGCGTGACCCTTCAAGGTTTGCCGCATGCTCCAACCCCCGTGTGCTCTTCAACTTCACGCATGCCTCTGTCCACAACGACTTCAAAGATACCAATGTTTCCATATTTGGAAGCTCTTATGTGTTTCCTTCGATCTCTTATTATCCAGCTTTCAATCACCAAACACCATGCAGAAAATTGGATAAATCAATCTTATAATTATCATGTTAAAAATTGTCAAGAACAACCGAAAGTCTAAAATGTCAATGGAGTCACTGTCGTGGGATAGGGTCGTATCTAATCCCTGCGTTGCAGATTTCAAACGATCTTCAATACAATGTAATTTTTTTCTTAATTTGTTGTTAGAGTAACCATTTTGCATTAAACCACATAAAATTTGTTTTCTTGGTTATACAATGAGGTATAGTGTCAAGCTTTTGAATACCATTTAGTTGAGAAATAACTGGAAGAAATAAAGAAAGATACTTCAATCGAAAAATAGATAAATAACAGAATACTCAAACTAAATATAAGGCACTGTCAGGTAATCTGGAGGAGAAGATATTAAATTCAACTATCACTTTTCACGAGCAATAAATATGGAAATGAATTATGTATACATTTACAAGAGAACACTGAGAATTCATGGGCAGTGTTGACAATTGATGCAGGAGCCACTGCCATGAATGTTGCATGAAGCGCTCCACAGAACCATATATGCAGTACATATAAATTCTTGGCTCTAAGATGAATAGAAATAACAGATAATAACAGCCAGAAAATATTAAGTACATGAGTCCTCCGTTAAGTGCCCCGGGCAAGCATTATTGCTTTACTGCTTTACATGAGTACATGATGCATGCTTTAGTGTCGGGTACTTAGCTTTAGCCATGGGATAGGGTCCTTTCCCAAAGCCATTTTCCCCCACAAGTGTCCAACCCAAGCAACCGTCAGTGCAAACATGTATACAAGCCTGTCACGATAAGAGTTCACATAAACTCTTGTGCACTACGCATTGCACATTCTGAAGCATATATCCATAACGATAAAACATTGGGGTCTTGTCCAACCCCCAAAGTAAACCATCCGACCATGAACCCAACGCAACACTTAGTTCTTCCAAGTCTAATGTCAAAAAACTTTGAATTTTCCTGCGTGTTTTTCAATTCCTTATTCACCAAAGCTCAAGACAAAGCACCAAAGCCAAGGAAAAATACCATGGTTGCATAGCCAGGGACGCATCCAGCATACCATACAGCCTTTGTCTTGACGCTTGCTTAGTCACTGACCCATCTCAAGTATCACCAAACGAAGTACTATCCATGTACGCCAAGGGAGGGAACTCCGTGTGTTGCAGAGAAGCATCTCTTGGGGAGGAGGAAATGACCGCGCGTGGAGGTCGAACCTATTTAAGGGTTCCTTTCGTGCAGGTGCCTTTCATGCTTACACCCTCCTTGCATGGCTATGCGAGGCCGCGTGGCCCTTAGGCATGCTCTCCCTCTGTGCATGGCCTTGGGTAGAGTGGAGAGGCAGGTGATCTTAAATGTGAGGAAGGCATAGGGTTAGAGGAAGGTGTAGGGTTAGATTAATTTTGTTTAAATATATATGCAAATTTATGTTAACCTTTAACCTTATGAAAGTATACTTATGCATGAGCGGTTGTTGACACAGATATTATTGTAAGTTCATGCTAATAGAGCTTGCGTGTTGATCAACTTTGGGACATTGATTTCCTTTATGTACACAAGAAACTGTAATAATACGTAATCTAAGGGCTGTATTTGTGTCATATCGTGTTGAGTTTCAATGAGTCACCTGGGTTCATGCCCTTCCCATCTGACAGCCAAACTTTTGAGACTTTGGCAAGCATCCCAGACACGGTAATTTGCTAAGCCTCAGGCCTCAATACGTTTGCTAAATCTTGCGAGCCTATAAATATAAATGCCAAAAGAGAAAATAAATCCTCCTAATAAACGATTCGTGCTCCCGAGCTTTTTTTGAGTAGTCAAACTTACACTCCAGCTTTGCTGAGCTAAGTTTTTCCACATCGGCTTGTAGGTGCAAGAGTACCTGCAGGCTGCAAGTGTCCAAAGGGTTTGCAATGATCAAGTTTCCTATTTTCAAGCATTTGCAAATATTTGAAGAAGAGGGCAAAGTTAATTGGCCGATAACAACCATTTGCAAATATTTGAACGAGAGCGAAAGGTTTGTTGGTCTGTAACTTCTGGAATGTATGGACATAACTTCTTGAATGTGTGGACTTGTTTTTTGATGTTAGTCTCTCTTTGCGGGCATTTTGGATGGTCCGTTAAATATTGAAACGCTAAATAGCATTTTGGCTAGTCCATTAAGTATTGAAGTTATTTGAAAGGGCACTAAATATTATAGGTATTTTGAAAGATATATAAATTTTTTACCACTTTGTATTTTTTTTCTTTCTCTCTAGTTATACTTAAGAACTAGAGGTTATCCATCATATTTTCAAATTGAGATCTGAGATAGGACAAGCTTACTCTTCTATTATGAAAGATTTACTACCCTTATGGTTATTGGCATTGCTTTGTCTTCCCCACATGCAAACCCTCCTTCCATTTGCTCTCCTACTATATTTTTGGAGTTTTTTTCACCCGTGAACTTAAACCATTTCTTTGTGCACCTTGGAGAGAGATAATGGATAAAAAAGGGTCCCTGATCACAAATAGGGCAAATTATAGAACTTTTAATCATTTACAGACTTGGTTTTTAGTTTTGCTAGAACCCCATATTGCTAAGTGATTATTGTGGCTTTGGTTCTACGTAATCTTCTTCCAAGGCTCTTTAAGGGTAGAATTTTTAATGTCACTCACTATTAGTGACCAAATTCCCAATAAAAAGAAAAGAGTAACCTAATGCCTTGATGATGAAATAAAGAGATGAATAAGAAGCCTCTTCCAGTGGGCAACATTTTTTGACAATATACCAAATGCGCAAGATAAGATGATCTCTAAAACTAGGTCTCATTGGTCTATAGGAGATGAATGCTACAATTACAATTAAGGTCTTAGATGACCATAGTAACTGCATAAACAACCGCTCATGCAGATTTATGAATCCCCAACCCTCAATAGTTAACCTTATAAGATTTTCTCTCATTATTTTTATGTTTACGTTCATGTTAAATCATGTTTGGTCAATTTTAGGTCCAGTGGAACAAGTATATCCTACAATCTGCTACCTGGGAGAATGCAGAGACCATGTGTCGATATTTTCCCTCACTATTTGACCATAACTTTGGGACGAAGTTTCCCAAAGGGTGGGTGTATGTAACACCCCATATTTTGACTACACATGTTTATCAGCCAAACATACTGCACTTTAGTCGCTTATTATCTATTGGACTCAGCTCAACTCTATAAATTATACTTACGACATGATAGATCTAATTATATGTTGCTACTATGTTTATGTTGTTACTATGGTTATGCTTCCACTATGCTTATGATGTTCCAATGTTACAATGTTACCATGCTTATGATGTTACTATGTTTATGCAGATACTAGGTGGTGGTTATCATGAAATTCCTTTACTTTATGATGACAATGTATGTTTAAATTCTTTCATTAATGAAATGTGAAATATATGATGCGGTATGAGGATACCACCTTAGGATGTGATCAATTGAATTATTATAGTTCATGTGTGCCTATGATGAATTTAAATTGTTACATGAAAGAATGATGACGATGAGTAGGATCAATTGATTATCAAAATGGAAAAAAAAAATTATTATAAATATGTATTTTGTGAAATATTAACCCACAGGGCACCAAGGGCTATGTGGATAGTCGGGTACTTGATACATTATGTGGGATAAGAAGTTTGTATGGTAAACCTTGGCAACCAAAACTGATGATACGATGACACAACCCAATAATCTTGAAAGCAGTAGAGTATGATTTGATGGGGTATAGACCCAGTATGTTGAGAGGGATGGATTTATTTCCCACCTTATGTTACTATGTTACGTGGGGTCGTGGGAGGGTCGTGTTGAAACACGCTCCCCATGTTGGTGTGATGACGATGGTTGGATTCCTGCTAGGAGAGGCTAGGTCCAATATTCAACACACGCTACCACTCTCAGGTTATATGTGGTCAACTCAGTAAAGCTGACATCCACATCATTACTAGCAGAGGAAGGATAGGGAGGATGTGGACGTAGGTTATGATAGGAGGATACTGTTAGCTATAACTATTGAGGGTTGGGGATTCCTTGATACCGAGTTAGTGGTAGTAGGTACCATTCCTTATACTTGATTGATTAAACTAACGTAAACATAAAAATAATGAGATAAAATCTTATAAGGTTAACTGATAGAATAAACGATGATGTTTTAGTAATATTACGTTATATGTATACTTGTTCTGTTGCATGGATGATTATTAGTATCAGTTAGATGATATGCATAGGAATATGATGTATGTTTATAGTACATGTACGGCCTGTGCATATGCTGGCCATGCATGCACATTTTGTACAAGCGCGATAATATCGGTTTACAACATACTTATAAGGATTTAACATTGCTATAAGTTGTCATAGATAACTGAGTTAAGGAGTTAGTAAACGACTTAAGTAATATATGATCAAGTTGCTAATGTGTAAAATAAGTTAATTAGTCTTTGTATGTAAACAGTGTAATGAACAATTAAAATAAGTTTCGTCAATTGTAAGTATACTCAAGTGAAGGTGTCATCAGTATGAAGTCAATATGAAGTATAACAGTTAAACATTAATACTGAAAGAGTGTACTATTTAATTATTGATCATGATTAATTAAACCATTAAGAGTATTTCCTTTATTAATACACAAAGGTACTATGTTGATATTGGATCATTTATCGATTAAACAAATGAATATTGTTATTCATTATTCACCATTAACTTAATTACTATTATTATTGATTATTATTTTTATTATTTAATTAATAATAAAAACAAAATGATAATTGTCCTTTTCTATAAACCATAGCGGATCCAATAATTTATTAAATGGATTATTGAGTTAAGTAATTGACCGAAGTAAGTTAAAAGATTAAAAAAAAAAATTATCGAATAATCTGGATTGTTTTCATATTAATGGAAGGAGGTACATTATATTGATGAATTAAATAAAGGGAGATATGAGGGAGTAATCTTTAAAAAATTGTTTTATTTTATACGATATGATTACTAGACTTTATTACAAGTTAGAACATTTAGTGTCGAGATGTGGATAAACATTTATGATTTATGCCATTTCACATCTTGAAAGGTCACACAAAATATATATTATTCAAAACACTTAACTAAGCAGTGGAGTGATTTTAATATTATTTAAAATTCTCTTGGGAGTTTAAATATAGTTCATAATTATCTTGCTTCGATTAAACAAAAGGAATTCAAATCTAAACTAGAAATTCAATAATTCCACTGCTCGAGAGAAACATGGATGATTTAAAACAATATATAATCATAATTTTATCTTGAAAAGGGTGTTGCATTAATTATTGATACTTCCAAAAACCATGACGACTAAGGCAGTGGAGTGACAAGGAAGTTATGGAGGAGGAAAATTTCTATAAAGGGAAGATTGAACGAAGTAGTCGAGGGGTTATTGGGGGAGAATTGTGAGGATTTGTATGGAGAAGTGAAATATTCCGAGGAGGGGAAGAACTTGAGGATTGGAGGAGGGAGAAAACTCCAATGAGGAGGGGGAAAAATCACTGAACAGTATGATTATTGAACTAAGGAAAAGGATGCTATGGGGATTATCGACTGTGGGCTCGAGGGCTAGGAAACCCGTTGGTTTCCTAGGGACAACATGATAAGAGCTGGTCGACAGGGTGGTTCATCTGTTTTGGTTATTAAGGCTTGGTCCAAAGAAGCTACCGAATCTACAGGGGCAATCTACAACCTACACCGGTCCAGGTATTCTACTGGTAGTTTAGGCAGATGATTTATATTTCCATATACTACGTATTATGCAGAAAATTACAATTATATGTATGTTGTTAATAACTATATGTATGTGTAATTTATTTTAATAAAATAAATTCATATTACTATGCTGCTAGACATTTTCTAATCACTAAAATTATCTAGAAAATTAACATAATGAAACAAAATAGAAAAGTTGTGTTAAACATAATGATATTTATTTATTATGGAAATAATTATGCAGAAAAACAACTCTGTAGGAGCTCGGTAGAAAACTTGATTTCAAAATTTAGAACTTCGTTGCTCTTCCGAAAAGAGGGGCACTACAGATGGTATCAGAGCCATCAATGTGTTTGGTCAATTTTAGGTCTAGTGGGACAAGTATATCCCACGATCTGCTACCTGGGAGGATGCAGAGACCATGTGTCAATATTTTCCCTCACTATTTGACCATAACTTCGGGACGAAGTTTCCCGAAGGGTGGGTGTATGTAACACCCCATATTTTGACAACACATGTTTATCAATCAAACATACTGCACTTTAGTCGCTTATTATCTATTGGACTTAGCTCGACTCTGTAAATTATACTTATGACATGATAGACCGAATTATATGTTGCTACTATGTTTATGTTGTTACTATGGTTATGCTTCCACTATGATTATGATGTTACAATGTTACAATGTTACCATGCTTATGATGTTACTATGTTTATGCAGTTACTAGGTGGTGGTTATCATGAAATTCCTTTACTTTATGATGACAATGTATGTTTAAATATCTTTCATTAATGAAATGTGAAATATATGATGCGGTATGAGGATACCACCTTAGGATGTGATTGATTGAATTATTATAGTTCATGTGTGCCTGTGATGAATTTAAATTGTTACATGAAAGAATGATGACGATGAGGAGGATCAATTGATTATCAAAATGGAAAAAAACAATTGTTATAAATATGTATTTTGTGAAATATTAACCCATAGGGCACCAAGGGCTATGTGGATAGCCGGATACTTGATACGTTATGTGGGATAAGAATTGTTTGTATGGTAAACCTTGGCAACCAAAACTGATGATACGATGACACAACCCGATAATCTTGATAGCAGTAGAGTATGATTTGATGGGGTATAGACCCAGTATGTTGAGAGGGATGGATGTATTTCCCACCCTATGTTACTATGTTACCCGGGGTCGTGGGAGGGCCATATTGAAACATGCTCCCCATGTTGTTGTGATGACGATGGTCGAATGCCTGCTAGGAGAGGCTAGGTCCAATATTCAGTGGACGCTACCACTCTTAGGTTATATGTGATCAGCTTGGTAAAGCCGACATCCACATCATTACTAGCAGAGGAAGGATAAGGAGGATGTGGACGTAGGTTAGGATGGGAGGATATTGTTAGCTAGAACTATTGAGGGTTGGGTATTCCTTGATACCGAGTTAGTGGTAGTAGGTACCATTCCTTATACTTGATTGATTAAACTAACATAAACATAAAAATAATGAGGGAAAATCTTATAAGGTTAACTGATAGAATAAACGATAATGTTTTAGTAATATTACGTTATATGTATACTTGTTTTGTTGCATGGATGATTATTAGTATTAGTTAGATGATATGCATAGGAATAGGATGTATGTTTATAGTACATGTACGGCATGTGCATACACTGGCCACGCATGCACATTTTGTACAAGCGCGATAATATCGGTTTACAACATACTTATAAGGATTTAACAATGCTATAAGTTGTCATAGATAACCGAGTTAAGGAGCTAGTAAACAACTTAAGTAATATATGATCAAGTTGCTAATGTGTAAAATAAGTTAATTAGTCTTTGTATGTAAAATGTGTAATGGACAATTAGAATAAGTTTCGTCAATTGTAAGTATACTCAAGTGAAGGTGTCATTAGTATGAAGTCAATATGAAGTATAACAGTCAAACATTAATACTGGAAGAGTGTACTATTTAATTATTGATCATGATTAATTAAACCATTAAGAGTATTTCCTTTATTAATACACAAAGGTACTATGTTGATATTGGATCATTTATCGATTAAACAAATGAATATTGTTATTCATTATTCACCATTAACTTAATTACTATTATTATTGATTATTATTTTTATTATTTAATTAATAATAAAAACAAAATGATAATTGTCCTTTTCTATAAACCATAGTGGATCCAATAATTTATTAAATGGATTATTGAGTTAACTAATTGACCGAATCATTCCAAGTAAGTTAAAAGATTAAAAAAAAAATTATCAAATAATCTGGATTGTTTTCATATTAATGGAAGGAGGTACATTAAATTGATGAATTAAATAAAGGGAGATATGAGGGAATAATCTTTAAAAAAATATTTTATTTTATACGATATGATTACTAGACTTTATTACAACTTAGAACTTTTAGTGTCGAGATGTGGATAAACATTTAAGATTTATGCCATTTCACATCTTGAAAGGTCACCGAAAATATATATTATTCAAAACACTTAACTAAGCGGTGGAGTGATTTTAATATTATTTAAAATTCTCTTGGGAGTTTAAATATAATTCATAATTATCTTGCTTCGATTAAACAAAGGAATTCAAATCTAAACTATAAATTCAATAATTCCACTGCTCAAGAGAAACATAGATGATTTAAAATAATATATAATCATCATGTTATCTTGAAAAGGGTGTTGCATTAATTATTGATACTTCCAAAAACCATGACGACTAGGGCATTGGAGTGACAAGGAAGTTAAGGAGGAGGAAAATTTCTATAAAGGGAAGATTGAACGAAGTAGTCGTGGGGTTATTAGGGGAGAACTGCGAGGATTTGTATGGAGAAGTGAAATATTCTGAGGAAGGGGACAACTCGAGGATTGGAGGAGGGAGAAAACTCCAATGAGGAGGGGGAAAACTCACTGAACAATATGATTATTGAACTAAGGAAAAGGTTGCTATGGGGATTATCGGTTGTGGGCTAGGGGGCTAGGAAACCTGTTGGTTTCCTAGGGCCAGCATGATAAGAGCTGGTCGGCAGGGTGGTTCATCTGTTTTGGTTATTAAGGCTTGGTCCAAAGAAGATACGGGATCTACAGGGGCAATCTACAACCTACACCGGTCCAGTTATTCTATTGGTAGTTTAGGCAGATGATTTATATTTCCATATACTGCGTATTATGCAGGAAATTACAATTATATGCATATTGTTAATAACTACATATATGTGCAATTTCTTTTAATAAAATAAGTTCATATTACTATGCTGCTAGACATTTTCTAATCAATGAAATTATCTAGAAAATTAGCATAATGAAACAAAACAGAAAAGTTGTGCTAAACATAGTGATACTTATTTATTATGGAAATAATTATGAAGAAAAACAACTATGTAGGAGCTGGGTACAAAACTTGATTTCAAAATTTAGAACTTTGTTGCTCTTCCGGAAAGAGGGGCTCCTCTTTTCCTACCGGCGTTCATTTTTGCCCCTCAAGGGGAAAATGCTAGTAAATAAATCAAGGTGAATGATAGAGAGGAAGCGTTAGACATAGGAGCTCAAGTTTTTATACTTAATAGAAGATTTGACCCATATAAAACATAATGTCCAAAAGAATTGAAAGGAGATATAATAGTGGATATGTTGTATTATGGGTAAAATGGAATTAATGTTGCTAGGTCAAATGCCTATGCTTTTATATGCACTGTGGTATTAACTAGAGATGTTGTTGAGTAATGCTAGTGTAGAACTAGTTAAGGCATAGGAGACGGTATTAATTATAGATCACGATTTGGAATAGTGTTTTCTATGGCAAGGCTAGTTTTCGCTAGTTTTCTGAGTTGGATAATGGTAATCCTTTTATTAATTTTAATATAAAGGTTACGATTTTTTCATGGTAATAAATAGATGTAATGACTAACTTGAAGTCTAGAGGGAACTGATTGGTCGCAAACTAATCGCTCGACTGACTTGAAATCTAGAGGGAATTAATTGATCACCAACTAATCGCTCACACTCTATGGTTATTTGTTAAGCCCTAAATTGTGGCCCATTTCCCCCTAAATTGGGCACTTCATATTAGTATCAATATATTCTTGATGTCGGCTTGAGTCTATTAATGGTAATTGTACCTCTTTGTCTCCTATATATATCAAGGAGACATTTTCATTTGAATAATCTTGTCTTGTCTTGTCTTGTCTTGTGTACTTAGTACATTGTATGAGGAGGTTGCCCCCTCGAAGAGGCTTTCTATTCATCTATTATCTTCATTATTAAGGCGTGGATTACTCTTTCTTGTCTATTTATGGTCTTTTGGAGAATTTGTTGCATAACATTTGGTATCAGAGCTTGGATGCTTTCCAAACAAGTCATCTTGGAATTTTGATATAACTTCTTTCCTAGGATATTTCAAATAGCGAAACTCATAGGGGATGTAGAGGACAAAGTGAACTATCTATGGTACAATTTTAAGATCCCAATTCATTACAAGTCTAGAGTTACATCGTTTCGAAGTTAGGGTTTTTACTAGTCCAAAATATAGTCTCAAATAGTTGTTCTGGGAAGAACTGTTATATATGGAGCATGCGAGATCCAGATTGAGTAAGACCTATTGCATCAAAAGAAGACGAACCATATTATCTTTGGTATAAATTTCAGAATCAGATCCAAAAAATTGGACACATGGTAGTCCGTACACTTTCGCTCGTCTAAAAGGACCAAAAATAACAAGTATTGGGAAAATTGCCATAGCTTTTTATTGGCATATTAGAATTAGGTCATACCAATGGCATTGAAGATAAGATATATCAGGCTACTACAAGAAAATGTTTCATACTCATAAGGGTTGAAATTTCAGGGTTATGTCAATGGGAGGGTCAACGAGCAAATCAATCTCCAAATCAGGGTTTGAAAAAGGTACATCATTTTAAATTGGAATAACTTTTAGTAGAATGATCTATTTTGGGTGATCTCAAAGGTGTGATAAAGATTGTAGATATCTATTTTTATTGTTCCACATGTCACCAAAAGGTGGTGGAAAAATTCACACTCCACTCAAATGAATAGAGGATTTTGCCCTGACCTTCAATGAAAGTGAAGACCTATCTTTTGGGTATCCAAATTGGAAGATATGATTAAAAGGATTGTGAGAATGGTTTATTTAATTAATTTAGAGAATCATATGATGGAGGAATTGGAAAGGATTTCTAATCTCATACAAAATCCAAAGGAAAATTACCCTAAAGGTGAATATGTGTCCCAGGGTACTCAGGCAGATAAAGATAGTGTCCATGTTGAGAAACCTTCCATTAATAAGCATACTCCAAGAGGATTTGATTCTAATAATGGAAGTAATCAGGGATGGTCCCCAAGGGGTATCCAACTCCCCAAGATTGACATGAGAAATTTTGATGACAAGGACCCCATAACATGGATATTCCAGATGAAGCAATTCTTTGATATACACCAGGTGCCAAATCTACAAAAGGTAAATATTGCATCTTTATATTTAGAAATGGAGCAGTTTGTGTGGTACCAATGGCTTTGTCAATGCAAAAAGAACTCAATTATATCTTGGTACATTTTTACAAAAGAATTGATATCATATCATGATGATGTTAAGAGCAATTCCTTCTTTACCCAATTCATAAATCTAAGGCAAAAGGGTCCAGTAATCGAGCGCATTAAACAATTTCAAAAGTTGAGACTTATAAGGGAGAGCATACCAGATGATAAATTATTGGATCTATTTATTGGAACATCGAAGGATAACATTCAAAATGAGGTGCATCTCTTCGAACCAACATCCTTAGAGAATGCTTTCATGTTGGAAAGGAAGGTTGAAAGTAAAAACATGGCGATGGATGCTAAAGGACCACCTCTAACACCTATAGAGAGAATAATGTTCCTACTTCTGACCCACCTCGACAAATGGATAAGAGAAGAGAAAAAGGTCTATGCTTTAATTGTGACAACAACTATAGTAAGGGACATAAGTGTGGTGAGAAGAAATTATTCTACATAGATTGTGAAGAAGACGAAGCAAAAGAAAAAGAACCATTTCAAGTTGAAGAAATAGAAGAGATTACTCCCACCATATATTGTCATGCGTTGGATGGAATTAGCACTCCTCAAACTCTCAAGATCGAAGGATATATCAAAAAGAAAAAAGGTAACAGTGTTGATTGATTCTGGTAGTACTCATAATTTCATTCAATGTAAATTAGCCAAAGTTATGAATTGATTTATATATATAGCTCCAGAGTTTCTATTGGAATCGATTTAATACTGAGAAGGGGGGTGAATTAGTATTAGCACAGTTATCAACAGATCCAGGTCGTGTCCAGGAAGCACGAGGGGGACAACAGTTCAACTAAATGAGTCGGATCTGTTATGGCGGAAGCAATAAGAAGCAGAATGAGCAAAAGTAGGATTACACTACACAGATAAACACAAATATGCACAAACAATATGCAGGAATGTGAACTGTTCTTCTCTATTACCTGCAAAACAGATAGAATGATGTATGTTACAATATTATACATACTTATATAGAATTATGAGATGCTTGGGTGCTTTCCTGTTACGTTCAGTTACAAGAATAAGTTGGAACGGTTCAACCGTTATAATCGACTAGAAGACAAAGAGACAGTCTGTCGAAGTTCGACAATCATTGGTCGCATGTCGATTTTGCGAAACTATGAGGTTGTTGAACATGTCAAAGGTGCGAAGTGTGTCGCACTATGTCGAAGTCGAGACTCGTCGGAGTTGTGTCGAAATCGAAACCTGTCAGAGTTGCTGATTTTGTCAAAGTCATGTCGAGTCGAAACTTGTTAAAGTTTTATCGACATCGATGACTTGTTGCAGTTGATGTTAGCATTCGACAACAATGCCTACTGCGATGTGGATCAGACCTCCTTCCTTAAGAAACAATGGTCCCCATTGTTTGCTCATGAAGGTGAGGAAAATTATCGGTTATTTCAGTAACAAAGTACCACTTTCCTTGAGATGGGAGCTGCCCAGATTTGGCAACCTAGAACAAGAGAATTGTGTTTGTCCCTGTATGGCGTACTCATCGTCACGCGATGGTGTTGTAAGGAAGAGGCTCCTGAACATCTGGATGGATGTCTTCGGGTTCTGTTGTCAATAAGTCGTTATGTTCCAACAAGGGTGCATGGTATGGTTGAAGTAGATCCACATTGAATACTGGATGCAAACTCGGGCATGCAGGAATGTCAAGTTGGAAAGTGTTTTTGCCAATCTATTGAAGAATACTGTACAGACCATATCGCAAAGGTTTTAAATTCTTGAAAGGACTAGTGAAGCGCTCCTTCTTGAGATGTAACCATACCTTATCCCCAATTTGGAATGAATGAGGAATACGATGCTTTTCGTGTCGGTTCTTAGCTTTCTTGCTTGCTCTTTGCAACATTTCATGTGCTTGCTTCTGGATATCGCATATCTGATCTCTGAACTTGATTGCTTTATCAACTTCTCGCTAGTTGTAGTCGGTGTCGCTCAGTTGTGTCGAGGAGCTGATCAAGTCGATAGGAGTTGATCAAGTTGATAGGCGCTAAGGGTTGAAATCCGTAACAGATCTTAAATGGACTCTTTCTTGTAGAGTTGTGCTGAGCACGATTGTAGTTGTGCTGGATGTATGGAATACTTTCATCCCATGTGCATCGATGCTTGTGGTTGTACATGCGAAGCAGTTGCACTACCAAGCGATTCACAACTTTCATCTGTCTATCAGTCTAAGGATGGAAAGCTATCAAAAATTAGAGTCGTGTGTCTAGCAGTTACCAGAGGGTCTTCCAAAATATGTTGACGAATCTGTCATCTCAGTCGAAAATAATGGTCATTGGTAAACCAAAGTGTTTCCAAACATGTGTAAAGAAGAGCTGAGCGGTCTGCTGCGCTATCGTGGTCTTCTTACATGGTATGAGAATGGCCATCTTGGAAAATCGGTCGACTACTACTAAGATCACATTGTGCTGATGTTTGGTAGTAGGATATCTCGTCAAGTAGTCCATAGAAACTGATTCCCATGGTCAACTGGGAACCGGTAGAGGTGTGTACAATCCCTATCGTCGATTAGGCGGTTTAGCACTGGCACAAACCACGCATGATCGAATTTACTTGTTGACGTCGGATTTAAGTGTAGGCGAAAAGAAATACTTATGTAGAATAGCAAGTGTCTTTGTTACTCCAAAGTGTCATGTAGTCTTGTTGTAGTGCGCGTCCCAAATGAGCTGTTGTCGGTGCTCACCGTTCGGTACACAAAGTTGTCCAAGCTTGTATAGCAAGGTGTCTTTCAGGAAATAGTCGGAGGTCGATGACTTGTTAGTCTGTGACTGTCGGTAGACTGCTGAGAAGTCATTGTCGTCCTCATACAACTGTGGCCAAGTGGTCATGTCGTATCCCTACATACTCATCACTGTCAAAAGGAGAGTAATGGGTGGTCGACTGAGGCAATCGACGATGGCGTTAACTTTACCTTTTCGATACTTAATCACCAATTGGAATTGTTGTAGGTAATTAATCCACTTGAGTTGTCAGTTTGTCTGTAACTTTGATTGTGTTAAAGCGAACTGTAGAGGCTTATGATCAGTGAGAATGACTGTTTCCTTGCCAAGGACGTAATGCCTCCATTGCTTGAGAGCTTGCACAATGGTGTATAGTTCTTTTTCGTACGTTGAGTATCTTCAAACAGTTTCGTTAAAAGTCTCAGAATGAAAAGCAACTGGGTGACTAGACTGAGTGATCACTATGCCCAAGGCATAGTCCGATGCGTCCGTCTCAATCTCAAAGGGATGATGCAAATCAGTTAACACAAGTACTGGTGCAGTGCTGAGCTTGTGATGGAGCTGTTCAAAAGTTGCTTGATGTGTTTCTGTCCACTGGAAGACAGTTTTCCCACTTCCCTTCGTCAACGGATTCAAGGGCCAGGCTATGTGATTGAAGTCGAGTATGAATCGTCAATAGAAATTCGCCAAACCAAGAAAAATTCTTAGTTCTTGAATGCTTCTAGGAATGGGCCAATCTTTGAGGATCTGTACTTTATCTGGATCGACGTGAATGCCCGCAGAGTCAATTACATACCCCAAATATTTGATGATGGTCATCGCAAAAGAGCACTTGTCCATGTTCAGATAGAGCCGATGTTGCTGGAGAGTGTCCAGGACTTGTCGAAGATGTTCGACATGTTCTTCCCATGATCGACTGAAACTCAATATCTCGTCGAGATAGACAATGACCCATTAGTCAATGAAAGGTCGAAGAAGGTTATCCATATGTCGCATGAAGGTCACAGGTGCGTTGGTTAAGCCAAAAGGCATGACTAACCATTCAAACAATCCTTCCTTGGTCTTGAAAGCAGTTTTCCACACATATGAGGGCTTGATTGGAATCTGATGATATCCCGACTTGAGGTCGAGCTTAGTAAAGAATTTAGCACCTTTCAGACAATCGATGAGCTCGTTTATCCGTGGTAGAGGGTAGCGATTCTATATCGAAATTTTGTTGAGAGCTCTATAGTCGATGCACATGCACCAAGTCCCATCTTTCTTCGGAACTAGGACAACTGGACTTCCACAAGGAGAGGAGCTTGGCCAGATATGACCTTTGTCAAATAATTATTGGATCTGTCTGCGAATCTCTTCATTTTCGAGAACAGATCTTCTGTAAACAGATGTGTTAGGAAAAGAAGAACCAGGAACAAGTTCAATGGAGTGTTTCACCTGACAATGTTGAGGTACTCCGTCTAGAGCTTGAAAGAGGTTCTGGTACTCATCGAGAATATGATCGACCTGCTGCTTCTGTTGGGAGCTGCATTGGTCGGTGACTCGAATTGTTGCTGCAGTCTTCTTAGAATGTTGCGGCTTGATCATGATTAATGTGAACTTCTAAGCATGATTGATGAGCTTCTTTATCTATTTGGCAGATATCAGTGCAACCGTTGGTGTAGGTTGACAATCTAGTATGCTAAACCATCGATTTCGGATTCTGGCAATCACCTTCTAAGGTCGTGACTAATAACTTCCATGTCTATCCCAGAGGTAAGGTTTCCCAAACAGGGTATCGGCTACAGAGAGTGGTGCCATGTCGCAGAGTACTTCATCTTCAAAAGGTTTTATGAAGTAGGCAAGCTTGCATTGTCGAGTGATCCGTAGTTCTTGTTCATACTTTATCCAACCGATGTTGTAAGGCTGAGGATGCGGAGTGGTGACAAGACCTAGTTTCTTCACGAGATCTTCAGAAATGAAGTTCTTCTAGATATCGTTGTCCACAATCAGATGTAATGGGTTGCTCTGTACCCATATCTGTGTATGGAACGAGCTTTCTCATTCCTCCTCGTCGACGATAGTCGAGGATGCTGGAGTGGTCGATGTCAAAAGGGTCGTTGCATCTGGATTAGATTCTTCCACCGTCTTTTCGAATGCATCGGAGGTCGACACTTTCGTCAAAAATGTCTTCTGAGCTTTGCATTCAGACGTATCATCCCAAAATGAGTGGTGGTAATTGCACCATTTTTCAGTAGGCGGTTGTTTGCTAAGTTCCCTCTTGTGAAAAGGATTCTTGCCATGGTCTAGCTTTGGCGATGTCGGTTGAGAATATTTTGACTTGTCGAAGTTGGCTGGTGCCTTCTTGTCAGGTGGTCGTCCTGATGTCGGCTTTGTCCCGAAGCGTGCTTTCCCTTTCTGCTTGGTTTCCAGTTTGTTGGCATAGTGGAATGAATCCGTAAGCGTATTGACAGTCAAAAATTCCATCTCCTACTGAATGTACTGGGACAATCCGCTAACGTACTTCAGAACAAGCAATTTCTCTTCTTCTTGGATGCCAAGTCTAGCCATGAGTCGGTAGAACTTGTCGGTGTAACTCTGTACTGATTGATCTTTCCATTTCCTTAGTTGTTGCCACTTCTTATATTGTTGCTCGAGGTATTTGGGTGGGTAAAATTCCTTTCGGATGTGTTCGACGAATTTATCCCATGTGTCGATGGGGTCTCCGCTTTTCTCCATCTTTGTTGAGAGGTTCTCCCACCAGCAGTGCATATATTTTAACATCTTTAAGGATGCAATGGTGATCTTTTCAACTTCTGAGAGTTTATTCACAGCGTAATAGGATTCCAATTGTTGTACCCACTTGTCGACGGATTCCGCGTCGATCTTACCTTAAAGATTTGGTATGTCCAAATTCATTTGCACTTTGAAGGGGCTGATTTTATCGGAGTGAGTTCTCGTCTAAAATGATGAGTGAGTTCTCATCTAAAATCCTCCAGATGTCGAAGCAAATCGTGTGAGAATTTCATTGAACTAGGTGAACATTTCAGTCCGTTGTTGAGCCAGAGCTTGCTCAATAAGTTGTGTTGTCTTGTCGGCTGCATGTCTATCGTCTGTTTCTTCTATCATTTCTGGAGGTAGAATCTGCTTGGATTGCTGAGATTGCGAGCGAGTTTGAACCGACATAAGTCAGGTAACTTCGAGAGAAGTGTATACGCAAAACTTAAGCACAAAAATTGATTGCTGTGATCGAGTCTTGCTCTGATACCAATGATCTAGGTCGTGTCCAGGAAGCACGAGGGGGGCAACAGTTCGACTAAATGAGTTGGGTTTGTTATGGCGGAATCAATAAGAAGCATAATGAGTAAAAGCAGGATTACACTACACAGATAAACACAAATACGCACAGACAATATGCAGGAATGCGAACTGTTCTTCTCTATTACTTGCAAAACAAATAGATTGATGTATGTTACAATATTATACATGCTTATATAGAATTTCGAGATGCTTGGGTGCTTTCCCGTTACGTTCAGTTACAAGAAGAAGTTGGAACGGTTCAACAGTTCAACCATTATAGTCGACTAGAAGACAGAGAGACAGTCTATCGAAGTTTGACAGTCGTTGTTCGCATGTTGACACTGCATGCCGATGTCGCGAAACTGTGAGGTTGTTGAACATGTCGAAAGCGCGGAGTGTGTCACAGTATGTCGAAGTCGAGACTCGTGGGAGTCATGTTGAAATCGAAACCTGTCGGAGTTGTTGAGTTTGTCGAAGTCCTGTCGAGTCAAAACTTGTCGAAGTTGTATCTACATCGATGACTTGTCACAGTTGATGTTAGCATTCGACAACAATGCCAACTGCGATGTGGATCATCAACAATTTTTACCTTCTTTAACATATTAGCCTTAAATTAATCTTTGATCGTTAGTTAGGCATCCAACATAAATAAATCATTCATCCATGTATGCACCAAGGCAAAGAACACAATACAGAGGAATTTTGACGTGGAAACCCAATTGGGAGAAAACCACAGAATGTTAGGATATTCCTATACTCCACCCTAGTCCTACCAGCATTTTCATTATTTGCATTTTCAGTCTTGCATGCATGCATGCATCCTAGTCATCAGTCCCAGCACCTATCCCTCAATTAGCTAGCCCCGAGAGCTTCTCACTGATCAGTTTTAACCCTGCTAATGCTTAGTCCACCCTGCATGCAGTTACATGCATCTCATGCGCCCTCTCTCACCTACTATTAAGTTGTACTTCAGTTATCTTCAGTTCTTTCCTTGATTTAAGGCTAGACTGACTCTCAACTGACTGTATCACTCCGATAGACTTCCAATGAGACTGGACTACCCATTCTGACTCCAGTTAACTCATCTTGCACCCTCCACTAAGCCTCCTTCATTCAGTTAGTGCCTCCATGTGCCAGTTACACCTACCACACTCAGTTAGACTTAGTTTGACTGATGATTAATAGTTACTTGTGCATTGATGACTCCATTGATGATGATGAAGACTTCTAGTTGTGCTCCGATGACACTCCAGTTATCTTTTGATATCTCCATGAAGGCTAATTCGAATTGCCACCTCGGCATTCGAATCCTCATGCATTGTATTATTTATTTGTCCATTTGTGATTAATGAATTAGTGTGTGTGAAGTTATTTTCCTTCTATCTGAGTTCTACTGCATTATTATTCTATTGCTCATTTACACTGCATTGACCACTCTTCTTCTATCTTCTTGCTTAATCATAATCTTTCTTGTGAGGTATACATCAGCTCTTAGATCTGCTGTGAGGATTTTCAAACAGAATGCTCTTTTGTAATGAAAATAATGCATTCAAGGAAGCACCAACTTCCTGTATTTACCAACACCAACTGGAAAGAGGCACCAAACCCTTGGTTTTATAAGCATCGACCTGAAGGAAGCTTCAACTCCTTATGTTTCTCCAACACCAACTAGAAGGAGGCTGCAGATTCCAAACAGTCTGAACTCATGATCTCGAGTATAATTGAGACCATAGTCTATTGTACCTTTTAGGTACCTCATCACATGCTTTGCAGCTACAATGTGCACTCGTATGGGCTCAACCAAATACTGACTCAAGGTGTTCACAACAAAGCATATATCTGGCATCGTGTTCGTCAGATACATCAGTGACCCAATAATCTTCCTGTATAGAGTCACATCTACTAATTCTGACGAAGTATCATATAATAGCTTCAAGTTGGTATCCATGGGTGTGGCCATGGCTTTGCACTCCAACATATCAAATCTTTTCAAGATTTCTACTGCACACTTCTCTTGATTAAGGAAGATTCCCTCTGGGCTCTGCCATACCTCGAGACCTAGAAAATAATGAATTAAGCCAAGGTCTTTCATCTCCAATTCCGTAGTGAGATTCTCTTTGCACTCTGAGATTCTCTTCTCATTACATATCAGGAACAAGGCATCCACATATAGCAATAATATTATTGGTTCATCATCCATAACCTTGAAGTAAAGGTTAGGATCAAATTTACTCTTAGTAAAAGCCCAAGCTCGTCATAAAACTATAAATTCTTCCATACCAAGCTCTTGGAGCTTGCTTCAACCCATACAGAGCCTTCTTCAATTTGCAGACATGCGTCTCTTTGTTTTCAACCTCAAAACCTTGTGGTTGTTCTATGTACACTTCCTCCTCAATAACACCATTCAGGAAAGATGTCTTCACATCCATCTGGTGTAACTTCCACTTCATCGTGGCTGCAAGTGCCATGATGGTTCTAATTGAAGTGTACCTTGCTACAGGAGCAAATGTTTCCTCATAATTGATTCCTTCATTTTGAGAGAATCCTCAAGCCACAAACCTAGCTTTGTATTTCTCAATACTTCCATCCGCAACATTTTTTTATCTTGTATATCCATTTAGAAGATACCACACTTTTACCTTCTAGTTTGGGAACTATGTCCCACAGATCATTCTTCATTATTGACTGGTATTCTTTCGTCATAGCTTCTACCCATTCTTTCCTTTGAATGGCCTCTTCGAAGCAAGTGGTTTCTTTGTATACAAGATCACACATCAAAGACACATAACTATAAAATGGCTTTGGCCCCTTGCTTTCTCTATGGAACCTTCTGGAGCTCCATACTTCTCAGCATTTGAATAATTTCACGAGCCCAAGCTGGTTTTCTCTTGCAAGATATAGTCATGGATGGAAGTTCTTAGGGCTCCAACATATCATGATCTTCCAGAGTCTCATCATCGGGAGAGGGTGCAACCTCTACAACTCTAGGAGGTACATCTTCTTCATATACTTCTTCATGTTGGCACTTTCAAGATTTCTTAAGAGCTACATCTTCATCAAATGTCACATCTCTACTAATCTCCATGTGATGATAGCCTGTTATATAGATCTTGAAGGCCTTGGAGACTTCACAATATCCAACATAGATTCCTTTCTTTCCAGAGGGATCCAACTTTGTCCTTTTCTCTTTTGGAACATGAACAAAAAATGGACAACCACATATCTCAAACTTTGTTGCAAGTTCTCTCTTGCACCCATCTTCTCATCTTCAACCTTGTAGCAAAGGTTGATGTATAGGTGATCCTTGATCTCATCATTCTATCCATGGGTGTCTTCTGAGTGCGTACAAAGTCTTCTTCAATCTGCATCTTCTTCTACTTTGATTATACCATGAGTCTGGCTACTAGGGCAACATCTCGTCATAGTCGACTTCCTCTATAAGTCTTGTTTATGGTTGAACCATCGTCACTTGTTCTGTGGAACAAGTCTCATCATTCTTCATTTGTAGGTGATCGTGTACGATACTTCTTACAAGTCAGATTCAATAGCATGGTTATAAACATTTCATGGTTTCCAAAATATATGCATAAGGCATAAGCCATATTGTCACAATGCTATTAATAACACAACATTTATTCATACCCCACATTCATATGGTAACTTTCTAGATGCCTTCCATCTCTACCATAACATTATTAAGAGTGTGCGCTACTCCCAATATGTCAACAAAGAGGTTTCATTCTAGATAAGTATCAATGGAATGTTGTGTAGCACCATGGGCTACTTACCCATCACATGCAAACATTCTAACATGCATAACACACATCCTAAATAAATGTGTACACAACTGGACACTATGATAAGAATGACAATTCAAATACTTATCTTTGTTTGTTTGGTAGGATCTCCTTTTGATCCTAGTCTTCTTGTAGGGATTACTGGAATGTCTAATGGTGAGCTCTACTTCATCATCAGAGTTCTTGAACCAATCTTGTATGTTGCTTCTCCTATTCTCCTAGAGAAAATTTATGAGGGGAGTCATTTTCTTCAAGATTGGAGAGAGAGTGCTTTGAAGCACCACTATTACAGGACATATTCTTCGACTTCTTCCTTTAGTAGCTTCCTAGGAGGTTCTTCTTCTTTGTCTTCTTATTCTTCATCTTCGACAAAGTGAGCATGATGTCTTTTATTGCTCTTCTTCTTGACTTCTTCTTTTCTCTTAGGACAATCTTTGGCAATATGTCCCATTTTATCACAACAGAAACATTGATAAGAAGAGAAGTCTCTTTGCTTGTAGTTTCCCTTCTTATAATTTTGAAACTTCTTTGGAGGATGGGACTCTTTCTTGAAATGAGGTTTTTTCTTTCCTCTCTTAGTATGGGTGGCTAGAGCTTGATCATCATCTTTGAGTAATGCTTCTCGATTTGCCACTCTAGCCTCTTCTTGGACACATTCTTCCCACACAACTTCGAATAGTAAGCTGTCCTTCCTTGCACACATGGTCTGGATAAAGGAGTCCCACGGTCTAGTAAGACCATTGAGAGCAGTCATCACCAACTCATCTTCATCGAGTTGGTCTCCAATTGCTTCTAGTTGTTCTTTGAAGAAATAAACCCTTGTAAAATATTCTTGGATAGATTCTCCTTGGCTCATCTTTGTGCTTTTGAGTTGAGCTCTCAAATTCATCTTCTGATTTATGTTTCTCCCTTCATACATTCTAGTTAGGGAATCAAACATCTCCTTTGGAGTTTTCTTAGAGGACACTTGAGGAATCAAGTGATATTTAATGGAGTCTACTATGATCCTCATAGCCCTAATCATATCCTTCTTTTGCTTCTCCTTAGTTTTAGCTTCTTCGGGTTTAGGTACAACTTCTTTAACAAACTTGGTAAGATAATTCTCTTCCAGAATAAGTCCAATCCTATAATTCTAAGCACAGAAATTCTCTATGCCTTCCAACTTGTCATCAAGCTTGGTGCTTGGTGCCATCTTAACCAGGAGAGCAGAGAATAACCAAAAATAAAAATTTCTCAAAATAAAAAACTGAACTCACCAAAAGATGCGCTTGACTGAGGCGAGTATGCTGGAACACTTGGTTTCTGAAGATTCCAAAATTTTACCCTTGAAAATTGACTTGCGAAATTATGAACTACAGTTTCTGGCTTTTTCTGGTTTTCTGCAGTTTCTAGTCCAAAGTCAAACTAGGGTTTGACTTTCTGGGAGTTTCACCCACTCAAAAATTTCGATCTTGGTACCAAAATTTCGATTTTGGAGAGGTGCACTTCCCTATGCCAATTGCACTCCAAAATTCCAAATTTGTGAGAAGCCGTAATTTTTCACTTCCGGAGAGAGAGGGAGAGCTTTACCTTGTGAAAGTTGCTCTTTTCAGGCAAGCTCTGATACCATGTTAAGATTATATGTGCTACCATAGACTAGATTACAAATTCATTAGCATTCAATACATTATTCACAATAGCAGCATAATAAGGATCTCTGAAAGATGCACAATCACAAAGCACAAAACAATTTATCATGGGAAACCCTCAAGGGGAAGAAAACCCAGCAAGAACTTCCTCATTATAGATGATCAAGTATAATTCCCCAAAAATATGTCTCACAAATAAGAGAGACAAAAAAAAGACCAAACTTTGGACTCAAGCCACTCCTCCTTCTCCTTCACAGATATATATATCTCTCTCTCTCCTCTAACGTGAATTGCATAAGTGAGTGAATGAATAAATGAGAGGAACTCACTCTCTATTTATACGTTACTTTTCACTTAACCTTTAACTCAGCTCGGTCGGCCTCAATCAACCTAACTGGGCCGAATTCTCTAGGGATAATCAATTACCACATATATTACATTCACTTCAATGCTAACGAACCGACTTACAATGGAGGTTTAACCTCATGACCTTTACATGACCAAATATAATAATGACATCCCCGACGGAGGTAAAAAATCCCTGACGGAGTTACACTAATAAAATACAAGTAGGATATTCTTTGAAGTTACATTAATTTAACATATATAATAAAAATGTATTTTCCAAGTCACATTTTTGTCTTATCCAGTGAGCATGTACGCCATTGTTAGAAACACATTTGTTTTGTATTAACTGGATGGAAGTGTATCAACTCAAAAGCAACTAGCACAGTGCAGTTAATTTAATTTACTCTGCCCACATAAAAATTAAAAGCAAGGGAAGAAAGTTGAGTGCCATTTCCCACTGCTACTTAAATTAAGATAATTTATCTTAGTTACCAACCAATGTGCAGAGGATTCTTTGTCAGGCAACTCTTTAAGAGAGGTCAAACTAGATTCGTTTTAAATATGTGCTTTTTTCTCCCTATTCTTAAAGTGGTTGCTGGCTTACTTAAAATATTTTTACAGGTAATGACTCTAATTCAATAACTAAACATATTCCATGTAGTTTATTTGAAGATATCAGTCCGTGGTGCTTGCAGAGAAAAGCAAGGTGTAACTATCTTGGGCTAGTCCTCATAGAAAAAAATTATATGGAAGTGATCAAGCATCAAAGGACAAAGCGACCTTAATGCAATGAAGACTTGCGTAGAAGAGTAATTGGTTTCTTGTCTATTGGACAATCCGTTGGATTTTATCTGTAGTTGTACAGGTTATATGGTGATGAGGTAATGTGGACTATTTTGGGCATGGTGAAATATTTTGCATATGTACCAACAAATGCAATTAAGAACAATATTGTCATTCAGTTAAGCCTTCCAGTTATCTGTTGGATTACCATGAGTTTATAAAACTTGCCTAACTTGGAAATGGATCTCAGACGTTGAAATCCTTTAAGGCTGCTCCTGCTAACGATTATAATATATAGTTAGGAAAGGAGTGAATTTTTTTTTTTTTTTTTTTTTTCTGGGTACAGGACAGATTTAAAGAAAATTAAAAAAATGCGCCTCCTCTTTCACTACATAGGATATGGATCATTTTATCTTTTATTCTGTGTCCCCTTTGTGTCTGTGTAAACTCATGATTCTCAACCTTTTATTCTCTTTCAAGTTTTCACTGAATTTTCTTTTCTTAGTAACAAATAACTTGGAAAATCGAATCTATCAAAGACCATTTTCTTGTAGACAAATTGCAAGTGAGATTGAATACAACCAACCCAATGTTTTTAATAGTAACATTTATGCTCCCTTGGAAGCAGAAGCACTCTATCACTTTATTACATACATAGGAAAAATTCAATGCAGGGAGCAAAACCATCTCCCATTTCAGGTTACAACAGCAAGTTCCAACAAAGGTAAAAAATTGGTGTAAGATAGGTACACATGGACTCAAAAAAGGGGATTCGATGTCAAGGATTACCAAAAAGGCCAATAGCTTAGGAGATCTAGTTCAATCCAAAATAGTTCAGAAAATTTGGCTAAAATGGAAAAGATGAACTTCTACTTAGAGAAATAAATCCTATTATCATTTAGATGGAGTATGCAAGAACCCATACTAGTCTTCCAAAAAAAAATGGTATGTGGGATAGGGACAAGTTCATATAACTTGGTAGTTGAAACAGAAAGATGGAAACAAATGCAAATGTCTCCTCATGACCAAGTAAGCTTGAGCATGGAATGCGCCAATTACTAACCATTGAGATGAATAGATTGTTGAATTTTCTAGTCAAGGACCGATGAAGATCTCTCAAGGAGTTATTAGAATATAGAAAAAATGTTTCTTTCTAACATAGGCGAAAAATAAACATTTCACTGATTATTGATTTATAATGTGAATTGCTAGATATATCTAGTTCGTTTTGTATATCTCAATATCTTATATGACTATATACAACATTATAAATAAAATATACTCATTTTTTATGATATCCCATAAATCATGTTTGCGTTCTCCGAGGATGAACATACAATTTTATTTCCATTTTTCAGTTACAAAGCCAATGATGTCACCAGAATAATCAATAAGACTTACATCCATCAGTGTTGGAAGTTCTGAAGATCTTCCCGACACAAAATTCATCTTTTGAAAATTGACATCGTCAACTCTTCTTTCAATGCATTAGTCCAAGCAACAAGGCCCCTCTTTATAAAATCGTCAAATCATCCTGTGAGGGGAACAACTCATATTATGCTTACCATCTATTTCACTAATGAAGGGATCGCAATGGGTCAACAAATTGTGAACAACATCTTTGATCCCCCCCACCCCACTTTCTCTGCCACTCCGACTGTTGATATAACATTCCTCGCATTGAAAATCCCGTCTGCAACAAATTTTTTCTAGGGAGATAAAGTGTACACCATTGCTGGAACTAAATAATATTTGATTTCGTTGCAGGTTTCATTTTTATACATCTCTGTTGGGAAAATACACAGTTTTTATTTATTTTTATTTTATACTTCATTCTCACTAACCCTTCCATGAAAATTCTAAATGGGAAAAATGCATGCATTTACAGAGATCATTATAGTTAGGAGCTTAAGTTTAACAAAACGTAAAAGGTACAATGACAGACGTTTCCCAAGAATGCTCATTTTCCTCCTGTTTACCTAAAATAATAAGAAACTTGGGTCTGTAAGATTGTTACCATATTCAACAATAAAAAAACCTAAAACCCAAACCCTATCATAATCTTCACAGAAAAAATTCCAAAGTCGACGATGATGAAAGGGCAAAAGTTTAAAAAATGATGAAGAGAATACATAGAAACTGAATTCGAGCATGTACCCCCACCATCGAACACATGAAAAGGCACTCAATGTGATAATTGTTGATAAAAATGCACATACCTAGCCAAAATGAATGCACAAAACTGCAGAATAGAAGCCAAAGTAAAATTTATTTTCTAGCACATAAGGGGCTACTTGTTTCTCCTTCCCGTTCCTGAAAGATCCACAAAGCGTAGGACTGTATCGAGCGGATGGAGACCAAACCAGGCCAGGCTAGAGGAAAGGAGGAAAAAAGACATCGAAAAAATAATAAAGCTTACAATGTTATTGTTGATAGAATTGGGGCTATTTTAGGAGTTGTGTTAAAGCTTATAATGTAATTGTATATGAAATTTTGGTTTGTATTGGGGCTATTTTAGGGTTGCATGCACAACAATTGACTTTGAAAAAATTCCCACAACTCCCAATGGATTTGAACCTGCTCTTGTTTGCAAAATCTCAGTGCACAATGAAAAAAAAAAGATATAAGAGGCGGACCTTAATTCTAGTGTATTTAGTGCCCTGACGAGCTGTGCTCAGCTATTGCTGACTTGACTTTCAACGCTGCTCAGCTGCTGCCTAACTTTGAATCCTGTTTGCCAATCCTCTTCAGGCTAATGCCCTTTGTTCCAGTCTCTTTTGTGCCCTAATGAGCCGTGCTCACAAATCTGACTTTCAATGCTACTCAGTTGTTGCCCTAACTTTGAACCCTGCTCGCCAATCCTCTTCATGTCGCTGCCCTTTGTTCCACTATGTTTCGTGCCCTGATGAGCCGTGCTCGCCTAAATTTCAACCTGTAATATCTCAATTTTGACCCTATTGCATTAAAATTGTAAATGATGTACATATCATTATTAAATCATGGCGAGGAGCTCAAAGCCAAGGCCCTGCCATCTATTTAGCCTTATGTGTATCGACAATTAAAAATCGATGCATATGGTTCTCGTGCTAGCCACGCACAATAGAAATTAAGACATCACGTAAATATGAATTTTAATGAAATACCCACAACTAGCTATGCAATGCAACAAGATATGGGGGCATGATTTTTACAAGGAATAGGGAGGGAAAATATTCAAACCCTTGAGCCATTAGTGTCAATCCAAGTGTCAATGAGAAAACCCATAAACCCGCAACTACCCATTTTGACTTATGCACCCAATTATTTAATTCTTCCAAGAGTTGGTTGAGGTAGTTAATGCCTTGGGAATGGAGAGGTATGGCAACCAATTTTGTGTATGGACAAGCCATCAATTTGGGAAATCGTATTTTGGCTTATTGGGCAAGAAAACACCCAGAAAATTGGCCCCAAGCCATTCTTCACCCATGGTCTTTGTTCCCTCACACAATCTGAGCTAGCTGGGGCGTTTTCCTTCACGTTTTCCACCATTTTCTTTCATTTTCCATAGCTGGGAACTCGTTTTTGTGTTGCACAGTAGCTGGGAGGAAGAGAGTCATGGTTTATGGGTTTATAGAAGCCGTTTTTGCCCCTTGAATATCGATAAACGTTTTCTGAAATCGATTTGGTCTCCCAGGGTTGTTTCCCCATCTAACATTTCGTTTTGGTTGCCCGTGATTTCTGAAACTAATGGAAACCCCATCTTGGGAATCCCACAGTCAAAACGTTTTTCTTCATACCCAACACTTTTGTTTTGCTGTTATTTGCATCCCTATTTTGGTTTGAACTGTAAGTAAGAAGTAGGAGTGGAAGAGGACCATAATTGGCTTGATAAACTTAGTGAAGAGAGGAACCTTACAGAAAGATCAAAAGGGTTGGCTACTCTTCTATGCACACGTTGAAGAACACTAGAATGGAAGGTATGGCGTGAGGGACTGTGTAGTAGTGAAGGGAATACTTCCTTGTGTCAGGTGTGTAGGTATTGTGGGGACCAAGCTAGATAGATATTGTAGAGGGTATCCATAGCTATGTGGTTGAGCTCACTAGCTTAGCAATTCTTCCTTTCCATTTCCTTTTAAGCCCGATAAACCCAATTGTGGATTGACTTGGCCGATTTTGGTGTATATTTGGCTATGTGTGAGTTTGTCGTTCCCTTTTTCCTTGTGGAAATCATGCCCAACTCGGGGGGTGGCAGTTGTGTTGAGAGATTGATGAGCACAACCGGCCTATGGTTGGGTGGAACGTTGCAGTAACATAACTAGTTGCATGGGATTACTTCGTTTCAAGATAAGTACTCTCTTGTGTTAATTCTGCAATGTCTTTAATTGATGACTAGTATGAAAATTATGAATGTATGCTAGATGTGTAATAGAATTTACTTCCGTTGTGTTTCTTACATATATATACATCTGCATATGTCTTTTTATATTCAACAAATTTTGTTAATATTCATGGGGCTAGATGCCCAACCTTAGCATCATGTTCTTTCCATCGCACTAGATCGATGAGAGGGGACGTGACACAACTGTGCTCAACTGATGCCCTGACTTTGAATCGTGCTCGACAACGCCTGAATCACGATGCTCCACTCCAGGTACGAAGCAAGGACACAACTCCAACAATTGAAAGAACGACATATGACACGGAGCATTGTCATTTATCACTTCGTCGGAGCATATCGGTGCTCGAGTTTAGAAGCAAATCACTTATGGCTCCGATGCTTTTGCTTGAGCCTTCCGCCATTCTCCTTATCACCTAGACAACTACCACGTGCTCTCGACCCTCGCAACCTTATTGCTTATCTCTCTGACGCTTGTGCTGTATCGTCCTGCCACTCTCTTGTCAATCACACAGAGTGTTACAACTTATTGCAATGATGCTTTTGCTCTGAGCTGCTGCTAACCTACCACATGCTTTACACATCTGACCCGGTCGACCTTCTCTCCCACGTGCTCCATTGTACTTCCTCCTTGCGTGCAATTGCCGCATGGCCTTGGCCCACTCCATTTGGCAGGGACTAAGCTGTCACGCAACTTTTCCTCTTGTTTGATTTATAAACATTGAATATGTTTATCTAACTTGTAAATTTTGAATATGTCTTAGTATTAAATAAAAAATATAAGTATAAAACTCCAAAAATATCCACCACAAACCGTAAAAATTATTAAGTATCAAAAACACCATAAAAAGTCCATTAATCCACGAATCTTTAATCCACCTCTCTATACACCTTAATAATAGGTTTTAAATCCTATTAATAATAGGTTAGGTTTTAAATCCTACCACGAGGTAGACTCAGCACATTTGACTAATAACTATTTTATATTCTAAAGTAAAATAGTTACAAGATATATAAAGGCTAAATGCAATTTTAAAATCAGTTGCAGGCGGCTTCGACGAAGCTGAGCGTTTCTTTCGGCTTCAAAAATTGGTCGAGGTCAATGCAATGGTGACTGCCATTGTTTTGTGTTGATTCTTCTTCTTCATCAGCTGCTGTAAACCTCGATCTACCGAGAGGTATGAATCATGTCTTCTTTTCCATCTTCATATTGCATATTTTTGTGGATTGTTGTTTCTTTAAAACCCTCTATACACCCTGGTATCAGCAATTTAAGGGCTTTTAAATTCTGTTTCTGTTTGCAATTACGGCATGTATTTGTTATCTGGTTGTTGTTTGCACAATTTAAGATTCTTAACCCTAGGAAATTTTATTAGAGTTTGGTTGGTCTAGGGCACTTCTTTGGGGATGTTTTTTGCTTTCAGGTTGCGGCCGTGTGTTAGACGCGTTTTTATTGACCTCCGTTAGTATGGTCTCAGCAATTTAAGGGCTTTTAAATTCTGTTTCTTTTTGCAATTACGGCATGTATTTGTTGTGGATTTTGCTGTCTGGTTGTTGTTTGCACAATTGAAGATTCTTAACCCTATGAAATTTTATTAGAGTTTGGTTGGTCTAGGGCACTTCTTTGGGGATGTTTTTTGCTTTCAACGTGCGGTCGTGTGTTAGACGCGTTTTTATTGACCTCCGTTAGTATTATTTGGGGGATTTGTTGGCATTATTTCCCAGCTTTTTGTTTTTGTATAGGTTTTAAAAAGATTCGTGGCGTCTGCGAGTTTTGGATCTATTTTCTTTCTCCTTTTCTTTCTATTGCCATTATGCTTGTATTGGCCGTCAATTCCATCCTCTCGTACTAATTGTTTTGAATTCGACGCTTGAAAGCCTTTAGGGTTTCTTGGGCTCTTTGAAACCCTTGTTGTTACAAGGTTCGCCGGGTCGCAGACACTTTTTTCCTAAAATGCTTTTGGGTTTGTGCTGGTTTGATTAGGTCTTTGGCAATAAGGAGAGGTTTGTAACTTTTCTCAGAGGACTTGCATCATTTGACCGACTTTCAAGACCAGCTTCTATATCTAACGGGCGTGCTTGGACCTCTGAGACCTTCGGATTGAAAGGTCCCCGGGACACTTGAGCATCGAAGTTCCCTGGGACGTAACGGAGTTTGGAGCCTTTGGCATTCTGAATAAGGTAAGGACGCTGAACTGAAGTAACCCTATGCGATTGTTTAGTGGACTTTTAATTCTGACGATAAATGATAGATAGGGTTTTGTTGGGGAAATAAATGCTAATAGATGTATGTTGGCATTTGAATATTTCAGGAGTTTAAGTTGGTTTATACTGTTTACTTCCATTTTATTAGGGAATCTATTTGGTGAAATTACGATGTGGTCAAAATACTATAGGGGGGGTTTAGATGATAAAATCTAGCCTACTTCCAGGGTAAGGAGCCTTTAAAGGAGATGCAAGTTGATGTTCAAAAGAGTATATGGTCACGACTCACAATGTTTTGACATATTGCATTATGGGATGTTTTATGCTATGGAGGGTATTCCCTGGCAGCTATGGTTGCGTATTGTCTTTTATGAGCTCAGTGTATGTTCTTGTGGGTATGAGGCTTGAGCAATCTAAGATTTCATAAACTCTTTTTGTGAAACCAAGTGGGTTAAAAACAGGCTCGTAGTTCTGACACGAGAACTGGGGATTGATGTCTATTGGATTTTTAGATTAAGTTGGAAGTATATCTGCATCTGTGTTAGTTGTTTCAATAATTTCACTATAACAAAAATAACTGTATATACAATGTAATGTTGGTTGTATTTCATTTACTTTTCATGCATTTTATTTTCTTCCTCGTGGATGCCTTAGTAATGTTGCTTTTACTGGTTTTTAAGATTTGAGCTGTTATATGCAGAGAACTATGAATGTCTGCATCATTTCATTCTGCTTAGATATTTTATTTCTGAACTTAGATATATTTGCTGGATTTAAAAAAGAGTAGGGATGGAAGAGCTAACATGGTTTGTTTCTTCTGTGAGATGCACTTCCTTGCATCATTTCACAAAAATGCAGGAGTTAAAGTGTTTTGCAAAAAGACTTCTGCAGAAAAATGGACAGCAAGAAGTTCATGCAACTTGTGGAGGAAAAGAAGAAAAAAGCTCTTCAGAGAAAGGAAGCTCCATTGAAATGGGAGCAGAAGCTTGAGGCTGCAGCACAGGCAATAGAAGAGGCAGAGGCTAAGAAGAGAGAAGAGAAAAGGTTGAAGCTCAAACAAAAGAAGAGAAGCTCCTCTTCAGATTCAAGTGATGAGAGTGATAGAGAAAAGAGGTTGGAGAAGAAAACTCATAGAAAATACCAAAAAAGGTGTCATTCAGTCTCTCCTGATGATGATGAAGAAGATCGAGTGAGGAGAGTAGAAAAAAGATCCCACAACAAACGGCACAAGAAAAGAAGTTCAGGTTCAAGTGATGAAAGTGAAGATGACAGAAGAGCTGACAAGAGGTCTCATAAACGGCACAGGAAAGTGAACAGTGATTCTGGATCTAGATCTGAAGATGAGCAAGAAAAGAAATCAGGAAAGAGAGGCCATAGGAGACATAAAAGGAAGGATTCAGACTCAGATTCAAGTGATGAAAGTGGTGACGACCATATCAAGCGAATTGATAAAAGGGTCAGCAGAAAGCAAACAAGAACTTCACCTGATTCTGACTCAGGAAGTGACTCTGAGGAAGGGTTTAGAAAAAGGAGGCACCACAAAAAGGATAAGCATAGACACTCCAAGAAGCATAGAAGAGATGATTCTGATAGTGATACTGACATGGAAATATCTGCTAGTGATGATGAGAGATCGGCAAGATTGAAGAAGAAACATCATAGAAAGCACAGACGGAATCGGTCTGATTCCGAGATATCAGAGTCTGAAGTGTCTTACAGTGATAATGATCGTTCGGCAAGATCAAAGAAGAAACACCACAGAAGGCACAGGCGTGAATGGTCTGCTTCTGCAAATCTTGGAAGATCAGGTTCTGATAAAGAGAATGTCAAGCAGGACAGTCATGCATCGGAGTCCTATGAGGGACACTCCAGTGGCCATGATTATTCTGATGATGAAAGGGGCAAGGCTAAGAAGCACAAAAGGTCTCATGACCACCACCACCACTCTCACTCTCACCACCACCATCACCGTCATCATCACAATGATGCAAATGGGAAGGCAAAGCATTCCTCTTCTCCATTGCCTCCTATTGAAGTGGACAGAAGTCAACAGCAGGAAGGAAAAATTAATTCTGATCATATAGAAGGCTGATTTGTCCAACCATTGATAACCTTGAATGTTGATTTGGTGCATGATTTCTTTGAAAGACGGTAATTTTGTTGAATATTCAGTTGAGACTCAAAACAATGTGATCATCTTTTGGTCACATGATGAACTTAAAGTGCAATTATTTTTTCCTCTTTTAACAATGTGATCACCTTTTGGTCATGTATTATTTATTTTCCTGTTACCAAATATTCTCTTGGGACACGACAGTGTGGATCACCTCTTGGTCATATGAAGTTAAATTTTGGAAGGAATAGTTTTTTTTATGTCATTTTGGATAGTTCTTTGCTATTTTAATTTGTATTTGCAGATCATTTTGTAACTTAACTCACTTCAGATTTTGTGAAGTCTTTTATTTTGTGTCCATTACTTGCTTCTATTCGATCCTGCCCATTTTCATTCATTGGCAAATAAAAGGGTGAAACAAAACTGGGGGAGGGGGCTTTACAACTTTATATGATGCGTCCATCTTTTTCCCTGGGTCATCTGTCATACTAGCAGGAACTGGAAGTGAGCAAATCTGTTTTCTGTTAATTATTCAGATGTTAATCTTTTTCGATTGTATCAAATCTTCCATCAAATGTTCTCAACTGTTCTTGTTTACAGCTTGCTATAAGGGTTGCTCAGGTTTTTCTAACTGCATAGAACATAAAATGTCTGTAGAAAATATGGTCACATGTTTCTCAACATCTAAAGGAAATATTGATATTGGTAGCTATGCTGTCTTCTTGTTTATTGTTCAAGGTTCACTTTTACCAGCTACATGTTTACTGTTGATGTTGATACTTTACCAACTACTCGTTTCTGGTTTATGTTGATTATATATTTTAACCAAGTCCGTGATCAAGTTCATTCTCCCTGTTTCCTAAGGTGTATAGACCCAAGCCATTTTAAAAAGCTATCTTGAAAACATGATATCAAGGATTCTATTCGCATGATCGAGGTGATTAGTTTGTCGCGGGTTCCAGCCCAGTTTGGTTAGTCAACTTTATTTTGTTGCACGATTTGAATTTTTGGCCAATTCCAGAAATGTCAACTCTGGACCTAATAGCAGGCAGCACCAAGGTACTATTCTAGTATCTAATGCCTGTCAGATACTAGTTCTACTTTATTGCATTGGACCGACTATTCGGAGGTTGCCTATATTTTTATATTGTAGATTCATCAATGAAGCATTTAAATGCGAAATATGTGGTTCTGTCCTTGTCACTGCTTTATATTTTGGAAATAAGAGAAACACCATATTTGTCTGTAGGTCTATTTTGGTTGCACAAAATCATTGAAGATGTTATTAAATCATCCATTCTTATGTTTGGACGAAATTATAGAAATTTATGTTTGCACGTCTATTATGGAATTCTCTTGGTCGATTCATCCTCGTTGTAACAATACAATGCATGTCGTGTATGGTTCAGGGCTTCTTTTGAAAATATTTGGCTCCATGATATAGCAGGGTGCAGCAACGGAGAATTAACAATAAACACCCAACATTGGTTTGGTACTTGATTAACCACTGAAAACCTTATCCTATTATTGTATTCGACAACGTTGTTCTTTGGATGGGACACAAACCTGTCTAACAACAATGTTGATTCTGAATTATTTGTTAATTTTTTTGCAAAGTGGCAATATGATCACAATTTATTGCTAGGGTGAACTGGCGCATTGGTTCAGATTCTTCACATTTTTCTAAAACAATAACCACAAAGATTGCATAGACATTTCTTGAAATCATATTGCTAACACATGTTTGTTTGTTTACAACCCTCTTGACATGACATATGCATGAAAAATTATTGCGCGTAGGGGATACACGTACATTTATTTTGTTGGTTTTTACTAATTTTTGGATTTGTTTGTTAGCCGAGAGCGTCCCAACACATTGGGAACGTCGAATGGTTCCAAGGACTTCCTGTGGGTAGGGATCTGACGTTCTCTTTCTCGGAGTTTCCTTTTTTTTCTTCCCAGGAAAAAAATCTGTATTTATATTAAATCGAACATAAAAATACACATCGAAGGTGCAAAGTTGCAAACAGCAGTTGCTGTGATAGGCTGTTATAAGACCAGCAATATATACTGTATAAGCATTGCATCCGATGCCTATCAGTCTGTCATCTTCATATATATTTTCTTGTGTTGTAGTCACCCAAAAAATTATGTATTTGTTCAAATTTCTAAACAAAAAACACTTAATCATAAAACTGAAGTGAGAAAAACCCTAATGACCAAAGATCGATTGAAATTTCTGAACCGACACCATGCAGAAATATTTTGATTGAAACCGGCCTGCAAGGAATTTGTACCCCTTCCTTCGACAAAGAATCAGCGGTAGTGTTGTGTTCTCGAAATAAGTGTGTGAAGGTGGTTTGTGAAATTAACGAGGAGACCGCTCTGAGTTGCGAAGCAAGGGCTTGCAATCCAATATTGAATAGTGACTGTTCGTTCCTCATCCACTTTATTACCAAAAGCGAGTCACTGTGCACCTGTAAAGCATGTAGATTTGCCATCACTGCTAGTTTGAGAAGATTGAGGAGTGCAAGCATTTCGGCCCGGTTGTTGGTGCCTTTACCGACGTTTCCCTGTAGGTGAAATTTTGAAAATAGTGAGATTCATTAAGATATAGAACCGCCTCCATGCCACAGATTGAGTCAGATTGAGTCAGGACCTTGACAGGCCTCCTTGAAAAAACCCCAAGTGAGGGAGGCGTCCACTGACAATTCACTTCACACGGGTTCTTGGAAACCTTTCCATAGGATTTAAAGAAGTGTGCTATAGAAATGATCTGTGAGGATATCTGGAAGGTTTGTGGGATCTGATTTTCAAAGATAGAAGAGTTTCGTGTCAGCAGATACCCCAAACTGTAATGAACAGAACAGCGTGATACCATACCTGTAGTCCATTCTCAACACTGTCACATTGCCAAATTGATCCATTTCCAATCCATGTAACTATGTCTTTTCAGACTTGAAGGGAGTAGGGGCGGGAAGAGAGAAAATGTGAGCCTGATTCCTCTTCATTTTTGCAAAGAGAGCAGATGCCGGTGTGATTTCTGGAAAGAGAAATACCCTCAGGATGTAAGTGTGAGGCTACCCCTGATCCCCTATTTGTTTCTTCGCTTAAATCAGAATTAGCTTCAGACAGAGAAGGGCCATTCCTTAGGAGAGGCGTCTAGAAGAAAGGATGAGGGAGCAGAATAGGAGAAGTTCAACTTACCTGATGAAGACACCAAGAGCTCGGAGCTTGCAGACTTCTCAAGAGGGTCAATTGCTGTAGGAGTATTTGCCTGGACATCCATCAAGACAATAGGGGCCTGCGAGGGATCTAGGTCCCGTGAGCCAAAGGGAGACCGAGCGATTGCGTCATGATCCTTTGAAAAACCTCAACAGGAGACCATTTTCGATTTAATGGATCCTTTCCCAAAGCGGTCTCGTGATTTTTGTTTTCCTCGAAGCCTGCACCGATAGGAGGAGACCGATCCAAATTTTAGAGTCAGGTCTATTGCCATCAGATCCAGAAGAGGCAAACTCCTTCCAACGGTAAAGCTCGACAGGAAGGGACATTCCATAGCAACATGACCGAGAGCGTGACATCTATAGCACCTTAAAGGGACATTTTGATAGTCTAGTAGTTGTGGATAGGTAACCCCCCTGCACTACGATATCAACTGAGTCGAGGAGACCTTTCTGTAAGTCAATTTCCACTAAAACTTGAGCAACTGTACGCAGAGGAGAAGAAGTAAAGGAATCATCAAGTTTAATGGCTTTTCAGAGTTTATTGCCTAAAGCCATTAGAAAATCTGTTGTCCAGAACTCCAAGGAAGATTGGGAACCTTGACCTAGACTGGCATTCGATAAGTTTTCTCAATTCGGGGAGTCGAAAAAAGGTTGCCACGGCTCGAGAGAAAGATAGGACTGGCCATAGAACCATACCGCCTCCAAAATAGAAGCAACGTCCCTTTGAGAGCGGAATTTGAATCTGAGCCAGCCCATCTAGAGGAAATTAATATCGGTCCATAGTCGATGATCGGCTTCTATACAGTCTGCAGCCAAGAGTTTAGGTTCTCCTCTGAAATCCGGCCCATAAAATCTACCCACCAGAGTTTTACAGAGTAAATCAAGGATTTGAGATACCAGTGTATGTCAACCCCTACCACCATTGAGGCTTTTTAGGGTTTCCTCCTGATGGATCTTTGGATTCTTCGTCTTTGACCAACCTTGCTTGTTCCCAATTACTTCTCTAGGTGTCAATCCAGAGAAGCACGATCGATGTTTTGGCCCACAAAACCAGAGTGCTGTTCTTTTGCTTCGAGAGGTTTAGAAAGCATAGTGGGAGAGGCCAGAGTGTGAATAAAAGGATCATTCGATTCGATGATGGCGACAAAGCCAAGGGAGGGCTTGTAGAGTTTTCAGCCTCACGATCTCCATTGAGATTGAAGTGAGTTTCATTAACTGGGTCACTTTATATATCATTAAAACCTGGTACCACACATATCCCTTGTTGCAGATCAGTAGAGAGATATGAGGGAGATGCGTCTGCAAATTGCTAGAGAGGACAATGACTCTTCACTTGAAGAGGTTGCCACCTCATAGGAGGAAGGGTAGGGCGCTTTCGGCCTAGGGTCTAAAGACTCAAGGATGTCATCATCAACCGAGATGTGGGAAGCTCTAACATCTACATTGGAGATGTCGTAACCCTCTAATGGGTCCGAACTATAGTCGATGCGCTGTATGTCATCGTCCACATGTTCGGCATCCAGTTGATTCGATCGATCCATAAAAAAATCTCGAACTGTAGCCCCAAAACCCTAGTGTACAGGAAATCTATCAAATCCTTTTTCCCAATGTCTAATAAGTTATTGGAAGAGAGAAAAAAATTATCAGTTTGAATGCATATTTCATGCCCTATAGAATCTTTTAAGACTTGTGAAATAACCAAAATACATTCACACCATATAATGAACACAAGAATATGGTAACATCCCTTAAGATAGGGTAACACCATCAAACATTTTTTTATCGAAGTAATTACTCCATAGGCCACGCTTACTAAAAAACAATACATCCAACATTCTCAAAGAATGGTTTGCCAAAATGAAATGTTTCAATCCAATTTTGAGATGCTGGAACTTGAAAAATATGTTTTCTAACAATGGGAATGAATTTTGTGTAACTGTGATTAAAACTATTTAATTGCATACAAGTAAAAAATATTTTATCCATCATTTTCTTATAATCTTAATCTTTTTCTTTTATTGACTCTTTATATATATATTCATATGGTTCACAGCACAGATATTGATGCCTGCCATGTCCACGAAATACTGCTCCAAAATTTGTGAGAGAATATGGAATGATCAACCATCCAAGCTACATCCAATATATAGAGAGAATTGCTTTACAAGAGAAACAAGAAATTAAAATTTAAAATATTAGGATTTCATGTATTACGTGCAAAAATGATTGAATAAGTATGAAATGTATTGATTCATTTTAAGAAATAAACCAAATCATATTTTAAGAAATAAAACCAAATCATATTTTCAATTTCTCTTTATCGTTATGTCTATCTATTTTATTATTAAAACATTGTTTTCTCTAATAGACATGAATGATTCGAATATGAACTCTTCTAATTTATTAGTATTTTTTATTTATAAATAATTTTAATTATTAATTTATATGAATGCAAATTAAATAGAAAAATATAATAATGTCATGATTTTTTATAGAGCAAATTGGTTACTTTTTGTATCAAATAAAAAAGAGGCCGAGGCATGACCAGTCAACCTGTGTATACAATAGTATGCTTCAGTAGGAAAATTCTTCAAAGATCTTTACAAAAAACTAAAATTCTAGGAAAATTCTTCAAAGATCTTTAAAAAAAACTAAAATTCTAGTTTCACATCAGTTGGGAGATGTTATCCTTCTATTCTTCATGTCTCTTTTGCTTAAGTATACCATACATAATTGACCATCAAGAACACATATAAATTGCATTACAAAGCTTTTTTTTTTATAGCAAAAAGACAACCTGGCCATTACATGCCTTCTGCCATCTTCCCTTTAACTAGAGGAGGTATGTCTGACACATTCTGCATTTCAATGCATGTTTGATCCACCCCATTTTCATTTTTCGCCATTTTCTAAGCGCCACCATTTGAGCTAATTGTGCCTTCAGAGGCTGGAACCTTCGGTTCATTTTCAAAACCTGGAAATTCTCCCAAATCCTGATACTTCACCTTTTGCTGTAATGCTCGAATTAGCTCTTGCATAGTCATTTTGCCTTCAAGTTATTCAATATCAATCTTTGCCACGACGAGCTTTGTTGTCAAATTGTTCACCTGTGCACTCAACCTCTCAAATTGTATTTGTGAGATTGAAGAGTTTTTGATCAATAGTCTCCAAGCCTCTACTCCTAAGCTCAATTTTATCCAATAGCTTGAGTCACTACTTTTGGTACTTCATCATTCAAACTATCAGTTTTTTTGACAATGAGTCCCTTTGCTCATCAGGGTTCTCCATCATGAATCGATTCCACCTAACCCTACCTCCAATTGCCAGATAACGGAACCCTTAATTTTTTATCTAACAATTGTCTGCAGTAGAGAAGTTGTTGAACTACAAAAGTTCTAAATTCTGAACTAATAGCTTGCTCTGCTTGAAATGTGGGCAAGTTTGACGATGGCAAACCTACTACTCCTCTATTCAGGAAACTAGATAGACAGACAACTTTTATATCCAGAGTGCATACCTTCAGATTGGAAAAAGTTTTATTGATGAGATCAGGGTGTCCGTAGATAACAAGTGGACTGCCTTTGTTGAACCTCACTGCTTCAAATAGCCACCTCAAGTGAGACTCTGACTCTTGAAATTCACACCACCAATAAGCAACAAAACAAGTAAAGTGAGACTTTGAGCTTTCACTTCCCGCGTTGCCTAGAAGTCGAATTAGATAGCCCAAGGGAGTGGACAATTTAACTTCCCCCTCCAATTCTCCTCCTAATCCTCAGTTTGCAAAATATTACCAATTGTTTCTGAACCCATCAAATGTTTCACCCTGTACCATGTTTCAATTTGAGTGATTGTTTCCTTGTTAATGAGTTTGACCTCTGAATAAACCCAAGGCATTACACATCCCCCCAAGACCTGCCTTTCATTAATCATCTTTTCTATGAGGGACATAATACGCAGTGCATCAATCACATCCCAACTTATTTCACATGCAGAACATCTCATCAGACATGTCAAACTTCCACTCAATCTATCGAAGATTTCAACCTTAAATGTGAGTTCTTGCATGATGTTATCTAACCACTTGTTGAGGTGAGACCACCACATGGCTGCTAATGGAGGATTCGTAGATAAATATGCATTTTTGTGACTTGCCATGGATCATAACCCGAATTTCTTGAAGTTGCAGCTAGGGGATGATGGAATAACATAACCCCCCACCCTAGCTCCAATGTTCCCTGCTCAAGGTGACAAGCTTGGTTAGCTTGGTAATTAGCTCGCTTGTTTAAAGCTCATAAAACATGGAAAACTTGCACCTCTTCAAATTCAATTATAAATTGTTGTATTCGCCATAGTATCTGGTAAATATTTCCTTCCTTCATAATCAATTTAAGGGATAAATGTCAAATCATAATCATTGAGTCCTCAACTATTAATAGATGTCTTATTTTCCTACTTTAAGCTAGTTTCAACCTTTCCAGAGTGCCATAGCCCCGTCTTGATTATTTGAGGACACACCTAATCCTCAGGCATATGTATATATATATATATATATTTTTGAAATAAAAAAAACACCACCCACCTTCCAACCCTCAATAATGTCATGAAATTTTAACACTATTTCCTACATCGTTTGAAATTGTTACATTTCATACATACTCAAAGAAAGGTTAACGAATAAATATTAAATAATTATGTTTAAAACTCTAAACTCAACTTTATATATCACCTTCATATAAATCTGTGTCTTCTATTATATATACCGATATAAACTTCAATTACAGGTTGTGTTATATACATAAACTTCAATTATATGTTAAATTTGATAGGGACCCCTCACATGGGCTTTCCCAACTCTAAAGGCCTTATTGATCGCGACTTGCTTGCCACTTTGGATGTCAACTTTGGCTTACTTCTGGGCCAAAGACCAAAAATGTTTCCTCCTTGCCCCTCTTCCCAAGGGTTTATTTGGAGCAAGGCCTCCCTCTACTGCCACCTCATCTTTGGATTTATATTTAGAATGGATAACATAATAAAAAATGATAGTAGCAGTCGGGTAGATTTCATGAGGACCCAAGAAGGATAAGGAACACAAAAAACTCACTCGGCTTAATCCTGTCAAAAGAGGGGGAGGACGATGTTGCCTTAAGCCCGATGGGTGATGAACCGAACTGAGAACAAGATTAAGGTATACAGGGGACAACCTCTTCACATATGGTCGAAACCACGAGGGGGGAATGGTCCATCTTCCTAACAATAACTAGAGTCGGCTTGGACACTTCACCAAAATGCGAAGGAGAAACCAAAGGGTCAACCACATAAACCTTTAAAGGAACAAAATAGACATCCTTATTGATTACCTCTTGTTGAAGTGCATCTGACTTCTTCTAGGTCATTTCCTCTGCCATCGCCTCTACCAATTTCATCAAGACAAAACCCTCCAAGACAGGGCTCATACCCAGGTGGCTCTTGCTTGACGGGGTGGCTCTTGCTTGACGGGCTTAAAGCCTGAACAATGTCTTCTTTTTTTCTCCATTCCTTCTTAATATGTTGGATAAAGTGACAACCAATTCCTACGGTTGCTATGTAAATGCCTAACTGAGTAACTAGATTTAATCAGTTATATGTAACTATGTATTTATCCATGTAATCCCATAGAGGCAAAGTGAGCTAAGCTGCTCCATGAGAGCAAAGGGACTCCCAGCCCTGTCACGTCCCCTCCCATCCTACCAGCTAGATGGAGAGGATCGTGAGGTTAAACCGGGCATCTAGCCCCACACTTAGAAAATAAACGTTCAATTTAATAAGGAGATGAACATATGCGATTTCATAAACACTTGAAAACACAGCGGGAGTAAAATCATTTAACACATCCACACACATTCCAATATTTATCAACTGATAATTACGAATTTACACAAGAGAATACTTATCTTAATGAAGTAGTCCCAAGCAACCAGCTACGCTTCTGCAACGTTCCACCCAACCGTAGGCCAGTGTGCTCCTTAATCTCTCAGCACCACTGCCACCCCCGAGCTGGGCATGATCTCCGCAAGGAAAAAGGGGAAACAGGCTCTCACATAGCCAAAGATATGCCAGAATCGGCCAAGCCAACCAGCAGTTGGGTTTCTCAGGCTGCTAAGAGATTGGCAGAGGTGAATTACCAAGCTAGTGGCTCAACCATGGAGCTATGGATACTCCATTGGGCTCATCAAGCCAAATCTGTCCTCTTCCACTCTTGAGGCTCTTGCTCACAGGTTCATGTCCAAAACGGGGTGCACTTAACAACCAAACCACAATTACAGGGCATGAGGAAAACGTTGTCCACAGTGGGATGCATGAGATGGGGTTTCAAATCACTCAGAAAAACGTGGGAACACACAAAAACGAAATGGGAAGATGGGAAACAACCCTGGGAAGCCAATCCGTTTTTTTAGAAAAACGTCCTTGGACATTCGGGGGCAAAAACGACCTCCATACAGTCCCCAAATCGTGGCCCTTTTCTCCCAAGCTACTGTCTATGCAAAAACGAACTCCCAGGCATGGAAAAATGCAGGATTTGGATGCAAAACGTGCAGGGAAAGGCCCAGCTAATTCCAACTGCGTGAGTGAGTGAAGACTGCCCCTTCCCCATGGCTTTGGGCACCATTTCGTGGGTGTTTTCTTGCCCCACAAGCAAAAACACGAATTTCCAGGTTGATGGCTTGCCCATGCACGAAAATGGCTTGCCCATACCTCTTCATTTCCAAGGCATTAACTGCCTTAACCAATTTCTTGGAAGAATTAAAGGATTGGGTACATGAGACAAAATGGGTAGTTGGTGGTTTATGGGTTTCCCCATTGACACATGGATTAATACCATTGGCTCAAGGGTTTGAATGATTTCCCTCCCTTTTCCTTATAAAGATCATGCCCCCATCTCTTTTGTTGCATTGCGTAGCTGGTTGTGGGTTTTTCATTAAAATTGCATATTTACATGATGTCCGATTTTACATTGTGCACTGCTAGCACAAGAACCATATGCATCTATCCTAATTGCCGATACATAAAACGACTAATCAGTGGCGGGGCCTTGGCCTTGAGCTCCTCACCATGACTAAATGACAATATTTACATCATTTACAATATTAATGCAATAGGGTCGAGCTGGGGACGTTACAAGCCCTCTCTTAGGCCGTTGTATGTAATCTCCATGATCCTTGAATGTTAAAATTTTGAATTTGACAGCAGTAACAGACTATAAATATAAAAAGTGCAGAGACAGCTATAAAAATTGAACACAATATTTTTCACGGGGAAACCTTTCAAGGACAAAAACCCCAAAGCAATATTAATAATAGTTTATCTCCAAATGAGATGACTGAGTTTTACAACAACAGGCTAAAACAAGCCTTCACAATAGATTGAACAAGAAGAACCCTGTAAGCTGTTACTTGATGACTGTAGATGTTGTCTGGAGCAATTTCATTTAATACTGTCAACCTATACAAGCCTACAACTATCAAGAGTTGCTGGTGTATACTTTACTGAAGTAACCGAAATCTTCTGCTGGGCTGTAGTGACCTTGTCTGCACTTTTTCAGATTTGTTGTGACCTTATGAGCGCTGCCAGACTTAGGGACAGGCCCTATATAAAATTTGAGTGCACAGAAAGATGCCCTAGCAAGACTTGGGTGCACTGAACAATATCCTGTCTGAGCTCAGGTGTACACAACAGATAGTATTTGATAGCAGCAACATACCCTAGCTGATATAGGGCAGCAGTAAGAACAATAGAGAGAAACCAACAGTATAGAGAGAAACCAGCAGTATAGAGAAACCAGCAGTATACAGAGAAACTAGCAGTATAGAGAAACCAACAGTATAGATACCACCCACGAACTGTCTTTTAGATCAGTCAACAAAACCCACGAGCTGATCTGAGGATGCCACGAATTGTATGTTAGAAAGATGAGTTTTACTTTTTATTTATAGTGGAATAATTCCACTTTTATTGGGGCCGACCTGTCCTCACTTATATATATATATATTTTATTATTATTATTATTATTATTTGTTTTTTGTCCTCAAAAAAAGGAATGAGGCCGACCTGTCCATCTTGTCATCATAGTCTATGCCTTCCTTTTGTGAGAAACCACGTGCCACAAATCTTGCTTTATATTTCTCAATGCTGCCATCAGCAGCATGCTTGATTTTATAGAGCCATTTGGAAGTTACCACAGACTTCCCTTTTGGTCGAGGAACAATTTCCCACACATCATTTTTCATAATGGAATTATATTATTCTGTCATGGCATCAATGCAAACCTGATGAGACTTTGCTTCTTTGAATGTAGAAGGCTCTGCATCAATGAGCTTACTCATAAGACCTCAGTATTTCTGGGGCTTCTTGCTTTCTCTGAATGTCCCAGAAGGAGCTTTATGCTTCTCTGCTTCTTGCAATATTTCTCTTGCCCAAGTAGGTCTTCTCTTGGAAGGAGGAGCTTCAAGTAGTTCTTCAGTTGGTCTTTCTGGTTCTGAGAAAGCATGAGGTTCATCTTCTTCCTCCCTCTGATTCTCTGAATGGGGAGAGTCTGGAATGTCGGAAAGAGATCCTTCTGGATATTTTGGAAGCTCTTTGGAGTGGCGGAAAACAACTTCCTCATGAAATATCACATCTCTGCTGATTTCAATGTATCTTTGACCAGGAACATAGATACGGTAGGCTTTCGAATTTTCACTGTACCCAACAAATGTGCCTTTCTTTCCGGAAGGCTCCAGCTTTAATCTCTTTTCTTTTGGCACATGGATGTAGACTGGAGTGCCAAAGATTCTCATGTGGTCAACTGCAGGTTTCTTTCCTATAAAGACTTCTTCTGGAGTCTTTTCTCCCAAAATGGCATGAGGACTTCTGTTTTGAATATAGACAGCTGTACTAGTAGCCTCATCCCATAGAGACAAAGGGAGATCTAGATCACACAACATGGCTTTAGCAGCCTCACAAACTGTTCTATTCTTCCTTTCTGCAACCCCGTTCTGTTGGGGGTTGTAAGGTACAGTCAACTCCCTCTTGATCCCTGCTTCTTAGCAAAAATCATCAAAATCATTTGATTCAAACTCACCTCCATTGTCTGACCTCAAGATGCGAATGTGTCTTCCTGTCTGATTTTCAATCAGCGTCTTGAACTCCTTGAACTTATCAAAAGTTTCACTCTTAGCTTTTAGAAAGTAAATCCAAGATTTATGAGAGTAATCATCAATGAACAGTACATAGTATAAACAACCACTTAAGGAAGGTGAAGACATGGGTCCACAAATGTCAGAGTGAATCAAATCCAAAATCCCTTTTGATCTGCTGTGACTTTTTGAAAAAGACTTCTTGGTATTTTTACCAAGGGCACAACCTTTGCAAATACCACTATGTTCATTAGAAAACTCAGGCATACCTGTAACCATCTTTTGAAGACCAGGGAGAGCTGCATAATGAAGGTGCCCAAACCTACGGTGCCATAGCTCACAAGGGTTGATAGTACTGTGAACCAATGCTTGAGTAGAGTGCCCAGATGCCTTGTAAAGGCCTCCCTATCGAACCCCAATCAATTCTGCTGCACTTAACCTTTCATTCTTTGACCAAAGAAAAACCTTTTTATCCATGAATATAACTCTGTAGCCTTTGTCATCTAAGCCAACAACAAAAATAAGTTTTATCTTCAAACCTGGAACATATAGTATGTCTTCAATGTGCAACATGGTCCCTGAGTCAAGTTGAAATGAGACTGAACCCACTCCCTCAATTTTGTAGGTGGAGTCATCTCCAAGTTCTACTTGAGTGGGAAACTTCTTCTTTCTGTAGCTTGTAAGGGCTTCACGGGAACCTGTCATATGTTTTGAGGCTCTACTGTCCACCAACCAAGAATTTGTGCTGTTGGTGATGGACCCTGCTAGGGAAGAAATCAAATAGTATTATTTTCTTGATTCTTCTTGCTTGGAAGACTTTGTATTTTTCTTCTTCTTTGGTTCTTCTTCTTCAGCTGTAGATGCTTGGAATTTCCTTTTGGGCCTTCTCTGTGGCTGCCTATAGTCCCTAACATAATGTCCCATCTTGAAACAATTAAAACATTTAACTTGTGACATATCAAATTGCTTACCTTGTGGCTTGTTCTCTTTCTTCTTGGGATGGAAGGGCTTCTTGAATTGTTTCTTGGTTTTAGCTGCTAGTGCAAGGTTCCCTTCTTTAGGACCCTTAGTTCTGCTCTGTACTATGCCTTCTTCTTCTAAATAGTCATGCCAAAGTCTCTCAAAATTTGGCTGAGTCTCACGCCCACTAACAGAAGCTAAGAAGGTTTCCCAAGAACTTGGAAGGCCATCAAAAACAGTTTGTACAAGGTCATCATCATCTACTGTAACCCCAATAGCAGAAAGTTGATCTCTTACCTGAGCAATCTTTGTGAAGAAGGAGGCCACTCCATCTTTTTCCATCTTCAATGTACGCAGTCTATTTTTCAAGACTCTCTTTTGACTGGGTGCTTTCTTCTCGTACAAATTTGTCAAGGTGTCAAAACACTCCTTGGTTGTCTTTAGTGGTGTTATGGCAGGCATTATATTTTCCTTGACTGAGTCATAGATAATCCTCCTAGCCTTGGCTTTCTTCTTTTTGAATGCTGCCCTTCCTGTGTTTGACGTGGGTTCTTCTACAACATTGATGACCAAGTCATCAAGGTCATTTTCTTCCAAGGTGGCCATAAGCCTTGCTTTCCATGAATTAAAGTTTGCTGAACCCTCAAGCCTATCCTCTGGTCTGAAAGAGGTAGAAGAAGCCATCTCTGATCTGTCTGTACTGTCCCAAGGTCTATGTAAGACACAGTCAATTGCTCAAACACTGTGTGCTTTACAAGCATAGAAACCTTGACCAAAATTTTGAATTTGACAGTAGTAACAGACTATAAATATAAAAAGTGCAGAGACAGCTATAAAAATTGAACACAGTATTTTTCACGGGGAAACCTTTCAAGGACAAAAACCCCAAAGCAATATTAATAATAGTTTATCTCCAAATGAGATGGCTGAGTTTTACAACAGCAGGCTAAAACAAGCCTTCACAATAGATTGAACAAGAAGAACCCTGTAAGATGTTACTTGATGACTGTAGATGTTGTCTGGAGCAATTTCATTTAATACTGTCAACCTGTACAAGCCTGCAGCTATCAAGAGTTGCTGGTGCATACTTTACTGAAGTAACCGAAATCTTCTGCTGGGCTGTAGTGACCTTGTCTGCACTTTTTCAGATCTATTGTGACCTTATGAGGGTTTCCAGACTTAGGGACAAGCCCTGTATAAAATTTGAGTGCACAGAAAGATGCCCTAGCAAGACTTGGGTGCACTGAACAATATCATGTCTGAGCTCAGGTGTACACAACAGATAGTATTTGATAGCAACAGCATACCCTAGCTGATATAGGGCAGCAATAAGAACAATAGAGAGAAACCAGCGGTATAGAGAGAAACCAGCAGTATAGATAGAAACTAGTAGTATAGAGAGAAACCAACAGTATAGAGAAACCAACAGTATAGAGAAACTAGCAGTATAGAGAAACCAACAGTATAGATACCACCCACGAACTGTCTTTTAGATCAGTCAACAAAATCCACGAGCTGATCTGAGGATGCCACGAATTGTATGTTAGAAAGATGAGTTTTACTTTTTATTTATAGTGGAATAATTCCACTTTTATTGGGGCCGACCTGTCCTCAAAAAAAGGAATGAGGTCGACCTGTCCATCTTGTCATTATTTTATTTATTATATATATATTTTTGAACTCTTTTCTCAATAATGAGCCAACCCATAAATAAATAGATATATATTTATTTTTTCTTCTTCTAAATGGTGGGTTCATGGACCAAGCCAAGCTATGCTTGGGTTTCATTTTATCTTCAATAAATCATGCAAGTGTTCTTCAAGGTCTTCATGTCCACTCCAAGTACATCATCATAGGGAGATAAATTAATTGCTTTACTTCACCCTCCTATTGCCACCAAGACCAAGTGGAGGAGTACACCACATGCCCAGACCCGGTCTAGGGCTTACAGTGAAATCCTGGTAACTAACCAGGTACCTACATTCTCCCAGAGAATGGCTCTCAGCCCCATGCTGAGATTCCAATCCCAGACTGGATCAATATCCTGGTAACTGACCAGGTGCCTCCATTCTCCCAGAGAATGGCTCTCAGCCCCAGGCTGAGCTTCCAGTCCCAGACTGGATCAATATCCTGGTAACTGACCAGGTGCCACCCTAGGTTTATCTTTCCCAATCTCGCCCGTAGCAGCCTTATTCATGGATCGAAGATAGTAACCAGACTCAGATGAACCAGAAGGGGAAGAAGGTTGTAATAGAACTGGCTGATTCTCGGGGGAAACTTCAGAGAGAACAGGAGTAGTCTCCAACAAAAGTGGTTCAACAGGTGTGGGATTCAATGGAATACACGCAGAAACAGAGGTAGATGACAAAAATTGAGACAAAATGTGTAAGTTTTTAAGACCTTCCACCCAGTCAAGACCCGGAAATGATAATTTCTTAAAAAATAAATTAAAGGAAGGATTTGAACAGGGAGAAGAAGAAGTACCAGTTGCTAAATCTAGCAATCGTAGCAAAGTATTATGTAGATCTTCAGGAGCCTCGTCCATGATAGGGGTATGTGAAATTTCTTCTATCTCCACATAAGATGCAGAATCCAGCACAACCCCATCTTCTCCCAAAGGGACCACACCCCCCACAGTTCCGATAGGAGACTCCAAATGCACAGGCACAGAATGACCACCACTAACACCTTCCGGCTCCGAACAAACTTCCTCATCCAAAATCCTCCTCTTCAAAGAAGACCCAAATCTGGTGCGCACCGGCAAAGGGAAATCAATGGCTGGATGACCATACTCATGGAAACGTCTGCACCTAAACGACACATTTTCATAATCAAGGGTTTGTGGGAAAATATACGGACCCCAATAGAGGTCCATACCATCAGACAATCCATCTCTAACATTTATATTGACCAAGATTCGTGCTACATTCTGTATCGAAGTCAAAATGAAGGAGAAATCAACATCCAAATACGTCCCCAACAAATTACCAATTCTCCTGAAATGTTCCTTGGACCAATAATGTAATGAGAGCCCCAGAAGATGGACCCAGAGCGGGATGGTATCCATACGCTCGCGACTGGCATCAAAGAGAGGAGTCCATGGTTTAAGAAGTAAAGGCACATTAACCAAGCTCCAATTCTTACCTAAAACCCACAGTGCATGAGCATCTGAGGAGAAATGGAATGCAAACCACCCTTCCGAGAGAGCCACCACTCTCGGGACGTACCCACAGTTCCCTGACCAGGCCCCAGAGGCCCACTGAATAACATTTTTTAGGGCCACCGACCTTCTATAAACCCTACCGACCATAACCGATTTCACCATTACAACAATTTGTTGAAAGCCAATATCCTCCCCCAGTGAATAATTTGGAGCCTTACCCGTGTTCTTAAGCCATTTCCTTCTCCCCTTGGTGTGTGAGCATTGTGCCCCTAAAGTCACAAAACCCTCATCCAGAACACAATTCTTGGTGAAGTAGCCAAAGTCGGACTAGGGAAGCCCCGATGTTCTGCAGAGCCCAGGTTAGTTGCAAGAAAACCACCAACAGAGGAGAAAAAGGAGTCCCCAGCGTCCGTGACAACCTTAGCCGGAAAATTACCACTGATACCAACATGCGTTCCAATGGATGAGCCACCTGAAGAAATTAGGAACTCCAAGACATTCCCAATCTCTGAAAATGAAGAAACAGACAAAAAATGAGGAAGGTTGTTATCCTGAAAACCCCAAATATTGACCCCCTTATCCCCCCCAGCCAAAACATCATCTAACACAGTCGTCTGTAGAGAAAACGTGGCTTTGCCCAGCGCAACAGGTGTAACAGAACCCTGTTCAGAGGATAAACCAAGAAAAGAATTGGGATCCGACGGCCAGATGCTCCCATCCCCACAACCACCAAGGGAAATGGAACCATTATCAACCCTTAGTGTGCTAGGTGGCGACAACCAAATATCACCATGTCGTAAATAATAACTGCCATAATCGACTTCGTCTAACTGCTCCATAGTAGAATAACAGCAAAACCTCCAGAATTTTAAGGGTAAGTAAAAATGGTTTAAGAAATGGAGAACTTACTTACCAAGTAAAAAAAAACCTTAACCAAAAAAGACACCTCCTCGAATACTGTGCATTCATCCTAACAGTGACAGGGTTACGGCTCCCCTGCCGCCTGCAGTTAGCTAAACCATTCTTGTCTCCATCAGTCCAAACCCTACCTCCATCTCCTCTTGTTCCCTCCTCTCTCCAAGCATAAAACGTATTCATGTTATTTTCATACCGAGCATTTGTTATCCTCCTCAAGATCGTTAATAAATAAATATGTACTCGCCAATCATGAAGGGGAACAAGGGAAGGGAAATGCATATGAATTTGTATTTATGGAAGCTTATCATCGCACTTGAACATGGAACCTATTTGTATTTCATCCAAACATTTGGGTAATCAGCTTGTCTCCAAGTCGTGTCAAGTCCATGAGTCTCTTTACTCCTTTGGGTCATCCAAAGAATGCTCCATTCGTGTTGCATTATGTCTTGATTTCTGTCTCTCCAAGTCAATGCTGCCAAGTCATTCATCATACCATAAAATATTCAAGGGAAGTCCTCCATTTGAATCAAACTTTGCAGTGGTCAATATATCCTTCATGTCAATCATCTCTTAAACAGTCTCTCAACTGCACTTATCCATACACCTTGTGTCATTCCATACTCATTTGATCTAGCATCCAAAATCATCTTCTTGTATTAGTTCTGTGTCAGTGATGGGCAATACATCATGGCCCTCCTTTGATGGATCTATCCCTATCGACACCAGCACATCATCTAGGGATTATATTTAGAGACCACCTGGTACCGTGAATCCTGGATCCCTCAATGGCATGTTTTCTCGCTTTTGACAGTAGGTTCACATCATTGACCTCTAATCGGATGATTCCTTAGATGTTCGACTCCAAATCATTCATTCTCATTCGTTGGAATGTACTACGATACATTGGGGATCATTGTCATCACTGGTGATTTCCCTTGCACTTGTTAACAGTTCACATCATTTACTGGTAATCAAGAGGTTTCTACCATGTTCGACCTCAACACATTGTAATCAAATGGCTAGATTTGTACTGTTTCGGGAACAGATAGAAGACCCTGGGTTGTTCTGATATCTCATTATTGCACCCAGGTTTTGATGGATATTCTTTAGTAGGTCCCAACACAGATGTTTTAGTGGAGACCTCATTGATGTACTATCACACAAATCCACTCTTGTATTGGTTGTGGCTGTGTCATTATCTCGTCATGGATTTACACTTATATCTTAGTATCCATGACTGTGTTCAGTCATTCAGGTATGGATCCACACTGTATTTTGGTGGCCATATCCTCAATCAGTATCAACATGGATATGCAATGTATTGGTCAACATCCATGTATTGAATCATTGATATGTTTAGTTCAGAGATGTTAGAACTTGTATTGCAAAGTCCTTGATTGTTATTGTTAGTTCTCTGACTAGTGGTTCCTCTATCCGATAGTCACATCAAAGTACATCACCTATCCTTTTTCTCTAGTTTCGTACTTTGGGGGGCAATCTGTTACATGGAATTTTCATAATTTGGGGGGAATCAAACCTTATGACCTCATATTTCCACAATCCCTGAAGTCACTTTCATGGTGAATGGTCCCTGATTTCCTTGCTCTGCAACTTAGCTTATTTTGCAACTTCCACGCGCCTTGATGCACTAGCAACTAGCGCCGAAACCCCCTCAAAGTAATATGTCTCATTGGAAACTCGAGTCGATGGCACAACTTTCCTTTAGAGCAACCCATGTCAACCCATATTGGCGCATGTTGCTCCATTACAAAGCGCGTTGATCTCCCTACGAGAAAAAAATTAGGTTTTCGAGAATATTCTAGAGTGAAATCTCATTGGATAGTCTTTCCCTCCTATTTATATGGATCTAGCTCGAGCTCCAAAACTGTTGGGATCATATCTCATCCACTTTCCATAATATTCTCAGCCCTCTCTTATCCTTAGTTTTCTGTAAAAGAGACCTTTGGGCATGGGTGTATGTTGATGGATTAGTCATCACGTGCGGACACGAGTGAACCTACCTAGGTCGAATGGGTTGAATCTAGAACAAAACGGGACAATACATTGACACCTTCACCTAGATCAATTGAATATTCACAAGAGACGAAGTAGAGAAAACTTACCTTCGATATGAAGTTTTTCCTTATGGTCTTCATGCTGCTGCAATCCAACTTCACATATGGAAGATCCTATTATAAATCCAACACAAACAAGTAGCAAGCAGATTGAACTAGTAGCAATGTTAATGATCTAAGAAAATGACCAAGGAGAATTACTATACATGAGAATAACAATCAAGTATGGTGTAATATCCCGATTTTGACCCTATTGCATTAAACTTGTAAATGATGTAAATATCATTATTTAATCATGGTGAGGAGCTCAAGGCCAAGGCTCCACCATCGATTTATCGTTTTATGTATCAACAATTAAAAATCGGTGCATATGGTTCTTGTGCTAGACATGCACAATGTAAATACGGATTTTAATGAAATACCCACAACTAGCTATGCAATGCAACAAAGAGATGGGGGCATGATTTTTATAAGGAATAGGGAGGGAAATTATTCAAGCCCTTGAGCCAATAGTGTTAATCCAAATTTCATGAGAAAACCCATAAACCACCAAATACCCATTTTGATTTATGCACCCAATCATTTAATTCTTCTAAGAGTTGGTTGAGGTAGTTAATGCCTTGGGAATGAAGAGGTATGGCAACCAATTTCGTGCATGGGAAAGCCATCAACTTGGGAATTCATATTTTTGCTTCTTGGGCAAGAAAACACCCACGAAATGGTGCCCAAAGCCATCTTTCACCCATGGACTTTGCTCTCTCTGGCAGTCTGAGCTAGCTGGGGCTTTCTCCCTCACGTTTTCCATCTTTTTCCTGCATTTTCCATGGCTGGGAACTCGTTTTTGTATTGCACAGTGGTTGGGAGGAAGGGAGTCACAATTTTGGCGTTTATGGAGGTCGTTTTTGTCCCTTGAATGCCCATAAACGTTTTCTGAATATGATTTTGCTCTCCCAGGGTTGTTTCCCCATCTTCCATTTCATTTTTTGGTTGCCCACGTTTTTTTGAAGCTAGTGGAAACCCCATTTTGGGCATCCCACTGTAAAAACATTTTTCTACATGCCCAACACTTGTGATTTTGCTGTTATGTGGGCCCCTGTTTTGTTTTGAACCTGTGAGCAATAAATTTGGAGTGGCAGTGGACAGAATTGGCTTGATAAACCTAGTGAAGGGAGTAACCTGTCAGAAAGATCAAAAGGGTTGGCTACTCTTCTATGCATACCTTGGACAACACTGGAATGGAAGGTATGGCCTGAAGGACTGTGTATTGGTGAAGGGAATACTTCCTTGAGTGGGGTGTGTAGGAATTGTGGGTGCCAAGCTAGATAGATATTGTAGAGGTATCCATAGCTCTGTGCTTGAGCTCTCTAGCTTAGCAATTCATTCCCTCCCTTGCCTTAGCATCCTGATAAACCCAACTGTGGATTGGCTTGGATGATTTTGGTGTATTTTGGCTATGTGTGAGTTTGTTGTTCCCTTTTTCCTTGTATAAATCATGCCCAGCTAGGGGGTGGAAATTGTTCTGAGAGATTGAGGAGCACAATTGGCCTATGGTTGGGTGGAACGTTGCAGTTGCATAGCCAGTTGCTCAAGACTACTCTGTTTTAAGATAAGTACTCTCTTGTGTTAAACTCTGCAATTTATTTATTTAATGAATTTCATGAAAAAGTTGAATGTATGTTAGATATGTAGATGATTTTAATTCCGCTGTGTTTAATTACTATATGCATATGTATATGTTTTTTATTATCAATGATTTTTACTCAATGGATATGGGGCTAGATGCCCAGTTTTAGTGCCATGTTCTCTCCTTGGCTCGGTCTGATGGGAGGGGACTTGGCATATGGGAAGGAAGTTCATCATTGTATTAAAAATTACGAAAAGAAATACATCCGTGAGCCTTGGTGTCATAGTCTCTTCTTGGTAGATTCCTCCTATTCCAATATGTCACCCTTGTCTTGAAAGGAAGCACACCAAGATTCTAATGCTTCTAGGATAATTTCTCCAGTAATTCCTTACTACCAATTCCTCCTTCTACACCCATGCCCAAAGGTCTCTTTTATAGAACACTAAGGATAAGAGAGGGGTGGGGAGATTATGGAAAGTGGATGAGATATGATCCCAACAGTTTTGGAGCTCGAGCTAGATCCATAGAAATAGAAGGGAAACATTATCCAATGAGATTTCACTCTAGAAGCTTCTCGAAAACCTAATTTTTTGCTAGTAGGGAGATCGATGCACTTTGTAATGGAGTAACATGCTCCAATATGGATCAACGTAGGTTTCTATGAATGAAAGCTACGCCATCGACGTGAGTTGTCAATGAGACATACTACATCGATGGGGTTTCGGTGTTGGTTGCTAGTGCAACAAGGCGCGTCAAAGTTGAAAAATAAGCTAAGTTGAAGAGCAAGGAAATCAAGGACCATTCACCATGAAAGTGACTTCAGGGATTGTGGCAATATGAGGTCATAAGGATTGATGTTGTTGATGAAAATTCTATGTAATGGATTTCCCCCCAAAGTAAGAAGCTAGAGAAAAAGTATAGGTGATGTACTTTGATGTGACTATCGGAAAGAGGAACCACCCATCGGAAAACCAACAACAATGATCAAGGACTTTGCAATACAAGTTTTAACATCTCTGGACTAGATATCTCAATGATTCAAGACATGGTTGCTGGCCAATACATTGCAGATCCATGCTGATACTGACTAAGGATATGGCCACCAAAATACGGTGTGGATCCATACCTGAATGATTGAACATAACCATGGTTACTAAGATACAAGCGTATATCCATGATGAGATAATGACACAACCATGACCAATACAAGAGTGGATCTGTGTGATAGTACATCAATGAGGTATCCACTATAACATCTGTGTGGGGAACTATTAAAGAATCTCCATCAAAACCTCGGTGCAATAATGAGACATTAGAACAACCCAGGGTATTCTATTCGTTCCCGAAACGATATGAATCTAACCATGTGATTACAATGTGTTGAGGTCAAACATGGTAGAAACCACTTGATTACCGGTCAATAATGTGAATCGTTAACAAGTGTGAGGTAAATCACCATTGATGACAATGATCCCCAAGGGATATCAGTACATTAGAATGAATGCGAATGAACGAGTTGGAGTCGAACATCCGAGGAATCATCTGATCAGAGGTCAATGATGTGAACCTACTGTTGAAAGCGAGAAAACTTTCTATTGAGGCATGTAGGCTTCAAGGTACTAGGTGGTCTCTAAATCTAATCCCTATATGATGTGATGGTGTCAATAGGGATAGATCCATCGAATGAGGGCCATGATGTATCCCCCATCATTGACACATAACTGATACATGAAGATGATTTTGGATGGTAGATGAAATGGGTATGGAATGACACAAGGTGTATGGACAAGTGTAGTTGAGAGACAGTTTAGAGATGACCGACATGACAGATAGCTTGACCACTGCAAAGTTTGACTCAAATGGAGGACTTCCCTTGAATATTTTATGGCATGATGAATGACTTGTCAGCAATGACTAGGAGAGACAGCAATCAATATATAATGCAACACGAACAGAGCATTTTTTGGATGACCCAAAGGAGTAAAGAGACTCATGGACTTGACACGACTCAAAGACAAGCTGATTACCCAACTGTTTGGATGAAATACAAACTGGTACCATGTTCAAGGGAGACAATAAGCTTCAATAAATACAAATTCATATGCACTTCCATTCCCTTATTCCCCATCATGATCGATGAGTACCTCTTTGTTTATTAATGAGATTGAGGAGGATAATAGATGCTTAGTATAGCACGTCCTCCAGACGAGTCCATTCTCACATGTTTTACGAACCTGAGAAAGGAGGCATTCGGTCCCAAAAGGGTCATTCCATGTATAATTTTACGAGTCCAAAGAAGGTAAACTTTGTGATGTTTCACAATAAGAGAGTTTGAAACAGTCAAAACAAGATTCCAGGGTGAAATTTTTCATAAAGTTAGTCCCCTAGGCCCGAAAAAGTGTAAATTAATGCCCAGAGAAACTCTCTTAGTCAATGGTTGACTAAGGTATTCATTTTTCGTAAATAGTCTACACAGTCTGAAAAAGGGGTAAACTATCACCAGATAGATGACCTTTCAAACCCTTTTACAAGCATGAAAGAGACAACTTTGCTTGGCAATATTTTCCTAATTTAGGAGTCTGAAAAGAGATTTAAAGACAACTCCAAGGGAATTATTAAGCATAAAAATAATTTTGGACCATAACTTCAACATTATGTTTGACCTGAAATATCAAAACAAGTGTGAGAAACCATAATAATAAATAAACAAAGGACTTTTACTAACAAATGGTAAAATAAAATAAAATATTATGAAGTAAAAATAATAAAATATTGTCATTCAAGTCAATAAATAGAGGTGAAAAGGACTCATTTTACCATTGCATTCTTACCAAAGAGGGTAAAATCCATTTGAGGTAGAAACTTGTGTTGGATATTTTGGGCATCCCAGGCAATGGGTTTTCATCTTGTCGGCTCCAAGTAACTAATCTCGCCCTCCATTTCATTTACTTAGTTGAAACACTGTTATTTTTGTTGTTTTTAATGAATTTGGAATTGTTTTTTTGGGTAAAAATGCACCTCTGGGTCGACGCGGCTAGCTCTTTTGGGAAACGCGTCGATCATGGTCGACGCAGTTCTCGAAAGGGAAAACCACATTGAAGACGAGATGTATGTAAATATAGATCGCGCGACCATGAAATGTGGCCCAAAAAAATAATACAAGAAATTTTTGGGGTTTTCTTTAGATGAATGGTTTCTAATACCCCAATTTATGGTTTTGCAAGTCTTAATCAAGAAAATGTTGGAGTGGAGAGAGATAGTTAACAAGTTGGAGGATATATAGAGAGAGTTAACAAGTTGGAGGATATAGAAGGGTTGAATGATGACAACACTATGTTGACCCTCTAAGAGTGTGGACTCAAGAAATACTTTCTCACTCCAAGCATGAGGTCCCAAGTCCCTTTGTTGGAATATTTGGTGGGAATGTGGGATCCTGTAGAAATTCAATTTCAAGTGCGGACCCATATACTCACTTTAAAGATAGATGATATCTATTTTTCGGACTGGGATCTCAAGAAGAGGAGCTCGTGCATCTCTATCCGGGAATAGTGGGGGTGATGAATATGTTAACACACTCATTGAACAATATTGTGAGTCTAGGACTAGAATTTCCAGCAGGAAGATCCTGATTAAAAGAGTCTGTAATTTGTCATTGAGGAATTTTATCTTCACTGTAGTCCGAGTAGTAGGAACCAAGTCCCACCACCAAGAAACGAGATCCCAGATGCTGTGTGCTATAGAGTGTATGGAACCCACCATGCTCAAATGGTGTGAAAGTCTGCTGAGTATCATGAAAGATCAGCTGACCAAGTGCCGGTTGGGAAAGACAAAATAGTTTGGTTACGGGTCCATATTGGTATCTTTATTTATGGAGTGGGTTCCTCACTTCCGTCCAAAACATATAAATAGCTAGCCCGGATCCACAGGAGCCACGCATGAGGAGATGGGTTGAGTTGTTCGGCCGTCATGGTGGTCCGATCCATAGCTATGGGATAGCTTTCTTCCGATGGGTGCGTAGGAAGCTTCTTATGGCATAGGATTATGCATACGCAGGCATGGATTTCCTAGGAGATCCCGAACTGGTGCTACCAGAGGGGTATGCCTGGTACGAAATAGGTAAAAAAATATTTTCATGCTTTTCAAAATTTTATGTGTTTTCTAAATATTTTTTTTTGTGTGTGTGTACTAGGACTTTTTGTGTTTCACTAATACAGATATCGAGCCGAAGAGACCACCTGGAGCTTCCCCCATTCAGAAGTGGAGAGAAGGCAGGTCCATTTCCACTCATGACCGAAAGGCAAGAGAAGTGCTCGTGGAGACTGAGGAGAACCTGAAAAGGTTGATTGTCGACATCCTAGATATGTCACTGGATGATTTGCTGCAATGTTATCAGCACCACACAGTGGGAGTTTCCACAAGTATTGGACGTTTTCTTCGCCGAGTAGCCTGGGCCGTGATATTTTATCACGAGTTCCATGATTAGTCTTATTATCTACATGTAGTGATTCCTGAAAGCAATGAGCTTCATAATTTTTTCGGCATGATGTACTGAAAGCTATGAGCTTCAGATTTTGTCTTAGTACTTTTTGTGAAAAAATTATCACGCTTAATATATAAAAACTATTACTAACGATTTTATAAACAATGCGCCTATGGTGGATCTATATCTCATGTGGACTGCTTACTTATATATGAATAATTTACATGTTATTCTTATTTACACATTTTTCTGATGAAATGTTTAAGAATGTGAGATGTACCAATCTGAAATAAAATTGGCTAATGAATCGGAAACCATATTCATGTATCTTGGGATGCGTTGATATTGAATAAACTCAGACGATCTCTCCAAGAGATGTACTCGTCGAAAATGACAGAGTAATGCAGGGTCACGAACATCGTAAACTCGGTTTAAGTAGGATACCACAAGCTGAGAATCTAGATGGACGATAATGTGGTCCACACCATGGGAAGAGGCATCAATTAGAAATCCAGTCACCACGTGATTTTCCACGATATTATTAGTTGCAGGACCTAAGAAAAATCCTCCCAGACTTATAAGTTCATCGGTGGGGGAATACAAGACCCAAGCAACCGAAGCAAGGTTTCGAGTGTGTCAGCTAGCATCGTCTGTGAATCTAGAATTGGTTGTCATCTACCCATTCAATCAAAGCATGATATAAGCGGTCATAGTGGAGTGAGACCTTAACCTATGGAAGGAAAGAAAAATTCACACCATATCAAACACACATTATATACAAAACGTACAAGGAACTTATGCAGGATTTCCCTAAAAATAGTACCTTTCAAGGTAGAGCCCATTTCTAGGCTCCCCCATAGGTATCCCATCATAATCAAATAACTCATAGGCCCTCTTTTCTAATACATGCTTCACGATGTAGGGACCATGCCACATGGACTCTAACTTACCTTCCCCTAGTTTATCGTGCATTTGCTCAAATGCTAAGACCAAATCACCCTCATTGAAAATGCGGGGTTTGACTGACTTGTCATACTAGGCTTTGATGCACCTTTTATGTGCTTCGTTAGCAAGGGTAGCATCACGATGAGTTTCGTCGAGTTTGGATAAGTATAGAAATCTTTCTTCCTCAATCATAGTGTTTGGAAGAAGTTCAACGACTAGTTTTAAGGACGAGATCTCATACTCTATAGGTAGTACTACTTCTAGACCATACACCAATTGAAAGGGTGTGAATCTAGTAGCGGTTTTGATGGAGGTTCTATAAGCCCAAAGAGATGAAAAGAGCACTAAATGCCAATTTGACATATGGGCCCCTACCATGCATTGTATCATGGTTTTCAAGACCTTATTGATGGCCTCTACTTGTCCTACTTGTCCATTTGATTGGGGGTAGTAGGGGGTCAATTTTTCATGGAAAAAATCTAACTTGGCACCTAATTGAGTTACCATTTGATTTTGGAAATGTGATCCATGGTTGGTGACAATGGCTTGTGGAACCCTGAATCTAGCGATGACATGATTAAACATGAAGAGTGTGGCAGTTTTGTCATCTTCTTTGAATGTAGGCATATCCTCAACCCATTTTGTGAAGTAATCTACTACTACAATAACTTAGCCATGCCCCCTGCCAAGGTATGATTACAGTGTATGAAGTTTATGCCCCATTTTGCAAAGGGGATGATGAAAATAAGTGGGTGTAGAGAGGCAGGATGGGCACACTTTTTAGAATGAAAAACTGGCAGGGAGAACACTTCTTGACGACTTCCATACAACCTTTAAAAACTGATGGTCGCGTAAAATTTTCTGGGTTGTAGCCATCCCGGAGAGGTGACTGCCACAATCCCTGGAGTGGCGGTCATTCAGAACATGCTCAGCCTCAACATGGGTTAAACAACATCATTATAAGATCGAGTCAATACCATGGCGATATAGGGTGTCACCGACGATTAGATAGTATTTCGCATGATGGCGAATACGACGAAGTTCATCACGAGATAACTGAGGCCTAAAGCGTCGGGTTTGGAGATATAAAGTAATATCTCCATACCATGGGTCAGATGTGCTGATTAGGAACAATGAATCCTTGGAAAGAGAGTCGAAGGGCTCAGTTTCCTGAGCAGTACGAGGAAGTTCACAAATAATTTCCGCAAAGACTAATTATTTTTTCGATTTTGACTTCTCAAACTTTAGGTCAAATTCTTGAAGAATTACGATTCGAGGCGAGTATTTCCCCCCCATTACTTGTCGCGTTAGGAAATGCTACATGGGGTTTGAATCAACGATGATAGTAGTTGTGCGGAGAAAAATGAAGTGACAGAATCTCTGAACGGCTATAACAATTGCCAAAACCAACTTCTCAAAATGTGAATAACGTTGTTCAGAGTTAGTGAGACTCTTACTGAGGTAATAGATCACATGTTATTTCCCAGTATTACCTTCCTACATGAGCACCATGCCAATCGTGGATGTGGAGGAAACAAGATAAAGGAAATAATCCTTGGTATAATCGGGCAGCTGCAACACAGGTGCATTTGTAATGGCATGTTTGAGATTTTCAAATGTGCTTTGCATGTAGTCATCCCAAACAAAAGGAACTCCCTTTTTTAATAGTCACATATAACCTCGTGTCTTCTCCACGTAATTACACACGAAACGACGCAAGTAATTTTCCTTCCCTTGCAAACTTTGAAGTTCAATGATATTTGTTGGTGGGGGTAGGGCTAGAATAACCTCTACCCTTAAGGGATTGATACGAATCCCATATTTTGAGACAATGAACCGAAGAAGGCGTCCGGACTCAATGCAGAATATGCATTTGTGAGGATTTAGGCAGATATTATAGCGTTGGCATCTAAGTAAACCATCGGTAGATGGTCGATGTGAAACTCATGATGATTTGAATGGGATGGAAAATCATTGAGGTAAGGATCCGCGAAATCCTTAATGTCATGAAAGGCGTACGACATTTCCCGTTGGAATGTGGCACCAACATTTTTGAGGCCAAAGGGTAATTTGTGATAGGAAAATGTGCCCCATGGGAAGATAAAAGAAGTCTTGTGTTGGTCAGCTGGGTGGATCTCGATCTGATTATAGCAGAAGAAGCCATCCATGAATGGAAATATGACACTACCAACACAGTTGTCGATAATATGGTAGATGAACGGGTTAGGGTAATTGTCCTTGGGACAAGCCTTATTTAAATCCTTTTAATCGACACATACTCTAATAGTTCCTTTCTTTTTTGTAACAGGAACAATGTTAGAGACCTAGTCCGTCAAGGGGACAGAATATGTGAAGCCATATTTCAAGATATTTTCGATTACTACTTTGATAGCCACAGTATTTCGGGGGTGAAATGGACATAATTTTTGCTGGACAGGTTTCACCTCAGGATAAGTTTTGATCTCATGGACAATGATAGCAGGATCAATCCTGAGCATTTCTTCATAGCTCCATGTGAATACGTCGTGGAATTGTTTAAATAAGGCCATATAAGTTTTGATTTCTTTAGAAGAGAAATTTTTTCCAATGTGACTATGTTCCATGACACCAGGTTTCACCTAGATTTCAATAGCAGTGGTAGGCATAATCTTTTCCAAATTCCCATCAGTTACCGTATCCCTTGTGAGAATAGGAGATCGAGGGTTTTTAACGATATCTGGTGAAACAATAGAGTGAATATCATTTTCTACCGTATCTAAATGTGGGAGGAAGGACGATCGATGGTGATTTTCCTCTCGGGGAAGCTCATCCAAGCTCATAATATCCATAATGGATTCATTGGAGGGAAATGTCTAGAGGAGATAATCCAGCGATGGTGAGGACGAGTTTGACCAAGATGGAAGGGAACATGGGCTAGATGCCACCAGGTTATGGTCATCAAGTGGGTATGACGTCGATTAGATGGAATTATAAGTAGCCTCATCTAAGCTAAGAGGCATCTGATCTCCAATCGAATCAACTTCAATAGAATCGGGAACAATCCAAGGATTAGTTGAGTTGGAGGAATTTGGGGCCATGAACAAGATCATGTTCACCGTGGCAATTTTTTATGGGGGATCAGGCGTTGGAAAGACTCCCATAAGGGATGATTCTTTGAGGAATCCTACCCCCACACTCTCATACATGTGTGAAGACTTCCCTAGAAGAGGGAAATTATCTGTGGTATGAGTGGTGGTGTCATGTGTACAAAAATCTAGTTGGTCAATGGTGACAAGTTTCTGGTGGCTTCTTTCATAAGATACATTACAAATGGACCACTTGCCTCATCCAATGCAACCTCACTAGCTAAAATTAGGAAATGCATATTTTGATATTCTTTCCTTTCTGCTTTAGGCTACTTTTCCTTCTTTTAGAAAAAGTTTGGAAACTTCTGATTTTCCTTGATTTTTTGCTTATTTCCTCCTTTTCAATGCTTTCATTCTTTTTTGTTGCTTTTCTGCTTTCCAGTTGCTTTCTTTCTTTTTACTTCTTTTCTTCTAGTTTCCTTTATGGAATACAACTCATATGGGTCCACCTAACCTCCTATGTGCCCTCCTGGGACACCTAGGCATTTCCAACTCTTGAAACAAATAATTAACAATAAAATATTAAAATTTATGGACGTACATTACCTTTCCAATATTTAATTTAATTTAACATAATAACTATAGGAAAATTTAATTCCCACTCAACCCATGGGAATATAATAGGTATAGTGGTGAACCATAGTGCTACCAAAATGGGGACATTACAGTCCTTCCCTCCCAAAATTTGCTTGTCCCCAATCAAGTGAAAATATGGATGATAAATTACTTGTGAACTTTTCCACAAACTTGTACAAGCTTCTACATAAGCCATTTGAACTTCATCTCCTTCATAGATGGACCTTTTTTGGCAATCTTGTGTTGTTCATCCTTCACCATCAACTCAAAATTGAACATATTCTTGAAACACTCCATTGTGCATTGAGTTGCGAAACATGGATTGAATTCGACCAAGACATGCAGAATGGCCAAACGTTTCTTGTAGAAATTCGAATAAGAATGATCATGCATTTGTAAAATTTTATTCCCATGAGAAATAAGATATGGGCTTGGCATATAGGCTTCTTTAATGATATTTCCTCACACATAACTATAATGCACCAAAAGATCAAAGAAAACCATCAAAGCAAGATTTACACAATTATTATTTACCTAATTTTGCTCTTGAAGTGGTAGAGGTGGTAGAATATAAACAAGATGAATATAAACTACCACATACCATTGGCATGTGTGTGAAAATTAATTCATTTGATGATCTTGCAAAGCAAACAATTACTCTCACAAATTGTCTTGCAAAAACTAGTCAAAGATCACATAAAACAATCATGAATTTGATGCAAACATTAAATGTCTATTGAATAAGTGTAAATCAGCCAAAATTTGGCCATGTAATGGCTTTCCAGATATATAATTACATCAGATATTTGAAATCCAAAGAAGGCATTCAAAATCCTCACAAAAGTAGGCTTACTAAAATGGTGAAAAGCCCCCTAGGTGACAAAATCAATTTCCAAATCACTCCTAAGGCTCGTGAATTGTAAAAATCAAGCATTTGAGGTGTTGAGTGATGGAAAAGAAACTAAATCATGGCTTTTGGAGATAATAAAAACAAGGAGGGAGAGTTGGCCAAAAATATCCAGTTTCTAAGTCAATTAGCTTTACCTTTTCCACTAAAAGCAGAAAAAGAGGATAAAGCAGGAAGGCACACTTCTATTCCAGGAATAGTAAGAAATATCACATAATCAAATTAAATATTATCCAGAATATTTTCAAGTGCACTCTAGTGACTCATGATGGCATATGGAGGCATAATAAGTGAAAATTAGGCCAACTACCTAGTCAACACCTAGGAAAATAATCAATATGACTAATAAAATATATCCTAAGTATGGAATGGGTTTTTAATATTATAACACCCCCCCTTAAGCCTGGATTTATGTTAAATATCATAAATATAGGGCCCAACAACATGGATTGGTCACCCTTTTTACATACCGCTTGTCCACAAAACAAGGAAAGAAGGAAAACCTCATGGGGAAATACCTCCCCTCAAAACATGGACATGAACAAAACTAAAATTTTTGTTTTTCAATCCTTATTCACCACATGTTCACCCATCCTAGGTAGTGATATGAGATGGCTGAAAGTATTCTCTGAAAAATATTTGGTGAAAATGTCTGCAACTTGCTCTGAATATGGGAAAAACTCCAGATCAATGATCTGATCATGCACTAGAGTTATAATGTAGTGCATATGAATCCCTATATGATTGGTTCTTTTCCTTTTCAATGGGTCAGTTGGGATCTTTATAGCACTCTAATTGTCAGAAAATATGATTGTGGGAGTGCTAAAGTCCATCCCAAACTCTGAAAGTATACCTTGCAACCACACACACTCAGTAGCAACATTCACTACTCCTTTATACTCGGCCTCTACTGAAGAGAGTGAAATGGAATTTTGATTTTTGCTTGAACAGAAAATAGGTCCTCTTCCAAGTATCAAAACAAATATGGAATTTGATTTCCGGTCTGATCTATCACCAGCCCAATCAAAGTTTGAAAACCAAGAAGATTCAAGGAAGAATCAATGGCATAGTGAATCCCATGAGATTTGGTGCCTTGCACAAAGTGAAAGATCCTTTTGGAAGCCCTCCAATGAAGCTCATGTGGCTTATCCATGTACCTTGATTCTACACTCATTGCATATGGAATATCAGGCCGAGTGTGAGTAAGATACAATAAACTACCAACTAGCTGTCTATACATGGTGTTGTTCACCAAAGGAGTAGATTTTGCATCTTCAAGTCTAACTCCTGAAAGGAAGCGAGTATTTGAAGTCATGCAATATTCCATTCTAAATTTATTTAGCAGGTGTAATGCATATTTTTACTGAGATATTTTAATTCCTGAGTTGGACTAAGAGATCTCAAGTCCCAAGAATTGTCTAAGTATTTCAAGTTAGTCATGGAAAAAACATGATGCAAAGAGGTCTTCAATGAAGCAATATCATTAATGGAGCTTCCTGTGATCAAAATTTCATCAACATATAACACAATAATCAAAATAGAACCATTGATTAGCTTCATGTACACATTTGGATCAGATTGCATATGTTGAAAGATTATGACAGGAGAAAAATATCCATCTTGGCATACCAGATCTAGGAGCTTGCTTAATCCCATATAGTGACTTCTTCAACCTGCACACAAGGTTAGGATCAGAAATATAACCCTATATCTATTTCATATAGATATCCTCCTCAAGGTCTCCATGGAGGAAATCACTTTTTACATCCATGTGATTCACTTGCCAGTGCTTGGATGCAGAAATTGCCAAAACTAGTCTTATCGAATTCATCTTTGCAACTAGTGAAAAGGTCTCATCGTAGTCAAGGCCTTGGACTTGAAAGAATCCCTTAGACACTAACCTTATGTTGTACTTCACTGCTACACCATCAACATCAAATTTTTTTATGAAAATCCACTTACACTTTACCAACTTTCTGCTAGGTGGAAGCTTGACTAGCTCCCAAGTTCCATTCTTTTGAAGAGAATGTAACTCCTCATCCAAGGAATCCTTCCATATTGGGTCATGTGAGGATTCTTCATATGACTAAGGATCATATTCAACCATCAAAAAACACTTCTCAAGTAGGAAAGGATCTTGGACATAAAGAACATTCTCAAACTAATATTTGGTCCTCCTAGGATCTTGAGGATCACCCACAAGTTCTCCACCTACTTCAATAGTTTTTACAGCCCACTTATGCCGTGTAGGTGATATTGTATCTAAAATCATGTGGTATTCATCATCAAAAATATCAAAATCAGAAATTTCATGAGAAGCTTCACTTACTTCAACAGGTGGTGGTTTAGAGGATTCTCCAATTTCCATTGCTTGTAAGTGTTCTTCTTCGAATTGAAAACTTATTGCAATGAAATATTTTTAAGCGGTCATATTTAGAATCTTGTATCAGAATATTGTATCCCTTGGAGTATTCTGAATATCCAACAAATATGCATGGTTGGATTTGGGGCTGCAAAGCCCTTCTTTTCTCAGGTGGAATTCTAGCCCAAGACTTTGAGCCCAAAATCCTGAAATGAGACACATTAGGCTTGTGCCCAGTCCAAGATTCAAAAGGAGTGATTCCTTTAAAGGATTTAAGTGGAAAACTATTCTGAATATAGGATACACATTTGATGGATTCATCCCAAAATCTTGGAGACAAAGATTTGGACTCAAGTATGCAAGTAGCCATCTCCTTGAGAGATCTGTTCTTTCTCTCGGCAACACAATTCTGCTAAGGTGTGTATGGCATTGTATGCTGCTTTTGGATACCAACATTATCATAGAGTTGTTTTAAATCATATTTGATGTACTCCCCACCATTATCATATTTCAGGACTTTGATCTTCCTACCAGACTGATTCTCTACCGAGGCTTTAAAAATCTTGAAAAAGCCAAAAACTTCAGACTTGAATTGAGGAAGAAGACCCAACATAATATAGAAAAGTCATCAATGAAGGTGAGGCCATATTTGGCATTGTTCAAAGACAAATTTGGGAATGGACTTGATATATCACTATGAATAAGCTCAAGGGGTGTAGAGGTCCTCTCAAACTTAGCTCTCTCATACTTATGCTCAGGGTATTTTCCAAGGGTGCAACCTTGACAGACTCCTTCGGAAAATTTAATATTGGGAAACCCTATGACCATGTTCTTCTCATGCAATTGGGAAAGATACTTGTAGTTGAGGTGACGAAATCTCTCATGCCATAGTTTTCTTTCTTCATTAGCATGAGTGAGGAGAGCAGAGGGTGATAAGAAAGGCACTAAGTGAGAAAACTTGTATACTTTTGAGCTATGATCAACAGTTCCTATGGAAACAACTCTACCCGTGGAAATTTCATAAATTTCCACATCATTGGGGGTGAAGATGACCTTTTTAGGAGACCTAGTATGAGTCATCTGATAGACTTACAAGAGGTTGGAAACAAGTCCTGGGACAAACAAAACATTAGTGAAAGTTCCATGATCTAGATCAATTATGCCTTTACCTTTGGAAGCAGTTTCAAAGTCATTTCCCAACAGAATTGTTGGACCACCAAAAGAATCAAGAGAGGAAAAATACTCTCTTTTATACACCATATGTATTGATTCTCTAGAATCTATGATGAAAGAGGAATATGTTGATGTGATGGCCATCAAAGCATGAACACTCTCCTCGTCTTCAGAATTTGAACCTCCTTCTTTCTTCTTTGCACCATCTGGAAGAGGGATGTTATTCTTCTCAAGAAGTTGAGACATCATGCCAATGGTATTCTTCATGCAGGAACTCTCAAGATGAAATCCCCTATTGAAGTATGCACACTTGGACTTCTCTTTCTTATTCTGTGGATTCTTCTTGGAGTTTGTGGAATAATCATGTGCTTTTTGCTTGTCTTTCTTCTGATCTGGTGGATTTTTGGGATTATCCTTCTTCTTTCCTTTTGAATTCTTTGAATCTCCAGCAGCGAAAGCATGATATTTTGATGGTTGTATGGCTCCCATCAATATCAACTTGTCTTTCTCCTGAGTGAGTGATTCCATGAATTCTACTAGTGAAGGCATCTTCCAATTTCAAACTGTGATCTTAGTGGCATGGAAGGTAAAAAATGTCACGTCCCCTCCCTTCAATCCGGATAAAGGAAGGGAACATGACGAAAAATTTGGGCCATTTCTACTTCTCAGACCCATCATCAAATGAAAAATTCATAATCAAGTAAAATGCAACCAAGTTTACATGTGTGCAATTCATGATACAAATAACACAGTGGAAATAAAATATGCTACTACACACACATCTAGCATGCATTTATCAGCATAATCATAACAGCCTTTAATTAAAAACATTGAAGAATTAAAACACAGAATACTTATCTTGATGTGAAGTTGTCCCGAGCAACTGGATATGTAGCTGCAATGTTCCACCCAACCATAGCGAGTTTTGCTCATCAATCTCTCAAAACAACTACCACCCCCAAACTGGTTGTGATTTCCATAAGGAAAAAAAGAGGACCAACCACTAACACATAGCCAAGTAATACATCACAATTCAGCCAATCCAATCCACCAGTGGGTTTATCAAGATGCTAAGGCAGTAGAAATGAAGGAATTGCTAAGCTAGTGAGCTCAACCACATAGTTATTGGAACCTCTACAAGATCTCTCTAGCTTGGCACCCACAATACCTACACACCCAACACAAGGAAGTATTCCCTTCACTGCTACACAGTCCCTCAGGCCATACCTTCCCTTGTAGTGCTCTTCAGGGTGTGCATAGGAAAGTAGCTAAAGACCCTTTGATCTTTGGTGAGGTTACAGTCTTCATTAGGTTTATCGATCCAATTCTAATACTCTTCTACTCCTAATTTCTTACACACAGTTCAAGCAAAATCAAGGGATACACATGACCCAAGCCAAAGCCATATCTCAAGCACACAACAATACCCAACTACTGGGAATGGTAAAATGATTTTTAATTATGGGATTAACAAAATAGATTTCCATGGGTTTTCCCAAGTCATGGCACACCAAAAATGAATTGTTAGAGGGGAATTCAACCCTTGGTGGACAAAATCAATTTTTAATGGGTATATGGGCATTCAGAGGGAAAAACAACCTCTATGGACCCCCAAATCATGATTCTCTTCCTCCCAACCATTCTTCCACCCAAAAATGACCTCCCAGCTAAGGAAAATGAAGGAAAACTCAGGAAAAACGTGAGGGAAAACATCTAGCAAGCCCATAACTCATGGGAGAGAAAAACTAATGCATGAATAATGGCTTGGGAAGAAAATTCATGGGGGTTTTATTTCCCAAGAATCCAAACACGATTTTCAAAATTGATGGCATTCCCATACATTTAATTTGGACCTCCATACTCTCCATTTCCCAAAGTAATAACTATCTCAACCACCTCTTGGAAGAAATAAATGATTGGGTGCATAACTCAAAATGGGTAGTTAATGGTTTATGGGTTCTCTCATTGACACTTGGCTTGACACTATTGGTCCAAGGGTTTGAATATTTCCCTCTGTATTCCTTGTAAAAACCATGCCCCCATACTCTTGTCACATTGCATAGCTAGTTGTGGGTATTTATTAAAATATATATTTACATGATATTTACGATTTCTATTGTGCCTGGCTAGCACTCTAACCATATGCATTGGTTTTTAATTTCCAATACATAAAATGCTAAATCGATGGTGGTGCCTTGGCCTTGAGCTCCTCACCATGATTTTTATAGCTATATTACATCATTTACAATTTTAATTCAACGAGGTCAAAATAGGGATATTACATTCCCCTCCCCTTGAATTAGCATTGTCCTCAGTGCTCTTCAAAATTGAACAAAAATGGATAAACCACTCTCATGGCATCCTCCAGCTCCCATGTAGCCTCATCAGGACCGCAGTGCTTCCATTGCACCTTCACCTGTCCAATGGCTCGGTTTGGAATTCTCCCTTGGGTTCTACCTCGATCACATCCCAATTAATCACATGGTTAGGATCATGTACATATTTCTTAATCAAAGAGACATGGAAAAAATTATGAGCTCTAGCATTAGCAGGCAATGCAAGTCTATATGCAACTGGACCTATTCTTTCAAGCACTTCAAATGGCCCACAATATCTAGGTGATATCTTGGCACAACTGCCAAGCCTCAAGGAACTCTTCCTTGGCCTCACTTTGAGATAAACATGATCCCCAACACTAAAATCTCTATGAACCCTGTTCATGACAGATTTTCTGTTTATCTTAGGCTACTTTTAAATTTTTCCTGATCTTTGGAACCTCTTGTTCCATTTCCTTAAGCAATTCTCGCCCAAGCACAATTCTATTCACTGGATTATCCCAAGTCACTAGTGTCCTGCACTTTCTGCCATACAAAGCCTCATATGGACTCATGCCTAATGATGCTTGATACCCATTATTATATTCAAACTCTACCAAGTGTAGATAATCCTCCCACTTGGATGGTTTGTCCATTACATACATGCGAAGCATGTCTTCAAGCACCTGATTTACTCTTTCTATTTTCCCATCTGCTTGAGGATGGTATGTGGTACTAAAGTTCAACTGCGTACCCAAATCTGCAAAAAGACATTTCCAAAAATTTGAAGTGAACTTGGTATCCATGTCAGAAATTATTGCCTTAGGCAAGCTGTGCAATCTGAAATTCTCCTTCATGAAAATATTTGCAATGGCATCAGATTTATATGTGGACTTAACCAGTATAAAATGTGTTTCCTTTGTCAACTTGTCCATCACAACCATGATGGAATCATGTTGTCTCACAGTCATTGGCAAACCTAGTATAATAAAATCCATGGAAATTACTTCCCATTTCCATTCCGAAATTGGCAATGGATGCAATAAACTTGCTAAGTGTTGGTGTTCAACATTCACCTGTTGACATTTCATGCACTTAGAAATGCATTCAGCAATGTCCTTCTTCATACCTAGAAAAAAATATTTCTTTCTGGCTGTAGCAATTGTTTTCTGATATCCTGGGTGACTGGAATATGGAGCTTTATGGATTTCATCCATAACAATTCTCCTCAAGTCTGCCACATTTGGAATATAAATCCTATTCTTATAAGTAAGAAGTCTGTCACCTTCCAATTGATACCCTTCATACCTCTTTGCAAAGTTCCACTGCTGCAATTTGTCCTTTTTCTGCACATACATTTCATCTTCAACAATATGGTTAACAATATGCTGCCTCAAATCTGGTTGGGAGGTACTAAGGGATCCCACATGCAATTCATGTAATTTTACTATGAGTGCATCGACCACCTTATTTTATTTACCTTTTATGTGTTTGATCTCAAAATCAAATTCACACAAAAATTCTAGCCATCTAGCTTTCCTAACATTTAATGTTGGATACTCAAACAAATATTTCATACCACAATGGTCTGTCCTTAGCTCACAGTTCCTGCCCATCAAGTAGTTCCTCCACATATTTAAAGCATGCACTATGGCTACAAGCTCTAAATCATGAGTAGCATATTTTTTTCTCATGCTCCCTCAAATTTCTCAACTCATAGCATAGCATGGTTGTCTTGCATAAGAAATCCTCCAAGTCCTTGATTGCATGCATCAATACAAATCACAAGGTCCTTTTATGGGTCTGCAATTTTCAAAATTGGTGCACTCGTGAGAAGATTCTTCAATCGCTGGAAGATTTTTTCACATTTTGGTTTCCATTCAAAATTTATCCCCTTCTTTTGTAAAGAAGTGATTGGATTAGAAACCTTGGAGAATCCTTCAATGAACCTCATGTAGTAACCAGCAAGTCCCATAATGGATCTCACATCTATCACATTTTTGGGAGTTGGCCAATTCATAATGGATTCAATTTTCTCAGGGTTCACAGATATTACTTCCTCTGAGACAATGTGACCCAACTAATGAATTTTATCTTTATAAAAGTCACATTTTCTCAACTTTGCATACAACTTATGCTCCCTTAGCAATTGTAAGGCCATTCTCAAATGTTCTTCATGCTCTTCTTCATTCTTAGAATAGATAAGAATATAATCTAAAAAAACAAGAACAAACTTGTCCAAAACTTGCTAAAAACACTATTCACGAGACACATGAATGTAGCTGGTGCATTCGTGAGACCAAATGGTAACACCACAAACTCATAGTGTCCATACCTTGTTAGAAAGGTTGTCTTATGAATATATTCCTCCTTGATTCTTACCTGATGGTAACCAGACCTCAAGTCAATCTTTGAAAATACCTTTGATCCTCTCATTTGGTAAAAAATATCATCAATTCGAGGCAATGGGTATTTCTTCTTCATAGTGACTTTGTTCAACTACCTGTATTCGATAGATAACCTTAGTGTTCCATATTTATTTTTCACAAACAGAATAGGTTATCCCCATGGGGACACACACGGCCTGATACATTTTTTCTCCAACAACTCTTGTAACTGCATTTTCAACTCTAGCAAATCCGGCGTAGTCATCCTGTAGGGTGTCTTGGACACTGGTGCAGCTCCCGGCACAAGGTCAATTGTGAAATCAATGTCTCTCTTTGGAGGAAGTCCTAGAATATCATCAAGAAATAAATCCCTGAATTCTTGCAATATATGATAGTCCTCCAACTTAGGAGTTTCATTTTTTGTTGCCTCCAAAACATGGGCTGCATACAATTGACAACCCTTCCTACAGAACTTCTTCAGTTGCATGGCTGAAATATGTCTAACATAAATCACCTTTGTAATTCCTTTTACAACCCTTGGGTTTCCTTATTCATCAATGCGTTTAAATGTCTTGTTGTAGCAGTCAAGTTTAACTCTGTGTGCTTCTAACCATTCCATTCCAATGCGAATGTCATAGGAACCAAGTGGCAGAATATTCAAATTTGAATAAGTGAATAGACCATCCATCTCTAATGGGAATTTATCTATCACTTCACTAACTTTTTTCTTAGTTCCGGTGGCTAGTTGAACTAACAATGATTTACTATGCTTTAATTTCTTAAAAGCACAAATATCAACAATTTTAGGAGTGATATAACTGCGAGTAGATCCAAGGTCAATCAAAATAGAAATAGATTGCTTAGAAAAATTACCTTCAACTTCAACCATGTTTGATTGATGATCTACCTGGAAGTCCTCTAGTACTGCATAGATTCTAGGATGGTCCTCACCAGTTGACCCACAATCTCAGCTCCTTGGATGTTTTGAACTTGCTTTACATTCCCATTCCGATGCAGACAGTTCCTCTCCACATCCCCAACATTGAAGTGGCTCTCTTGGATCCTTTGGGTCTTTTGGGTTGCCTCCCATCATACTAGATGGCTTAGTCACAACTTGTGATGGTTGCATTTGTTGATTTATGAGATGAGGAGGTTTGAAACCCTTCCTCCTTCGGTCAAACTTCTTATTTTTCTTGTCCTTCCATGCCTTATGGAAATCAGGTTTGATTTTATTTTGATCATATCAATACTTGGCATTTCTCATGGCCTCCTATATATTTAGGGGTTCATCAAACTCAATTCTATCTTTATATGACTGAGGTAGTCCACTTAGAAATCGTTGAATTTTCACCTTATCATCTTTGATATACCTGACATATCTCAGCAGCTCCAAGAATTTGTTTGCATATTCTTCCATGGTTATTTGTCCCAATTTCAGCTCATGGAACTCTTTGATCTTATCATCATAGTACCTGTCAGAGAGGTACTTTTGCTTGAAGCACTTCTTGAACTGTTTCCACGCAATCTTCCTTTCATTGATCTTGTTCACTTTCCTGAGGTGCTCCCACCATATAGATGCTCTTCCATTTAAATTGAATATGGTCACACTTGCCTTCATATTTCTAGAGTAGTCTTGGACTTGGAAATACTTCCTCATACCAAGAAACCAAGCTTCATATTCTTGACCATATTTTATCTCACCATCAAATGTAGGAGGTTTAGCCTTCTTAAATTCCCCATGTGAATTGTTCTTGTAATGCCTCTTCCTCTTACTAACATGAGATGAATATCTTGAACCTTTAATGGATTCTTCAGAGTTCTTTGATCCACTAAAAGATATTTATGGGGTATATGTCATGTCTCTAGAAACTCTTCTTGAGCTATTGGATCTCTTGCGGGAATTTCTCCTTGAACTACTCTCACTCCTTTCTGGATTTGCTAAGTGATGCCCATTGTTAATCCTCCTTTGGATGTCTGTCAAAATTTGAATCATGGATGCATTTAGCTGATTCCATTCTTCTTGAGCTTTAATCAACATCTCATTGTCTTATCTGTAACTTTGTAGCTCCACCCTTAGGCTCCTCATGGTGGCTGCAATATCTAGGGGAGTCTCTTGATTTCTTCTCCCATTGGATTTTATTTCAACATTCTCAACTTGTACATTCTCTCCTATGGCATCTGTCTCAGGATCATAGGGATCCTGTGCATCCTCCATGATGACAATCCTTTTGGCCCAACCAAGAACAAGATTTTCCCAACTGCACTATGCTCAATGCTGACCCCTAACAGTCACTGATATGATCCTGAGTCTGCAAAATGTGTTCATAAACACAATTGTTAGTTGCATTATATTTTCATAAAATTATAAATCATTTTCATGCATTTGGGAAAATCTCATATTGACAATTCCTATCAATTCACAGAGTTTTCTCACAATTAACAATGTCTCAAGCAGACGACAGGGGTCAAGGGGGCTTGCTCCCTTGTGGCTTCCTTGCACCACTACAGGGCGGGTCGAGGGAAACACCCTCATTTTTTTTTGTAAATCTTTCAATTTCGCGCAATTTGGTGCATAAGTTCAATGCCATTTTCAACTTCTAGTGCCTGAAAATATCCCTGGAAAAACTACTTAATTTCCCGTTTCGACAAAATTTTTCATTTTTCGCTAACTTGTTTTGGCGGACTTATCATTTTGTCATTGATCGGTGCATTCTTCATTTTGTCGCCGACAATTTCAACATGCTTTTCATTTTCCCGTTGATCGACGCATTTTCCATTTTTCCTCCAACCTGTTTCGGTGCAATTTTCATTTTGTCGCCAATCAGCGCATTTTACATTTTTCTGCCGATGTGTTTCAACGAACTTTCCGTTTTGTCGCTGATCGGTGCACTTTTCAATTTTCTGCCAAACTATTTCGGTGAATTTTCTAATTTGTCGTTGATCGGCACACTTAGTCTTTTTTCGCCGAAATCCGTTTTTCAAAAACTTTTTTGATTTCTAACTGAAATGTATTGGTGATTTTTTCACTTCCTCGCCGATAGTTTCGGTGCTCTTTTCAATTTTTTCACCGATACATAGATAAAAAAATCCAAAAACTTAGAAAATTTTAGAAATTTTCTTGATGATCAGAGGTTATCAACGAACAATCTTTCCAATGCAACTTGTTCAAGTTATCCCATTCAAGCCCGATGTTGTAACCTGTGGCTCTAATACCACACTGTCACGTCCCCTCCCTTCAATCTAGATCAAGGAAGGGAACATGAAGAAACATTTGGGCCATTTCTACTTCTCAGACCCATCATCAAATGTACAATTCATAATAAACTAAAATGAAACCAAATTTACATGTGTGCAGATGCATCATACAAATAACACAGTGGGAATAAAATATGGTACTACACACACATCTAACATGCATTTATCAGCATAATCATAATAGAATTAAATTAAAAACATTACAAAATTAAAACACATAGAGTACGTATCTTGATGTGAAGTTGTCACGAGCAACTGGCTATGCAATTGCAACGTTCCACCCAACCATAGGCCAGTTCTGCTCATCAATCTCTCAACACAACTGCCACCCCTGAGCTGGGCATGATTTTCACAAGGAAAAAAGGGGACCAACCACTAACACATAGCCAAGTAATACATCAAAATTTAGCCAAGCCAATCCACCATTGGGTTTATCAGGATGCTAAGGCAATAGAAATGAAGGAATTGCTAATCTAGTGAGCTCAAACACATATTTATTGGAACCTCTACAAGATCTAGCTAGCTTGGCACCCACAATACCTACACACCCAACACAAGGAATTATTCCCTTCACTGCGACACAGTCCCTCAGGCCATACCTTCCCTTGTAGTGCTCTTCAGGGTGTGCATATAAAAGTAGCCAAATCCCCTTTGATGTTTGGTGAGGTTACACTATTCACTATGTTTATCAAGCCAATTCTAATCCTCTTCTACTCCTAATTTCTTACACACAGTTCAAGCAAAATCAAGGGATGACCCAAGCCAAAGTTATATCTCAAGCACACAACAATACCCAACTACTGGGAATGGTAAAATGATTTATAACTATGGGATGAACAAAATAGATTTCCATGGGTTTTCCTAAGTTCTGGCACACCAAAAATGAACTGTTAATTCGACTCTTGGTGGAAAAAATGATATTTTAATGGGTATATGGGCATTAGGAGGGAAAAAATGACCTCTATGGACCCCCAAATCGTGATTCTCTTTCTCCCAGACATTCTTCCACCCAAAAACGACCTTCCAGCTAAGGAAAACTCAGGAAAAACGTGAGGGAAAACGCCTAGCCAACCCATAATTCATGGGAGAGAAAAAATAATGCATGAATAATGTCTTAGGAAGAAAATTCATTGGGGTTTTCTTGCCCAAGAATCCAAACACGATTTTCAAAATTGATGGCATTCCCATACATGAAATTGGGACCTCCATACTCTCCATTTCCCAAAGTAATAACTAACTCAACCACCTCTTGGAAGAAATAAATGATTGGGTGCATAAGTCAAAATGGGAAGTTAATGGTTTATGGGTTCTCTCATTGACACTTATATTGACACTATTGGTCCAAGGGTTTGAATATTTCCCTCCCTATTCCTTGTAAAAATCATGCCCCCATACTCTTGTTGCATTGGATAGCTAGTTGTGGGTATTTTATTAAAATACATATTTACATGATATTTACGATTTCTAGTGTGCCTAGATAGAACTCTAACAATATGCATCGATTTTAATTGCCAATACATAAAATGCTAAATCGATGGTGGGGCCTTGGCCTTGATCTACTCACCATGATTTTTATGGCGATATTACATTATTTACAATTTTAATGCATTTGGGTCAAAATCGGGATATTACAAAAACAAAGACTGAGTAATCAAGGCCCAATTTTGAAAGAATGGCCAAGATAAATTTCTCATCTTTCTTCTCAATTTGACATTGATTTAGCTGAAGAACAAGTGGCTTGAACTTGGAGAAGTAGTATTGGAGGGTCTTGAAATTGCTGGGATTCGGTGAAACAAGTTCATTCTCCAATTGGTGGCCCCTCAATTCATCTATCTTTCCAAACAAATATTGGAGTTTGAGCCAAAATTCATTAGGAGTGGTAAGACCATCTAGATGGAAAAGAAGATCCCTGGAAGTACTAACACACAAGAGACGATAAGCCTCATCTCTTATGTTATTCCACTTGGCCTTCTCAATGACTACAGTAGGCACACGCTCAGTGGCCATAGTCATTCTATAGAGTCCTTTTCTCCTCAACATAATATCCATCTATGCCTTCCAATCAAAATAATTGAATGGATTCAAGATGATTTGTTGTGATTGCTCCATGGCTTCACTGAAATGCACCCCTATGATGCTGGATTGCGCCCATCTGAGATCGAGTTGCGCCCTCTGAGAGACTGGTTTGATCCTGCAGAAAAAGAATAGGAGAATATTGTTGCTAATTAAGCTTTGATGCCATGTGAAAATTAATTCGCAGGCTGATCTTGCAAACCAAACAATTACTCTCACAATTTGTCTTGCAAAAACTAGTCAGAGATCACATAAAATAGTCATGAATTTGATGCAAACATTAAATGTCTATTAAATAAGTGTACATCAGCCAAACTTTGGTTGTGTAATGGCTGTCCAAATATATAATTACATCAAATATTTGAAATCCAAAGAAGGCATTCGAAATCCTCACAAAAGCAGGCTTACTAAAATGGTGAAAAACCCCCATAGGTGACAAAATCACTCCTAAGGCTCAAAAATTGGAAAAACCAAGCATGTAAGGTGTTGAGTGATGGAAAATCAACTAAATCATGGATTTTGGATAGAAGAAAAACAAGGAGGGTGAATTGACCAAAACGATCCAGTTTCTAAGTAAACTAGTATTACCTTTTCCACTAAAAGCATAAAAAAGAAGGATAAAGCAGCAAGGCACCCTTCTATTCCAGGAATAGTAAGAAATCTCACAAAATCATAGTAAATATTATCCAGAATCTTTTCAAGTGTTCCTTAGTTACTCATGATGGCATATGGAGGCATAAGAAGCCAAAATTAGGCCAACTACCTAGTCAACACCTAGGAAATTAATCAAGACGACTAATAAAATATATTCTAAGTATGGAATGGGTTTTTAATATTCTAAAAATGTGATGCACCACTTTTCATACTTCAATCCTTCATTCTTGAGTCTCTAAACAACCATCCTACCACACAACCACTCCTATGTATTCTTTGGAAGCATCACCTTTGAGCACATATAGTTGAGAGAAACCTGATGAAGAAATCTTTGAACAATTATTGAACATTTTCTTCATTCCTTTGAAAACTATTTTGGAGTCTCAGCCCAACAGTAAACTTCCTTCCTTACTTGGAAAACTACATGTGTTATGGATTGGAATGAATGTCTACATGGTGCACCATTCTCCAAAATTTTCTCATTCATTGAATTGGACCAAAAAATGGCGGGACAAATTCCCTTCATGTGGGTACCAAATTTACCATGATCCATCACAGAATCAAGATATTCTATCTCAATTCTTCCAAACCCATGTTCAAACAATGTATGATTCCATGAATGCTCTACCCAAGTACATGATACAACTTCCAAACTAAGAGAGTGCTTCTCCAACACCCTACCATGAACCCAAATGGAAATATAAGGAATAAACACAAGCTTAACATGCTTCTTGATGTATGCTCTTCTCATGAAAGGTGGTGATGCCATAGGTGCATCAACCAAGCAAATGCTCATGCATGGAAATCCAAAATGGTCATAATGGAAACAAGGAGATGTTTCTTGCAAAACCTTTTCTTCCCAACAAATATGATGATGATGGCCAAGGTAGAGATCAATTTTGGGAAGGTACTCAAATTTATGCATCTCATTCCTCTTTAGAGGTGCCTTTGTCCCCCATACAAAACTATAACAATGGAATCCAATTACATCATCCTAGGGCCTCAAATGAACCTGAGAAGTGGGAAGTGTCTCATACTCCCACCTCTACACTGCATAGTGTCAACACAAAGAGTATTTACAAGACTCCCAATCCACCAAGTATTAAAATAGTGAGTCCATCCATCTTATTATTTCCCATGTAGGAAACCAAACCAATGCTCCTCATGGATAGACTATTGGAAATCAAAGCTAGCTTGTCCTCCAGGATCCCATTGGTAATGTTGCAATCTTCTCAATGTTTCGGTCACGTGGAGAAACTTGTCACTCCATAGGATACCAATATCCCATGTCCATATTGGAATTCCATCACTTGCCATCCTTTTGAAAATATATGCCATTAGATCCAACAATGCTTGGATCTTTTCTTGTGTCAATTGACTGCTTGCTTGCTTGGATGCATCCAACATTCTATGAATGCAAGATGATGGTGGTTTCCAACCTTCCATATAAGTTCCCACCCAAACCTTAGATGCTTGTGTACTAAAAGTATCCAATGGATGAAATACATACCCTTGCTTCAACTCACATGGTAAGACAATGTCAATTAAACAAAAAAAATCATCATATAATAAAAAATATTCCTTACCAATGTGAGCAAGTCTTGCACAGCCTTGAGTTTCCATTGCTACTATGTGTCTATCCACCCAATCCATGGATGAATAAATACTTTAGCTTGCTGGTACATATGAAATGTAATCATCTACCTCACTTAGAGAGAGGTTCTCCACCCTTAAGAGAATCTCATTATTCTTTTGCATCAAATCCAATGCTTGTTCAATATCCCCCATGATAGTGCTCTTCTCAAACACTTGCAATTCTGATTTTTCCTCATGTCCAAGCCTCACATGAGGATACTCCATCAGAACATGTGTGTTACCAGCCATGTATGCTTGACTAGTAGTGGTGCAAGAGGAAGGATGTGATCCTCCCAACTCCATGTGTAGTTTCTCTACCTCCATGGCCTTGTCTTTTGCATGCTTGACCGCGAGATCTCGATCCATGACTAGTTGCAAGTAGGCTGATTTCATCTATTCCAATGCTTCTATTACGGTGCACAATTGGACACTAGTGACACCTTCAATAGTGCCTCTTTTCCTTTCCTCCAACTAACTCCTCCACATAAGATCTTCAATAAGTTTGTGTGCACCATTCGATCTAACAAACACTTGCAACATCTTCTCTTCAGTTATTAAGAGTTGTCTCTCTGATTCACACAATAGTACATCACATGTGGAGTCATGAAACTCATGTGAGCTCATATATACTGCTTCGACCCTTTCATCGTCTTTCTCCATTGGCATGGAACCATCTTTAACTGTTACATTTTGAATATCAAAATCAAAGATTCTACCTCCATATCATTTGCATTTGAAATGGATGATTCCTCATGGTCACACAATGGAGTATGTCTACTATACAAATCAGAAATGTTATCATACCTTTGTGATTCAACTTCATCCTCTTCATGGAGTGTATTGATGCAAGCATGCTCCTCCAATACGTGGTCCACAAGAGGACTCGAATCTGCCACCAATGATTCGCTCTGCTCCACATCCTCATGTGACTAAGAAGAGACTGGAATTTCGGCCTCATTCTCCTCTTGGATTTCACAAGAAATTTGATTTGTATTTCTCTCTTACTCCAAGTGAATTGATGCATCTTGATCCATGGTATACTTAGGATCAATATCCTTGGAATATCTCCTTTAAGAAGATCCAAAAAGTTTCTTCATGGTTGAAACAATGGCATTTTGCAATGAAGCTTCACTTCCAATTCCCTTTTCTTTTCTTTACTTGGAGTGGTATAAAAACTTGATTTTATGCTCTTCAATGATTCTTCATCTACATTCCTAGGCCAGAATCCATATGTGTAATAAATATATCCTTTGAAAGTAAAATATTTACGTATTTCTTCCCTCAAAGAAAGATACTCCTGATAGTAGCGAGGCATGTTTTCACATGCTTCTATTATCCCCGCTAAATCCTTTTTTGTACTAGACATTGGTGGTTTGGCCCTGTTATCCTTACTATACATTTGGTCACAAAAATAACCATCCTCATCTCTTGGTAGGCCTCCATCAAAATAGATGATTTCTTTTGGAAAAGATTCTTCCTCTTCATACTATTCGAAATCAACATCTTCAACGGAAACTAGCCTCATTGCTGCAATTTTTTCTTTTTCAAATAATGGTAACAATGTGTAGGTGTAAGGGACCATGCTTTGATACCACTGTAATATCCCCAATCTGAAAATTAGAGATATTAACTCAACTCCTAACTCAAGAAATCAAAAAATTTCAAGACTATGTATTTTTGCTCCAAACTAGGAACAATGAGACATGCTTGGAATAGTATTTAGATAGTGCAGCACATGAGGAATGGTTTGGGGCCTCTGTTATGGAAATTTTCAGGTCTGCTATGAAGGATTGGAAATCTGACTTATGCAGGTCTGATTCGGTACTTTTCACAAACACTTCGATTGCAACCTCAAAACAAGACTTTAACTAGCTCATATTTGACACCTGGAGCTAGTCTTTTCCCAAATGATTTATAATGGAACCAAACCCACCGTATTTTCAGATCTGAAGTATATGAAGGGTCCTAACACGCCCTTAGAGACTCCCATGACACCTAAAAAAACACATACTTTGATAGAGGCACATTTTCTGGGCACATCACACCTGGGAAGACTCCTTTGGATAAATCAAAGACTTCAAGGCAATAGCCCTAGGATTTTTGTGGAAATCCAACAGCTTCTGGTGAACTCCAAATGTAATTGGTATGAAACTAAGTCCCAAAATTCTGTAGGATTCACTGGGTCCATATTTTTGGAGGTTATTCTACAATTTGGGAAGATTTGGAGGGAGATTGAAAATAAGGACTGCTCAACTAGTCTTTTTCCAAATGGTTCCAAACAACACTGGAAGGTCACAAATTTCTAAAAAAATGATTTGGATGGGTTCACATGAGTATTACATACCTGAAACAACTTACATCTCATGATTTGATTGAGAAGAAATTAAATTATTGCATTAACAATGAATACTAGTCAAAATTTCCATTGTATCTATGCATAGGAAAGAAGGACATAGAGGAAGAGAGAGAATTACAGAGATACGAGCAAAAATTATGACTTATTCCTTTATGCAGGTATTCATATTACATTTTCAGAACATCAAGTACAACATCCATGGCTCATAAAGAGTGATACAACATCCATCAATCACTACTACAAAATTATACTGCTGAAAACACTTGCAATTGGAAACTGGACATTACATAGAACATGAATAATATTATTTGAAATGGAAAGGAATGGGAATGGAATGGAATTCCTACAAAATAATCCTCAATGAGATGTAAATGGTTTCTAACTCCTCACTCACTAGTCTATTTCTCAACTAGCTTCAATGGACAAAAGGGGCACATCTCCCAACTGGTGACAAGGGGCACATCTCTCAATTCTAGAAAAGCACAAAGCTTCTCAATACAAATGGAAAAATGGAAAAATATTCTCCATGGAGGCTCTCATACTCCTTTTTATAATTTTATGGTGGCTTCTTTGTTAAGATACATTACTTATGGACCACTTGCCTCATCCAATGCGCCCTCACTGGCTAAAATTAGGACTCGCATCTTTATGAAATTCTTTCCTTTCTTTCTTGTCTTTCTGCTTTAGGCTACTTTTCCTGCTTTTAGCAAAATTCTGGAAACTTCTTCTTTTCCTTGATTTTTTTCTACTTTCTTGGTTTTTAACGCTTTCCTTCTTTTCTGTTGCTTTCCTGCTTTTCTGTTGCTTTCCTGCTTTTCAGTGCTTTCTTGCTTTTCTGCTACTTTCCTACTTTCTAGTTGCTTTCTTCTTTTTACTGCTTTTCTTCCAAATTACTTTGTGGAAGACAACTCATAGGGGTCCACCTAACCTCCTATGCACCCTCCCGGGCCACCTAAGCATTTCCAACTCTTGAAACAAATAATTAACATTAGATATTAAAATTTATGGACCTACATTACCTTTCCAATATTTAATTTAATTTAACAAAATAACTATAGGACAATTTAATTCCCAGATTAATTAATTCCCACTCAACCCATGGGAATCTAATGGGTATAGTGGTGAACCATAGTGCTACCAAAGTGGGTACATTACAGATAATATCACATTGTTGCTAAACAAATCATCATCTTGGTTTGTTTTCTAGATACTCTTGTAGCCAACTACCAATTACACAAGTTTGTTATTGTGTATGTCTAGTGTCTTATATTGATGTTTACTGTCATACCAAGGAAGCTGGTTTTTTCTTTAGATTCCATACATTGTTAAAACTTAATCATAAAAGAAACAAAGAGGAAGAAATTGAAAGTGTTTTATATGTTCATTTCTTATGATTAATTGGAGAAAAACATTATATGGTTTGTTGGATGAATGTGGGTGACCACTAGTTGGTTGTAGTGTTGGAAAACAACTAGTATGATCAAAGAGTTGAAACTCGAAAGGAAAGTGTTGTTTGCTTTTCTAGTCACGTCTTGAAACCTTTGGTGGATTGGGTGAAATAGTTGGTTGAATGTTCCCTTGGTGTTAGACAACAGGACCTATGTTTTGTTGTTGGGACTAGATTCTGTGTCCCTAATTTTTTCCAAATAGTTGAAACCACACCACATGGCGGAGGAGTTTAGAAAGATTGATGCGTGTCTAGGAAAGACCAATAAGTTATGGCAATATTTACCTAAGGAGTAATACTTTTTTACTACCATAAATTAAATGGAAAGAATGATGTTGTTTAGGAACAAAGGACGAAGACCATTCTTACATACTGCATTTTAAGGGGTATTGCTACTAGATGGAACTTGAGACATATTTGAACGGGATGAATGAAAATATCATAAACAAGAAACCCACCTTTTTAGAAAGAAACAATGAGGCTTTGATGAATAAAACATTGACAATTGTAGACGATATCATTTTCCCATGTCTAAGATGCTAAGAATACCCTTCAAGGATGAGAAGAGTTTTTGGTTTTATATGAAACTCTCAATAATACCAAAATTATGTATTTGAAAAATAAATTGTATAGCTTGAGGATGTCATAAGGAAAAATAATTTATCAACTAACAAATCAATAGGATGTTATAGATCATTAAATTGTTGTGGGAGAGGGGATTGAAGAGGGAGTTGACAATAATTATTTTAAATAGTTATCCTTGCTCTTTTAAAGGTTTTGCAACAACTTTGAGACTTACATTAATAGAAAAGACTTTTTCTAAAGAGCTTGAAGAACTCTTGTTGCAAGATGAAGAACATAATACAAGTGGAAAATAAAAGTGTAATACTGACCTTTGATGCAGAGAGTAATGCAATAATACTTTTTCATATACTGAAAGCCAAGCCACAAGAGTGAAAATGTCAATACATGCACTATTGTAAAGTTGAAGATTTTTTTTTTTAAATATATATTATCGACAATACATGTGATATTTCAACCAACTCTCTAATGTACAAAGTTTTCAAATATAGGGATCTATTTCTTCTCAAACAATAGAGGAGTACTGCAATGTATTATATTCAACAATTCTAGATGATGAGAAGGAATTTCCATAATGTGCAATCTGTACAATTATTCATAGTAACTTGGCCCCAAATAAAAGCATAAGATTCATAGATGGACAAGCAAAAGATTGTCACGTGCATACACATGAATTGTATGCAATATATTCAAATTTTCTCTGAAAATGGATGTCTTAAAGCCTCTGAAGCTTCAAAGTGTTCCGAGGGTTCAACTTGAGAATTCCCTACAACAAGTCTAAAAAAGCATCTCCATTTTTTAGAAATATATATCTCTATTATACCTGTGTATGTTTCAACCAACTCTCTAATGTACATTGTTTTATGATGCATTTTTTTCCAAATTCCACATGACCACTACACAATATACTACTCAACCATTCCCCAAAACTCCATATTATAATACATGATCAACTAGACAAGTGCCAGAAAATGAGAAGGAATTTCCATGATGTGCAGTGTGTACAATCATTTACAATTCCTTCAGGCTCCAAATACAATCTAAGACTTACAGAGAGTCACATGCATACTCATGAATTATATGCACTACAATCAAATCTTCTTGAATCTTCTCTGAAAAAAAGTATGTCTCAGAGCCTTTGAGCCTTTGGTGGTTCAAACTTGAGAAGGCCCTACAAGAAGTCTATAAATAGACCTATAGAGTGGTTTGCATGTTTCATTATCAAATCTTGCAAACAGGATAGTAACACATTAGACTCAAGTAGGTGAAACAAATCACAAATCATCATGAGAAGATTTCAAGATGATGTTCCATGTGAATCCAGGTAGTCATACAATAAGCATACCCTAAGTTTTGGTAACTTCCTCACTGCTCTGATGCTCTCTCTAGAGGATGCTCCTCCATGCAATTTAATCATGTTCCATGTCTAAAATATTTAAGACATCTTCTATTGTTGACACAATGGCATTAAAAATTATGGTTTAGCATAAGTATATTGAATTTTATAGCATGTCTAATAATTTGATTGGGGTGATAGCTCTATGGGAAACATAAAATACTCACTCTGCTTTCTTAATCATATGATGTGGCAAAGCTCAGAAGACCCTTCCCATCATAGCAAGATGTTCCAAGTTTTAATGGGTTTGAAACAAAGTCTCATGTTGAAAATTTAAAATGTAGGTAGCATAAATATTATTCCCACGGGTATCTAGATAACGTTTAAACATGAGAAAAACTAGCCTAAAAAGTTTACCAGGTAGAGGTCCACAAGTATTCACCCTACTCTCCAAATATCACAAGGGTCGTTCCATCCAAGACCTGCTAAGAAACATAAATTGTAAATACAAAGGGGCTTAGATTCAACATGATGGAATTGACATTGGTCCTTTCAAACTGCTGGCTAAACCATATAATAATCTTTCTAAGCTCACCCAAAATAACCCTAGGAGCCTAATAAGGTTGTGTACAGACCATTGATGTATGATCTTGATCTTCAAATGTGGCGCTTCCAAAATCAATTAACTTTATATAACTTGACTTTGGCAACATTTTAAAGTCATCTAGAAATCGCTTCACACACGTTTGAACAACAATCATGTTATCAAAGTTCATTCCTTGACATAAATGCATGTTGAAATGTTGATCTTAATGATTGCGAACACTAGAAGACATACTGTCATGTCCCCCATTTTGACCCTTGTAATATTTGAGCTATTATGTAAATATTGTATGCATATTTTGTATGATTCCTAGCGTGGAGCTCAAGGCCAAGGCCCCGCTAATGAACGCTCGATCTTGAAGAGGAAAGTATGTTGGTATTAATTAACCCATGTGCTAGTGAGCCATGGGGATTGTAAATATGCATTTTAATATAAATGCCCACAACTAGCTATGCAATGCAACAAGAGATGGGGGCATGATATTTCAAGGAATTGGGAGGGAAATATTCAAACCCTTGAGCCAATCAAGTCAATCCAAGTGTCAATGAGAGAACCCATGAACCATCAACTACCCATGTGTATTTTGATGCCCAATCATTCATTTCTCCCAAGAGGTGGGTGAAGAAGTCAATGCCTTGGGGATTGGGGAGGTATGGCTATCCAAATTCGAGTATGGGCAAGCCACCCTCATGGAAAAACGTGTTTCTCCTTCTTGGGCAAGAAAAATCCCACGAATTGTCTTCCCAAGCCATTCTTCATAGTGAGACTTCACCCTCTCATGTTTGGAGAGCTTGCTGGGCGTTTTTAGCTTGCTCCGCGTTTTTGGGAGTTTGCTGGGCGTCTTTGGCTTATTGGGCATTTTTATTTGAAGCCTGCTAGGCGTTTTGGCTTGCTGGGGTTTTATCCTCCACGTTTTTACCATTTCCTGCATTTTTCCATGCATGCAAACTCGTTTTGGTTAGCACAGTGGCTGGGAGAAGAGATCCACGAATTGGGGGTTTAATGGAGGTTGTTTTTGCTCCTGGGTTGTCCCCAAACGTTTTCTAAAAATGAAATTTGCCTTTCCAGGGCTGTTTTCCCATTCCTCATTTCGTTTTTGGGTTGCCCACGTTTTCCCTTCATACCCAATACTTGAGATTTTGTTGTTATGTGTACCCATGCCCAGTTTATGAGTTTCTGTGTGTAGGAGATTGTTAGGGTTGAAATGGGTTTCCATTGTTTTGGCTTGAACTTGAGTGGAAGCATCCACAATTGAAGAGAGTTCAGATTTAGCTTGATAAACTCAGCAGTGGTTTGGCTTGGCTCTGATACCAAATGTCATGTACCCACCTGCTAACCCAATAGGAGAGGGAACATGATAACTGTCAGTGGGGATTTTCATAAAACTCAGCCTAGTCATTAGCATCATATGAATAAAAACATTGGTGTGCAGATAAAAATTAGGAAAAATGCACAGCAAAATTGAAACTAATCCACACACAATTCATGCCCATCCAGCATATCAAAACAGTCATCAAATTAATGCATTGCAGAAGTAAATACATAGATAGAAAACACTTATCTTCATTGTGTAATTGTCCCAAGCAACTAGCTATGTCGCTGCAACGTTCCACCCAACCGTAGGCTCTTCGACAGCACATACCGAGTCCGTCCAAAGGCCACCCCCGCGTTGGGCATGATATCTATAAGGAAAAAGGGGATTTCAAACTCTTACACAACCAAATAGCCAAATCACGCGCAAAACGTAACGCTAAAATTTGCGACACGGGCGGCGGGAAAGTTGTTATCTCTGTGCCAAAAGGAAAGGAATAATTTTGTTTTCGAAATTTTTCCTAAGGGCTGCAGCGGAAAAGTTAAGAATAACTCTGTGTGTGCGGCGACAAAATTAATTATAAGTTTGCGACGCGCGGTGGCGAAGTTAAGGTTTAAGTTTTGCGCGCGGCAGCAACAATTTTAACTTTAAAATCTGCGATGCGCGCGACGAAGTTAATGTTAGAAATTCCGACGGGCGGCGAAGAAAAGGCCAGGATTGGCGAAATGGGTGCAGATGTTAAGGATAAAACCTACGCTGCGACGGGGGAGTTAAGGTCAAACCTAGCGATGGTCGCAGAGGTTGAGCCGCAACCAGCAATGGGAGGAGCAACAAAAAAAAAGAGCCAAAAACTTGATTTTTGTATAGGAGCAGTCGGGCTCAAAATGGGATGATTCCTATGGGGTTCGGAGGCCATTAACGAAGGCCATGAAAGAACCAGAGAGGGTCCCAAACCCAATATGCCCCAATTTGACAGAAAATGGAGAATAGTAACTTTTGTAAGATAGTGTCCTGAGGCTTGACGGAAGGTCGGTTTGAGCTAAAATTGATATGGCGCGGCCGTGGAGCAGGTACAGTGTTAAGTTTGGAATCTTGGAGCCGAACTCCAAAGGATGTGGAGTTGGGGTGAACCAGAAGGCCAAAAAGCACTGTTCCGGGTCACTTTTTCAAGATTTTGAAAAGCTTGTGGACAGTAAAAGTGACCCTAGATGTTGGAATCAAAAATTTTACTGAACTAGACATTTCGTCTTCTCATTAAGACGGATAGTTTCCGTTAGACAAATATTTTCCAGAAATGCATAGTTTGGGAGATAGCCATTTTTGGCCAAATTTTGAGATTTTGGGGAAAAAGTGAAAAGTGAGAAGTAGCAAAACCCTGAATTTTATAGAAGTTTACTGGTGCATCGGAACAGGGATCTGAAGGTTGCTGAGTGTTCCTTGTTATATGGGATACCTTCGCCCGGTAGATAAGTTTTCATGGTTCTTCCTAAATTTTGCTTCTACAAGCAACCGAAGTTGGCCTTTCAGAATAAATTGCAGCTGTGTAAAAGTGCATAAACAAATTTGGGCAAAGTTTGCATTTTTGGAAGAGTGTAAATTCCATGTCCCGGATCGGAATGGAGCACGGAGATAGGTGTTGGAAATCTTATCCAAAAGAGAATAGGGATGCATGACCAGAGTTTGAATGAGGTCTACATATGTGATAGATGTTTGGTACAGAAGAGTGCCAGTTGTTGTTTTGACAAAAGAAATTGTTGTCAATATGGGCAATTTTTAGAAGACTCAAAGGAATCTTAGCAGGAAAAGTTAAAGCAACCAGTGAAATGTTGGGGATGTGATGGAACTCTTTCCTCCGCAACTGCCAAACAATGAAACATCAAGAGGATAACCGCCATAAAGTTTCCATACTTGTAGATCAGCGGGAAGGGATTGTTTTGGAACAATGCCCTCATGCAGAGCTAGAGGGTCCTAGCCAGTAGGAATAGTTTGCGAAGGCCAAAAGACTTGGTTTTGAAAACACAAGTAAAGGGTGAGATGCAGGACAGACCTGCCATATTTTGTGACTTTTGGACATGTATATAGCGTGTATGTATTCCTAGGTATTGGAACACCAAGGATGGTGTTATTCCAAGGGAAGAGGAATGTCATGTCCCCCATTTTGACCCTTGTAATATTTGGGCTATAATGTAAATATTGTATGCATATTTTCTATGATTCCTAGTGTGTAGCTAAAGGCCAAGGCCCCGCTAGTGAATGCTCAATCTTGAAGAGGAAAGTATGTTGGTATTAATTAACCAATGTGCTAGTGAGCCATGGGGATTATAAATATGCATTTTAATATAAATACCCACAACTAGCTATGCAATGCAACAAGAGATGGGGGCATGATATTTCAAGGAATTGGGAGGGAAATATTCAAACCCTTGAGCCAATCAAGTCAAGCCAAGTGTCAATGAGAGAACCCATGAACCATCAACTACCCATGTGGATTTTGATGCCCAATCATTCATTTCTCCCAAGAGGTGGGTGAAGAAGTTAATGCCTTGGGGATTGGGGAGGTATGGTTGTCCAAATTCGAGTATGGGCAAGCCACCCTCATGGAAAAACGTGTTTCTCCTTCTTGGGAAAGAAAACTCCCACGAATTGCCTTCCCAAGCCATTCTTCATAGTCATACTTCACCCTCTCACGTTTGGAGAGCTTGCTAGGCGTTTTTCTTGAAGCTCGTTGGGCGTTTTTGGGAGTTTGCTGGGCGTTTTTGGCTTGTTGGGCGTTTTTATTTGAAGCCTACTGGGCGTTTTGGCTTGCTGGGGTTTTATCCTCCACGTTTTTAGCATTTCTTGCATTTTTCCATGCCTGCAAACTCGTTTTGGTTAGCACAGTGGCTAGGAGAAGAGATCCACGAATTGGGGGTTTTAATGGAGGTCGTTTTTGCTCCTGGGTTGTCCCCAAATGTTTTCTGAAAATGAAATTTTCCTTTCCAGGGTTGTTTTCCCATTCCTCATTTCATATTTGGGTTTCCCACGTTTTCCCTTCATACCCAATACTTGATATTTTGTTGTTATGTGTACCCATGCCCAGTTTATGAGTTTCTGTGTGTAGGAGATTGTTGGGGTTGAAATGGGTTTCCATTGTTTTGGATTGAACTTGAGTGGAAGCATCCACAATTGAAGAGAGTTCAGATTTAGCCTGATAAACTCAGCAGTGGTCTGGCTTGGCTTAGATCCAAATGACTATTTGGTTGTTTGGCTGTGTAAGAGTTTGAAATCCCCTTTTTCCTTGTAGATATCATGCCCAGATCAGGGGTGGCCTTCGGATGGACTTAGTATATGTTGTCGAAGAGCCTACGGTTGCGTGGAACGTTGCAGCGACATAGCTAGTTGCTTGGGACAATTGGACAATGAAGATAAGTGTTTTCTGTCTATGTATTTACTTCTGCAATGCATTAATTTGATGACTATTTTGATATGTTGGATGGGCATGAATTGTGTGTGGATTAGTTTCAATTCCGCTGTGCATTTTGCCTAATTTGTATCTGCACACCAATGTTTCTATTCATATGATGTTAATGACTGGGCTGAGTTTTATGAAAAGCCCCACAGACAGTTATCATGTTCCCTCTCCTATTGGGTCAGCAGGTGGGTACATGACACATACACATACAAACAAAGAATATGTTATTTGATACACTAGTTTTTTGTTGGACCTAGTATCTACTATAACACAAAGCAATATCATAAATTGATTAGCCTTCATCGACATGGATATGTTATGCCAACCATGAAAAATTCAATCATATTTAATAAAAACACACTGGCAATCTTGAACATTCACATGGTCTGGAGAAACATAAAATATATTTCCAGTCTTTAAATATGTGCGATCAAGTTTCAACTCATGCATATCTTCCATAGATCAATGACAATATTAGGAGAATAAAATCTCATATGCATGTTATTAATTCCCTTAGAAAGGCACAATCCAACCTCATAAATTATGAGCTAAGATATAAGTGCAGGTATCATCTACACACATGCAACATATTCCAAAAGTTTCCTACCAAGCACCCGTACAAGATTAGTGGGAAGTGGGTTGGAATTGTTTTTCTGTAGGAAATCATATAAACTTGGGCCCGACTTCTCAAATACCTATTCATAATTCCGTCCACAAACTTAAACACATGGTCTAAGAACCATATACATAATGTACACTACTCTTAAGCACTTGTAAAGTAAAAAATAATAGAGATATAAATTTCTAAAAAATACTAACTATACAAGTGTGGTTCCAATAGTCAAGAAATCATCCTAGCATGTGAGCCAACATGTCCATTTATTAAATTATACATGTAAAAATAACACAACAAAGTAAAGCATAAAAAAGAAGATACTCTCTCATACCGTGTGCCATTTCTATCATATTTTCCAACTTGATGAAGCATATCAAATTCTATCATTGTAGCCTCTTGGTACTTTTGTAACCCACCAACAATTTTGATGGCCACAAGATCCTTTGATTTCCGGTCCCAACTTTCCAAAACTTGACCAAATAAAATAAAATTCATCCAATTCATGTTCAAGAATCCAAAAAAGTGTCCTCATGTTCATGTTCAAGAATAAAAAAGTCTCTCAATATTCAAAAATGGAAACATGTCTCTACATGTTCCCTATTGAAACTATAATATGACAACCATCCCTCACCTATCAAGAGGTGGAATGTCTTGTCACACTTTATGTGTGTGACCACCCAACCTAAATTAACAAGCATGCAAACCCTTTGTATGAGGATGTTGATCCATGAGGTGATAACATGTCACTTATGTGGAGACTAGAACCCTTGGAAGAGCAATAACAAAACCCCTCTTTCAGTGAAAAAGAAACCACCCATGTGACATGTTTCACAATAAGAAAAATCCAACAAATCGTTACTCCAAGATGCTTACCTTCACCCATGGCAAAATGACACCACGAAATATTTTCACCAACTTAGTAGAATAGATCATGTAAAAGGGTAATTTATAAATTGCTTTTTAATATCAAAAGTAAAACCCTTGTTTAGATCTAAGACTTCTCTATCCGCAAGCCAATGGTAATAATATCAAGTTACTTGATTTTAGATACTATAACTTTGGAGATTCGATAAATTCATCATGAATCAACTGAAACTCCCTGTCCCGCGAAAAATCCAGAGGCTGCAACAATCTACACAACAAATATGCCTACACTGCAAACAACAGTCTAACAGTCTAACACAATTGAAATGGGCTTCTTTGCACTGCGATTTAACCTTGTTAATGAGCTTAACAACCCTCTCGGACTCGCAGAGCACAAAGCGCACACATGCATTTTCAAATCTGTTAGCTTCCGACCGCCATATTCTACAAATTCACTTGTGTTTACAGGCAATCACAGTAGTTTGAGCAATTTGACAATGGGAATTTGCTTCAAAGAAAGGCACAGAGACGTACGCAAAAAGGAAGCTAGAGGGTTTGAGAATGTTAATTGCAAAGATCAACAAGGGATTGGCATGGATTCGGATTCCTATGTTTTTATTCTGCTGGAATGCATACGCATGAGGTATCCTTTAGGGGGTAAGCAGGTCCATGCCCACATCATCAAATCTGCAATTAACACAGAAGTTGTTGTGCTGAACAACCTCGTGAACATGTATGCCAAATGCGGTTTTCTGGAGGATGCACGCCATGTGTTTGATAAAATATCAGATCGAAACATTGTGTCATGGACTATTTTGATTATGGGATATGTCCAGGATGGGGATGGAGAGGAGGCGTTGAAACTATTTGGACGAATGAAGAAAGAAGGCATTAAGATGGACCAACTGATCTTCTCAAGTGTTCTCAAGGCATGCACGGACATAGGAGATTTACAGTCTGGGAAACAGATCTTTGCCCACATTGTCAAGATTGGATTTGGGTTACATGTCTCGGTGGGGAATGCTCTTGTTACTCTGCATGCCAAATGTGGGAGTATAGAAGATGCCTGCAAAGTGTTTGATGGAATGCCTGATAGGAATATTGTCTCATGGACTGCTATGCTTTCTGCTTATTCTCAGAATGGCCTAGAGGAAGAGGCAATCAGACTCTTTTCTGAGATGTTGTTGGCAAATGTGAAGCCAAACCATTTCACATTTGCCACTGTTCTCCAGGCATGTGCAGGGAAAGGATGTCTAGAACAGGCCAAGAAGGTCCACGCCCATACCGTTGTTACCGGATTTGAATCACATGTGACAGTAGGGAATGCTCTGGTTTCAGTATATGGGAAGTGTGGATGCATAGAGAATGCGTGCAGAGTGTTTAATAAGATCCATGAAAGGAACATTGTCTCATGGAATTCAATGATTGGAGGATATTCCCAGCATGGAGATGGTGAAAATGCCTTCAGGCTATTTTGTCAAATGCAACAAGTAGGCACGAAGCCTGATGAATTCACCTTAGCCAGTGTCCTAAGTGTGTGCGCAACTCTAGCTGTTTTAGAGCAGGGCAAGTTTGTACATGCCTACATTGTTAAAAGTGGATTTGAGTGGAATGTGATTGTGGTAAATGCTCTTCTTACAATGTATGCTAAATGTGGGAGCATAGTAGATGCTCATAGAGTATTTGAAAATATCTCCGAACGTAATGTTGTCTCGTGGACTGCAATGATTGCAGGTTTTTCTCAGCATGGGAGTGGCAAGAAGGCCTTTGAGATCTTTCGGCAAATGAAATCTGCAGGTGTGAAACCAAACTACATTACCTTTGTTGGTGTTCTCTCTGCTTGCAGTAATGGAGGCCTTGTGGGTGAAGGCTGGCACTTCTTCCATTGCATGACTAGAGATTATGGCATTAAGCCAGGAATTGAGCACTATGCTTGTATGGTTGACCTTCTTGGCCGGGCTGGGCTCTTACATGAAGCAGAGGACTTTATCAAGAGATCGCCAGTGGAACCTAGTGCGTTGGTGTGGCGTAACTTGCTTGGTGCATGTAGAATTCATGGTAATGTGGAGATGGGAAAATATGCAGCTGCTAGAATTCTTGAGCTGGAACCATATGATGTGGCCACTTACGTAATGCTGTCAAACATCTACGCTGCAGCTGATAGGTGGGATGAAGTAGCAGAAGTAAGGAAACTAATGAAAGACCGGAATGTGAGAAAGGATCCAGGACAGAGCTGGGTTGAAATCAAGAATAAAGTGCATATATTTTCCTCGGGAGATAGATTGCACCCACAAAGTAAAGAAATATATGCAAAGCTGGATGAATTAACCGAGCAAATCAAGAAAGAGGGGTATGTGCCCAACACACATTGTGTGCTGCATGATGTGGAGGAGGAGCACAAGGAACCCATTCTCTTTCACCATAGTGAAAGGTTGGCAATTGCTTTTGGGCTGATTAACACATCTGCTGAAACCCCTATTCGTATAGTCAAGAACCTCCGAGCATGTGATGATTGCCACACTGCCATCAAATTCATTTCTCAGATTGTTGGACGAGAAGTTGTCATGAGGGATGTTAATCGCTTCCATCATTTCAAGGATGGAATCTGTTCTTGTGGAGATTATTGGTGACATTAAGGGAGGCATAGATTTAGCAGAACCTTTCTGCTGTCAGTTCAGTATATTGTACTGTACAGTGTTTGCAGCCAACTATTATTACTGGCTTGGAGCATGGCTACAGAAAAAATTCCCTTGCTAATCTTGATTTTGTGGTGAGCTTATTGTGAGATTTAGAAGAACGTGGTCACATGATGTTTGCCATAATATGCAATTGCGATATTCTTTAGATTACCGTGCAGACTTGGTTAGAAACAATGCTGCTATCGAGGAGCTTATTTGAACATAAGCATACTGGTCAATATGCCAGTTTGAATCTGCTATGAAATATCTGGGCAGCATGATCAAAGGTTCATCAAATAAGGAAAGGAGATCAGCAGTTGAGTAGTTGAATAAGAGATTAAGACTATTCAAACTTTATCCTTCTGCAGATGCAAATTGTCTGCTTTGGTGTGGAATAAGATAATTATTTATCGAGACGTGAAGCATTACTCTCGCAGGGTTGAAACCATCTTTTAAAACTTGAATGTTTCCATGTGGTGGGTAGTGCAACGATTGTTTGGCAGTTTTATTGATACATTCTTTGGCAATTTAATTACTTGATAGGACCAGCATAGGTTTATCTTAACCCTGGATCAAATAAGCACCGAGAATGAATTGTGTGAGGATGCACTGTTCACATCACATCAAATGATGGTTGTGGTTGGAAAGATGATGACTTGTTACATTCTAGATTGAGGTCCGCTTATTTGAGAATTCTTTCTCTTTGATTTTTTGGTTTAATCTTACAGAGCTCAAGTTAGCTTGCCAGATGTCTATGCAAGACCTGTATTTCAGGTAGTCATTACAGGTTGAAACTTGCCATAATGTGCATTTTGCTTTCAATAGATTGAAATGAAAAGCTCACTAAAGCATTTGTTTGGAACTCTTCTATGGAGCATTATGATGTGTTGGGGTTAACAGCTTTGATGACGGTTAACACTTAACAGTAGTCTGCACTCTTGTTGGAAATAAATAGACAAGGGCCTAGGGGCCAGAAATTATGCTATGTCTAGATTTCAGAATCTTATGAAGAGCAAGTCAATATAAGCTATTGCTCATTGAAAGGTTATATATTCAAGTAGATGATTATGTTCGACAAATTACTGTCTAAAATGAATGCACCAAATTCTGCTGGGGTAAATATCAAAATGACATAGAAAAGGTGGATGGAACAGCAGACCTATCGCAAGCAATTTTATACAAAAGCTTTGTCGAGTTACCTTACTGTAGGCCTAATTTCTGATTCCTCTTGCTGGCTGTATCCCATTTGAATTTATTCTCAGATATTGATGTGTTGTTTGTAAAAGCCTAAAGCTGCATAATGTTATACTAGCTGGGAGCAATTTCAAAGGAAAATAGTTTATTTTAATGGGAACGAGTGGATTCAAGCCTTAAGATGTCCCTAAATAATTGTTTAGGGGATGATCCAATGTGTCTTTTTGTGAAGATATGTAGAAGATAATAACTAGACATGAAGCAATTCATTCATATCGAAATGGATGTGGTCGCTATTACCACACAAATTAGTAACCCTAAAGTGCAAGATCTTCACCAGGGTTTAGCTGAGGGCAACTCTTAGAAGTGTTGACATTGTCACTTAAACAACAACTTCTCTTCACTTTAGTTACTTGGATGAAGATCCAATCACAAGGGGGGATTTCCTAATTTCAACTTGGAGGATGACTTAAGAGATATGATTTGAGAATTAACTCTCTAAGAAGATACTTCAAAACTAAGTTGGAAAGTTTGATTTAAATTTCAGATCTGGTTTATAATATATAAAAGGTTGATTTAAGGTTTAATTATAGGTCCTTTAGTATTAATTATTATTTTTAATTTCCAGATCTAAGATGAAATTAACTTGCTTTTATACAATGCAGATTTTAACAGTAGTAACAAAAGATTCCATCCCTTTACAGTGAATGAAAGTGGATGCAAACCAGGGCTAGAATAGAACAAGCAACAAGGTTTTAGATGCAATACTTCAAAGAACCACTTAGTTGCTTGTATGTACTATCAACTTAATGTATTCTGTGAGATTAATTAAGTTGACAGTGACAATAGATTGCAGATATATTATAAACAGTTAATGCAAGGGAAAATGAAAATTAAATGTCTCTAAGAACTTAAAATCATATCAGAAAATATACCATATACTTAGATGATTGTTATAAAAGTGTTTTTATGATGGTAATCATGCTAGCAAATCACTCTTAAACAGTTTTGAAATTTAACCCAGCAACAGATAGATGAAAGAATCACAAACAGGGCTAAATTCTTAAACAAATATTGAATTAAATGCATCTCTAATCTTTTTATAATAATCAAAACAGACCGTAAGCTGCCATAAAAATCAAATCAGATTTAAAGGTGCAAGGTACAACTTAAAAAGCAAATGAGATGCAACGCTAATTTTTAAGGCTTTGCATAAATAATTTGTGCATATGATAAATTAAATTCCAGATTGCAAATAAAAAGTAAAAGGGGGTTTAAATTAAATTTGAAGTGGTTAGAAATATATGACTAGTGCCTAGACTTGAAGTTGGGCAAATGTGGTCATCAAGGCTTGTAATGAAGAGCCTACAAACATTCAAGAATAGATAGGGTTTGAGAGTCAACTCCTATCAAACCCAAGAAGGGTAGATCTATCCTAAGATCTACAAGGAAAAAGACCTAAGTGTTATTTTCAAACTAATTTTCACATAATATTCATCAAGCATCATACAATTAAGAGCTGAAAATACACCACTTATTCAACCATAAACCAAATAAATTAAACCTTACAAAGTAAAGAGCTTACTTGCAAATCATCCAAATATAGATGCAATTGTTGATCCAATAATACACCATAGCATTAGCAAGATTTCCTCAACATAGTACTAGCATCAACCATCTATAAGCATTCACCACAATATCCAAGCACAAAGCCAAAAGAGAGAGTTATCAACAAATTTCTAACAAGTTTTACAATGAGATGAGGGTCTTTTATATAGGATTATAAATTAACTAACTCTCGATAAAAAAATAATAAAACTTCTTCATGACATGGTCAAATTACAGAAACCTTAGCCATGCCCAAGAGAGGGTTTATCTGTCAAATGAGGGTAAATGATGACAAGAAGAAGTAAAACCTAGCCTCCAAAGACTCTCCAAAGGTAGCGCTCCAAGAAAAAGGCCCAAAAAGATGGAGCATTTCCTCATATAAGGGGAATGCTCTCCATGAAAAGGCTCCAAAAGGCACATGCCACAAAAATATGGTGCGACTATTTAAACAACAATTCTAGAATTGCTAACTTCCTCAATATTTATCGGATTTTTTATTGTAACCACTTTTCGAAAATTATGTAACCACTCTACATATAATGGCATTGAGATGGAACAAGTCTAAGTACTCTATCAAAAGATAACTACTCTTGAAGCCAAGATGCCCCTCCAATAAAAACGTTCCGTAAAAATTGCCAAAAGGTATAACGTGTGCCTCCGGAAAATGTGTGGAAAAGGAGGGCACTCATCACATGGAGACTATACTTCATCAATACAATAAAATTTAGGTGTTAGACCATGGAAAACATCTTGGGCATTAGCTCTAAGAAACCCCAACATTGTATGACTTATGAAAATATACTAAACTATGTAGAAATACACATGAAAAGGTTAGTGAGTGCAATTTTCTAATAACTCAATGACCCTTTAATTAATCATCCCATCAACCTTGGACTCACCAGGGCATGACTATAATTTTAACACTTATTACATGTTAGACCTTTAAGAGAAGGTTCATTTCTTAAGTTTCCAAGTGAAGTGAGGGCGATGAAGTGAATGTGGTGCTAGGGAGAAAGTGTTCATGAATTGGCCATCATGGAAATGTGATTGAGTGTTAGGTCTACCCCTTAGCTTTCACATGTGTGCCTTTGAAGGGAGCTTCTTCTTCTTTTTTCTTTTTTCTTTTGTTTTATTTCTTGAAATACCCTTTCTTTGTGATCCCTATATTTCTTTTATTATTATTATTATTTATTTGTCTTTTTTGACGTAGTCCCTTTGCTTTAGATTTGAATTTGATAACCTCGGACATAGGGAACCTAAATTTTTGCAAGAGGGTATTGCAAACATATATAACATTTATAATTCCACCAACCTTATTTTGACTCTTTCACTTTGGCTTAGGCATTCATACATGGGAATGGTATAGAGACCTTGGAACATAACATATGATAAGTCAATTACAAAAGTGGACATAATGAAAATAGATGAAATAGCTAGTGAAATGACATGGAATGAAAAATGGTGAGGCAAAAAGTGTGAAATGACATGAAATGAGTGTTACACCTACTTAAATCCCTAGGGGTACTCTTGAATCACAAGGAAACATATTTATCTAAAGGAAATTATAACCACACCACAATACATCATTAGCTATGAAACATCAATTTAAAGTACATGAGCCACCATAGAGCAACACCATTGACCTCTCATGGTCATATTCCACATAGAAAAATGATACCCCCATGTGTCGTCATGTATGGCATGTGTCGCAACACTTGCATCAACTGAAAAGGCCCCATCAATATCTGGTACAAGACTAGTGACCTAGCAAGATGGAAGTGTCTATGGCAAGTATCCATGGGTAAAAAATAGATCCCATATGGGAAACTAATAGATGTGATCAAAATCAAATAGGCATCAATCATCAATTCACCCCTTCATGTCAGGGGGTAACATCTGGCTCCAACTGCGGGACATGTACTCAATGGTAGAGTGCACGAGAACTTCAAATGACCAACACATGCTCCAAATATAGCTCATCAATCACCTAGATATGACAATACTCAAACCAAATTGTTATATACGCATGATAGGGAAATATGATCTCCTTGATATATGAAAAGGATAAAAGAAAATTTCCAATTATTATTTTATCAGTTAGGTTAACTGAAAAATAAAATGCATGAAGTAAAAACATCAAAGGCAAGGTAGTACACTCAAAACACATTAAGTAAAGATATCAATAAGAATGGATGCATAAATTCAGTCCTAATGATCATGCTAAATAGCTTATCCATCCTATTCTAATACTAACTTTCCAAGGATAAGTGTCGTAAAAAACATAGAGCTTCAAAAGTTGTTCATTAACCAATAAGGGATACTTTTCTCCATCAAGGATGGTAAGACAAATGAATTTGTTCCAGGTATCTTTTCATTCTTATAAGGACCAAGCCATAAAAAATCAAATTTTTAATGCATACTAGGATTTTCCTTCCTCTTATTCCATAGGAGCACAAGATCTCCTTCAACAAATGATATTTGAAAGGTCTTTTAATGTTTCCATAATTCTTCATCATTTGATCAAAAGTTGTTCGCCTAGATTCATCCAATTCTACAAATTAATAAATTCCTGCTTGCACCACCTCTTGATTAGTGGTAAATTGTTGTAAAAAATGATACACAAGGATTTTTAAGTTGATGGGCAATTTAACATCCAATCCATACATTAATTCAAAAGGGATCTTACTAGTTGTTATGTTGGTTGTGATCATATCTGCCCATAATGCATACTTGATTTTACCGTCCCAACATTTTTTGTTATCACCCACTTTTTCCCTCATGATATCCAATGAATCCATTTCCCTAAGGGTAGTAATTTGATGAATGAGATAAAATAATACCATACTCGAAGTAAAAGTTAGATAAAGCTAGTGAATTCAAAGTTTTTTTCATTATTAGTGGTGGTTTTTTTTGGTGCACCAATTATAGTGATTATCTTGTCTTTAAGGAAACCCATGAAAACCTCTTTAGTTGCCTCTACCCACTCGGTGAAGTAACTTGTGGTGATTAAGTTCCATCGATATATTTTACTAGAATTATCTTAAAATTTGTCGATAAAATCTTAACCTCACTGTTTAAAAGGCACTTCAACTACAATAGGTTTCAAAGGTAGAGCAAGCAGGTGTTGTTTCCTTGCTAACAATTGGCATGGACTGCAAGATATAATAAAAATATGATCAATGAGTAATGTAGGCCAATAATATCCAACTCTTAAAATCTTATGGACAACCGTGCGAGCTAAAAAGTGGCCACCGCAATATGTGACGTGGAATTTTTGTAATAGTTTGTTGGATTCATCTTCACTTACACATATGAGAATAGTTCCATCAAGATTGTTCCAACTAATACCCCCTTGGATTAAACAAATATTTGCAGCTCTTAGCCTTAGTGTCTTCCTTTGATGGTCAGTTAAGTGGTTAGGAAATGGAAAGTTATTCAAATAATAGATGATGTGTGCATACCACTCATGATTTTCTAATTATTCTAGGACCACATTGATTTGATCATTATTATCCAAACCGTTATTAATTTTATGATTTTTACTAGCTTGATGCCAAGGTCACACTCTTGTATTTTTGATACTCATTTACCCCTTACACCTAGACAATATCATGCTAAGAAATATTTGATAATTGGGTAAGGAACATATGCAATGATGTTAGAATACTTGACATAAGTTCTAAAGTGTTTCAATGATTGTACTGGGCCATAAGCTTGCTTTTAAGCTATGGTGTACTTTACTTTAGCATTCCTAAGGTTTTTACTCATAAATGCAATGGGTTTCCCCTTGTCATTTTTATTCTGTTGAAAGTGTACACCAACAATTTTTTTTCTAAGGAAAAGGAGAAAATGGTGTAATATTTGTTATAATCTCGACTAACCAAAATGAGGGTTGATGTTATAGCTTGTTTAATATCCTTAAATGCTCTTTTTCTACCATCATTCCAAGAGAACAAGCAATCTTTCTTCAACAAATTGGCCATTGGCTTGACAATATCAACACAGTTAGGGATAAATCTTCTAACAAAGTTAATTTTACCAAAAAATGACTAACACTTTACAATTTTTTGAGAAGGGAATATTCTTTATGGAATCCATCCTAGCTAGGTCAATGCAAATACCATATTTACACACAATATGACCTAACAACTTTCCTTGATCTACACCAAATATTGACTTCTTAGGATTCAAGGAGAATTCATATTTCCTACATCTCTTAGACACCTTCCTGACAAGTGGCAAATGTGCTCACTTTTGTCTTTTGAAACTACATCCAAATCATCTTGATAAATTTCCATTATTTTCCCAATCAAATTCCTAAAAGAAAATTCTGCATCCCTCTAAAAGGTAGATCATGAGTTTAAAATTCCGAAGGGAATTCTTAGATATTTGAAAGTTCCGCATGGGGTTGTTAATGTGGTCTTAAGTTGATTCTTTGACCAAGACTTGGTTGTAACCTAAGAAAACATCCAACATAGACATCATTCTAGCCCCAGTTACACTTTGTAATAAAATTTTCATGTTATGCATAGGGTAATTATGTTTTAAGGAGAGCTAATTCAAATCCCTAAATTCACACACAAACAAAATTGCCAATTATTCTTTTGAACGACAAAAAGGTTCGCCACCCAAGGGGAATGCCTAGTCGGGGCTATAATCTAAGCATTCAACATTTTTTGTAGTTCCTTTTGGATTAAAGGGGCTAACTTATTGTTGTTGTTTCTTTGTTTTTTCCTAAAAGGTTGATTCCATTCCTTTAATGGGATTGTGCATTGAATAATGTCTCCTTTGCATGCCTTCAAATCATCATAGGACCATGCAAAGACATCAGTGTATTCATAGATCAAATTTTCAATGTCCCTCCTTTATTTTAGAGTAGTGTTCTTCCCTATTTTGATAATTGTAGGGCTTGATTATGATCCAATATTAACCTCAAAATAATCCTCAGATTAATCAATGGTTGGTTTATCTTTATACTTGTCATGCCTATCAATCAACTTCTCTAGAGGGACCATTCTAAGTGGGATTTTATTAGTTGGAAAATATGTTACAAATATATCCTTGTTCTTAGCTTCGTCTTTCCAATTTATTTGATATTCTATTAATTCATGCAAGTTATTAAGGAAACGAATAATTTGAGCATCGTCATGAAAAACTTGCCAATGCTTGAATTTGTTAAGTATATTTGGCCTAAATATTATCTCCATCTTAAACTCTCCTGAGACCAACTCCTCAAAAGGATGTAAGGTATCCCCTGCTACTACTAATGCATTAGCAACAACATTCTTTTTCCTAGGATCGAATTGCTTCAATTGAGAAGACATCAAAGAGTACTATGGTGTCCCATATTATTTTTCTATATTGTTTGTGCCTCTCATTTTTTGCAACAAATGCTCACTTGACTTGTGATACAATGAGATCAGAATCACCAATCACCTTCAAGCATTTGATTTTCATATCATAGCCCAAATCTGAAGTTACTTATATGACATCTTTTACCATCCTTTTTGGGCATCCTTTTTGCATATTTTGATTACTTCCTATACCCTTACAAGTCTCTTTCTGGATAACCTTTCAAGTTTCAACATTGGTAAGAAATGATCATGTTTTCCTTGATTATTTATTAATTACTAATGACTTGAGGCTTGGTTATGTTACTTCTGACTGATTAAAGGAGAATTGGTGTTCTAGGTCTATTGCTTGTTACAGTCATGAAGCTATATGAAGTGTTTTGGGAATGGTTGCGGAACCTACTTCCAGGGATGCAAAACCAGTGAACAACTAGAAGGCTTGCAGATAAGTCTCAAGTTTATACATAACATGCATACATGCGATCACTGAGAATATCAACAAGAGTGCTTGGTATGAATGAAGAGTCTGAGCCTCAACTATTCAAATGTGATCATGTTGGTCATTATGTTTAAAGCTACAAGAATTGAGTCGAATCTGAAGTTCTGAAATCATATCGTTTTGAGATGCAGAACTAAGTATAGCGGTTCTGCAACCAATCTGGGACATTGCAGAAACTATCCAAACTTTCTGCAACATGATGAGTCAGCTGGAAACTACTTCTGATAATTTTTCATTGACTAGGATCACAACGGCTTGAACAACATCATCATTAGATTCGACCCTCAGTCCATGACATCAGCTTCCTAAATTGGTCTATGTAACAATATGGGAATCAAGTTGTAATGATGCATTATATTTGGTATTATGTTGCAACCATAGATCACAAATCTTGGACTATTAGTCTTTCCTGTAAATTCATGATGTATAAAAATCTTAATCTCCTTCAGAGGAGGTTAGCCAAACAATTGAAGCATATTGTGGACTACCTATAAACTCATATTTTATCAATAGAATCGTGTTGTTGTTGGTTATGCTTAATGCGTTGATTTGATTGGTGTGGTGTGAGTGATTGGCTTTCTCAGTCCCTGTCTCCGAAGGCAGGGCCCCTTTTGGTGGACATGATCTGATTGTATTTGCGTAGGTTAATTTCAGCATAATTTGGGTAATATTGGTGTGTGTGTGCTTGGTTTCCATTCTCTGCAGTTCCTTAGATGTTTAGATCAGCTTGGGTTATTATTATCAATGGTATGATTTCATTCATAGATTAAGAGAATGGTGTGATTTGTTTAATTTCATTGCGGTGATCAGTTTGAATGCCCCTTACATGCTCAACAATATCCCTCTTTGGCATTGATGTCAACCTTCAGTAACACAATCTCCCCCTTAGGATGCGCAAGCAATCTCCTTGTGCTTTATTTTTTTAATATATCTCATACTCCCCCTTTGACATTAATGGAAAAGGGATTTTCTCTGCTCCTTTATTTAGGCTCCCCCTATTACTTAGCTCCCTCTATTGATGTGCATCTCCTGGTCAATCTTCTCCCCCTGTCAATAACTCTCTTTTGATGGTGACATAGATGTAGGATCATGATCATAATTTGGTCTTCAAGAGTCTATGAATGCAACTTCTGGTCATAATCCTCAACAAGTCACTGCAAGCCACTTCATTTTTATTCAATGTGAGGATAGTGCTTCTCCTTGAGCTTCAACTCAGGACTCTCTGCATTCATATTTTAGCAATCCTCAATTTTTCCTCATACACAATCAACTCCATTTTACCCTTGTTGCACTTCTTTCACATGTTAATCTTCTTCCATGATCTATCCTTAAGATGTATTCAAAAAATACTCAAATCTTCCACTAAAAATATTTGTCCAAAACACTTCAAATCTGCCATTGGATACACTATAGGTCTGCTCAACATAATGCTCTCTCTAAGTGTCAAAAAACATTGTTCATAAGTCTGATCTTTGTTCTTTCATTGACTGATATGAGGCTTTACTAATTGATTATTGTCATTTTCTCTCCCTACCAATGATCCTTCTCTTCCAATCTTAGATATTCAGATTGTTGGACAGGGTATGACCCCCAAATTTTCCCCGAGGTATTCAAAAGCTTCTCTTGGAAGTGTTTTAGTAAACATATCAGTTATTTGTTCCTTGGTTTTGATATATTCGACATTTTTCTCATCTATGTGTTCTCTCAGGAAGTGATGCTTAATAGGTGTAAGTTTGGTCTTCGAATGCATGATTGGATTTTTTGACGTGCGCTAATTGCACTTGTATTGTCACAATATATGAGGATTGGTTTACCATAATCAAATTTGATGTCTTTTATCATTTATTTCATCCAAGTAATATGAGTGCAACATTCAACAACTACTATATATTTTCCTTTAGTTGTAGATGGGGATATTGATGGTTTTTTTTGCTTGACCAGGAAACTAGACATTCTCCTAGGTAGTATCCACTTCCACTAGTATTTTTCCTATCATCTAGAATCCTTTCCCAATCAACATCTGTATAATCTATTAGGTCAAATATTTCACTCATGGGGTGCCTGAATCCAAATTCAGATGTGCTTTGAGATACCTAAAAATTCTTTTGACTTACTGAACATGAGATTCTTTGGGTGATGATTGGAATCTACCCACTATTCCTACTACTTGCATGACATCAAGTCTTGATGTTGTTAATTATAATAGGCTCCCAATCATTGATCTATAAAGTGTTGGGTATGTTCTAGGAGATCCTTCATCTTTATTTAGTTTACAACTAGTGACCATGGGAGTAATCATTGGTGCACATTCCACCATCCTGAACTTTTTTAGCATTTCTTTAAGGTATCTAGTTTAAGAAATGAATATTCCTTCCCGTGTTTGTGAGACTTGAAGTTTTAGAAAGAAAGATAATTCACCAATCATAGAAATTTCAAATTCCTTTGACATATCTTGGGAAAACTTGTGACTCATATCATCATTGCTACTTCCGAAAATAATATCATCCACATAAACCACTGTGATCAATAAATTGTCTCTCTCCACTTTGATGTAAATGTTGTTGTTTGCATTACCTCTTTTGAATCCTTCTTGTTGAAGATATTTGTCTAACCTTTCATACCATGCTCTAGTTTCCTGTTTTAGGCCATAAAGAATATTTTTTAGTTTATATACATGGTTTTCCTTTTTAGGCAGCTCAAAGCCTTCAGGTTGTTCAATGAAGATGTCTTCCTTGATTTCACCATTTAAGAATGCAGATTTCATATCCATTTAATATACTTTGAAAATTTTGAAACAAAAGTAGGAAAGGAACATTCTGATGGCTTCCATTCTAACAACTGGAGCAAAGGTTCATTGAAATCAATTCCCTCTATAATATTTGAGCATTCATATATCTAGATGCAAACGCTAGCAAGATATGATGATTAAATCAAGCAAGAACAGTTGTGCAATAATTAACATGAATCATTACACAATAACCTTGAAGAGAAGAAGAGACAATGATTGTATTATCAGAGTGATGAATTAATGAAAAGAGGTTACAATATATAAGATACCAATTCGAATTAGGTTAAGGATCAATTCAAATTGTTCATGCTATGTATAGAGGGTTCATGCTATTCATGAGGGCTAGTCAGGATTAACTGAGAGCAGATAACCCTAATCAGTCATGCATGCACTCCTAAATTGAGTTTAATTGATTAAGGAACTCATTGATCACTCAATTTAACTGAATAATGCATGTAGTTTCCTAAAATCACTCAAAAGAGGGCGCTACTAGGACAACCGGGGCGCTAATGAGTGTTTGGGGTAGTTGGGTTTCAGTTAGGGCTTAGTTTATTGGAGTAAATTAAGTCCTAACTGAGACACGCTCATTAAATCGGGGAAAAAAACCTCAAATCAAGGAATACGACCCCAAATCAAGGAAGGTGCCTCCAAAACTAGAGTTTTGTCTTATGGATGATTCAGGAGGTGTTTTTGGGTGTGGTTGGACCCATTAGACTCATCAACACATGCTATAAGAGGTTTATTTACTCTAACACCACCCCATAAGCCTAACTATTAAAGAAAACTAAGAAAAAAGAAATGCATCCCAACAATTTGCAGCCATATTAGGTACTCATGCACAAAAAATAGAAATATTCTCTATAAATTAGGAAAGAGGGAAAAAAAAACCCATAAAAGAGAATGTAGAAAGAATGTGAGAAGAAGGTTTTAAGGAGCCTCCTCCAAAACTTCTTTGACTCCTAAGGAAGCTCTCAGCTAGATGAATAACTTGCAAGAAAAGGACTTGGTAAAAATATCTGCAATTTGCTCAGAGGAAGGTCAAAACAATAAATCTATGAGCTTATCATGGATCAATACTCTGATATAGTGCATATGGATCTCTATGTGCTTGGTATGTTGGAACTTAACAGGCTCTCTTGAAATCCGAATGGCTCCCTAGTTGTCACAAAAGATTATGGTAGGTATGTGAAACTCTATTCCAAGCTCAATGAGAATATGTTGTAACCAAATGGCTTTTGTTATATTTACTGCTCCTCTATACTCTGCTTCCACTGTTGATAGAGAAATAATGGCTTTCTTTTTACTTGACCAACAAATAGGCCTTGATCCCAAACTGAAGGAGTAACCATAGTGGACTTGCGGTCTATTCCATCGCCATCCCAATCAAAATATGTGTATGCAACTAAGTCAAATTTGCAAGCAACAACATAGTGGATTCCATAATTATATGTTCCCTTTACATAATGGAGTTTTCTTTTGGCAGCCTTCCAATGCATCTCATATGGTTCCTACATGTATTTGGAGACTGCCCCAACTGCAAAAGATATATCTGATAGACTGTGTGTAAGATAAAGAAGGCTCCCAACTAACTATCTATACAGGGTAAAGTCAACTAATGGTGTAGTCCCTCCATCTTGTAGTTGGACTTTAGAAAGAAAGGGGAACGAAGATGGTTTGCAATCATCCATTTTGAATCGAGTGATGAGATATTTGGCATACTTAGAATGTGTTAAGGTGACTCCCAAATCTGATTGGGTGATTTGGATCCCATGAAATAATTGTAACAGTCCTAAGTTAGTCATGGAAAATATGTCATGAAAGGCATATTTGAACCATGCAATGGAGGTAGTGGAGATGCTAGTAATGAGGAGATCATCCACATAGAGTACAATAAGTAAGAGAGAGTTGTTTTCTTGAAGCATATACATATTTGGATCTGAATTACATTTTGAGAAATTTTTGGACAAAAGAAAAGAATCCATTTTTTCATACCAAGTTTGAGGAGCTTGTTTTAGTCCATTTACAAATTTCTTTAATTTGCATACTAGAGATGAGTTTTGAATTTATCTTGGTGGATTATCCATCTAGATATCTTATTCAATGTATCCATGAATAAATACACTCTTCACATCCATGTGATGGATCTCCCATTTTTTTGCAGCTGCTATGGCAAGAACAAGTTGAATTGAATCCATCTTTGCAACTGGAGCAAAGGTTTATGTGTAGTCAATGCCATGTATTTGAAAGAATCCTTTGGCCACCAATATTTATTTATACTTGGTGATAAGTCTATTTTCTGCCATATTGGTCTTATAAATCCATTTACATCGAATTAATTTCCTTCCTTTAGGAAGAGGTACCAAATCCCAAGTTTTGTTGTCCATGAGGGATTGTTATTCTTCATCCATGGTAGCTTCCCAACGAAGATTGTTGGAGGCTTCCCCATGGGTTTGAGGATTAGATGAGGATACCATGTAACAATGAGTGGCAATTAATGGCTCTATGGCTACAAGAGAGTGAGTGGTAGCATGAAACTGAGAACAGGTTCTTCGAGTATCGACAAGATCACTCACTAGTTCACCAATTGCTTTTAGAGCTTGTTTTTTCCAACGAGGCTGAATTATTGGGTTTGAAACACTCTCATTTGAAGAAATATCATCATAATCTATATGTATGAAGATGTATCTGAATTTGAAATTTTATTTTAAGCATTAGAAGAAGAATCAAACAATTCACTATGCGTAACTAGTTGTGCATCAGTAGAAAAACTAGTTTTAAGCATATAAATTTCATCAAATTTGACACCTTTTTCAATAAACAGTTTTTCAGTTTGCATATTCAGTATCCTATAAAATTTTACCCCTTTAGGATATCCCACGAAGATACATTCCTCACTTTGAGTTTCTAAGGCCCTTATTTTCTTGGAAGGGATACAAGCCCATGCATGGGATCCTAAGTCACCTGACACGGGGACACGGGACATGAAGGACACGGAAATACGAGAGTCTGACACGGACACGGTGACCCCCGGAATTAGGACACGAAGGACACGTTTTATATACATATATATATTTTTTTAAAATATATTAAAATTTAAAAATATAGACATATAGATCCAAAAATATTTAGAAACTAGAACATTTACAAATATTCAATAGAAATTAGAATAAAAACACATTAATGATTACACATTGTCATTCACAAATCACGATTCATGAATCACAACACATTTCACATTTGTCATTCACAAATCACAATGAATTATGAGACACATAGATGCATGTCGGAACCATATTTCTCATTAAGTCATCAAAATCAAAATGTATACATATACGTCGGAATGCCCACTGTGCACTCGCAAATGCCAAATAGACTAATAGTAAATACAAAAAGGGGTGGATCAAGATGGGAGAATCCCATATGTCAGTAGTCCTCCTCCATGCCTGAATCAACATACTCATCACTGCCACTGCCCTGATCCTCATCCTCCTCCCCCTCCTCCTCCTCTCTGCCCATCTGACGATCTGCATCTGCTGCTGTGGAGGATGACCCCTCGATACGATCACTATCATCAAAAGTGACTGGCTCTAGCACTGGATCATTAAGATCCATGTTGGCTAATGCCAACTCAATATTGTTGTCCAAACCCATATCATCAGGAAAGACATCCCACATCTTTGTCTTTCCCTTCACCCACTCCTCCCTCTTCCTGTAAATAATACGAAGGTTGGAGTGCACATACACCATCGACTCTGCCCTGGATTGCTCAACCCTACTCTTCTTCACACTGTACAAGTTCCCATATGTGCTCCAATTCCTCTCACAACAAGAGGATGATGTAACTTGAGAGATGACCCTCAAGGCTAACTTCTGTAGAATAGGGGATGTTGCCCCATGAGTTTCCCACCAAGCATAGGGTTTCTTACCCTCCCTATCTCTAAGCACATCATAGCCTCCAAATCTCCCAGTGCCAGTGGAAAAATCTACAAAGCCCTCCTCCGCCTCCTCAAGCATGTCTCTATCTTGAAATAGCCGTCTAAGTGTTATCTTCCTCCCATTTGCAATCTCTGCATCCATGTGAGGAGGGACTCTGTGTGAATCCCCCGATCCACCAATGAGCCACTCCTGAGTGTAGAACTTGGGGTTTAAGGAGTGGGCCAAGCAATGCAAAGGTGTGCAATTCTTATCCCACCTGGAGATAAGAATATCTCGAATAATGGTCCATAAGTTCTCTGCCGATGTCCCCTACTCAGGACACTCATTCTCCATGACAATGGACCTCATGGATTCAATCATGGAATCCCACCCCTCATAAACCTCTGCTAGAATGGGTTGGTCCGTGTCTGCAAACCACAACAAAGAAATGATTGGCTCCATGATCTTAATGCCAAGATCTACCATGTCCCACCAACCATCATCTAACACCGTGTCCTTCACATTTTGTGAAGCAGCCTGATCCATCTTTCTCCAAAAATCCCAAAACTCTAAAATCACCATGGACCCAAGAGCGGTTTTGACCTCTCTCAACCTCTTGAGCATGATGAATGAGGAAGCAAACCGAGTATCTGCAATCTTCGGCAATGAAAGTTGTGTGCACTGTTTGTAGATGGTGAGGGCATTTGTGTGGTTTTGTACAAAGTTATGGATATGGCGTGCATCCTCAATAAGGTTTCCAATCCATGTCACATCTGAAGCAATGGATTTCAATGCTAAATTCAAGGAATGGACAATGCAAGGTGTCCAAAAAATCTGTAAGAGCAATAAAAGCATGTATCAATGACTCTACAACACTAACATTGCAATGACCAAATTCAAACAATGAGCAAATTAGAAATGAAAGGTGTCCAAAATGAACATACCTGTGGATATTTAGCTTCCACAATCATGTCAGCAGCCTTGAAAACAGGTGCATTGTCCGTGATGATTTGTACACACGAATCAACACCTACTTCTTCAATGGTTTTGATGAATAAATCACCCATATACTGTGCATCCTTGTATTTCCCAAGAGCATCCACCGCTTTCAAGAACAATGGTCCATTTTGGGAAGATACCATGAAATTAATGAGTGGATGGCGTGTTGGATCCGTCCATCGATCAGAAACAATACTCACACTGCATGAGGTCCATGTTGTTCTAATTGGCTCAAGGATTTTATCTACCTCCTTCTTTGCTTTAACCAACAATGTGGTTCTAAGCTTCTCTGAACCAGGAGGCACATAACCACTTGGAGCTCGTTCCAAGATAGTTCGAACCGTCTCAAAATACAATGGTGACTGTGCAACATTGAATGAGATGAATTTGAGGTAGAAGAAAAATGCAATGGTAAGGTCTACCTCTTCTCGCGCCTCTTGTTTGAAAATCCTATCTATTGGACCACCTGTAGATTGCCTCTTTCTTGTTTGATAAGTATCCCCACTCCCATGAATGCTAGGTGGAAATGGAGGCTTGGTGCTAGAGGACTTCCTCAAAAATGGAAGAGGATCATCCTCTTTTTTCTTGCTTGCTGCTGCCACCTTCCCTAAGCCAACATGATCCTCTCTTTCCATATCCCTCCTTTGGTTAACACTCACCGCTTTGCATGAAGAAATCCCACAAGAAGGAAGGGCCAACAAATGGCCCTTAACCCGGAAATATGTGCTCTTGAACTCATGCTTGCAAAAATTGCATCTCCAAGACACATTGCCTCCCCCACCAAGCTTTGCCCCGGGCCCATCTTTCGTTGTCACATACTTCCACAAAGGGTATTTTTTTCCTTGGGCTTTTTGTCTTGCTAAAACAGGGTTAAATGGAGCCATAGAATGAGCTCCACTAGCAGCCGACGGAGCACTTGACGGAGGAGGAGAACCACTTGTGCTTGGTGGAATAGGAGGGGAGTCACTAGACGGTGCATTTTTCCCTTTCCTTTTCCCCCTACCTCCTGCCCTAGCTGATTGAGACATTCCTTTTGTTGTGTGATGGTTGAGCTTGCAATCCTCTCCACAAATCCACCGGAATGCACTTGGAATCGCTTGGATAGCCTTCAAATTGCCTTCACCTGCACATACAATCACTCTCAGCCAACTCCTTCCTTGCAAATGACAAAAACAAACTCAAATTTTTCTTTTAAAACAAAACCAGCCGCACTTTTCCGGACTTTTGTGCACTTTGCATGTCCTGTTTTCGGGACTCGTGTCTGACAGTCGGGGATTCGATTCCAAATTGAGGTCGATTCTACTTTCGTTCGTGTCCCGATTTCGGACTCGACCAAAAGTCGAATCAGACTCGATTTGGAATCGAATCATGTCCAATTCAATCCCCACGGGACACGAGGGGGGTTTTGAGCGAATCCGGTTTCTTAGATGGGATCCAAACACCCTGAAGTGTTTCACTATTGGCTTCTCACTAGTCCATTTCAAAAGGAGTAACCCCTTTCAAATTTTTGTGTGGTACTCTATTTTGAATGTAATTTGATCAATTTATGGCCTTGACCCATAGTTTTGGAGGAAGATTCCTTAACTGCAACATGCAATTTTCCATTTCTTTCAATGTGCGGTTTTTCCGCTCTACAACCCCATTCTGCTGTGGTGTATAAGGAACGGTATGTTAAATCTCAATACCAGCTGCAGAGGATAGATTATGCACATATTTATTGACATACTCTCCAACATTAATAGTGCAGAGGATTTTGATCCCTTTACTAGACTATTTCTCTGCAAGAGCTTTAAAATCTTGAAGACAAATAAATACATCACCTTTGTTTTTCAAAAAATAGACCCATGTGTATCTAGAGAAATCATCAATGAAGGTTAGTATATATCTTGATTTATTCATGGAGAGATGAGGAAAAGGACCAGTAATGTCACTATGCACTATTTTAAGAAGAGATGTGGCTCTTTTAGCTTGACCTTTCTCAAATTTCTTTCCAGGGTGTTTACGAAGAGCACATCCTTGACAAACTCCATATGAGAAGGAGATAGGTGGCAGCCCCACTTCCATGTCTTCATTAATTAATTGCTTCAAGTAAGGGTATTTGATATGCCCAAATCTCTCATTCCATAACTTACTAATATCATTATATTGAATGATCAAAATTGAAGCATGAGATTTGGGAAGAAACTTTGAAAAGACAAACAATTTGTTTTTATGATCAACTTTTCCAAGTGCAATTTTTGAACCATCAACTGAATCTAAAATAACAACCGAGTCTTTGGTAAAGAGAAATTGCTTACCATGGCCCGAGTGTGTTATTTGGTAGATGGAAAGTAGATTTTTAGCTAAAGAAGGAACAAGAAAAACATCTTGAAATTGCCCATCTTCTTGTAAAATATCACCTTTTCCACATACCTTGATTGGAGCATTATCTCCCATGAGTACTTCTTGGATAGAGGATGGCTGCAAGGAGGTGAACATGTCCTTGGATGAAGCCATATGATTTGAAGCTCTGAAATCTAGGATCCAAGAGGCTGACTTTGAAGTTGAAGTTGTTATGAGTGTATGTCCCCTTTCAGGAGAATGTTTTGGCTTGCATACTTTGTTTTCATTTTCTTCAAAAAAATTCTTATATTTGCAATTTTCTTCTTTGTGGGGTCCCTTTTTGTAGTAGGGACATAAGGGCAGCTCCATCCCTTCTTTTTCATAAAAGATCTTGGATTTTTTCTCCTTCTTGCCTTTGCCATGAGGGCTTATACTTAGTGGCTTTCTGCTTGTCCTCATTTGTTGCAAGTGCATGAGCATTTGAGGATATTTGTAGGACCATCTAGGAAATCTTATCTTGCTCTTGAACAAGAGAGGCTACAAACACATCTAGAGAAGGCATGGTGAAGGCTTCCCCAAGTGCTAATCTAGTAGAGTGAAATGAAGAAACAAAATTATTTTCAAGGCCCAATTTAGAAATGATAGAAAGTACCATTTGAGTGTCTTCTTTGGTGATGTTGCACATCTTGAGCTAAAAGAGGATAGATATTGTCGCGTCCCCATTTTGACCCTATTGCATTAAAATTGTAAATGATGTAAATATCGTTATTAAGTCATGCTGAGGATCTCAAGGCCAAGGTCCCGCCATCGATTTATCATTTTATGTATCGGCAATTAAAAATCGGTGCATATGGTTCTTGTGCTAGCTATGCACAATAGAAATTATGACATCATGTAATTATGAATTTTAATGAAATACCCACAACTAGCTATGCAATGCAACAAGAGACGGGGGCATGATTTTTATAAGGAATAGGGAGAGAAATTATTCAAACCCTTGAGCCAATAGTGTTAAGCCAAATGTCATTGAGAAAACCCATAAACCATCAACTACCCATTTTGACTTATGCACTCAATCATTTAATTCTTCCAAGAGTTGGTTGAGGTAGTTAATGCCTTGGGATTGGAAAGGTATGGCAGTCAATTCCGTGCATGGGCAAGCCATCAACCTGGGAAAACGTATTTTTGCTTCTTGGGCAAGAAAACACCCACAAAATGGTGCCCAAAGCCATTCTTCACCCATGGCCTTTGCTCTCTCACACAGTCTGAGCTATCTAGGGCTTTCTCCTTCACGTTTTGCATCATTTTCCTGCATTTTCCATGGCTGGAAACTCGTTTTTGGTTGGTACAGTGACTGGAAGAGGAGAACCGTGATTTGGGGGTGTGATGGAGGTCGTTTTTGGTCCTGGAATGTCCATAAACGTTTTCTGAAAATGAATTTTCCTTCCCAGGGGTGATTCCCCATTTATCATTTCGTTTTTGGTTTCCCACGTTTTTCTTCATACCAAACACTTGTGATTTTGCTGTTATGTGCATCACTGTTTTAGTTTGAACTTGTGAGCAAGAAATTGGGAGTGGAAGAGGACCAGAATTGGCTTGATAAACCTAGTGAGAAGAGTAACCTCTCAGAAAGATCAAAAGGGCTGGCTACTCTTTTATGCACACCTTGAACAACACTAGAATGGAAGGTATGGCCTGAGGGACTGTGTATTAGTGAAGGGAATACTTCCTTGTGTGGGGTGTGTAGGCATTGTGGGTGTCAAGCTAGATAGATCTTGTAGAGGTATCCATGGCTTTGTATTTGAGCTCACTAGCTTAACAATTCATTCCCTCCCCTTTGCCTTAGCAGCCTGATAAACCCAACTGTGGATTGGCTTGGCTGATTTTGGTGTATTTTGGCTATGTGTGAGTCTGTTGTTCCCTTTTTTCCTTGTAGAAATCATGCCCAGCTCGGGGGTGGCCGTTGTGTTGCAAGATTGATGAGCACAACTGGCCTATGGTTGGGTGGAACATTGCAGTTGCATAGCTAGTTGCTCGGGACTACTTCACTTCAAGGTAAGTATTCTCTTGTATAAATTCTGAAATGTCTTTATTTAATATCTGTCATGAAAATGTTGAATGTATGTTAGATATGTAGATGATTTTAATTCCGTTGTGTTTCTTACAATATGCATATGTATATGTCTTTTTATTATCAATGAGTTTACTTAATTCACATGGGGCTAGATGCCCAGTTTTAGCATCATGTTCTCTCCATATCGCTAGTATGATGGAAGGGGGCGTGACAGATATGAAATTTGCAAAAAACTTTTGTACAAAATCAAACTCACTTGGTCTTAGATTTGTTAACTCTACCTCTAAAACATGACCCCTCATCTCATCTTGTGTAACGAATAATTTGGACAAAGAGGTCCATATTTCATTGGGGATATTCTTGTGTTGAATATGGTAGAGTAGTTCAGGAGATACAAAATAACATAGAAACCCATGTGCTTCATCCATCTGATTAAGATACTTAGATTTCTCGACAAGAGACAATGGTTCCACCTCATTTCCCATGGCCATTTGGTACAACCCCTTTTTTCTTAAGAGCATCTCCACTCTTGGCTTCCATTCAAAATAATTGAAGGGTGTTAGTAGATGATCAAAAGGATCAGATCGATGGCTGCAAAAGACCTTTTTTGATGGCTGCAAACTTTCTTTAATGGCTGCAACAAACTTGATTCCTTGGTGGAGCCAAAGGATCCTTCTTCAAACTGGAAAAGTAGTGGTTTTAAATACCTATTTTTAAAGGCAACAAAGGGACTTTTTTGGTGGCTGAAAAAACCTTGTTTGGTAGCTGCAAAATATTGTTTGGTAGCTGCAAAATATTGTTTGGTGGCTGCAAATCATCCTTAGTGGCTGCAAAATACTGGCTGCAAAAGCCCTTCTCAACCTGCAAAAAAGATTGATAAATAATACTAGAACACTAGCTAGTTTAGCACCCCTTTGGTCTGATACCAAATAAGGTTTGAGCATTCATAGATCTAGATGCAAAAGCTAGCAAGATATTATTATTAAATCAAGCAAGAACAATTGTGCAATAATTAACATGAACCATTACACAATAACCTTGAAGAGAATAAGAGACAATGATTGTATTATCAAAGTGATGAATTAATGAAAAGAGGTTACAATATATAGGAGACCAATTCGAATTAGGTTAAGGATCATTCAAATTGTTCATGCTATGTATAGAGGGTTTGTGCTATGCAGAGAGGGATATCCAGGCTTAACTAAGAGCAAAGAACCCTAATTAGTCATGCATGTACTCCTAAACTAAGTTTAATTGATTAAGGAACTCATTGATCACTTAGTTTAATTGAATAATGCATGTAGTTAGGCTAAAATCACTCACAATAGGGCGCTACTAAAACAACTGGGCGCTAATGAGTGTTTGGGGTAGTTGGGTGTCAGTTAGGACTTAGTTTATTAGAGTAAATTAAGTCTTAACTGAGACACACTCCTTATATCAGGGAAAAAAAACCTCAAATCAGGGAATGCACCACTCAAATCAAGGAAGGCACCCCCAAAACTAGGGTTTTGTCTCGTGGGTGATTCAGGATGTGTTTTTGGGTGTGGTTGGACCCATTAGATTCATCAACACGTGCTCTAGGAGGGTTATTTACTCTAACACCCTCAACTTGTGAATATCCTTTACACACTAATATGGCCTTCTTCCTTATGATTTCTCTATTATCATTTAACTTGTTCTTAAACACCCATTTGGTACTGATCACATTCTTGTCTTTAGGTCTGGATACAAGTTCCCATGTTCCACTCTTTTCAATTTGATTTAATTATTCCTTCATGGATTTTATCCAACTTTCATTTGTGTTGGCTTGCAGGTAATCCTTTGGTTCCATATTAGATAAGAGATCAATATGAGCTTGATTTGGTGTTCCCATTAGTTTACTTCTAGTTTGAACTCCTTTTTCAATATCTCCAACTATTTGATCTTCTAGATTATGGTTTTCACTAGTACAAAATGAGAAATTAATGACTAAAATTCGACTATAAACGACTATTTTTGAGTCGGTGACTAATAGTATCCGATTTCCACTATCTTATCTCTAGTCGTATTTCACTAGTCATTAATTGGTTGACTTATTAGTCATTAATTTAGTCATTGATAGTCACTGATTAAGTCATTGATTTAGTCATTGATTATCACAATTAATGACCAAATATACGACTAAATAAACTACTAGATGATAACATATTAATGACTAAGCTAAATACGACTAAACGTTAGTCGCACTATAAGATACTGGAAATTAGCTACTAATAGTCGTATATATGCGAATTTAGTCGTTTTCTTAGTCACTAATTTATGATAGGGTACGGAGGAATCGAACCACCAATCTCCTGCCTATAATTAGACAGGTGCTCTACCATTGAGCTAGCACCCTTTAAGAAGTTGTTATTGCTTGACAATGATGATATTCAAACAAATTTTGCATCATTCAAGCATACAAAATAATGATTACCAAGTTACTATAGATCCATAATGGCACTTGACATGAGATCACATAGCAGGGTAACAGGCAGAAGTAGCCAAACCACATTGCACAGTAACCAAAACAATTGCCAGATAAAAACTGAAAGATGGTATTATACTATAACTCATGCCTTGAGCAACCAGCAAAATTATCAAAAAAAAACAACAAAAAATAACATACATCTTCTTCCTCATCAGCACCATCTGCCCCATGAGCTTGTGAATCGTGAAACCTAGGATTCAAATCCTGTGGCCAAATGTTTGCAAAATAGTTCTCTTTATTGTTAAACTACAACTTTAAACATAAAATCCTTAACCAGTCCATGACATAGATCACAGAATCAACAGAATAACCTGATCCCTGTTAGGCACAGTTTCATCCACCTGCAATAACAGATCAGAAAACATTCAATCATGGGACATAACAAAAATAAAATCTTAGAACCAGAATAATACAATATCTTATTTTTCAAAACACCTTAACTACCCCAGAACAAATGACCCACCTTCGCATCAACAAGTGCTTCATCATCATCTGCATATACCATGTTCAAAAACAATACCTACATAATAGGCAGCAATTACAAAAGTATACACTATAAGGTCATTTCTGGAAATATTGCCAATAAAGATGCCAACTATTATTACTAATGCTCGGACCATAGATTTAAAAATACCGCAATCAAGTGTGACATAAATTCTCCCAATATCTCTGGGGGGAGACGAGCTTCGCAAAATGCAGACCTGATATAAAAAAGTGGAAACCATGACTTCTTAAAATTTTCCCCAAAGATCTATGAAACTTCCCAGTAACAATAAAACAATACTCAAGTAAAATATTGAAGTCTCCCAGTGTAACTGAAAATATATGCCACTTAAAAGGACATTGATTATGCATATCTGATGCCATGGATGAATTTTATGCTCAGAAACTTTAACTCCTATATATCACATTCTTGTAGAAATTTTAACTCACTAATAGTGTCAAGGATACTGATATTTATGACAGTAAAAGTATACCAGAATTCACATGCTTTAAGAGGCACATCCGCATGGCTGCCTTGATTTGCTTGTAGCATGTATTCAATGATGTTTCTCATGCGGGGATGCACAATAAATTTTTACCCAATTGTAGAATAAGAACCCCTAACTTTATAGTTTTCAAATCTAAAGCGTAAATTCTAAACCTCGAGAGAAGAAACTTCACAGTAACGTAAAAGAAAGGTCAGTTTTCCATGCAATCTATTCCACACGATAAATCTAAAAACTAGAAATCCAAGTCATTATAATGTTAGATAACTTGGACAAAAGTTAACAATATAAATTATAGAACCAGGACCTACTATTTGTGACATTAATACCAAAACAATAACAAAAGGAGGATTCACATAGATAGAAAAACCAGTAAATTCAAATGGAATGAAAATATGTTGAAAGATCTACCTGTAAGATACATGCATACCACAAGTATCCACTGGTGGAAAAGACAACAGATTATAGCAACTCACCTGCAGGAAATCAGGCTGAATCTCAAGTAGTTGAACCAATGCCGCACATACCTGGACATCAAAATAACTCAAAATGACATTACTACACAAAATTCCTGTTGAAATCATTGGCCAAAAATGAAACAAAGATTACAATTATAAAATATGATAGACCATAAAAATAGTCCAGTTAGAACATGGATAAGCCTAAATATTTGCACTCCATCAAGCTTGCGTTTCCTTCACTTATTCAAAAAATTAAATAGCAAGAAAATATTGAGCCCACAGGAGGAGCACCAATAATTCTTTTTATATCTAATGCTGAGAACTAATCAACATTTTACATAAGAAATTGTTCACTTGCTTTCTCTACACCTACACATTGTTGATAAATATTCTGGAGAAGCTGTGAAAGCAAACTATACCATGATACATTATTATTAGCCCAGAGAAACATTGTATACAACTGAATATCAATATATATGAAACACCAAACAACAACAACATTTGGAAAACTCTTTCCTCGCACATTCATGTCCTTCATGTTCACCAGTTTCTTATCCTTTCAGTAAAGACAACATCAACAATATAACAACATTTATATAATACCACCTCTAAGTTCATGACTCAGTGAGACAATAGTTTAGCAAAGGGAGATCTACCTCTAGATGCACTCTTTCAACACATTACTTACAGACTACTTCCACACAAACATCCTATTTCAGTCAACTCAAAAGCCTCCTATTTCAATTACATTCTACTATTCAGTTTTGCCAGATTCCTGCAGAGCAATCAATTTCTTGAACACTTCAATAAAACAAACAGCATAATAAAAATAACAGTACTAGCTCCATCTAATAAAGCAAAGAAGTGATCAATAAGTACCAAACTGATGATGGTCAATTGGGTCTAGCTTGAGTAGTTGTGGGATGGTGTTATTCTCCCCACCCATATAACACTGGCGATTCTCATCTGTAGTAAGAGAACACCAAACAATGAATGCAAGCATGAAATAAAGACATCAAGCGGCAGCATGATCATACAGAACCAAAAGAAATGCTGGTCATAAATGGTGTGTGCAAACACCAGAGTGTCATGTTGCAAGTGAGAGTGAATGATGCAAAAAATCTTTATCCTTTGAAGCAAAAAATCAAGAAGTTGTGAGTAAATTTTGCTGGGTCTTTCAACCAGGTGAATCTTCATTTTTAGTTCCATAATATATAGCTCTATGCTAAAATAAGTAATAATGGCACTCGAATCAATACCTTGAGCTTCAAGTCTTGCAACTCTCTCTCTGCACAATCAAGTCTCTTTTAGTTGCTGCAATGATTCAATTGATAAGGAAGGATCAATGTCCCTTGGTGGTCGAACAATTCCAGCTACTTGTTTGGTTCCATGCTTGCATTGTTTTAGAGAGTATTTTGTACATGCACACAATCCATGAATATTCGGTACATTATACTAGCCTACAAGATGTTGTTACACAAGCTCACTAACTTTTGTGCCAACTGCACCCTTTCCTCCTCGGCTTCCTGGAAATATGGAATCAGATCGCCTAATAAATACTCAAGCCAGTGTTTATGCCAAACTATTTATTTCATAAATATGTCAATTCTGTCAATGTGAGCAGTATAATTTATTGAGTTAGGTACAAAACTCCAACCAAGATTTCCATGTATACAATTGAATATAATCCTTCGAACTTTTACCAAAAAATTGTATTCACCAGATTGGTAGTATAAATGAATGTTTTTATATGAGCTTGATCTTGTTAAGGTAGAAGTAGGCCATAATGCCATATGCAAAATCCATTAGTATTAATATCCACACCTCCTGCATACCACCATCCAAGCCTATAGTATCAAAATTGGGTAAGCTCTAAAGGCTTTTACAGCCACCTAGTCCTATGCAATCATATATATGATGTGGAGAGTATTGCATTTTCACCGGAAGCAAAATCCATAGAAGACAACCATGCTATGAAGATAGGCATGTGCTGTTGTTAATTACAAAAACATGGCAATGCAATTGGTTAATAAGTTTGAAAAAATACAAATATTATAAACATGGATTTAAGGAAGAACTTGTGCCAGATTAAACAAAAGAAAATAAATTTATGCTTGAAACATACCTGAATGTGAAATCCTCCAATGATCATGAACACGAGAAAAAAAATTGATGCCACTAACCAAGTCTGTTTAATATTAGGAACTGCAGCATCCATCAACTCTCCAACTCCTTTCATGTCAAGAACAAGTTTTTCAAAGCAAGGTCAGTGCAATTATTATAGAGAGAAGATAACTAGGAAAACACCAAGGTTCTAAAAGTCCTGTGATTAATAAAGAAAATAAAATTCTAATGGGAATTTATAGAACACAGATGATAGGATACATAATTACAACTTACATGAGTTGTGAGGATTACCAAAGATACTCCAAGCAAGTTGAGGAAAAATACAGATGCAGTCCTTTGAAAATTCTTACTTCCCAAAAGCATTTGCAATGAATTGAAAGAAACACTTCATTCATTTGAACTACTAGAAAAAACATAGAGAATTTATGCTCAATTCTTGACCATGCTTGTTAAAACTAATAAGTTTTTCTATGAAGTTTTAATATATCAATAACATTTAAACATGTATTGACCTTCGCTTTAGGGCATTGTTGTAAGGAATCTCGTTATATGTTAAAGAACTAGTTAACTTCCCTTGTAGTCTTCCTCCAATAATTTTGAGTAATGCCATTTTTACCACTACCTGAAGGCCCCATTAAAGCCATAATTTTCTTTGATGCGACATAGCCTGTGATTCCATTGAGAGTTTTATTCTAATCTATCTGGCTCTTCACCATCCTTCTAATGTCGCTTATGGGATTCCATTTAAAACCATGTGCAACTTCATATTGCACTGTGTATTCCAGGTCTGTAAACTATAGAATAACATCATGGTTAGGCCAATGAAAAAGTTTCCATGCATGGCATGTGATCCATACCCATTGTCTTACTAAGGGTTGTATTTTCTAGATAGATTTAAAGAAAACAAGACAAGAGTTGAAGGGCTACGAGCTACCTAAACAGAGATTGGAAGTAGGGAATCAGAACTTAATTCATGTTCTGCAAATGCAATCCAAGTGGCCAATATACAACATTTCAAATTTGCAAAAGTTTTTTTTAATAAAGAATACAATTTAATATTTATGCATTCCTGATTTTCTAAAAGTCCTCCATGACACAACAATGGTTTGAAAACTACAAACACTCTAGAAGGGAGGTAATGAAAACCTCACTTCACATCATTATGATGATAGGAGACTATAGGCAAAAAATAAATGCTTCATACAATTAAGATTGCAAAAACAAAAGTCAAACATAAAACACAACCAACAGAATATTACATTGTTTCGTCATGATAAAGATGCAAAGGATGGGATTAATGACTAATCATCAAACAATATCATCCTCTTCAAGGTTTTGAATTTGCTTCACCCAAGTGTGCAATCCTTCTCCAACACATGGATTTTGATTAGGAAATTTACCTCGTAGATATTGCTCATCTTTATTATATTGAGTTACCCAAAGGTTATGCCTTAAAAAGGTAGCTTGCTTAAGAAACTTAGCTTTAGACCCTGCCAATGGTAAGCAATTTGAGCCTGGAACTAGCTTGTAGTCATTTAACTACCCTGTTCTATTTATGGTCCTTGTGTTCTGAACCTGTAAATGATAATACTACACAATTAGCCACTCTATTAACTATAAATAAATGTGTGGTACAATGAAACAAATGTAATAGCCATAAAAGTGTAAATGTCAACCTACCTGCAACTGGCACTCCAAACATGTTACATATTATATAATATCAATCTCATACACCTGCATTTCCAATATGCAGGAAAACAAAGTATAGGTTTTGAAAATAAAGACCGCATAAATGACGATGATAAATTATTGTTCCTTCAACGTGCAAGATCGTGGCATGTTGCCAATTGAAACCATGGTAAAAAAGTACAAACTTGGAACAGTATGGTCTACTGCAGCTCCTTCAAAAACTTCTGTGGGTTAAGGAACTTGGTCTTAAGCGAATTCTCCATGTAATCCCCTAAGAGAAGGGTCTCAAAGCAGCTGAGTGTTATCTTTACATGGAAAACCAGTCATCCTACCTACTTGTCTGGTATGATTTCAAGCCATTTAATGGATTAGTCCAACCATATTTAGTTCTTCCCTGGACACAATAAGATTCAAGAAGCGCAGATTCATATATCATCAATAATGCATGCAGCCAACACAATTTACTCGCCAATCTATCAATCTTTTGGGGACTTGTTAGTAATCTGTCAATACTTAACACAAAGTTTGATGAACTATGTGAACAGAGTCTTTATGGTTCATGGGGATCCATTTCTAATTTGTTAAACCTTTGTAAATGGTTTCACAATAGTGGCAACTTCTGCGACTTCATGGTCATTAGACTGTAACTGACAGGAGACCATGTAAAATACAATACTGAGATAGATGGTCAGGTTCCTTAGACCTGTCAAGGATATTATGTTTCCATTTTTATTGCCTTCTTGTATAGAATAATAAACTAGGTTTAAAAAAAGAAGCAAGAGCAAACAAATTATAGTTTTATTGACAGTGAATCATACAAAAGTTTTACCTGTTGACTCATTTCCACAATTCCACCTGCATTATCATCGATTGGACCAAACATATCCATTTTCAAAATGTATGCTACAGTACTAAGCATTCCCATAGTAGCTACAACTGTGCCAAAAATACCACCTGTTGGAGTTCCATCGGACTCAACTAGACCTGAAGTTCATCCAAGCCAGAAAGCAGAAATAATTGCCACGGTGATAACAAGAACTGGAAGAGCAGTTGATTCCAAATCCAAGCTAACTCCTGCAATAATATTTGTCCCATGTCCTGTACAGCTCGACAGTGTCAGTGTCTGTACAGGCTCATACTTGTAATCTGTATAGTACTGAGTGATCCAAACAAAAAGATAGGCTGTTATGATTCCTACTAGCCTACATAGTGCAAAGTGTAACCATGCCGTAGGAGCTTGATCAGTGTACAGAAGCCAACGTGTGGACTGTACCCAAAAAACCACAGAAGAAACAACAGAATGTAAGAAAGACTTGTACAAGTGAACAAAAAGGATAAAAAAAAAAAATTCTATAAATCACAACAATTTAGATACCAAAGTGTAAATCACTTTCAACATAAAACTTGATCTTGTACTTGAGATTAATATGTATGGATATGATATAGAGTAATACCCCAGCAAATGCAATAACTGCTAAAAATATAGTGATAGAATATCCTTTCTGGAGTATCGCCATTGGATCTTCCACAGGTGACTTAAGAATTGGATCACGTGTACCTCTGATGGAAGTATTCCACATGCAGATACTATCAAATCAAAAGAATGTATAACAAGAGGGAAGAGAATAAAACTAGATGGATTTGCAGAAGAAAAACAACACATGAACAGAAGAACTTAGTGCAATGAATCATGATACCTTCTAATTGTGAACTTGGCCAACAACCTTGCAGTTTAACGAACTAGGAAGTATCACACAACAGGTGGGCACCCAACTTCCATCTGACCCCATTTGGGCTTGAGTTGGTCTTTTCTATATACAGATGAGGCTGGGTCCTACATTTGAACCCTATTGGGCTTTCTTTGCTGCATTTTTTTTGTTTTTGTGTTTGTTGGGGGATTCTCACCCCAACCCGTTTTCCTCCTTTATGCATGAAACAACCTCAACCAAGGGACATTCACTTGACTAAGGTATGGAAAACCTTCCAGTGTCTCTACTACTCTACGTTGACCAATCCATTCTCATACAACAGTTTTAACTTATACAGTCCAAGTGACCCATAATTCAATTTCTCTATCCTGTCCTTCTTACTACTATCATACAACAGGACTAGTTGCCCCTCCTCAAAAGTGTGACCCTCAAGTTTCCTGGCATGATGTCTCTTCATACTTTGCTTTGTCATAATCTGTTGGAACTTGGACCATAATCTATTCTCTTCTAGTGTCTCAAGCTCTTCCAACTTGTTCTTCGTTTATTCAGATCTCTGCCATCTCTGGCCAACTGCAATCCTCATAGATGGGACCCAACACTCAAATGGCATGACATATTCCTTTATGAACTGAGACCTAAGTAGAGTGTGACCTGTATCATGCATCTTTGTTGTTTGATAAGCCCATAGGACAACTTGAAACCTGTCCACCCAACTCCTCTTTAAATCACAATTATTTGTCATTGTGCTTACGAATACCTTATATGTGCTCTCTGTTTTCCCATTCAACCTTGGATAATATATGCTTCTCTAATTATGAATCATGTTAAATATCTTCACCAAACCCTGAATCAAATTCACCATAAAATGCATCCCCTTGTCCGATTTGATCTTAATCTGATGTCCAAACCTGAAAAATGAAGACTTAAACAGAAATTTTGCTGGCACCACTATTGTGTCCTTCCAAACAGCTCTTGCCTTTGCCCTGCCCATAAAGAAGTCAATTGCTACAATAATATACTTGGCTAGTGTCCTCCTTGATAGCACGAAAGGACCAATATAGTCCAGTTCCTAGTGCTCAAAAGACTATATCGTCAAGATGGGGTTCAATGCATGGAAGTCCCCCCTCTGCAGCTTGTGCGATGCTTATTGGTGCTGCTCAAATTTTCTCGCAAAATTGAAACGGTCCTTGAAAATCATTGACCACTTGAACCTTAACTTTGTTCTCTAATTCAAATTTCTATAGTTGCATGCCCTAACATGGGTTCTGCTGCTGGTGTTTATGTCACGCTTTTGCAGGGTCTATGTTTTTCTTTCTTCATGGATATGCATTCCTGTCTGAATCTTCTTCTTCAGGATGTGATTCAAGAATTCTTCACGGGTATGGCTATGTTTTCCTCTTCTGCGTCATTGAATGCCCATGTTTTCCTCCTCCTTGATTCATATTCTTCAGTTATTGGGTATGATTCTGCAGTTAGGTCCGTGACAGTTTGTTGGCATGCTTCTCATTTATAGTTGTTTTCTGCATCGTGTTTTGGTTATGGGTATGGTGGCTGCATTTCTATGTAACAAATTTCCTCACAGGTATCTCATATATTGCAATATTTTTTCCCAAGTTTATAACTTCATAAACAACATAATATTTTGCCCCTTTCAAATTAAAGTCACTTTATTAAACTTGGAATCAGTATTAGAGTGCTAATACTCCAATAGGTGGTCCTTGAATATGTGATACTAGGTGGTTGACCCGCGAGACCTTTATGAACATGTTGCCTCAGATCTTGGGACAACTCATGCTGCACCAGCAGTCAGTATACCTCCTCTAGTGCTTGGGCACATGGAATTGCATCCAGACAGCAAGACATACCTCATACCATATCTTCCTGCTTTCCCAGGTCCTCCAACCAATCATATATTAGGAGTTTCTTCTTGTCGGCCTCAGATGATTAGGAGAGATAGCATTAGGGGATGTTGATTTCCCTCCCAAGCAAGACATCCTCCCCAGAGATTCATTATTTTTGGTCTTCGGTTATCTGCAGTACTTGCAGATAACCGAAGATTCTGAGTTCTACTTCAAGCTAGTTAAAAGGCCTAGGTATAGAATAACACTAGGTGCAAACTTGAGTTAGGGTCACTTTAAAAAGTTTAAAATAGAGGAGCATATTGAAATGCTTTGAAAGCATTTATCTGTTTACTAAAATGGAGGTCAGCACATATATCATTTCCAGACTTGACCTTTTGTTCAATAAAGGAATCTAGGGCACAGTATTTGGAGCTCATTTTCAGAGCTAATTTTTTTTAGCTGGGGAACACTTCAGAAATTTGTACCTCATTTCCAGACCTGATATTTTTTGTCCAATAAGGAACATTTGGGCACACTTCCAAAATTCAGACCTCATTTCCAGACTTGATCTTTTTTGTCCAATGAGGGGCATTTGGGCACAATTTTTGGAGCTCATATTCAGAGCTGATTTTAAAGCTAGCAAGGACATACAGGGCAAACTTTCCAGAGCTATTTTTTACTTATCTAGGGCATCTAGGGCATAGATCTAGCTCATATTTAGAGTTAGCTCAATCAGTTTGAAGTGATTGTTTCAAGTGTATTACAAAGAGGTTACAGGTTCAAATTTGGAGAAACCTCAATGGATCACTAGCCACGAGGCTTTTGGTTGATCCACCTTCCATCTACAAAGTTTGGGGTAGACGGGGGAGTGCTTCAGAAAAAAAAATTCCTTCCGGTGATACACACATGATTACCATCCAAAACCACATCGGTGGTTCCAACTTTTATCCCAAAGGAAATTTTACTACCATGACTTTGTCAAGAACCTACAGCATATCTGTGAATAATCTCCAAGAAGAATAGAGTTTTTCAATATTAACATAACAAGGAGAAAATAGCAAAATTCTGGCTACCAACAAATTTTGACAAAAAAAATTGCAGTAAAAAAATAAAGCATTGGAGTAAGATAAACTATGTACTAGCACAACACAAGGGTGATTCTAGCCATATTATTAGCTTCACTTTTGTTAATTTTCACAAGGAACAGTTCACCTTTTTCAACATATTATCTATCAATTTTTCAATGGAACAATTCAACGTATTATCTTTAAATATCCTACTCTCCCACACATACATTTTTTCTAGGATTTATGCTTTTCTACCAATCTGGAAAAGTAATGCATTTTCACTCTAATTGATGTGAGAAGGCAATTTTTTCATTGCAATTATATGTAATGGTGGGATTATTCTCTGGCTTAAGAATTAGGCTACATGACAAATACTTAATTTTTTATTCTTATTAATGGCTTATTCTTTTGGTGTTGACCTTGATAGACTATAGCTACTATGGGTTTTTATGGTAGATCCAGTCATTTCACTTTTGATGATATTCTATGTTCCTAACTCAAGCCACATATTACTAAATAAAGTTGGAGTTGATATCCAAGATTCCAAACACTACAATTTAAATTATTTAGGCAATAAATGGTCTTAGTTAGCCAAGATCCTATTTTGTTTGAAAAATACAGTTCATGCTAATATCATTCACATAGAGAATGGAATAGTTTCTAATGGGCATATTGTAGCAGTGGTCAAGGATTCCAATCCTCAAAAGTTCATATCGGTTCTTCCCTGAGTATACGGCACATGTGTGGGGGGGCATGTAGTTTAGTTGTCTGGATGTCAAAGGAAAAGCCTTCTCTATGGATATGGGCCAAGTGTGGGGGAGCGTGGGGTGCAATTATTTTGAAATTAGAAGCAAGGTGTAGAAATTGCAAGGTAAATAGTGAAAGATCCTATGATATTGTTGTTGGTTAAGCTACAAGTATCTTGGACACTAAATCACAATGCATAATTCAAGAAGCACTAGATAATGAAATGGTAAAAATAACCACTATTTTGTTGCACATCATCTTCCAACAATTAAATATGCATACCTGATCATTGTGGTGAATAATGGAGTTATTGCATACTAATGGTGCATACCTTTATCTCGCTCCCCAAATTGTGCATCTCACATGGTCATACTATTGCAAACCATCTCCATAATTCTTGCATTATGTGCATAAATTCGAACTAGGACCTGATCCTGTCAACTCTTTCAATAATTAGCTTCCACTTATCTCTTCAAACTAGAGCAATCCATATATCCAACAATTCATACTTACTGTAAGTGTAGATACATTGATGGACAAGGCCTTTGATGCTGATATAATTTTCCAGATTTGTATACAAGTGAAATCCAACAATATTAAAACTAAAAAGGATGTTGTTGCTTCATTGCAAAAGGAAATTAAATATGCAGAATCGAATGGTTGTTCATTTCCTCTGTTAAACTACCATGGTTTGCTCCATTTTTATCAGCAGACTCCAATGCCTATTGAGTCAATCTTTAAGGTATTGGGTTCAGATGTCACTTTTTGAAATCCAGAATCAATTAATCTGGTGCAAATGGTCCCCAAAAATGTGCACAGATCATTTCTATAGGTGGGTGCTCTTCAAATAAGTTTGATGGAGTCCAATCCTTCATCCATCTATCTTTTTCAAAATGAAAAAAATGGTGTATGTCGATTTCAATATGAATGTGTTTGTATGGATAGAACAACTACGATTTGGGGGACATAACCTGGAAGCTATAATAGGAAACAAACAATAACTATAAAGCACGATATCATACGGGGCACTAATTTTGTTGCATAAATATCTTCTTGTGGTGACAATTCAACTTCATACTAGTTACATGAAACTATTGCTGCTCACATAGTGTTTTCAATTCGCCTTCCAGAAAGCAATGTTTAAATGGTTTCCTCTTCCAGTGATGTGGCATCCCTTAGGCAAAGAAAGATGACCTAGATTTGAATTACAATTTCTTAGTTACACTCTTTAATGGAACTGAACTTCAATATGTTGCTACATGAACTTCTTTCCTATTTATATCACGCATCTGAGTCCCAAGGTAAAAAACAGAGAACATGACGAGAAAAATGCCCAGATTTGTTGCCATTCCACACCTAAACAAATCTTAAAATCGCCTACGGTTTTGTCCTTCATTCTGCTACTTGTATCAGCTCAAACATCACCCCTTCATTATATTCTTTGAATGAGGAATTTGCCACCTTTATGTTGATACCTTTACATGAATGAATTGCAATGCTCTCGGAAGTGTCAGACTTTGACCGAAATGTCCATCTTCAAGTTAGATGTCCTAATAACCTTCATAGAGAGCACATCAATAGGACTCTATAGGTTTGGGCATTTATTAGCAGCAAATACAATCTTGAGGTCATTATTTTTACCTATTATGGGACATGCATGATGGCAACTTCTAAATGATGTCTTAGGTCAGTCCTTTGAGTGGATTATTCATATCATATTTTCCTTGAAGACACCACCAAGGAAGAGGACTATTCCATAGAAAATGAAATCCCTTAACAAAAATGGAAGCCCCATAGGTAATAGCTCCATAATATCCATTAAAAATCATATAGGGAATCGTCCCTATGAAGCAAATCTATACCATTAGGAACCCAAGGCATCAAAACCATGGATATGCAACCCCACTGCTGGAGCTGTGAAAAAATTCAGGAGTAGAAACCCATACAAAATGGGGGATAACAAACCCAAAGCATATGCTATCAATAAGGGACTAGACAGAACCCCTGATAAATGAACTGATGAGGAATTCACAAAGATAGGGAATTATTAACAGATACAAACAATGCACTGGTTTTAACTTCTTAGTGAGACTATTGTGATTCAATAATCACAATAGTCGGTTCTGGTCTTATAGATTGACTAAATTAGTCGGTTCACTGTTTATAGTCGGTTCACTATTTAAACAGTGAACCAACTATAAATGACTAAGATAAACGACTAATTTAAGCAATCTATAAGACCAGAATCACCAGCCCATAAAGTATGGCGAAACAATCCATAAAACCATGAAGAAAATGGCTCACCAAGATACTATATCTTGAAGGACACTGAATGTAGTCAGATAGAGAAGTATGCGGCACACAGCAATATGCTGGCAAAAGATCAATATCTAATATTGCAGAGAACTGGATATGAAAAACTTGAGCTATGGTATTGTTTCAAGTTATGATCCATTTAGTCTAGGGAAAAAAAGACATGATGAAACACTGTACTTCATAGGAGGGAAAAACAATCCCTAGAAACATTCTAAAAAATTGAAATGCAAGCTTCAGAGTTTTTAAACTTCTTGTTAGAAATACTTTTGTTTATAGATTGCTTCAGTTAGTGTCAGCAATAATGGTAAGAAGACCACTGCCTGACCTGAAAATGATGGAAACAGTTATATCCCCGTCAACAATCTCTTAAGCAACAATCTTCAAGAGTAACTTGGTGACAGAGGGGCAGTTACTCTGCAATCAAAATTTCTTGATAATTTGGATTGGTGCTGCAAATAATGCTCATAAGTGCAAATATAGCGGCCAACTTCTCCCATAGAGAAAATTTTCTTTATGTTCCTCCTCTATATCATGCAGCACAAAGTTCTATCAGGAACATACTCTGCCTTCATCTGCCCAGAGCCCAGAGATCGTGTTCATGTTTGCATAAATTTCCTTCATTTCTGAGAACGATTTGTCTCCAGTGAGGAATGCAAACACCTTATTATTGACCTCAATCCAGCTGCATCCAGGTATCTTATTTATCCCTCTGGTTTTCATTCTTTGTCTTACATTTTGTACATCATCCCACATTCTAGCTTCTGCATAGATATTTGATAATTGTACATAATGCGCAGAGGTTTTAGGATCCAATTCAAAAAGATGCTCTGCCACACGTTCTCCTATCTCTATATGATTATGGATTCTGCAGGCACCAAGCAAGGATGCCCACATATCAACATCAGGCCTTATTGGCATTTTCTTGATAAAGTCTTCTGCCTCATTAAGATGCCCAGCACGGCTAAGAAGATCCACCATGCAGCTATAGTGTTTCAATGAAGGGATGATCTGATAGTCTTTACTCATATTATGAAAGTATTTCTAGCCATCATCCACTAGGCCTGCATGACAACATGCAGACAGAACACCAATGAAGGTGACCAAGTTTGGTTTTGAATCAGAATACATCATTCGTTTGAAGATTTGGAGGGCCTCCTTGCCATAGCCATGCATGGCATATCCTACAATCATCATTCAATTTCTGAATCCACCTCTAGTGGAGTCATAAGATCATTCAGTTCTATGAAATCTCCATCCGAAACATCGAGAAATAAATCACGTTGATCTGGTAATGACGAACAGAATCTTGAATTATCTTCCTCCGCTACCAAAGTATCTTGGAGATGCCAGTTGCCAACATCATCTTCAGTGCAATCCTGCATAGGTTTTTGTTCATCACCGGATGTACCCTTCTCCAGATTCGTGTCTACGAACTGCTGTGACTGATTTGCAAAAGCAGACTGTACGATTGGTCCATTTTCTTTGTTATCCAGTTTTGGATCATCAGGATCGGCAATATGCTTCATTAAGAACATATGAAGCTCATCATCATCAGGGACCACTGAATTCCCTCGATAAGCAAGAACCTCATTCAGAACAGAACCCTGCCCTTGAAGCATGCCATCTGGTATAATGTTGACATCATTTGTAGTTTGTGCAATATTATGTATATTCAACGAAGCCATTTCACCATGGTTTCCATCAGGGCATCCAGTTTTGTCCACTTGAGAAGATGCCGCACAACAGTGTTTACATCTTTTGGGAATGTTCTTTTGGAAGACTTTACAAAGTACATATGATTGCTGCACTGGATTTGAACTGCTATTGTTGCAATCATCAAGAATGTACTCATGCATCCGCCAATTGGTTTTTTCTCCATGGCGAGCACACCCTCTGTAGAAAACTAAAGTCTTTTTAATCCCTAGTATTTTAGAGCATGCAGATATAGTTCGGTTTCTAGTGACCTTCCATTAACCCACATTGGTAGCTCGAATTTTCTTCGATCCACTGGGACACTCCTCCTTTCTGGGGCTGAAAAAATACCCTTTCAAGTTTCTTCCTTTTCCGCCTGACTTGACAGGCAAATCCCATGGCTCGTACTCGTATGGATCAGTCTCTGAAATGACACTGCAAGGTTGAGGCAACCCATATATTTTTCTTTTTAAATAATGGGTGAACAATTCTTCATCCGTTGGGTGAAAGCAAAATCCAGGTGGCTGAGAATTGTGCCCCATCTGGATCTTCAAAGTTATTCAAATAGTTTTAAAGAAATTGTGGTCTGCCAATTTCAAACTCAAGATGGTGTTGGACTTCCAGGAGACAAGGGATGAAACAAACTTGAAAACCAAAACGAACTCTCTACCGGAGCTCCTTTTTCTCTGTAACTTCAGCAGAACTGTTCGCTGCCCACGAGAAGCATCCACTCACATTTTCACATGTTAAAAAGACCCTGGTGCCCAACACCATCAACCGATATGTTCTTTTAATTATGTAACATGGAGAGGTCAAAAACACCACATTGAAATACAACAAACCCCACTGAGATATTCCTGTTAAGATAACCTTTCTTCGGCACTTTCTGCTCCTGCTAACTTCCCGAATGAACAAATTACATTCCACGAGACCACATCCCTCTTAGGCATTTTCTGAAAGAGCTGCAAGGCCTCATCGCTATACCCATTCAGTGCGTATCCGCCCACAATAGCATTCCAAGAAACCACATTTCTTTCAGTCATTTTGTCAAACACTTGGCGTGCATCCATCACATACCCGCATTTGGCATACACATCTGCGAGGGCCTATCGATAAAAGCATTGCACAGAACTCCACTTCTGATTATGTATCCATGGACCTCCTTGCCTTGTTCCAGAGCTACCAAGTTGGCACACGTGGACAGAACAGAGGAAAATGTAACAGAGCTTGGATGCATACATGTTTCTTGCATTTGTCGAAAAACCTCCAATGCCTCCCGAAAATACCCATTCTGCGAATAAGCTGCAATCATGGCATTCCCTTGTTCAATACCCAGTCTTCCCTTGTGAACTTTAGTTTGCTGAACTGAGACGTTCTTGCAGCTTGTATCTCAGTTCCAGACTGAGTTACCTACTCTCTTCTTCCATGAAGATGACAGGGGAGACTCAGACAAATTTGACCAATTTTGACGCCCACCGGACTTGGCGATTTTCTTTTTTGAATTTAGTGAAATGTTTTTTTTTTTTTCAATTTTCTAATACAAGTAAAGTTTAATGGGGATTTTGTTTTTTGAATTTAGTGAAATGTTTTTTTTTTCAATTTTTTAATATAAGTAAAGTTTAATGGATAGTTTGTATGTGCTATAATACTTTTTTTTTCACAACCCCATAAAAACCATATTCCTATTCATATAAATAAATCAAAGTATATAGAATTTACATCGGGTACATCAAAGATCAAAGATCAAAGAGAGAACATAATATGTATCAAATTATGTAAATGTTTGTGACAACATATCCATAACATAAAGTATAAATAACATATTGCCTGCTCTGTTAAAGTATCTCAAAACTGTAAAGAAAATAAGAATAGTTGAAATGATGAAAGGATAGGTTTTGATCCATGGAGAGATTGCTCTGTATATAAAATGCCCTAGAGGAAGAGAGGGCCTTCTTTCACAACCTATCCACTACCCTGTTGAAATCTCTTATATGTGCCTAAACGAAATGTTCGGAAAAAACTCTTGGGCACGAATTCTAAGCATCCACCAGTCCAATAGTGCAACCTGAATATTGCAAATTTTGTTTTCCCAATCAATGATGACTTTGGAGTCCCCCACAACATGCAAAGTAGGAATGTTTCTATCATTTGCTAAGAACAAGAGAATCCAAAGTGCTAATAGCTTAGCACTAGTGTTTATATTGCTTCCACATTCAATCCAAAAACTGACCGAGTGCCCCTTTTCTAAATGCAATTTATCAGCAACCCCACCTAATGACTGACCCCCCTAAGAGGCTCCATCGAAAAACCCCAAAGGATAATGTTGATTCAAAACAGGGGTGATAAGGGAACGAGTCTTCATAGATTTTGAGGACCCTTTCCACTCTTTATAGGTTCTCACAATGGAAAAAATAACTCGTTTATAGTTTAGTACCATGTTTCCAAATAACACCTTGTTTCGGTGTGTCCATATATGCCATAAAACAAAGACGAACAGAGTCCTATGCAAGGGTATGGAATATTTCCATGAGCTTAGACTAGTAATAATTGACGCAGAAGCCCAGTTCCATATTATTTTTAATAGATCCCTTAATTCATCCCATATTGTATAGGTGAATTCACAATGCATGAATAAGTGTAGAATGGATTCATCTTATTTTTTGCATAAGAGACAGACCCCAGACCTGACGCCCCATCTCTTCAAGTAGTTTTCCCAAGTGAGGATCTTATCCTCTAGAACAATCCAAGTGAAAATTTTAATCTTAATGGGCAGTGCCACTTCCACAGCTTGTGATGCCACCAACGTGTGTTGAATGGGGAAAGATGGAATTCGGCTTCATATGCCATCTTAGAGGTAACCTCTCCTGAAGAGTGATCCCAAGGCCAGACCAATTAGTCTTATTGTTCTTTAAGAATAATTCCACAATGGTGAATTCCAAGAGTATAGTGTGACCATTTTGTGGCCAGTTCACCACTAATACCTAGATCAATTGCCTGAAGCTAGTTAGAAAAAGCATGTGAATTACCAACAATATTGGCAGCTTAATATAGGAATATTTTACCTGTTCTCTTAAGAAATGTAGTCAGGGGCTCCAAAAGCTTGTAAAAACCTTCACCACTTATGAAAGGATCCTACCCACAAAGAACTCTATGACCATCTCCCACACGTCGGGCCAATCACCTATGGATAACTAGAAAAGAAACAACAAGATTCTTTCATATGTTAGAGCTTCTTCCATATTGCACTATGGTAATGTTTGAGGCCGGTGCATGCTCCAGTCTGGCTAATAGAAGTAGAAATGTACTTTTTTTGAAATTTTCTTCTAATTTTCGGGCTGTAAATTAACTGTTTGTGAAATTGGAGAAAATATAAGTCAATAGACATCTTTATCTATCCCTTAGCCCAACCTCCTATGACAGGGCCATGTTGTTGAAGCTTGAAACACACAATGCACTAGACAGGTGGGGAGCATATACCATAAGACACAAACTTGTGCAATTGAACTAACCAGAGACTGCCTAGCTCAAACACGTATTGGGGTTGATATAAACTACTAATGTTACAACACACTAACATACATATTTGTTGACCAAGCCAAAGGCATGATTGTAAACCATTTTAGTCTGCTGCCTGCAGTGCCTATAGTGAAAAAAACCTATACTACCAATGTTATGAAACTGACATAAATATTTGTAGACCAATCCAAAGGCATGGTGTGACTGTATTAAAAAAACATACTTAACTGAAACCGCAATGTGGAGGCTATTACAACATGGCAATTTTTATTTTGAAACTTGTTTTTAAGACCTACCCTATCTGAATGTCTTGGATGGTGAGAGAAGGATGAAATGTCCAGTATCAATATCTTTAGAGCTTTGATAATTACACTTTGCATTATTAGTGAGAAACGAGAACAGGCACTTAGTTTATTCTGGACTTCCATGCTAATATTAGAGCTAGCTTCCACCAAAATTGTTTTCCAAATTGTCTTTCTCGGTAAATTTCAATCTCTGCAAGGAAACCTCTAAAATCTGATCCCCTGAGTAATCATTTAGATAGCCCTGTTCCACTATTAAACCTTATTTTTATGCTAATGATTCCACTTCCTCCTGCACTTTATCTGGACCAACATTTTTGGCATCCAGCAAGTTACAAGCAATCTCCATGCCCTTAACGCCATGTAACAAAGCCATATCCTGTACATCAGGTAAACCTCCACCTCTTGCACTGAGTTTCTTCGCAATTCGACGCCCTGTGACCAGATTATTAATGGAAAGTATGGGCACATTATAATTGATCACAAAAGGGAATGCACCGAGAATCACAACCCCAGTACTAGAAAGAACTTGAGATGGGCCATAGTCCAGTGATAAATTCAAGGGACCAGAAGCTAACCCTACCCATTGCCCATCATGGTTGGGATTGAAATAACCCAATGCTCTTCTGATGGAATCTAAATTTATGTTTTCATGGTGTGCTGCTCCATATATATAGAAAGGTCGGTATTGTAGCATGTCAAGGCCTCCTATCAGTTATGTGATTGGTGGTGATATAAGAAATTCAACGAGATTACAGTTTGGTCGTTTATGCTAATACGAGATATTGAATGAGATAATATATGGGTTGTTTATGTTATCATCTAGGTAAATTTATGTTGGTTGATGAATACAACTAGTGGGATACATGCTACACACACTGCAGTTAATCTGCAGAGAAGAGTAAAATCCTAAATTGTAATTAACAATGATTTTGCAAGGAAAAAATAACTTGTGATATAGACCTTTAAGAGTGAGACCAATGTCAGCTGCCAGAGATCGATCCAGAGAGGCTACCTGATGCAGAGAAGCATCCCCCAAGGGTGGTAACATATGTGGTCAACAACTCCCAATCTTGGATGAGTTCCAGAATGCCCTTCAAGATTTATTGTTTGTAATGCAACCCTCACCATGCCCAATACCGTGTTTTGGACAGGAGGACAAGATGATTGTTGTTGTTGTGATGAAGAGAAAGGAAATACAAGTGTGTAACCAACACGGTTGTACTCCTCGTCATCAAATGCATTGAGGAGGGAAGCAGCATGTGAGTGGTCTCTAGCTTAGGAAAGTGTTAGGAAATAAAATACATAGTAAATATGAATACCTAATTAAGAAGAATATTTTCGTGATGAAGAGAGAGGACATTGGACAACAACTTGAGAGGTGGTTTATATTTTTATGGTAAAAGTAAAACTAAAAAAGATATATATTATACTAGTAGCTAGTAACTAATTGCAATTTTCCCGTGACTAGATAGTCGTATTTATATTCCCATGACTAGATTAGTCATTTATGTTAGTCATTTTTATTTTAGTCACTTGTTATCTAGTCATATATTTTATCCCTTGACTAAATTAGTCGTTTATCTTAGTCGTTTTTTGTTGGCTTATTTAAAATTGCTCAATTTTAGTCGTTTATCCCTTGGAAAAACAGTGGTAACTAACTTTTTTAGTCGCCTAGTCACTTATCTCTCATTTTGTACTAGTGTTTGTACAAATCTGAAAGGTGTTTTGGTGTTCACTCGTTCAACTTCTTCTTGTTTTTCCTCGGCATTTTCTTGTTCTATATCTTCTTACTCCTCTTCTTCCACATTCTCATCAATCTATTTTTATTCTCTTTCTGGTAAGTACTCATATACTTTTACATCAATGCACTCTACTATATTTTTGCAATATTTTATTGTAGAATTTGTATGCATTGCTCTTAGTGGAATAACCAATAAATATTCCTTCATCTATTCTTGAATCAAACTTTCACATATTGTCATCATTGATTTTCATGTAACACTTACTCCCAAATATCCTAAAATGTTTGACTGAAGCGGGATTTCCTTTCCACAGTTTGTAAGATGTTTTGTCACAGTTGACTATTAGTTGAGCTCTGTTTAAAATATATACATCAGCTCCAACTACTTCTCTCCAAAATGACCGAGGTAACTTACCTTCAGTCAGCATAGTCCTTGCTATTTCTTGAACCGTTTTTTCTTCCTCTCAACAAATCCATTCTGTTTAGGAGTTTTAGCAACTAGAAATTTTCTTTGAATCCCATGTTCTTTAAATAACTCATTGAATTCAATAGAAATGAATTCTCCTTCATTGTCTGATCATAAGCACTTGATTTTGAGACCACTTTCATTTTCAATTAGTTCCTTGAATGTTTTAAACTTATCAAAAGCTTTAGATTTTTATTGAAGAAAAGTCACCCAAATAATTCTAGTAAAATCATCAATAAGAAGCATAAAATACCTTTCACCTTAAAGAGTTTGTACCATGGCCAGTCCACATAGATCTATGTGTATTAGTTCTATAGGTCTTGATGATTAATGTTCTTTAGTCCCGAAGCTAACTTTAGTTTTATTTCTATGTTGACATGATTTGCACAGGTTGTTCATATGCTTGGAGATCTTAGGCAGTCCTTCCACTGATTTCTTTTTACTATTTTTTACCAATTTTTTTAAGTTTAGATGTCCCAGTATTTTATGCCATAGCTATATTTCATCTGTTTGACTCATATAGCATCTTTCTCATCGAATTTCCTCCAAGACATACATTTCCATGTGTCCTAACTCCTTTTCCTATTATCTGGACTATGAATTATTTCTTTGAATTTCACATTCTCGGTAATAAAATGTAAGATTGTACCTTGGTCACACATTTTCCCAACACTTAATAGGTTGTATTTGAGTACTTCAACAAATAGAACAGTCTCAACCTTAGCTTCTCCCTTGTCAAGTTTCATAGTACCTTTTTCTTGAATTCTAGTAGTACAATCTCTTCCAAAGGTCACATTTCCTCCTTTTTCCTTTCTTGGAGTAAGAAACTTTCGTTGATCACCTGTCATATATTTTGAACAACCACTGTCTATGAAACACTTACTTTTTTCGTTTTAAGCATATAGAGAAATCCCACATTCTTCATTTTGTTCTTCTTTTATCTCAGCAGAACTGATTGAGCACTTTTCTACAATACGTCCAGGATTGTTGCATTTGTCACATTCTACAAAATATGTTGTCAAGGGTGAAAATGGATTGTAATTTCTGTCATTTATTTTCCCTTTGATTATGCTTGTACTTTTGTCCTCTTGAGGGTATGTATATTCTTTTCTTCTTCATTTGTTTGATTACCCCTTTCACACCTTGATTTCTTGTTGAAGCATTTTTTAAGTCGGCTTTGCAATGTCCAGCTGTATGTCCAAAATTATGACGGTTGTGACAACGACCAAGGAATATGGTTTGATACCTAATATGAGACGTTCTTTGAGATGAAATCATTGTGTTCACTTGCTTGGTCCACTTTGGTTGCATGCCCCATCCTTGTTGAACAACAAACTTGTCCTTGTTTTCATAGGTATGTCTTGGATTGTATACTTGCTTTCTAGGTCTTTCCTCAACTTCTCTTTCTTGTGCCTTGGAGCTCTTTCCAACTTCCATATTCTCTTAATTGCATCTGAACCCAATTCCTCTCTTCTCACTTGGATCTCTTTGATGACCAAGGAGGCTATCCAAGTCTGATGTACTCCTTTCAAACTTTAGAATGATGATACTCGCTTTCTCCAATTTTCCATTTAGGATCTTGATCTCTTCTTCCTTTTCTTGACAACTCTCTTCTCTTTCCCTTAATTCTTTTGTTAAGCTTTTTTCCACATGTTGTGATTCCTTCAATTGTGTTTTGAGAAGATCAATTTATTTAGCTTGCTTCTTGATCAGTTTTCTCAAATCATGAATTTCTTCCAAATATGCCACAAGTTTAGCTTCTAGATCCATAATTCCTTCATTTTCTTTCTCACTTTCTTCCTCTGGATTTCCTTCATCTTTGGAATGATATTTGTCTTCTAAGGCTATAAATATAATATTGTTTCTTCCTTCATCACTTCATCATCTTCTGAGTATTTCTCTCTTGTTTTGGTGTAGAAACTCTTCTTTTTTTTGGAGTAGTCTTATAGTGGTCCTTTCTTTGTTTATTCTCAAACTTGTTGTTTTCCCTAAAAAGACACTTAGCCGCAAAATGACCAGTATTTCCACAATTAAAACACTTTAAAGGTAGTTTTCCTTTATACTTACATGTTATTGTTTTTAACTTTCTCACAAATTGGGCCATTTATTCAACATATTCTTCACTTGAGTGTGAAGAGGAGTAAGGAGAGACGTTCTTCTTGTTGGTTGCTTTAAATGAGGCTTCCTTAGGATTTGGATCCTCAATTCTCATTTCATAAGCTGTGATTATGAGGATTCCATGCAATGTGTCCATTGCCATTTTCTTTAAATTCCTCATTTATTCTATGGCACATACTTTGGGATTGAATCTTATTGGTAAGGTCCTTAGCACCTTTTGGACTATCTCCCTTTCTTCAATATCTTCACGACATCCTCTGATTGTATTCACCACTTCGTCAATCCTTTGAAAATATGTTGCTATTGTTTCCTCTTCCATCATTCTTAAGGCTTCAAATTTTCTTCTAAATGTTTGCAATTTTGATCCTTGTATTTTTGCATCTCCCTTATAAATGTTCCTTAGTTTTATCCCACCTTTCTTTTGTTGTCTCATAATGCATTAATTTTACAAATTCTCTCTTTGTTAGACCACTTAGGATTACATTCATTGCCTTGGTGTTTTGATCACTTTATTTATTTCTTGCTTGATCTTCTCGTGGGTCTTTTAGTTCTGTGTATCCATTAACCACACTTTTCCACACATAAAATCCTAATGTCATCATGTAGGTATTAATTTTTTTCTTCAAAAAGCATAATTGGTTACATCAAATTGTGGAGCATCAGAAAGTTCTTCACGAGGATCCATCTGTGTGTTGTTCGGATCTCCTTCAAGTTGGTTAAACTTGTATGAAGGGTTGGATCTGATACCAATTTTTGGAACACACAATGATACTGAGAGGGGTGTGAATCAATATCATGCACAATTTGAAGTCTTCTTATTTCATCAATCATATACCGTTATGCATTCACCATCAGTCATATACAAGATAAATAATTACAAAGTCACACACAAGATATTTATGAAAATATAATGAATCATCTTGATAAAGATCACAAGTGTTTTTACATCAATATTTTCATATCCAACTAGAAGGGATCCAACCCTCTGGATTGTATAGCTTCAACTGATGGGATGATCCAAAACCCTTGTTCTCTAGCTACAACTGGAAGGGCTCCAACCCTTTTAAATTTATCAGCTTCAACTAATGGGATGCTCCAACACCCCTATTCTCCAGCTACAATTGGAAGGGATCCATCCCCTTCTCTCTCTGTCAACTACAACTAATAGGAAGCTTCAACTTCCTTGATTTTCCAACCAATCTCAAACTATCTTTGAATACATGGCTGAAATATGCAATAGATGTTCTCTCAATTTCTGCAATGATAGCTTCACAATCAATGATTCTTCAAACTTTGTAGCATTGAATTCTTTGTTATCTTATGGTACTACCAAATATATCCTCTTTAAGAATTCCTTTTAGCTCCACTATTCTCAGCATAAACCTTTCTTCAGATTTGTTAAACAGTCCATAAAGGACTCATGTAGTGGTTCAAATAAATTTGTTTTTCATCCCCACTGTGTATCCCTAATACTCGACCTCCTCTACTACTTCAAATCTGCGAATATGTACAAGAATAAAAGAAAAAACCAATATTATTAATCCTCCTCAGTTTTTTCATATCAATGAGTAGTTGATCTCATCAGACTTGATTGATGTTCCTTACTCTTGTGTTGCTTTCTTAGATCAGATCATCACACCCTAGAGGGCGCTCTCACTTTATTTATACTCATGAATGCGTCATAATGGAGCTTATCTAAAGAGGTCATCTTTATTTTCTTTTGTTGGGAATATAGGGAGGAGCCAAATTCATGCTTGTTAATTTTTTTGGCCATCATAAAATGATTCATTTTCTCTCCAACGCAATAACTTATCATTTGGTTTAGTCACCCAAATGATTTTGAGACTAATCTCATGGCTTTTATGAGTCTGGCGAGCATATCCAATGATCTCACCAAACATGGCTACCATCGAATTCAACATTGCATGGGAACCACTTGAAAGACGCTTCAATATATTTTCATCAATGGTATCCAACTTATGATCACCTAACAGGATATTATTCAAAGCATTTGTCAATTCGATCAATCTACTAGCATCTTCATCAGAAACAACACAAGAGAAATACCCATATTCATGAACAAATACTTCAGGAGGTTGAAAATCCAGGTGTAGAAGTGGAGGATGGTAAAAACTTAAAATAAATTCATTTTGTAGTGTTTCCCTCAGCTACTTAAGGTTTAACACCCTTTGTTGCTTTACCTAAGAGACAATGCCACCTTCATGGACTGTCCAAGTATTGTCAAAAGATATGGTAATTGGTTTGACCAATTATGACCGCTTCAATGCATATTTGGGGATACATAGTCTTCTTACGAGGTTTTCTTGGACTTCTTTAGGGATGATTCATTTCAAATCATAGTCTTCTTAGTTCAACTCAATGGCTATTTCAATAGCCCTCCAATCCACTCCAAGACTTGATGTAATCCTTCTAACTCCAAACCACCATTGGGATGCTAGGTCTTTTAGAATTGTCTTCAAATCTGATCATGCTCTTCAAGATCTTCTCAAATATGTCTTCATCACTTTCCATCCACTTGAAATCAATGACCCCATTTGACATCAATGACAACACATGCTCAACAAGCACTATTTGTGTTACCAAATCTTGAAGCAGTAGTTAGATGCTAAAAAAAATTATTTACGTGGAGACTTGAATGAGGAGATATGTATATGGAACAAACCACATGGTTAGTTCAAGATCGTAGCAGAAGATTTGTTTTCCAACTCAATAAATCATTGTATAGCTTGAAGCTCAAGCAAGAAATGGTACAAGATGTGTGATTCCTTCATGGTGAACAAGATTTTACAAGAAGTTAGTCTAACCATTGTGTTTATGGTATAGTCATTATCTTGGTGTTATATGTTGATGATATGTTTTCTACAAGCAAAAGCATGGTTAAGATCAACAGGTTGGATTAGTTTTCTAGGACGGTTTGATATGAAGGATCAAGGAGCAACAAAAACAAATCTTGGGCATTGAAGTACACAGAGACAAGAAATATGGTAAGCTTTGGTTATCACAACGGGAGTATGTGGAAACGATACTTAGGAAACTTGGTATGAATGATGTGAAACCAATTAATATCCTTTTTTTCTTTCCATTGTAAGCTTTCTTCAATGTTGTGTCCTAGAAGTAAGGAAGAAAAGGTTATGTCTCGTATACTATATGAAAGTACAGTAGGGAGTATGTATGTGATGAAATGGTCAGGAATAAATATTTTATGTGCAGTTGGTGTTGTCAGTGGACACATGGAAATTCCAGGTGAAGCAATGAAGTGGGTGCTTTAGATATTTTTTAGGGGAATGAGTATCACCTACATCGGTTGCAGTGATTTAGTCTGTGATTAGGTTGATTAAGATTTTGCAAGATATTTGGACAAGAGGATATCTACCTTAGGTTATGTCTCATATGAGTGCAAGGGTTTATTGGGTAAGGTTGGAAAAGTATAGGATAAGGTAAAGGTGCTCTATGGTAGTAAAAAATGTTGTGCATTTGACTAATAGACCAGTTGAGTCCAGCGTATCAAAATGGGACAAGGCATCAATTTGTAAGATAGGAGGTGTAGTGGTCCATACTCAATAAAATTATGTAGACATGTTCATGAAACCAATATTGTTAGATAAGTTGTGGTAGTGTTTGGATTCTCTTGACTTCAGGAAAAGTGATGAATGAACTAGGACAAGGTATTAGGTAATTTTTTTTCAAGGTGAAGATTGTTAAACCACTGACAGTAATTATGCTAAACTGGGGATGTGACAATTTTGAAGTAATTGTAGTTGTTCATATAATTATTTCTATTAAATATGTAATAGAAAATATCCCCAAGTTAGAATCTTGTTGAGCCTAAAACAATAAAATAGGATATGACAGTTTCATTCTATTTGTTGTTGAAATAGACTAACCCATAATAGAATATAAATCTCCTTATATTAATTAATCCATTCAATTTCTTGTAATTGTGATGAAGGATGTTTACATATGTATTCCTGAGAGGCATATATGAGCCAGGGCTTTAATCCCACTCCTAGGATGTTTGTAATCACCCCTTCTTTGAATAATAAGAATATCTAATTTCATCCGAGGAAAAAAAAAAAAAAAAATCTAATTTGTCTCATGGATGTTTCCCCGTCAAGGGGTTTTACCATGTAAATCCATGTGTCTTGTGAGAATGATTTCTAATGCATTTTTGTTTATGAATTCTATGTGATTTCGATCCCAACAGTCCACACATAGTACAAAGAGGTGTAGGAGCTACCATAGTTAGAGGAAATTTCAATTTAAAATGGGCCTTCAAAAAATAATACAAATTCCATGTCATCGTGTATTAGCCAATCAAAATGCTTTAAAATTAAAAAAGGGAGCACCTAAAAAATTTGGAGGGAAAAAATTTAAAAAAAAAATATTTTTTTTGGATCGTATTTTCAACTTATCTCCTTGTAGGTTTACTCAAATTTCAAGCGGGGGCACACGTTGGATGGATAATTAAATTATGCACCCAACGAGTACCCATGTTGCATACTTTTAACAACATCCACACCATGAAAAATAAAAAATACATTAAAAAACGTGTTTTCTCGTGAGCACCCAACGAGTACCCATGTTGCATACTTTTAACAACATCCACACCATGAAAAATCGAAAATACATTAAAAAACGTGTTTTCTCTCACAAGTAAACACATTTTTTAATGTATTTTTGATTTTTCATGGTGTGGATGTTGTTAAAAGTATTCAACATGGGTATTCGTTGGGTGCATAATTTAATTATGCATCCAACAAGTCCTCCCGCTTGAAATTTGAGTAAACCTACAAGAAGATAAGTTGAAAATACGATCCAAAAAAGTAGCTTTTTTTACTCTCTTTCTACTATTATTTTATTATTTTCCTTAGGAGACCCATTTTTTACCCAAATTTCCTCTAATGGTTGGGATTGTTTATAATCGTTACTTGTGCTAGAGATGCACTATGTATATTTGCAAAGATTGGAAGATGAATTCCTTTTTCATATCTTCATTTAAAAATGCACATGATTACAAAGTGCCAATAGGACTTCTTTTTAGTCTTTGAATGTTGAAGCTTCCTTGGTGTGGATGGCTCCACTTACTTGTCGTGCTCATGTAAATTTTTTTATTCTCATATCTTGTTCTTCTTATTCGCAGGATATAGTTTACATCCATTACAATCTATCAAGCTTTATGCCCTCTATTTTGTGTTGGTAAATGGGCAAAACCCCACATGTAAAGCGTGGATTAACATCAATGGGTTTATCTATTTGATGCTTTCATTATCATATTGACATGTTGAGACTATATATATCCTGGTGGGTTAGTTCAAGTGGTCGAGTGTTGTAATCGCAAGCAGAAGGTCTCGGGGTCAAATCCGCGGGTGGTTATGCAGGGCCTCACTTGATGCCCCCACAGGGTTAGACCCCATAATCAGGTCTGATGGTTTACCTTGGGTACCATCCTCAAAATGAGGGGAAGTATCTGAGGGTTTCCCATGATGTGTTCAATTGATATATATATATATATATACTCGACTTGGGGCTCCCATTTGTGCCTATGCTTGATGGAAATAACATGTAAAATAGGTGGGCCATTAATCAACCACAATATTGATTACAATAATAGAAGTTCGTTCTTGGCAAAATCATGAAAGGGTTATGGTGTGGTGAGTGGATGTATGAAGTTATAAAGCGTGAGATTTTTTATTTATTTTTGAATATATAACAACAAAAATGCATAAGTGATCTCACAAAGTGCACAATAGATGGTGAATGACGAATGGAGGATCGAAAAAATTGGAGGAGGAAAACCACAAGCAAAGTTACCAAGCGAAGTCAAGCTCTTTGAACCAAAATTCATGTGAAGTTTATCGAACAACATTTTGTATCATAAGAACTTGTAATATTCATGTACATTGTTGTTGCTAGAGTTTTCAAACCAGCACGTGCAAATGTGCACCTACTAGGAGTTGTGTTATTCCTAGTAGAGTTTCAAGGTAAAAAGTAAAAGCAACTAGAACGGGAATTGAAATGTCTAAGCTAATAGGGATGCAAAAGTAAATAACATTGAAAGCAAATCTAATCTAACCATGCATTCTTTATCAAGAAAATAGACAACACCATCTAAAGAATAAAAAATTCTCTTTTCATTATAAAAATGGATTTTACAGGAGTAAGTGTCACCTATGAGTTGCAGTAGAAGGGGCACCTACATCTATCTGAGGGAGAGTCCACTTGGACTCCTATCAGTCCACGGTTCTCTGGCCACACGTCACATATGCAATCTTCGACAAGGTGAGAAAGGAACACAAGAGGGAGTTTAGATCTCGGGGATATTTTTGCAAAGTAACAAATTGAGCAATGAATGTAGAATTGGTATTGAGTGATGGACCTTGAGGGTTCAATTTATAGGCACAACGAATAGCTCTAGGATAAGGATTGGGTTTAATTTTTGTTTTTTCGCCTTTTGCTTTTGATTTTGAGCCTTTCACTTTTTTTTATCCTTTTTCCAATTTGGGGTATCATAATATTTATGCCAATTTTCTTCTTTTTTTGAGGGTAAAAAGAGAGAAACATCCAAAAATCAAGTCAGGGTGAAGGTTGCTCATTTATTTAAAGATAATTGAGCAATTTTAATTGGAAAACAACCATTTTTGGTGTGTGAATTTGATTTTTGTTTTAATGAAGATCCAAGGGGTTGGAAATTAAATGTGGTAATGATGTATATGTGTGGTGGGGCTGGTGACAAGGTAGATGGACAAAATTTAGGTGTTAACAGATTGCCCCCTGATGTGTGAGGTCAAGAACTCATTGTATGGCTGACATACATCATAGGATCTTCCTTTCCAAGAGATAAGTGTGATGGTGGCATAGAGAATGGATACCATGTTGGAGGTAGCTCCCCCTTCGACAAGACTATAGGGGCCTTTACCTGTAGATACAATACTCAAACATGAATGAGGTGCACATAATCTCAAATATATGGATGAGGTTGACATTTCCAGGCTTGTATCAATGCCTCAAAAAACAAAAAGTGGATCGAGGAATAAAGGGGACCTAATAAATACATGGATAACTACTGTGTACATCATAAATGTCCAAGATGAACTAAAATCTGAATTGTAATCATGGTCCAACCATGGTTGATCTAAAGAAATGACATTGGAACAATGACATTCTCATGGAATGTTGAATCACAATAACTGATGCACTCTTGGATATGAAGGGGTCCAAAATTTGTAATGACTTAAACGATTGATAGTCTGAATCTAATAGGTACAATGAACTTCATTTGAACTGGATACAATAGGAAGCATGAAACTTGAAGGGATTCCAAACACTATCACCAATGAAACCCAAATATCATTGGAAACATAATGCTATGGGATTTCCATATAGACTCACCAATGTACTAGATTCAAGGGACATCTAAGGTCTTTGACCAAATAGTAAAAGAACCATCAACCTGTATGAATCTCATTAGTGCGATAATGTAGCTGATGTCGAGCACGCACTAGTACAAAATGAAAGATAAATGACCAGGCAACCAAAAAATTTGGTCACCACATTTTTTTCAAGGATAAATGACCAAACTTGAGTGAACCAACTAAAAATGACCAATTTGGTCACAACCTAAAATATATGACCAGATAACAAGTAACTAAACTAAAAATGACCACATAACAATAACATTAAGAATATGAATTGGCCATTTATTTGGTCATTTTTAGTTGTGTCACTTCGACAATGGAAAATTACAATTTTGACAATGAATTTGTACAATTTACTAAATTTTAACACTGCAGATGGATTCAGATATATGACTAGATAACAAGTAACTAAACTAAAAATGACCACATAACAATAACATTAAGAATATGAATTGGTCATTTTTAGTTGTGTCACTTCGACAATGGAAAATTACAATTTTGACAATGAATTTGTACAATTTACTAAATTTTAACACTGCAGATGGATTCAGATACACAATAAGGGGTCTCTGAATTCATCTGCACTATTACAATTTAGTAAATTGTAGACCCCCCTCATGGATTCATTGGTTTATTCTCTCATTGTTTCATCAATTGGATATATATATATATATATATATATGAAAAATACCCTAGATCCAAATCTGAGGCTCCATCAAGTGCCGAGAGGGATCAAATCTCTCAAGATGCAAACATATCCTCAAGGGTTGCACTCAAAAAGGGGTTTGCACCTAGTGAGATTTGATCCCTTGCGGCACTTGATAGAGCCTAAGATTTGGATCTTAAATATATAATTGCATCGAGTGAAACGAGGTGCTCTACAGCCCAGTATGGGGGAGGGGAGATGTTGTAACGTGTATGTAGCATTACATCTAATAAAACGTAAAAAGTAATTTTTTTAATTTAAAAAATTCATGTCGGCTCATAAAATAAAAAATTATGGAAAGTATTTAAAAAAATCCATGTTGGTTCATAAAATAAAATATTATGAAAAGTAATTAAAAAATAGATTTTCGTTTATAAAATAAAAAACTTAAAACTTAAACCCGGATCTATAAATCAAGAGAGATCAAATTTCTTGAGTTTAAATTTAAAAAAGAAATACACCTCAAGAAATTGGATCCCTCTCGGTGCTTGATAGATACGAGTTTAAGATGGATCTATGCTGATGTACAAACATTTATATATAAATCCACACAGACCATAAATTTGAATCTTTTAAATACAGATAGAGTTAAAGTTGTATTTTTTTTCTTAATATTTTTTAATGCTTAATAGATCTAAAGTTAAGATAAATCTAGTTATACATCTACTTAAAATGATTCTATCTTTGAGACAAAACTAGTCAAGACTATCATTAAATCAATGTAATATTCCTTCCGATATGACATTAACACTTACACTTCAAATCCAATGCCTTTAGATTGACAAAATTATTGTGGCATGCAAACCACCTTTATCTCAAAATAATGACTCATCTAGATCATTATATCCTAACAATAAAGGTCCATAAGATTCAAAATCCCCTCTTCATAAACAACTTGATATTACCATGGCCTTGGTTTGAGATGATTATGAGCCCCATGTGATTATGGGTTCTGGTCCCCTTTTCCAGCGAAAAAGAAGACAAACGGGTTCACACTCAATGGAAAAGTTCCTCAACTCAATAGCATGTTGGGGGCCAACCGTGTGCATCTAAAATCCTTGGTACTCACTAGAAATTTACCATTTGTTTGCCACACCATCCTATACACTTCAAATGACGTGGTACATCATCCCCAAAAACATCTCTGCAACCTCAGTTTATGAAAAATCGGGATCATTGTGTCCACAATTTCCCCATCTACTACCAAATATTTTAGCCACTCACGTTGACAAATTTGCTGTAAATTGTAACATTTCAGCAATTTTTTTGCTTTCTTTGATGAATTCTGAGGAAGGGATCAGATAATTTTGAGTTCATTTTAGCTTAAAACATTGTATAATTTTGCATAATTTTTTTGGGGGGGGTTTAATATCAATTTAAGGGCAGTTCAAAGAATGGAATCAAGCAGGAGGGAAGTGGAATCAAGCAGGAGGGATAATGTGGTCACCAATGATGATAAAATAACCCTAATTTATCGTTTGGACGAGATTTGTGACATGATTCAATCCATCCCCATCAAAATTGTCAAGGAAATGTTAGAATTCATCTTTAAACAGATAGATCATAAAATCACTCTCATCAAGCAAAATGTATGGTAGGTTTTTCTTTCATTTGGAAAATTATTTGGGTACGTTTTATTAGGCAGAGCATTAACTGTAATTATATTTTGAGTCTCATGGTTGTATGCTTCTGTCATGATTCGAAAAGCTTGTTCCAACCTTCCTCCATTTCAAAACCCATTTATAACATAAGTGTTGAATTCAAGATCAAAAGTCAATCCTATGTTTTGCATATCTTTCCAGAGTTCTAACATTCTACCCCAATGGACAAATCTCCCTAACCTCATGAGCAGTGATTTACAGTTTTTCAAGTTAGGATCGCATCCTGCTCGTCTCATTCTTCTGTAAAAATTCAAAGTTTCATTAGGGGAACCAAATTTACACAAAGGTTTGATGAAGGAATTCACCATTCCAACTTTAGGGACAACAACATATTCCAACATAGCATCAAATGTTTCAAGAGCATCGAAAATTCGCCGAGCCTCCAAGAGAAACCTGATCAACAAATTGTATGTTGTAATATTGGGATTATAGCCTCTAGATAACATCTCCTCATAGAACTTAACACCTTCTTGTAGGTCTCCTACTAAACACAAGATGTTTATCATAGTATTGTAGTTAATGGTAGTCGGCATGTAGCCTCTCCCCACCATATTGTCTAGAAGCCTAGTAGCGTCCTCAATTCTCCCAGCCCTGCATAGAACATCTATCACATAGTTGTAGGTGATGCAGTCAGGTGTGATCCCCTGCCCATTCACATCATCCAACGTCTTGTAAACCTCCCTCATTTTCCCTTGTTTGGACCAACCCCCAATCAATATATTGTAATTAATATTATCTGAGGTGATTCTCTCCACCATTGTCTTGAACAAAGAATGTGTAGAGTGTGTGTGGTTTTCTCAACAAAGGCTATGAAGTAAAGTATTTAAGGAATGTGTATAATTTTTCGGGACAAATTCTTCCATCCTATCAAAATTTTGAAGTGCTTTGGTGATTTGGTTTTCCTTAACATACCTAGAAACGACAATGCCCGATGTCTTCATGGTGGGTGAAGGACCCCTTGTCTTCATTTGGTGAAGCAATTCCTCCATGTGGTCAAAATAATTCCTCTAGCCTATGGCACTAACCATTGTATGGTAGACCTCCAATTCATGTTGACAATTAAGCTACTTACTAGCCCATTTAAAGAAAGTGAGTAGAGCATGCCTGCTTAAACTTGCCTTCTTCACTACTGTTTCAATTTTTTATCATTTCAGGGACACCCTAGTATGAGATAAGGCTTCTTCTACAACAAATTTTCCTTTTAGCTTCTGAAGAAAAACCCCACAAAGTTGATCATAATCAATTAGATGGTCATCAATACCTGTAACTGGTTTGGATGGAGCAATGGTCACTTGGGTTTCATTTAGTTGTGTCTGTCGACCTGAAGCAATGAATTGGGTGTTGTTTGAATGTGTTGAATTATATATTCTATTGTTTATAGGGAACTCTCTTTGCACAATGTTGCAGATGGAAAATGATTGTAAGCACTGATGATGAAGAGTCAACTTGGTGATTTGGTTTTCCTTAACATACCTAGAAATGACAATGCCCAATGTCTTCATGGTGGGTGAAGAACTCCTTGTCTTAATTTGGTGAAGCAATTCCTTCACGTGGTCAAAATACTTCCTCCTTCCTAAGGCATTGATCATTATATGGTAGTCCTCCAAGTCATGTTGACAATTAAGCTGCTTACCGTCCCATCTGAAGAAAGTGAGTAGAGCATGCCTACTTAAACTTGCCATACTGCCTTCAAATTTATCTCTATGTTCACTGCAGGAGAAATTATTGTGATGGATTTTAACCATTTCCATCATTTTAAGAATGATCTATGTTCTTGTAGATACTATTGGTAACTTGGTAACTCATTTTTTAAATTTGAACAAATAACAAAGAACTAAGTCTGTTTCTTGTATGCCTTAATTTATAGGGTTGCAATAGGAAATGTTTGTATATCATGTGCATGTGTCTCCTTGAGGGATTTGTAAAGTTAGAAACTGACATAGAAACAAAGAAATATTTGACCTTCTATATATATGGTAAGATCTATAATTCTTGATCGTATCATGAACTCATTAAGCATAGGTAAAATTGCATTTTTGCAGTTACTGTGCAACATCTAGATGGTTAGTCTATGAGGACAAAAGTCACATAGCTCAAAGGAATCGATGAATTCAGTTTCTGATGTTGTTAAAAATGCTCCATCAATGTCTTTGGGTTTCCTCCTAGTGGATATACATCGTTTGAGCATTTATTGCATGATTTCCAGGTTTGTTCTTGAGTTCATATCAATGATACAGACTGCACAAACACAAATGTTAGGGTCCAATGGCTAAAATTTATGGGAATTAGTACCACTTCAAATATTTTTTATTAAGTACTTATGTACACAGAACATAAAATAGGATTTCAACAAATATATGATACCAAATGACAATACAATTCCAAATCAAAAAACATAATCTAGGATAATAATATGAAAGAGAGATTTGAGGGATACCATCTAGTTCCAAAAATTGGCTTCCTAAAGTAATAGCTCCCAATGGATCAATAACACTTGCCTGTGACGGTCCATACAGAAATATAATCCTTTTTAGTAATGAACTTAGAATAATTAAAACAATAGATCAACAAGATATGTAAAGTTTTGATAAAAGAAGGAAACTTTTGTCAGATTTTTTATGCCAATGTTTTAGACTGCATCAAAGTGAGTCTGTCCTTAGGGTGATCTCACAATCTAATAGACTGGGACGAGTGCACTAAATGATGATGCCACTAATAAATATGCACACAGGTCATAAATTATAGTATGATTGAGGTCGGCTCATGTTCATTAACGTCCAGATATTCTTCCTAATAATGTTCAAGGACAGGTGATTCTTTTGATCTGGTTAATCAATGGTATCCAAATGTCACTGAGTTTTAAGCCATTGTCTTTATTTAAAGTGTTATTTCTTTTCTCTATCTCCACAACTTCTCTTATTATCCTTTTATTATAGTGTTCCTCCCTAGTCATTATCATAGCTTTATCCATGCAAAACATATGTGAGGTGTTGTGTGAGTGCTCAACAAGCGTTGATTTGTTTGTGTGGTTGTGGATGATGTCAATTGAATGTTCTTTTAGACGAGTTTGTAGAGAGTTTCTAGTTTCCCCAATGTAGACGATCTCACAAAAGCAAGGAATTTCATACACTCCTTTTAATTGTCTAGGGTTTACAAGGTTTTTAATCGATTCAACGAGCCCTCTGATGGTGTTAAGTGGGGAAAATGCAACATTGATACTTTTTCATCATAGTATCTTAGCAATCTGATCTGTGGTTCCTTTGATGTAAGGAAGAGTAATCTTTGGAATATTAACATCATGTCTATGTTGTCTATTCTAAGCCTTCCTGATTGCCTTTTTAATTTGTCCAACACTATATCCATTCCTTTTGAATACTTCTTCGAGATGATCCATCTCTGCCCCAAGATGATCCGCATATGATATTCTTAATTCTCTAGTAACAATATTTTGAATGACACCAATTTTTTTTGCTGGGTGTTGGTGTGAATCCACATGCAGGTACCTATCTGTGTGTGTCTTCTTTCTATAAACCTGATATCCAAGTCTTTCATTTTCTTTCTTGGTGAGGAGCACATATAGAAAAGGTAGCTTACCATCTTCTTCGATTTGGATGGTGAATTTTATGTGTTGAGAAAGGTTGTTTATATGTGTTAGGAAATCATCAAGTTGTTCCTTGCCATGCCTCCATTTTGTAAAAATTTCATCCACATACCTTTTCCATACCTAGAGGGTAAATGGGAAAGGGTTTATGGCCAACCTTTCAAAATGATCCATGTAAATATTATCTACAACTGGAGAAAATAGAGAACCCACATCAACACCATGAATATGCTCGTAGATGTTACCTTTGTATGATAAATAAGTTGACTTTAGACAGATTCTAACCAAGCTTGCAGTCTGAGTGTCTGTTATGTTTTTAATGACATGTATAGCTTCATCTGCAGGGATGTTTGTGTAAAGAGAAACAATATCGAAGCTCACAAGAATGGCGTCTTCCTTGACTTTTTGGTTTTTCACCTAGTCCACAATGTGAAGCTCCTATCCGAAATCACAGGCATTCAAAACATTATAATAATTCATTTTGCATTCATTTAATGATTCTTGGAGAGAGTTTTATAGCACCGTAAATGTGCATCCAACATACATAAGGCAAAATTTTTAGATGTGAGAATAGTTGGAATGAACAAATTGATATAAACATGTTAGTAGAGACCCAGGCATAGATGGTCCATTATAATCTAGTTTTAGACTTTAGTTAATATTCCAATGTAAAATAATTACAAAACTTTCAACAAAATTAAGATTCAGCAAATCCATGCACCGCCAAAGATTGTATAACCATATATTATTAGCAATGCTAGAACATTAAGAATGTTTTTTGTGGAAAATGCTTTATCATCCATCTCTAAGTTTTCTCTAATATATGTGACATAGTGACACATACAGGTTCTATTAGCTATGAATTAATTCAAGTAGTCATCCATGATTCACGGTAAATGCATTGAATGCAACATTATAGTTGTTTATCTTTTTTTTCTTCCTTTTTTTCCAAGGAAAATCTTGTGGGATCCCCCTCTACCCTAGATTATCTATATGCAGGGAAACTCAACTGCTAGCTAGAATAGCAGTTGGTAACCCAGAGGGACTAGATGGACTAGATGCAGGGAACTCACTACAAAATCCACCTTGTAACAGTCTATTCGAGTAGAATGAGCTAACCTATTGGGATTGTTGTTAGCTATCTATGCATATGAGGATCAACCTACAACTATCTAGCTATAGTATAACATGCAATTCAACCTAGCTTATTTTTAATCAGAAGTAAAGTAATAGCCAAAAATAAGGGAGAAGTACAAATTTCAGATGATGAAAATGAAGCCAGCCCAAATATTTCAAATGTTAAAGGTGAGGCAAGTACAAGAGGCACTAAAAGACCAATATGATATGAGGAAAATCCATGAAGCTAAATCTGGCGTTGTTACAAAAGTTGAAGAGTAGAGGTTTAAAATATCACCAAAACCAAGAGATTTCTTGCAGGTATATTTTGCACCTAAGAGTGTGCTGGTAGGTACACACGAACCAATTTTTGACAAGGTTAATAAGAAAGTGATATGGACCAACTACTAGAAATGACCAAATAAATATTGAATATACCAAATAAAGGGGAGTGCAACACCTAACAATAATAATTATGATGATTTGCAACTGCAAATCTTAGTACATAGGATAATGTCATCCACTTGTTACAAAAAATGAATTCACAATATAAATGGAAGATGTGGAATATATGTTATTATGAAGTAGAGTCATTTGATACAAGGAGGGAAGTTCCCTTTTATTTCTTATTAGGTAGTTGTTCTATCTAGTTGACTTAACCACCTTATTAACTTGTAGAGAATGACTCTCTATTAAATTTTAATGATCAGTTAATTATAATTAGATCTATAATAAACTTGGACTCATAACATTGGAGTGTTAATACTCCAACACCAATAACTTGAAAAGGTAATTAAATATTAAACAATCTTGTACAATTGTGTGTGAATGAAAATAATAATCTCTTATGTAAACAAATTCTCACTCATTACTCATCTGGGCCTAGTTCCAAGCTGAAACACTACTTAAACAAGTGTCACTTGGAGCACCACATTCCCTCCCTCCTTTAGAAGTTTCATTCTTAAGGAATTGGAAGATACCAAGTTAATGGATTTCCTCAGGTTTGTGCTTACTTGATGCCATACTTGATCATCAGGGAAACATAGCGCATGCCTCTCTTATCGGGGAAAACTAAGCGATCCAGGTTGCTTAGAATCGGCAAACAGGTGTGACCCAAGCAGGAAATACTATTTCAGGGTTAGGTTTCACTTATCAGGGCAAAATATGCGACCCAAGTCCCTTAAAATTAGCTAAAAGGTGTGACCCAGGTCCCTTAAAATTAGCTAAAAGGCACGACATCCCTTAAAATTGGCTAAAAGGTGCAACCTAGGTCCCTTAAAATTGGCTAAAAGGTGCGACGTTCCTTCAAATCAGCTAAAAGGTGCGACCCAAGTCCCTTAAAACTGACTAAAAGGAGCGACCTGATTGGAAAAATGAGTTTTTTGGGGTTAGGTCGCACTTTTTGAAGAGAAAAATATGACTTAGGTCACATAAAAACGCCAAAGATGTGTGACCCAACTGGAAATGATATTTTTTGACTCAAGTTGCATTTTTCGAAGGCAAAAGTGTGACTTAGGTCGCTCAAAATGGCCAGATAGGTGTGACCTGGAATGAAAAAACTCAAGAACAGTAAATAAAAGCCTAGCTTGGTAAAAAAGGGTGGCTTCAGACCAGTTTCTTAACTGTAAACACTCAAACAACAATAGACAGACAGACAAAGGGTGAAATCAAACAAAATAAGAGAAAAACTCAAACTAGGGCCAGAAAGGTTCGACGAGCATAATTGGAGAACAATACACAGTGTGGTCGCCAAAAATTGTTGCTGGAGTTTTCATACCAGCACGTGAAAAAGTGCACCTACTAGGAGTTGTGCTATTCTTAGTAGAGTTTCAAGGTAAAAAGTAAAAAAACTAGAATAGGAATTGAAATATCTAATCTAATAGGAAGGAAAAAGTACATAACATTGAAAGCAAATATAATTTAATAATCAATTCTTTATCAAGCAAATAGACATCACCATATCAAGAATAAAGAATACTCTTTTCATTATAAAAATGGATTTTATAGGATTAAGTGTCACCTATGAGTTGCAATAGAAGGGGGACCTGCATTTGTTCAAGGGAGGGTCCTCTTGGTCTCCTATCAGTCCACGGTTCTCTGACAGGTGTCATGTATGCAATCTTCAACAAGGTGAGAAAGGAACACAAGAGGGAGTTCGGATCTTGGGGATATTTTTATAGAGTAATGAATTGAGCAATGAATGGAGAATTGGTATTGAGTGATGGACCTTGAGGGTTCATTTATAGGAACAACTGATAGTTATAGGATAAGGATCGAGCTTTGATTTTTACTTTTGATTTTTTGATTTTTTGTTTTTTGGCTTTTGCCTTTTGATTTTGTGCCTTTCATTTTTTTATTATCCTTTTTCCAATTTGGTATATCATAAGAGTTATGATATAAGGTTTTTTATTTTTGTTGAGGGTAAAAAGAGAGAAACGTCCAAAAATCATGTCAGGGAAAAGGTTCCTCATTTATTTCAAGATAATTGAGCAATTTTATTTTGAAAATAGCCCTTTTTGGTGTGCAACTTTGATTTTTGTTTTAATGAAGGTCCAAGGGGGTGGAAATGAAATGTGGTAATGATGTATTTGTGTGATGGAGCTAGTGACAAGGTAGGTGCACAAAATTTAGGTGTTAACAAATGCAACACTGAGCAACAAACTGTCATCAATCAAATTGTTTCATTAAAAAATCCAAATACTCCCTAATGGTGGAAACCCAAAGAAAACATCAAGCTAGTTAGAGACCTCGGTTAGGTTCATGAACATGAGATGAAAAATCAATGACTGGATGCAAGCGGACTTAATCTTTTGAAAAAAATTAATCATGGGGGTAGAAACCTGGCAATACTTTGCTAACTAAGTTCATTAATTAGAAATGTGATCAAAACAAGACTAAGTGTAAGACATTTATAATGTAATCAATTATTAGGCAAGAGGAAGACTTAGTGTACTCACCAAAACTCGCGAGTGTTTAAGTCACTCCACTTTGTCTTGCATGTGAGCACAAATTGTTTTATGTTAAACATGAGAACACCTTAACAAAAGTGTTGTATAGAATGGAGAAGTTATTGTCAAATTTAAGATCATCATAAATGAAAATGACATATTTGGATAAGCCGACCTCATAATTTCATTTATACGACCATACAATAGTTTAACATCAAATTATTCCCTTCACAATTTTCTAGAATTCATCACCTACTGAAATATATATATATATATTTTAAAATACCAAATTCAAGACTATGTTGTGGTTGAATATGAAAATGAAAATACCAACCGAGTAAAATATTTGGATTTGTGTAACTATTGTATTTTGGAGCTATTAAATATTTTTTATATTCACCAATTTGTGGGGAAATTTGACGAACGACAATCGACCGATGTAATATTGTAATATATATAGGTTTGTGGAATTTTACTTTTGACCTTTTAAATTTCAAAAATAAATGTGGCATGTTCTTCCCAAGATTGGTAATTAGCATAGATAGAATAAGATCTGGGAGGCCATTGATTTTGGTCTCTTTTTAAGAAATCAATGTACCAATGAACAAAGAGTGTTTAATAAAAGAATCAAGGATTTGACTCTCGAACAAGTGTTATAAGCAACTTGTTCTATGAATCTGAAAATATTCATACTAATTTATCATTAAAACAAATTTATGTTATTTTCATTATTGAGATTATAGAAAAAAATTGTCTTTTATTTTCTAATGGAAATGAAAAAACAGTTGTTGAATGATAAATGCCAAAATGTAAAAATAATAAAGTAAGGGCAATTTAGTAATCATTAATGTATGAGAAATCTAGTACTTTGATGATTCTTAAATGAAGTTCAGCTTAAAAAGAAATAAACCCGAGCACTAACCTGATAGTTATCAAGTAACATCGTGGTTTAGTTACATTGTATCAAGTAAATAATGTTTTAATGGCTAGTAACCAAGATGAACAATCTAGTAATCATTAATGTATGAGAAATCTAGTACTTTGATGATTCTTAAATGAAATTCAGCTTAAAAAGAAATAAACCCGAGCACTGACCTTATAGTTATCAAATAACAACATGGTTTAGTTACATTGTATCAAGTAAATAATGTTTTAATGGCTAGCAACCAAGATGAATATGAAATGACCTATCCAAAGAGTTTTGATTGAAGTGCTTTATCAAGTTTAGTGACTATAATGTTAAAAAAATCAAACTAGTTCCATGGTCAATGAGTGCATTTAAAGGTAGATCCATTCCTATATATATTGGTAACATTCTTCATAGTCGTACAATCAGTACAATCATTTCAAGTATGTAGTTTTCATTCCTAAGGGTTGTGAGCAAGTGGAGATGAGACATGCATGCATTGAGTGCCTCTATTAATATCTATTAAGCACCATTTCAATGTCTCAACATCTAAGTTTGCACATTCAAATTCACCATGTATTAAGGATCTATCTTTTAACCTTTGGTTTCTTATGAAATAAGTTTGATTATTATGTTTTAAGTTGTTAGCTAAATATTATTTATGGCATTATTATTAGAGTTTTAAAGTTTACACTTTCCCTTCCTAAATATATTTATATGGTTAACATTGGGATCCCATCTTTGCAACAGTGTATGCAACCAACAACTTTCAATTAGAGAAAATTTGAGGTCTAAAATGGGTCTCCTAAGGAAAATAATAAAATAATAGTTAAAATAATAAAATAATATTTATGAATTTTGGAGGAAAAGAGAAAAAACCTACATTTTTTCTTTGTATTTTCAACATATCTTCCTGTCGTTTTACTCAAATTTCGAGCGGGGGCACATTCTGCATCCAACGAGTCCCCCCGCTCGAAATTTGAGTAAAACATCAAGGAGATATGTTGAAAATACGAAGAAAAAAGGTAGCTTTGTTCTCTTTTCCTCCAAAATTTATAAATATTATTTTATTATTTTAATTATTATTTTATGTCAAATATTCCATGTCAACCATTATTGTTGGCTCTGTTGTGCCTAGTGTTTTGGAGCTACCATTTTTGGTGGAAATAGTTTTGGTGTGGACAAAGGTAAGACGAAAGTGGTTCGACAAAGCAGTCAACTCCGACAAAGCGGGAAAAAAATCGAAAAAAACGGTTATGTTGATCAAGTCAAATGGTCCGAGTTGAGTTAGTTAGTTAGAAATGGTCCACATTGTATTAATGAGTCAGTTACCACATTGTATTAATGAGTCAGTTAATAAGTTAGTGGGTGAGTGGGAGCAAGGCAAGCTAAGTGTGCCCTATAAATATGTAATAAGGGAAGAGTTTTGGGTTGGTTCTAGTTGCTTACTAGTTTTTGTTACTGTCAGTTGTTGCTGTAAGAGCATATTTCCGGGCCGATATCTGGGGTAGTGGTGTTTGTTGGTGTGTTTTTGAATGCTTGAACCCTGGTCGAGGTAAAAGTGCGTCAACAAATGGTTCCATTTCCGGGACCTGGATTTGCGTGAAGGGGGAATGTTGTGGCATCTGACTAAATTGGAGATCCAGGATTGGGTAGATCAGCAGTTGAAAGAATTTGTAAAGGAACAGAACAACCATCCACGGTTGGACGATGAAGGTTGGTTAAACAAATACATTTTTACTGATATTCACGAGGTCTTCTTTGGTGAGTTCCTTGTGATATTGCATGAATGGTTAGCAAGGTTGACTGAGCAGAAGACAAATTTTCAAGGAGGAGAGCCTCGACTTTGGATGCTAGCATTGATACAACGACTGAAAGGCATGAATAATAAGAATTCACATGCAGTGGACTACTGGTTGGATAGTGTACTGGAGGGGTACATTACCGAATTTGTTGTTGACACTATTAAGTCACACAGTGCAGCAGACTGTGAGTTCTTTGAAGGTCCATGTGGTAAGTACCTTAAGGCGTTGAACTTGTCGATCAAGAAGCTACTTTGTGAAAAGGGTGTAATTCAAATGGATTATGACGAGTAGAGTGATTGTGCGCGGTGGGCATGGGTATTGTATGGAGGAAGGTCTGGACGGATAAATGGGATGAGCTGAAATGATAAGGGGAGAAGAAATTGAATTGGATGAAGAGTAAGGAGGATAACCACGATAGGAAAGAAGGGTTGCAGTGCAACTGAAAGAAGAGACCATGAACCAATACCACAGCTCGACAAGGATTCTAGTGACGAGGAAGATGAGTACCATGTCATTTCCGAGAATGAAGAAGGATATTCAGAACCATTCCAGACCCAAGGCTACGACATACCCACGACCCCGCGTACATCCCTAGAGACTGAGTTAAGACCTAATATTTCTTTGCATTTCTTTCAATATTGTAAAAGTAGTGGCAATAACCTGAGTAATACTCCGTCGAGTGGGAAGGCTCCAAGTAGTGATCCATTAGTAGTGAAATAGCCAAAACCCCAGAGGCCCAAAATGGCTGGGGATGAAATGAAGTTGCCTATTTTTAATGGGAATGGATCTGAAGATCCAGAACAACACTGGTTTTTATGTAATGCAGTTTGGACTATAAAAAAAATGCAAGACGACAACGTTAAGTTAGCACAGTTGAGCACGACCTTTAGAGGTCGTGCCTTAGATTGGTTTATGAAATTTTCTGAAGTCACTAGCACTCAACCTGCAAAGACCTTAGTAGAGGTCAAGGAGGGATTGAAGATTGAATTCAAGAAGCCGAAGTCTGAATCTTAGTGCATTATTGAATTGAAGAAGACCAAGCAAGTGCCGAATAATTCTGTTTGGGACTTCAACCAGTGGTTTAAAAATTTAATAGGTCGTGCAAGCTTTTTGATGAATGATTTACATCATAAGGAATCGTTCATTGTTGCGTTACTACCCCATGTTAGAGTCCCACTCATGCAACAAAATATTTCGACACAAATAGAAGCCTTGGATTTGGCCATGAAGTTAGAAGCATCACCTATCGGAGAGACTGGAGCTGGTATGGCTCAAATCTAGTCGCAATTGGAAAATTTATCTATTCAGATTCAAGATATCAAGAAGGGTAAAGAAAAACGGGAAGATTTTTGGTGCACTAGATGCAAAGAAGATGGACATTCTAAATATCAATGTACAATGTTTCATGATTATGTTAATGTTGGTAATCCGAGTCCATTAAATACTGTTGTATGGTGTAGAAATTGTCAGACTAAAGGACACCGACTGGAGGAATGCTAATTATTACATAATATGGTGAATATTCCTCAGAATTTATGGTGTAAGTTTTTTCAGTGTGAAGAACCTGCAATAATTAATTAATGCAAATACACAAGATATCAGAAATAATAGAACTCAGAATCACTTTTATATTGATCACGGGCCACTTCGAGGGGCAACCTCCTTTGAGCAAGCTCAATACAATTAACTTCCCGGTGCCTTCATAGGCCTCAACACACACTTATATACTAATTCTAGGCACCAATACCATGGGTCAATACTATGTGTCAATACAAACCATGGGCTAAGTCTAGGCGCCAATACTATGAGTCAAAACCATGGGACATATAATACTATGGGACGACTTACAAAGCATATGCATCCAATACTATGGGTCAATACTATGGGCTAATATAAACTATGGATCAACAAATACTACGGTACGACTTACAAAGCATATGTGTCCAACAACAATATACTAACAAAATAAAGACATGGGTTCCTAACATCCCCTCTCCCTTAGAAAAAGCTTTGTCCTCAAAGCTTTAGATGTGGAAATTGATGCAGAATCTGAAGGAGTGGGTCCCCTGTAGCATCCTCGAGTTGCATTCCGAGCCACTGGCACCTTTGGAGTTTAATGGAGGATTGCATGGAAGGCTATAGACGAAGAAGAACCATATCAGCGATGTGAAAAGTGCGCTCAAAACGGTGCTGATCGGCTTGTTGTTTCAGTCGAATTCTTGCCATGTGAAAATTGTCCTGCAGAATGAGAAGAAGTTGATCACGGTTTCGAAGAATTGAGTCAATTGCATGAACTGGGGAGCTGCTAAAGGTGTATGGAAGAAGAACTGGTGGTGCATGTACAAAGACTGCTTCATATGGTGTCCTTTGAGATGTGGTACTATACCACTGGAGCGCTTCTAGGAAATCCATAGAAATAGTTGTCCAAATCTATGGAGGGATGGGTAAGGGTTCGAGCAGTCCTGAAAGGAGGGTCGTTTCACCTTTATTGAACTGGAAAGTATCACAGTCAACCACCATCCGTTGAATTGTCCTTTTGAGTCCCTGCCAAAAGAAGTTACATTGTTCCTGGTCATACATTTTGAGGAACCCAGAGTGCCCTACTGATGAAGAAGCATGGAGTTCATAGAAGAGATAGCTTCGTTGAACAGATTGCAACCAATTTGGAACAAGCAGAGAAATAGCTGTAAGAGAAATTGGGTCATCAAATGTGCGAGGAGGAGCATCTTCCACCATATTGTCCTTACCCTTCTGGTAAGTGGTCGCATAGTCATAAGCCATGAGTTGGATAACCCATTTCAGGTGTGTTGGGGAGGAGACCCGTTGTTCCAGAAAAGTTTCCAGACTCTGGAGATCAGTCTTGATGCATAAATAATTCCCCAATAGGGATGACTGCCACTTCTGGACTGTATGCAAAATAGTCATCATTTCCTGCTGAGAGGTAGATGCGGCTAAATTCTTACCGGAAAGGTCTCTTGAAGGCAACAAGCTCATTGGTTCAGCAAAGACACCTGCATATCTATCCAAGGAAGTAGTAGAGACTGTTGATGGGTGCATCTGAATGGAATGGAGCTGAGCGATGACACCATGTGAATTCTTCTTAATTATTTTTTCCAGGCGATGTGAACTGATGATGCAGAGAGACCCTGGTTGTAAGACCATAAATTTGTGTTGTGCCCCATTGACTGAAAACTGCATCCAAAGCTCAGCAAAATCCCATAAGATGGGGCCAAGTGTGCGTAACCATTGAACGCCCAAAACCACATCACATCCGCCTAAGGACAAGGCAAACATGTGAGAGCGCAGGTTATAATCTTCCATAGAGATACGCACATTGTGACACTTCCCCTTGCAAGGTAAGGTGCCCCCATTGGCAACCATGACTTCAAAGTTGGAGCAGGGATGGAAAAAACAATCAGCCTGTTTGGAAATCCGAGGATCAATAAAGTTATGAGTGCTACCAGAATCAATGAGTATGGTAAGAGGGAGCTTCTTGAAGTATCCCCTGACTCGCATTGTTTATGGGGTGGTGACACCGGTTATAGCATGGAGAGAGATCTCGGGTGGGTCGTCCTGAGATGGGGTGTCAACAGGCGGGTGTTGAATGTCGACCTGATCATCTACTGTATCTGGAGCTTCTTCATCAAGTTCTGAGGCAGGCGGAGAATCCACATCCAAGAGATAGAGCTTTTGTGGAACACATCTATGTCCCCGAGTGAATTTCTCATCACAATTATAACAAAGCCCTTTTTCTCGACGTGCCTGCATCTCTGTTTCAGACAATTGCTTGATAGCAGTTGGTTGAGGAACAGGCGTGATGGGAGGTCGTTGGGAACCCATATTTCTGAAGGGAACAAAGGTGGGTTTGGAGCGTTGTTGAGCTGCGATCTTGTCCTCGGCCAGCTTAGCCAACCCTAGGACTTCCATCATTGTGTTGGGACAAAACATTTTGACCTCTGAGCGGATTTCATCCTTGAGACCACTGATAAAACAACTCCTGTAGAATTCATCAGACAATCCTTTTGTGTGATTGGCTAGTTTCTCAAATTCCATCTGATACTCTCTCACTGTGCCAGTTTGGTGAAGTTTAGTGAGTGCTCCTGTGAATTTGTCAAAAGCACTAGGACCAAATCATGGCAAAAGGAGTTGGCAAAAATCTGTCCAGTTTGGATCGGGATGAGCTTTGATGTACCAATGGTACCATTGAAGGGCTTCCTGTTCCAAATGAAATGATGCAAGTGGAACTTTCTGAACATCAAAAGTATTATGCAGATTGAAATATTGTTCTGCTCGGTATATCCATCCAGTCGGATCAGTACCATTGAAGCGAGGAAAATCAAGCTTCGGCCCACGAAAATTGTTGGAAGAAGAGAACCCGGTGGATGCAAAAGATTCTGGCTGTCGGTTATTGTTCATGGCTGAATGCTGAAGATGGAGGCTGAGAAATTTTTCATCCAGATCTTGGAGTTTGGTTTGGATGGCTGCAAGTGCTTCCTCCATGGTGTTTGCTCCTGTGCAAGTGACAACCATAACCAGTAATTTTTTTTTTTTTTTTTTTTGGGGGGGGGTGGGGGGGGGGAATGGATAGAAAAACACAAACACAAGCTTATTTAGTAAGGGGAAATTTGGATTTGGGAAAAACTCGGAGGGTAATTGGGGTTTGACTAGGTTTTCGACACTTTCTGAGGGACAGGGAATAAAAAAATGGGGATTTCAGAAGCGGGAACTCTATGGTAAAATTTGAAGGCAATCGGGTGAAAATTGAATAAGTTATGGCAAACCCTACAAATAGACAAATGTGGGATTTCTGGTATTGGGAAGTGGAATTTGGGATAGGGTCTTCAGGAATGAAATATGCAAAATGGGATTACAGCGATGTCAGTGAAGTTTCAGGGAAAACAAAGTTGAAACAAGGGAGATATGGCCGAAAAACCTTTTTTTTTCCCAGAAATGGATCGACAACAGCAGCGCGGAAGGGATCCACAACAGATGGATCTGCAACGGCATGGAAGGGATCGAAAACGACTGGATCTGAAACGGCGACTGGATCTGAAATGAATTTCAAAATAGATCTGAAATGGCTGGATCTGGAGCGGAAGTGATCGGCAACATTTCAACTGAAAATAGATATGGACCCCAGGTATGTACGGCTTCCTAATAGTTTAGGTGTTTCACTCAGCCACCAATGTTGTCTGACGACTTGCGTATTGGGGCAGTACCCCTCACTCCACGGCTAAGGTAAAACTGATAACCGCTTTGCCACAAACGACAGCTCTTGGTTTACCTCACGGGTGGGAACTAGTCAATCAGGTAGGGGTCGTTGCCCTTTTCGCTGGCAGGTCCTCTCAATGGGCCAACTACTTTGGGGTTCCTGTGGTACTCCTCACAATGAATTTAGGGCTTATGCCCAAGTACTTCCCACAGTTAAGCGGATAGGGATTATTCCCAAATCCGAAGCTGCAACAGATGCGAAAAAAAATTTGGCAGAAATTCCACCCAACAAGCCCAAGAAAGTGCTCTGATACCAGATGTGAAGAACCCGCAATAATTAATTAATGCAAATACACAAGATATCAGAAATAATAGAACTCAGAATCACTTTTATATTGATCACGGGCCACTTCGAGGGGGCAACCTCCTTTGAGCAAGCTCAATACAATTAACTTCCCGGTGCCTTCATAGGCCTCAACACACACTTATATACTAAGTCTAGGCGCCAATACCATGGGTCAATACTATGTGTCAATACAAACCATGGGCTAAGTCTAGGCGCCAATACTATGAGTCAAAACCATGGGATGACTTACAAAGCATATGCATCCAATACTATGGGTCAATACTATGGGCTAATATAAACTATGGATCAACAAATACTACGGGACGACTTACAAAGCATATGCGTCCAACAACAATATACTAACAAAATAAAGACATGGGTTCCTAACATTCAGTTTGTTGGACATGATGAGAAATTTTTTCGAGCATTCAGTTGCTCACTGAACGCACTGCAGATACATTTCTTATCAAGGGAGAAGGTCAGGATGACAGAAGTGATGCACAATTCAATCGACCACGAGGTGGATTCTGAGGCCATGGACAAGGAGGATATGGTCGGGGTAGATGACAAGCAATCTGCTACAATTGCGGTACCCCTGGACATTATGCTCGAGAGTGTCCGCATCCTGACACAACTTGCACATATTGTAGAGCACTAGATCATAACATTGAAGACTTCCCACAGCTTATAGAAAAATGGAAATCGAAGAAAAATTAGAACTAGAACCATAATCAAAATCAAAATGTACAAAATATTTCAACAGAACCACGACCGAATCATCCTACTGATCCATGGTAACAAGAGGTGGAGCTATGACGAGTGGAGATAAGAACAATTGTAATAATAAAAAAGATTTGATAGTGAGGCTAGAAGCTTAGAAGCCACCACAGTTTGATGTCCATAAGGAAAAGGAAATATTATTTGAAGCTCGTAACAAATTTATGAAGTGTTCGTCGATATCCTCCCCACTAACCATTGTCAAAGAAGGACCTATATATGACATGCCACCTCGCTTCTATGGGTCCGCACCAAAGAAGAATCTAGGAAAGGTAAGTGCTCTCCATTCTTTCCTAAAAAGTTGTTTAGATTTGGTCAAAGATGAGAATGTATTAAGGGAATTGCAAAAGTTAATTGGGGAGTCTAAAGAAGAAGTGAGATCCTAAACGGTTGTCAATCATGTTCAGAAAAGGATCAATACTGGTCAGGAACTGCGACTTAACGCACAGATTGGTGATTGCGACATGGATTTTGTTATCTTAGATTTGGGTTCAGATGTGAACATCCAGACCAAACAGATATGGAAAAATATGGGTAAGACAAAACTAGTATCGTCTCCTTTTCAGTTATGGTTGGCCAATCAAAATAAAGTTATACCATTTGGTAGAATGGATGGGGTCCCTGTCGAAGTGGAGGAACTACGAACTTTTGTAGACTTTGAGGTGATATAGATTGTTGATGAAACTAATCTGTACCCTGCACTGTTGGGGATTGATTGGGAAATTTAGAATCAGACCATTATCAACTTTAAGAACAGAATAGTAACATCCGAGAATGAAGAGATTAGAGTTGTCGCACGTCTGGATCCACTGGAAGGAGAAAGGTATGTGGAACCAGTTAAAGGAGATTATGATGTTCAATATATATACAACATCTATAATGTATCCTCCAGGATAAATGACTATATAAATCCTACAGCAGATGGTACGCTCAATTGGCAGAGTGTTAGTTCGTGTTCAACTGATTCTGGTGAAGCTCTGGAGAACTGGCATAATCGGTTCCATGAAGTATCAATGCGAAGGTGTGCCGGTGTGACAAAATCACTATGCTGGGTTGGAACAGAGGTATGTAATCTTCCTACTTACGAAGGTTTTCCTAATGTGGAAAATTTTATTAATGAATTTGAAGACAAGGTACCTGAAAAACAACGCTTATTGGCCCTAGATGTCACTCTGAAATCCACTTCGGCGAGATGGTGGGCCGTGCACAAGCAAACTATAACTAGTTGGTCGCAGTGTCAAATATATTTAGAAATTTGCTTTGGTGAGGGAATTCCCTATAGTGGTGAAAAATATACTGGGTTGACTAGCCCTGCTGATCATTTAACTACTTGTAATACAATTTGGCAGAATATACCCAAGAAAGAGTGGGTACATATGTTCATTCATACCCTTGATACTATACCAAGGAATTGGCATACATTGCTGGAACAATGACAAACTACTTGTAATACAATTTGGCAGAATATACCCAAGAAAGAGTGGGTACATATGTTCATTCATACCCTTGATACTATACCAAGGAATTGGTATACGTTGCTGGAACAATGACAAGGAACTGTGGATTGGGATGCTATGCCAATGAGCTTCAAACATGCATTCAACTATGAGGATGAAATTCCTATGATAGATGTGGCTCTGCATATTATCAAGATTTTTTTTGAAGTGAGAACTTCTGGGACCAGTATCCAATCTGCCGCAATGGACTGCGACAGTTGAGAAAATGATGGAGTTCTATAACATCAGTGGAGAACTAGAGGAAGATGATCCGAGGGATATTGATATTCCAGAAACTAAAGGAAGTCGTGATCTGAAGGGGCCTGAGATTACATCTGACAAATTTCCGAAGCTGTTGAAGATAAAAAAGGTAAATATAGGCTCTCCTAAAAATCCAAAGTTTGCAAATATAGGAGATTACTGGGATGAAGAAATGGTGGGAAAAATGATTGACCTATTGCGTGAATATAAAGACTTGTTTCCTACTAAGTTTTAAAAAATGAAAGGTATTTCTAGCGAGTTGGGTGAAATGAAAATCCCATTGAAACCTGGTGCCAATCCGATTAAGCAAAGGTTGTACAAATTAAATCCACAATATAAGGAAAAAGTCAGAGCAGAGCTTGAAAGAATGCTTGATGTAGGTATCATTGAGCTTGTCGAGGAATCAAAATGGATAAGTCCTATGGTGGTCCAAAACAAGAATACTAGGGAGATCAGGATTTGTGTCGACTTGCAGAAATTGAATGATGCTTGTCTACAGGATCCTTTTCCAACTTCATTTACAGATGAAGTGCTTGAAAGTGTTGGTGGGAAGGAAGCCTACTCTTTCATAGATGGATTTTCTGGGTATCATAAAATCAATATTGCTAAGGAGGTCCGACATAAGACGACATTTGTGACATAATGGGGCTGCTTCCAGTACACGGTAATGCCGTTTGGCCTAAAAAATGCCCCTGCAATTTTTTCATGTGTAGTTGTCCCTGCATTTAAGGAATTCATTCACAAGTTTCTAGAAGTGTATTTTGATGATTGGACGGTATACCGGTTGCTAAAGAATCATATTGAAAATTTAAGGTTGATGTTAGAACGCTGTAGATAGTATCAAATCTCTTTGAATTTAAAGAAATGCATATTTTGTGCTCCATTTGGCATATTATTGGGACATGTAGTTTGCAAGCAAGGTTTGTTAGTGGATTCCGCAAAGATTGCTATTATAGTTGATCTTCCTCCACCTACTTCAGTTCGACAATTGATGACAACTCTGGGTCACATAGGATATTACAGGAAATTTATCAAAGGCTATGCTCAGATTACAGTGCCAATGGAAAAATTACTCAAGAAGGATGCGAAGTTTCACGAATGAAGACTGCCAACAGAGTCTTGACACGTTGAAGGAGAAAATGGTTACAACACCTATTCTGGTGTTTCCTGACTGGAAAAAAGAATTTCATGTTCATGTTGATGCTTCATCTGTTGCTCTGGGTTCGGTGCTCGCTCAACCAGGAGAGGGTTGTATCAACCATCCTATTGAATTTTCCAGCAGGAAATTGTCCACTGCAGAAAGAAATTATACTATGACAGAAAGGGAAGGACTTGCCATGGTGTATGCAGTACAAAAGTTTAGGAACTATTTGTTAGGTGGTCATTTTAAGATGTTTACAGACCACTCTGCTTTGGAGTACCTAGTCAACAAACCAGTGTCGGGGGGGATATCTGTCAATGGTTATTGTTATTTCAGAAATATGAATTTGAGATCATTGTCAAGCCCAGAAGGTTGAATGCAAGCCCTAACCATCTGTCGAGGTTGGAAACATGTGAAGAACCAAATAGATTAGAAGATAATATACCATATGCACATATATTTTCCATAAGAATGGTCGATGACTACTTTCAAGATATTGTGACATTTTTTTCCAAAAAAGCAACACCAAAAGGATACATGACTACCCAGAAGAAGCATTTGGTCATTAAATTTGCAGACTACTAGTTGATAGCTGGTTACTTGTATAAGTTAGGACTAGATGAAGTATCGCATCACTGTGTTTTGGATCACGAGCAACCAATTATTTTAGCTGAATCCCCTGACAGAGTAGCAGGTGACCACTATGCAGGAAAAGCTACAATGTAGAATATTTTAAGAGCAGGATTATGGTGGCTGACCTTTCATAAGGATGCTAAAGAATATTATCAGAACTGTGACATATGTCAAAGAATTAGGAAGTCGTCGAGGAGAGATGAGATGCCATTGGTGCCTCAGGTTACGATGTAGGCCTTCGACGAGTGGGATATTGTCTTTGTGGGACCCATTAACCCACCAGGGAAAAGGATTGGTGCAAGGCATATTATTACTGTGACAGATTATCTTACACAATGGGATGGAATTGCACTAGTACGAGATTGCACTGCGGTGGCCGGTGCACGATTTTTGTTTGAAAATGTCATCACCAGGTTCGGATGTCCTCGGGTTTTATTGAGTGATCAAGGTGCACATTTTGTTAATAATACTATAGAAGCTCTCTCCGAAGAATTCCAGGTTTACCATCGGAAGAGTACTCCATACCATCCATAAGCAAATGGAACCGTCGAAGCATTCAATAAGATCCTGGAACATGCACTAACAAAAGTTTGTAATGTGAATCGCGATGACATGGATGTGGGGATTCCTGCAATTTTGTGGGCCTACAGAACGACATGTAAAAGGTTGACAGGTTAGACACCTTTCAAGTTGGTATACGGAAAATAGGTTGTGATGCCCATGGAGTATATTGTACCTACTTTAAGAATTGTTGCTTTAACAGGCATGTATAATATTGGTGCTATTGAAGAATGGTTGGCACAGTTACTTCAGTTGGAAGAGGATAGTTTTGTTGCAGGTTTTCATCGGTAGGTGCAAAAAGATCGAGAAAAAGTGTGGCATGATCGCCATATTACTAAGAAGCACTTTCAGCGAGGAGATCTAGTTCTTCTCTATGATAGAAATTTTTTCCAACATCTTGGTAAGTTACTGATGCATTGGCTAGGGCCATATGTTATTAACTTTATAACAGAAGGCAGTGCAGTGCAGTTACAGAAATTAGATGGTGAACTCCTCAAAGGGTTGGTAAATGGCATCCAATTAAATCCCTACAGGGACAATCGTGGTATGTCAAAGTGAAGATGTCTAATTCCATGCTTGTACATAGTGAAAATAAAAATAAAAATTGGAAACCTCAAGTTTATTTTGTGTCGTAGTTAGTTATGTCGAAGTGTCTGTGTTGACGTAAAGTTCTGTCGGAGATTCATGGAAACCCCAAGTTATTAGTATGCCGAATTTCTTCTGTCGGGTTCATTTTTTCGAAGTTCTATTTGTTTCTCATTCGAAAACCCCAACTTCCCATTGCATCGATTTGGTATTCTGTCGATGTCCATCTGTCGAAGTGTTATTTCTATCACTCGAAAACCTCAACTTATTTTTAGGTCACAGTTATGTTTTCTTTTGGAAGTTGGCGGTTTGTCGCAGTCTGATTTGTCGAAGTTCCGAAGTGGTCCACCAGTCAACTTTGCATTTATTGTTGCTTTTATGACGGGTTTAGTGGAGACGTTAGTGGGATTTTTGTATTAATTGTTGAAAAGAATGAAGTGTGTGAATAGATCTGCCGCCGCCACCATCAACATTAGAAGATCGAGTACATTCAATTCACATCAGGAATGGTAGACGAATCAAACGTGGGAGTAAACTTAAAAATCCCACTCCTCCCTTGGTCGTTATTCATTGTGAATTAAGCGATTGAAACATAGTGAGAAAACCAGAGCCGATCCTTAACATATCGAGTGGAGAGTAAGGGCAGAATTTCTACAATACAAGTTAGTCTATCAGCTGGAAGTGAGGCTCAGGGGTCTGTCAAGGAAGTTCTAATGCTGGGCTCTATTTCTGCTAGTCCCGACTAGTCATAAGTTCTTTCTCCATAGATTCATGTCAATGGGCCAAGGAAAACACGTCATACAAACCGTCTGAATCTAGAGCCAAGAACGAAGGAACGCCATGATGCAGGAGCATCCTCATTGGGATCTGCATCTATATTACCAGAGTATATCCTACCACGGAACTCGAGGGTGAAACCAATGAAGTTTCCGAAGAATACGTGGTACCAGTTGGAGATCGTACCAGTGCTGAAGGGCATCATGGTTCAAGGTGATATTTTAAGAAACATTCATAAGCTATCATATGCTGACCACAATGTGACCAAGTTTCTTGAATTTAACTACATGCACTACATGAGGACTATTGTTTCAGCTGAAGGTCATCCAGTGGAATTGGAACCGCAACAGTGGGCTCTTGGTGTGGCCAGAGCCGGTCTTTTACCATTACTACATCTTTCCCATTTCGGTCTCCCTAGGGAAGCAAACACATGTATGAAATAGTTGTTACTTTGTCTGCAGGGAGGATTCCTATGGTTAGAGACCAAGGTGTCAATACATACAGAGTTAATTTCCAGGATTACGGGCCTTTCTAAGGCTGGGTTGGATCCGTCGCAGTATTTTGTCGAGAAAGAAAGAGACAGTGATCTCACAACTAGAATGAAGGAGAAGTATAAATTGTCGAAGAGCAATAGAGGCTTCGACGTGGCCTCTATCAACGACCAAGCTGTTCGGTTCACTGTGAAGTTGTTAGCCACTAAGCTTCTACATAAGTTTTGACCGAACCAAGTCACTACTTCTGTCATAGTTACGACAGAGCAGTGTGCCCAAGGAGTGCAAATGAATTGGGCCACATTTATACTTAATGATTTTCTTGCGGATTGTGTGGATGCACAGGACGATGGCTCGCCATTCACATATTCATGGTTGTTTTTGTTGATTTTATTTTTCGGGTGAGCAGAGCCAGAAAAATATCAGGGTATGAAACCAATCGGCCCATGCCAAGTCTCGCAATATATGAACTTCTCGTATTTTGACATAAGGAGCCAACAACATGAAAGAAATGTCTCTTTATACATGCAGTTGGAAGCATTGCGCTATTATGTGGTTTAGATACCATGCATCGATGAAGCTGTTGTGGAAAAATATCGTAGTGTGGTGGAGTTCAAGGTTGGGCCCCACCACATGTATGTGCAAGAAAGAAGCGACCCACACCAGTAGTGGTTAGTTAGTGGGTTCAAGTTGAGTCATGAATACATGGAGGCTATGGTCCAAGAATGGTCAATGGAATGGAAAGTACCCATTGAACCAGAAAACATCTCGCTAGATCCGTTGCAGCAAGAACAGCGACAAGAGGGAACCTCAGGCCAACAACAACAAACAAGTCAAAATACGCAGCACACTAGAGGAGGGGGTGATGAGTAAGAGGATGAAGATTCAAGTCAGACCCCTACTGATATGGGTTTGGGAGATAAGAAGAAAGTTGGAACATCTATGCAGGGAGGAAGGAAAAAATAGAAATTGCATAGGTTTGAGAATGCCCAAGCATTAACATATGACGATATTAACATCCTGTTTGACAGGATGATAGAGGTTTCGGAGGAAAATCAAAAGAAATTAGAATATAGGACGATCCATCTATTCATTGGCATCACAGATGTCATGGATATGTTGTGCCAAGAATTTAAAAGGATACGCATTTCACCTCCGTCGCAGGTCACACCGCCATGGGTCAAAGTTGCACAAGAAGAAGAAACCAAGACCAGACACTTGCAACCCCTTCGACAGAGGGGGTGGTTAAATTTTTTCCAAGAGCACTAAGTTTTGATGAACCGGGCACAAGTGTGCATATTCCATAGACTGGGTATGTGGACTTAAAGTTATCTGCATTGCCACTTTATGTATTGCACCGTTTACAAGAAGGTGTTGCAAAAGAAGTAAATTTGAGGGAGAGTTCCCTCTTGGATCTAATGAAGGGATATAAGAATCAGGCGACTGTGCTAAAGGAATTCAATGCTGAGCTTCAACAGGACAAGGACATGTTGCGGAAGGAAAATGACAAATTTTATAAGGTTGTTGAAGTCGCATGCTCTGCAGTACCTGAGGCTGAAGTTATTGAAGAGATGACATATGAGGAGAAGATATAGTGTTTGGAAGTTGTTTTCTCAGGATATTGAAAAAAGTACAATATTTAGAGGCCAAGATTGTGCCAAGTACCCCACCTGAAGTATCTGAGCAGCGACAAGCGACAGTTCGAGAAGTTGTTCAGAGCCTTCAGACATCGGAAACACATTGCATGAAGATGTATGAGGAGGTGTCATAGTCATGGGTTGCGTTATTTGAATATGCGGAGTTACAGGAGGTCACTACCAAGATCGAGGTTGCTAAAGAAAGGATGAATACATTGCACAAGCACTTGAATACTTTTCCACCAGTCCAAAGGATGGGGAGAGTTGTGGATAGTAAAGAGATGTAGAAGGAAATCATTCAACTGAGGATGCAGCATATGTAGTGAACATAAATGGTTGAGGTGCTCCAGTACGAGGTTGAGCGTGTATCACAAGTCATAGGGAGTAAGCATACTTCCATACAGCCGGTAGTCACTTAGGTTGTTGAGGAAAGCAAACCCCATGTTAATGTAGAGATGGTCAAAGCTGTCACCCAGAAGAAAGATGAAGTCTAGCAATTGGTCGAAGTGAGCAGGAGTGTATTCCAGGAATTTCATTCGAAGCTATAGGAACTTGTCTCGCAACCTTGAAGTGGCTTGAGATGAACCACATGTGAGTGTTGGGGGCCTGTTGAGCCTAGCGTTTTGGAGGTATATTTTTTGTGGAAACAGTTTTGGTGTGGACAAAGGTAAGATGAAAGTGGTTTAGCGAAGTGTCAACTCTGACGAAGTGGCCAAGAAATTAGGAAAAACGGTTATGTTGATCAATTCAAATGATCGGAGTTGAGTCAGTCAGTTAGAAATGGTACACATTGTATTAATGAGTTGGTTAATAATTTAGTGGGTTAGTGGGAGTGGGGAAAGCTAAGTGCACCCTATAAATATGTAATAAGAGAAGAGTTTTGGGTTGGTTCAAGTTGGTTACTGGTTACTAGTTTTTGTTACTGTCAGTCGATGCTATAAGAGCATATTTTGAGTTTGTAAGGAAGCATTATGTCATATATGTTGGAGTTTTTTTGGAGAATCCGGGTCGTTGATTTGCAGGCTGTGTGCGCAGATCCCTTCTATGTCATGAAGAAATCTGTAAGTCTTAACTGAAGTGCTTATTTGGATGCGACTCATAATAAAATACAAGTGCCTCCGTGGTTTTTCCCAGGATGGGTTTCCACGTTAAACATGGTGTCTTTATGTGTTATGATGTGATATGTGATGTGCGTTATGTGTTTCTTTCCTTTGTCTAGATACTTAAATGAATGCATGATCAAGGTAGTTATAAGTAATATGAATGTAGAATATAGTTTAATTTATGTCATTCTAGCGATGTCATGGGTTCTTTCGAAGTGATGAAAGTGTTGAAGCTCTGATTCTATCGATGTTCTAGATTGATCGATGTTATTGGGTTGAATGATAAATGCATTACATGCAAAGCTATTCCCCTTCCATACTGCAGAAATATGGTTCCTACAGTTCCCATAGGTACTTTGAGTGAGACTTCATTTGCTCTGTAGGTGTTTCCAAAAGGGATTAAAACTCCTTTCCGGGATAATATCTGGGGTAGTGGTGTTTGTTGGTGTGTTGTTGAATGCATGAACCCTGGTCGAGGTAAAAGTGCACCAACAGACTCTTTTCTTGAAATTCTATTGTTTATTGAATTAAATGGCTCTTTTTCTTATGAGGTGGCTCGTATTCTTATAAGGTCCATTTTAGACCCCAAATTTGCTCTTATATGATATGTTTCTCTTATCTAAGGCTTTTGGATAAATATTTTTCAAAAATAGTCTCAAATAGTATGTACATTGGGTAAAATAGTGTTGTAACCTATGGGATTACATTAGGTTACCAATAGCATAGAAAATTATATAACATATAAGAGATACACACATACATAGAGATATGCGAAAGAACACAGGTAATGGTGGTAGAAGCAACTTGTTATCCTCTATTATATAATCATCATGTACAAAAGTACCCTCATTATATATGGCTCACCAGCCTATTTATACAAGATATAAGGTAGTTATACAGTTATAACTACTCGACCAGTTGACTAACTACCCGACGAGTTGTACTGACCCGACTATGGTCGGTCAGAAGGAACTAGTCGGTGATCCAAATGGGCTCCTCCAAAATATCCCCCACCAACAAGTCACTTATTCATCTCGAAGAGAACAAGTGGAAGGAGACTACATGAATCATCTGGTACTGAAAAACATCTTCCTGCTACATCTGGTACTGAACAACATCGGTCGTCATTCTAGTCTTGCAGGGCATTGTGGAAAATTACAACTTGTTGTTTCAAAGAAGAAAATGCCCAAGGACTGAAACTCGGTCTAGTTGAAGCACAACACTCACTCAAGCTTGCAATTGAACTTGTGGTGACAAAAAGGGGCTCAAGGGAGTGAGGGGTGGTAGGAATATTAGAAGCAGCTCATGTCTACAGAACACAGAGGTCTCTCGAAATGTTCATATATCATGAGTTGTGGTATTCCTGCCACTCGTCGATTAAATGTTCATATATCATGGGAGGTGGTAGAGAACGAGCAATGAGGTGTGACATTTGAGGTATTCTGAGCTAAAATTGATATAGGGAGAATTCTAATAGAACAACAAAGGGAAAATAACAAGACTTGGTGAAGGGATTTGCATTGCTTTAACAGAGAGCTTTGCAAGTGACATAAGGTGTTTGCATCGCTATTTATGTTATGAACCAAGGGGAAGAACCAAGATTTTGACATGACATGGCATAGATTGTGAGATTTGAAACAAGTATCTAGATATGGTGTTAGGATTGCAATGATTTTTCTTGCACAGGTCATAGATACGCTGTGTAAAACATACGTGTATCATAAGGAAGATGGTGATCATCGAATGAGGTGGATGTGATGGTTTGGTGATCGAATTGGGGTTCTTGCGGAGATGGTAGAGCTTATTAATGATGGGACATTGATTGATGTAGAGTTACGATGCCTGGTCACAAGTGTTGTAGTACGATGACTTAGCCCTGGTGGTGACCATTTGCTTGAATTATTGGGTGGTTTTGACCAAGATGGATCTAAGTTGTCCTACCAGGCCATCATCTGGTGTGATTACCTTTCCTCTTCTTGAATGCTTGGCTCTTGTCCCATCTTAACTGTCTTATATAGTATTTCACTATGTTGTGCACTCGATCCTCTTAACTATCTTGGGGTCCTCTGTAGTTTTGTCCTTCCAACATACTTGTATTTGTTCCCTTTGTTTATATGGATTTTTAGTGTTATAACCTTTTACAATTTAGTTAGTACAATTAGAACATAATTAATATACAATCATTGTACAAACCTATGGTACGACGTTCGACTAGTGATGATACTGTCACTAGTTGTTGTTGCACCTCTTTTGTAGTCGGTAACGTTTTAATTGAGAGCTATTGCTATTGTTTTTGAGCACTTGTACTTTGTCACTTTGACCATGTTACTCTTATTTTGTTGTCTAGCTAATCTTACCTTTTTAGGTTTACCTTTGATTCGATTATTGTTTAGAAGTATTAATTCATAGACTGAAGTATCGTTTCTCTTAATACTTTTGTCATGCCTTGCTTTCTGGTGTAGTTTTTGTACTTCTTGATAGTGGATAGCGAGTTTTATCTATTCTTCCCACTTCATACTTTCAATTATTCTGATTTGAGAGGTTCAAACAATGTTTTGGTGCAATATTTTAGTGACATCTAGAACTGTTTTTTTTAGATGCAAGGGCCCGACTAGTTTTTTTTATCATTATATGTTGATTTAGTTGGCATCCGTTCTATCAGTTTTTTTTACGCCGTATACAACCATAGTACTGCAAGCATTTTGTCATCATAGTTGTCTTTATCCAAGCTGCACATTTTAGTGTTATACTGCAGAAAATGTGTTGTATTTTCAACCTTGACTTTGCAAGGTCGATCATTATAATGTTGGTCGTTTCTTTCGACTAGGTTTATGCTAACCTTTGTATGACGAAGATATTGAAGTCTGGTATTTGACTTACCAAGTAGCATTGGTTTTCCTCACTCACATTTTTGAAATAGAAATAAATTTTGATAAGCCCAACTGTGGTCGTTGACATAATTCATTTGTGCTAATGTTGTGATTGTAATTTAATTCAACCTATTAAACTTGAACCATAGAGGCAGGCACGTACAATCATGTTTTTCTAGCTACTTGGACCAATGCCTGGTCCCTTCCCAATGGTTTACTAGATATTTTGTTCTAATGGCGTGTATGTTTTCTGGATGTTTGTATCTATAAGTTAGTTTGTAGCGATACTTCTTTACAAGCTTCTCATCGGCTATTATGCAAATATTTTGTGTCAGTCTGTTCCCATTCTTGCAATTGTGGAAAATGATATCTTGGTGTTTGTGTATTATAGCTTGTTGCATGGACACATGATTACCTTTCCCCTCTATCTTAGGTTTTCTATTGGTCAGAATGTTGACTTCCTTTGTCTGTAGTGATTCTGATCCATTAGTTCGTTGATCTCCTTCCTTGGATGTTGTAAGGTTGATCAAGGACTCTTTATGCTTGTCATTTTCTTCTTTGGTTTCAGTGAGTATTTTTATGACTAGTTCGACTAGGTTGTGGGAGTGGTTTCTTTTTGTTTGGAAGCTTTTCCCTATTATGTGCTCATTCTTTATAACAAGTCGAGTCAGACGATGATCCAACTAATTTTTCTCAATCGTGGCTATCTTGAATTTTGAGTTGGTTTTGTTGATAAATTCATCTGTAACGGATGATTGCTTTGGTGGTTTGATTATTTGTTCTGTTTCTTGGGCAGCTTCTTTTAGGCATCCTTCAATAAAAGTTGTTGAGGCAAATTTCCATGTTTGTATGTGTGCTTGATAAGCATTCCACCATCGAGTTGCTTGTTTGGTAATAGTTTTTGCTAAGCTTTGTAGATGACTTTGTTCACTGATGTTTTCAAGTGCTTGATCAATATGAAGAATTAGTTATTCCTATTCTTTGAATCTTGATGGCAGGATTTTGATCGGTTTGATTGATGTTGGTACTAGTGGAAAATAATCCCCTGTTTTACTTTTGTATTTTTTTACTATGGTATGCATCGAGTAACATCTTTGTGTTTCTCGACAAGGGATGAATTCCATCGACCGGTAGTCTGTCACTTGTGCCTCATAATTTCAGACTTGTCAGTCATACAATTCCGAGTCTAAATTTTTTCCAATAGACAGGGGGGAGCCCCAGTGAGCTTCACCAAATTCATTTGGTTCTATTAAGTCCGTGTTATCTTGCATGAATTGGTATATTTTTCTTATATCTCTGTCGATATAATAGGCATTGAGATGGATTAATAGGTATTATAACCCTTTTACCTTCACCTTTTACCTTTATTCTATATTTTCCTAAAGAGATTGAAGCTTTCATTTTCCGACCCCACAGATGATCGACTAATTCCATGAAGGATTTGGATTCTTCTCTTTGGTCAATAATTTCAAAGTCAATATTAGTGCTAATACCCATTATTGTAGCATTAACATTTTTCCACACACCGATGGGTTCAATCAACCCTTGGTTGGAAAGTTTAAGGTAGATTATGACTCAATTAGTAGGGGCCGACCGAGAATTTCCCAAGTAGACCTCATCATTATGTTGGCTTGGGATCCGAAGTCGAGGACGAATTGCGAGATGCAGAATCCTTTGACTTCGAGATCGATGAGGGGGTCGATGCCGATTTTTTAATTTTGATTTAAGCTGTAGAGGTTTTTTGCAATCTTTTCATTCCCTGAGTTGTTTTTGATAAGATACATTAAATCGACTAGACGTGCAACAACTTATTTCATTAAAAGCTGTAGTATCTCATTAAGTGTTTTATTTATGGATTATGCAATATTTTCTTCAGACACAATTACCTTAAATACTTTTGTAGCATTGTTAAAGATTTCTTTTTGCTTTGCCGGATTGGGATAATTATCTTCTTTTCTTTGTATTCTTGTGACTTGGGGATTATCCCCTCCAATCTATGTGCCTTTCCTAGTAATTATTTTCAATTTTTTAATGTTCAATGCTTCATGTTTAGGAACACTAGACAAGAGATTAACATTCCTTTTATTATTAAGTTCTTCCAACATCATGGGACATTCTTCTATATTGTGCTCTCCCACTCCACATTTTGTACAAAATTTAGATCTGTTATGGCTGAGGAGATCTTTAAATCTTCTATCACATTTTCATACTGTTTCTCCTATTCTTTGATTGATTTATTTCAATTTGTTTCCGGCTAGATGCTTGGTATCATCTTATTTGAAAAAGTCTAAGAAACTATCTTTTATTTGTTGATTTGACTTGGAACCTTCTTTCATGAGATTCATATACTAGGTGAGAGATCTATTTCAGATACCTCCTGCAAACTATGTAATTTGTTGGTTCTCATCGTCGATGAGGTTAGCTTGCCAAAGGGATTCACATACAAACCAATGTTTCTTGGGGTCTCCATCCCCTTCAAAAACATGAGTATTTACTGGGATTTGTTAAGCCATGTTGACTATTCTGGGATTTTTACTTTGTCTTTGAATACTTATTAAAGCATAATGACTGACTGACTAAATTACTTTATGACGCTCATTGCTAACTTCTTGTGAATGTGACTTGTACCACGATATGCATACTTCTTCTATAGACTCTTTGTCACTAGGTCGGATCTACGATGGGATGGTCACTTCGATCAGTGATGTTTCTAGCAGGGGGGTACCTCCACATGGTATGAATAGATAAGTTGAAAGAGTGTCTTCTCAACTTGGGTGTGAAGGTGATCCAATTACCATGTGGTGGTCGCTAAATCATTAGTCGATCTGTAATTCATCCATAGTGATCTAGTCGACTCCATATACTATTGTCTCTTGGTCCTAGTCCCATGTCACGCTCGATAATTTGTTTGATGGTTGGCCTAGTTGTATTATCATTGGTACAGACTCAATGGGATTTGAAGCATATGGTATTGCAATGTGTAAATATTTTTGGGTCAAGAACATTGTGTGCGATTATTATATCGATATCGGTACCTCAAATTCTCTCACCTCTGGTCAACTTTCCCTTGACTCAGGAAAGACTTTTGGTTGCTCGACCATCCCAACTGGTTTCTTCTTTAGACTTCTTTTTCCATGTAAGGGAATTACAATATCTCTCAGTTTCTCTCGTCGCTTGTACCTTTCTTCTCTTTGTATTCTCTAGATGTCTGTTATTTTTTTGTGAGTAGCTAGGCACTTGTTTCATCGGGGTGGACTTGAATTCTTGCAGGGCTTCATTCTTGTCTTTTTTCTGTCGACTATCATCATTCTTCTATTCAGATGACATGGTTGATGACCCCGCCATTGTTGACCCGAATCTTACTATTCAAAGGAGGTGGGTTCAACAATGGATTTCATTTACTCAGAAAGTATTCCCACTTGTGTTCTTTGAGAAAACTTTCCAATCTGACAAGTTAGGCTCGTCCAATGGAGGTCTTGGTTTGACTATGTGGCCGACTCCATTTTCAATTAAAAATTTGTACAACACGCTCAATATTGAACAAAAAATCCTTCTTGAAGTTCAGCATAAAATTTGCACCGAACTTGGTCAATTGAAGTCCTTACTTCTACGGCTTGTTCCTCACAGAAGTATTCATGTATCTTTTCAAGCCACTCATATATATTTTTTCTTCCTCCGTTGTAATTCTTGTGCATTAACAACCTTTCATTCCTGACGTCCAACTTGCTCATGAACCACATTCAGGAATTTCTTCAACTCATGGGGAACAACTTCTATAAATCATTCATGGGACACAGTGAAGAAATTTTCTTGGGCCTATGCAAGTGTCAACTTATTCCTTCTAGCATAATTCCGAATGTAATTCACTACTTTTCAATTCCACCATTCTCTTATTTCTTCCTCTGTTAACATCTATGCAGGTATGATCATCCCGTTATCCCTATTTTAGTACTAACAGCAACATAACCAATGTTGTAATCTATGGGATTACATTAGGTTACCAGTAGCATAACAAAGCATATAACATATAAGAGATACACACATACATAGAGATATGAGAAATAACACAGGTAATGGTGGTAGAAGCAACATGTTGTTCTCTACTATATAATCATCATGTACAAAAGTATCTTCCTTGTCTTCGGCTCACCAACCTATTTATACAAGATATAAGGTAGTTATACAATTATAACTACTCGACCAATCGTCTAACTAGACGATGGGATGGAACTACCTGACCATGGTTGGTCAAGAGGACCTAGTTAGTGATTCAACTAAGATCCTCCAACAACTAGTATGTACATTGGGTAAAATATTTTATTTCTTCAGAAAAGAGTGACTTGTGTCCTCTATTTACTATAATCTCAAAACACATACACACCTAGATAAAATACATATCCAATCAAGAATATTAACACAACTATGCCTTTTCTAATCATCATTGTGCCATGATATATTAATTCTTTAATACTCTTAAGATGATCTCTCATTTCCTTAAATCCCAACCCAAATCCTTTAAGCCTTGTAAACAAAAAGAATTCCAAAGAGATAATTCAATGACTAGAAAACAATATGAGAAAAGGCACCAAGAGGACATTCGAGATCCTTTTATTGAAATAAACCTCCATAGAAGAGAGGAAATAGTACTAAACGTTAATTAAGGGGACATTCGAGATCCTTTTATTGATAAAACCTCCATAGAAGAGAGGAAATAGTACTAAACGTTAATTCAGAGGAAATAATACTAAACGTTAATTAAGAGGAAATAGACATGAAAATAACTATTTGTATATTATTTGAGAGTCTTGGTTTATTTCTACTTTAAAAATGCATATCCATACATATATAAACGTTTACAAAATGGTGCATGTCCCTGACTTGCCATGTTTAATCTTTGGAGAATAATTAGGTTGAGACATTGCATGTTGTTGAGTGCCCGAAGCATGCATCTTGGAGAAGGGCTTAGATGGAATCCTTGCTCGAACGCTGACCATTCTAGCCCTTTGAAACAACCATAATATTTTGTTGTTCTTTAACCATAATATACCCTCTTCATCTCGATACATTACGATGGGAGGAAATTCACAATGCTTCATCAATTCTTTGTTAGTTAGAGTTAGTTAGCGCATAGATCAAAGAAAATTATTTGTATGCCTTCCTAAAATGACTAGTAATACACTTCTTTGTAAACCTCGCATCCATCGGATCAAAGGCAATAATTATTGAACGATTGCCGAGACACCACTTCATTTCCACCACCTTCAATATGGTGACCTCACTTCACTCCAACATTATTAAATTTTTCACTTCACTCCAACATTATTAAATTTTTCTAGATCAGTTGCTTCTCAATTTATAAACTCTTCAAGTAAACACAACACATGCAAATAATTTCACAATATTTTTTAAGCAACAACAACATACCTATTAAACTATACAAAATATACGAAATTCCATGATGTAATTCCAGTAATGGTTCCAGGAAATTCCATGATTTGCAATAATGACAATAACATTTTCATATCTGGATTAGTTTCCCTTTCTAAATCTAGAACAAGATGAACTTGCAATTAAAAATTGAAGCTAACAATTGCCATTTATTTCTATGTTGCAAAGAATTCCTTACCTTGAAGGACAAGATGCAGTGCAAACAAGTTTGTTGAAAAAAGACAAATATCCCTCCTTGGGAACAATCTGTGCAAGGGCATACTAAACAACCCAAATATAAACTTGGTTAAAAAGACTAACTGTGATATCCTCATTAACTGCAAGAGAAACTCTAGTAAAGTTAGTACCTTCTCAATTATGACTGAATACAAACTAATGGGAATAATATAATCACTTTCTTATAATCAAACTATTGAAGTCCCGCCTCTAATTTAGAAACTTGTTTTTCTTATGTCTGTGGTATTTGGATGTTTTCTTATGAGGGTTCCACATTTTGGTTATGTAGGTCTATTGTTGAAGATTGATGTTAGAGATGAAGGGATATAATCAAAATAAATGTTGCCAAAAAAGATAAAGGTTTTAGTCAGTAGTTCGTTGTCTGAATATATAATTAGAAAGATTCTTCAATCTCACCTTCCCAATCTCTAGCCGTGACTGTATTTGAATTCAAAACCAATTGAAAGACAAAATAAAAACTGCAACTAGCACATAACATGAAATGACCTATGATATGCAATGTGCAGGAGAGTGTAAATGTCAACAATCAATGCATTTCGATTATGTATCGGAAAAAAATGCTAAATGGGAAAAGTAAACCAAATTTTGGTTTATTGAAATTTTGTAACTCAGGGCACAAATTTTTAAAGCTTTAACTTTGCAGGAAAAGGGAAAATACCAATCATGACATACCATATCTATGCTATTGAGTAGAGTAGCATGCATAAAGTTTTTGGTATGGTAAAGATTGTAAGGAAAGTCATTAAAAACACATAGTAAAATTCCAATGTCATTAGTTATGAGTTGTAATAACTGTTGCAAAGAAATTACTATAATTGCACCGAGAGTATCCAGGTACTTACAATCCCGTATGGAGGAGATGTTGTGATGTGATGTAACCTGACATATTTTAATAACAATTAAATTAAAAAAAATAAAAACAATGTCGGGTATAAATTTTTTACATATATTTTAATGAAATTAAATATATATTATGCTAACCAAATAATCATGATTGTTTTTTGAATTTTTTTAATCTTAAATTTTTTACACATGAAGAAAAAAATTACACCTCAATAGATTCCTCACGGTGCTTAACAAATCTAGGTTTCAGATAGATGGATGTTGATAAGTATAACAACCCAATAACCAAATAAAGAAAAACACAGAGCTTTTTACATCAAATCACTTTTGACCGACTAAAATAAACCTAGTTGGAATTCAACTATCTCTATGCTCTACCTTCATGCTTCAACATTTGTGAGTTAGCTTTACAATACGAGCACTGGCAGAAACAAAAACAATAATCTTCTATTTCTAATACTTTATGTTATAACATATATTTTACTCGGGCACAATACTTTGAAAATAATTGAACAAAGAAGTTTGTAGGGAGAGAGAGGATTTTGGGCGGCGAGGGTTTGAACAGTGATAGAGGCGCCAGCCATGCCCTTTGCAGACGGCAGCAGGCCGTCAGCGGCGTCAGGGGATGGCACGGATCCCTAGGCAGCAGTGCAATGGTTTCAAGGTTAGTTTAGCTGGTGATACGGTGGTAAGTATTTTTTACTGTTTTCTTTCTACCCCACTTTCCCTTTCTGTAGCTTCTCGAATACCATGGTATGGAGCGGTTGGATGAAGTGGATTATGGCAGCGACACGCTACGGCATCGAGATATTTGGAGCTCGCCACCTGGTGATTCTCAGTTTATGAGCGGCGATGGTGGTTTTGGTGTAGGCAGTGTAGCGGATTACCATCTGACCGAGGGTTTGTTTCCTCCTGCTGTGAGGGCTTCTCAGTTGTATTCTTCAGCGCCTTCCCTGTTGGCATCTCCGTTCTGGGACAGGAATGGTGAGGGGTTTGTATCGGCGGGCAGAGTTGAAACAATTTGGGGTGTCAAGGTCCCGTGCTCACTATCTCCGGAACCTGTAAGTGCGGGAATAGGAGACCTTCCTGATTTCCTGATTTCTTCGGACGGCTCTCATGAAACTCTGGTGCGGGAGTTAAGCGGGGGTGTCGATTACACGGGAGGATATACCGGGGGTGTATGGTAGCGGGGCCACGTAGGGAGGTAACTGTGCAACGGCTCTGGACTGGGCGGAACAAGGGGGCTTTTCTAGCCCGGCTGGAGACTCGGCAAGGAAGGCCGTAGGCTGTGGTGCAGGTTTCGAGGGTTCAAAGAGTCCCCGGGCGAAGACGCGTAGGAGGTGGATCAAGAACACAGGAAATGCCCCGAACTATGCTCTGGGAGAGGACATCGGCTTCCAGCAGATAGTAGAAATGGTTAAATCTGTGCTGGTGGGTAGGGTATATGGCAGGGCGGTGAGCCTTAAATCGATGATTCAGTGGGCTACCGGTGCTTGGCTGGGACATTGTGGGTATGTACCGCGGATTGTGGGACTTTCGGGAGGCTGGTTTGCATTCCATTTTAACTCTAAAGCACATGCAGTATGGGCGCTTAGCATGAACTGGTCGATTTTCAAGGCTCCTCTACTACTTAAGCCGTGGAATCTGCTATTTGACGTGAGCCGTGAAAGATTGGATACTATACCTCTATGGGTAAGGCTACCGGGGCTACCCTTACAGTATTGGGTTGAGGATCATTTTAGGAGCATTGGTAATCTTTTGGGAATTTATTTGGAAGCTGATTTCTCATTCCAAACAACGGCAATCCAGAAGGTGGCCAGGATTCTGGCAAGCATAAATGTAAGGGAGGGTTTATTTGATTGCATGGATTTGAAATGGGGACCTTACTGTTTCACACAAACATTGGACTATGAAAATGTGCTGTATCGTTGCAAAAGGTGTCATGAATATGGGCACCCGGCCGTTGATTGCTCTTTACCGATTCGTATGAAGATTGGTAAGAATTTGAAAAGGAGGTCTGTGGAGAAGGAGGTAGGGGAATTATGGGGAGAAGAAGCACTGGGAGGGCAGGACATGGATCGTCCATCTGAGGAGATTCCCACTGAAGTAGTGGAAGTCGAGAACATTCTGGAGGAGGATGGCATTATTCCTGAGACGAATGATTATTCGGGCACAGCAGAGAATGAACGCTTTATGCCATTGGACAAGACATCGGAGATTTCCTTGCTTTCTCTGTCTCGGGATTTAGACACTATGGCTGGTACTCTTTCTGCTCCCTTTATAAACCCTTCCTTCAATCTTTTTATTAACAACTTATCTCTTCCTGGTTTCGATTGGGTGGATGTATTTAGGCATTTACATATTTCTGCAAAGTCGTTGGCTCTTCTACCTTCTCTACAGGGTGATGTTGGATCTGCCCCTGTGTTGGAAACCATTAGGATTGACTGTCCTTCCCCTGCTTCTCATGATGACTCCCCTGTACTTGTTCAAGTGATGGCTGAGACCCTACACCCACCGGCTCTTCGGAGTCTGGTTATTTTTTGCGCTCCATGAATAAAGCTACTGGAGGAGGTTTAGGGAAGGAAAAACCTAAACAACCTAAAACCAGAGGAAGGAAGTCTTTCATCTCACATGCTAAGACCAGAGCACGCTCGGACCTTAGGAATGGAACACAACTTTCAATTGAAAGGGCACTTAGAGCAGTGACTGCCCATAAGGATGGGTTGTGATGAAGATTATGTCTTTTAATTGTCGAGGTCTTGCTAGTCCCTCCAAAAGACCAGCCTTGCGACGGATGCTGCTCCTTGAGCATCCTGATGTTCTGCTTTTACAAGAAACTATGTGTGGTGGTGATGAAGCTATTGACAGGCTTAAGGTTTGGTTTCCTGGGTGGTGTTTTGAAGCCTTGGATGCTAGGGGTCGGTCCGAAGGTTTGGTGATTGGTTGGAATGAGGCTAAGGTGTGTGTATCATCTTGGTGGGGGATGCAGTCGGTTTTGGGAATTTCATGCAAATTCCTGGATTTTGAACGTATTTTTACTATTGTTAATATCTATGGCCCTTATTGTGAGAGGGAAAAGTTTTGGACCTCTCTATTGGGAAGGAACTTGCTCAGCGGGGATTCTGTGGTATTGGGGGGTGATCTAAATTTCTCTCTGGGTCATGCGGAGGTTTGGGGGACGCACTCAAATGTGGATCCCCTTACAAACTTTTTTGTTCGGAATTTTGTTGAAGGTAACTGGATTGATGTGGAACCTGTACTATTGAAGCCAACCTGGAGGAATAAGAGAATTGGACTGGACAGTGTGGCAAAGAGGTTGGATCGTTTTCTCCTTTCTGAGCATCTAGTGGAGGCAACTTTCTTTGTACGACAATGGATTGGATCGGGGGGTAACTCTGATCATGATCCAATATATTTGGAGATGAAAGATGGTCCAAATAAACCTCCTGCTCCTATTAAATTTAATAAAGTCTGGCTGGAAGATTCAACTTTCTTGGAGTTGATACAGCAGCATTGGTTACCTTATCATACTGAGTCGATTCATTCAGCAGCTTTCCATTTTGCGGAGAATCTTAGAACACTTAAGGAACCCATAAAATCTTGGGCTGCTGAAAAGAGGAGGAGGGACGATAGGGTCCTTAAAGCAATTGAAGGAGAAATTGCCTCTATTTCTGAAGAGGTGGGTGGTGGTTACAACTCTCAAACATCTAAGGACCACTTAGCTCTTTTGGAAAATCAGAGGAACATAATACTTCTTCAGAACAAGGAGACTTGGAGATTGAAAAGCAGGGCCATCTGGTTGGAAAGTGGGGATGAAAACTCCAAATTCTTCCATGCTTATGCAAAAGGAAGAAGGTCTGCTAATACTATTTGGAGTCTTGAGGATGTAGAAGGCAATTCTATGTCTACCTTCGAAGGGCTGGCTTCTATTGGGGTTACTAATTTTAGGGATCTATTCAAAGCCAGTGAGAGAGTGAATATTGAAGAGGTGATTCGGGTAGCCCATCTTTTCCCAAGGTTTGTGGAAGCGGAGGATAACAGGAAATTGATGGGCCCCATTACTGGGGAGGAATTAAAGGAGGTTTTGGGAAGTTTTCAGAAAGATAAGAGCCTTGGGCCTGATGGGTGGACAATTGAATTTTTTATTTCTCTTTTTGATATCATTGGAAATGATCTACTTGAACTTGTTGAGGATTCGAGGAGAAATGGTAGGGTGCCAGCCAACATCAACTCCACATTCATAGCACTTATTCCTAAGGTGGATACTCCTTCCTCCTTAAACGACTTCCGACCTATCTCACTGTGTAACTGTGTGTACAAGATAGTCACTAAAGTGATTGCTAGTAGGCTTAAACCTATTCTATCTACTCACATTTCAGAAGAGCAGTTTGGTTTCTTGGAAGGCCGTCAGATTCATGAGGCGATTGGAATTGCTCAGGAAGGGTTGCATAGCATTAAGACAAAAAAACTGAAAGCAGCAATTCTCAAAATTGATTTGTCCAAAGCATTTGATAAGGTGAACTGGCTGTATATCCGTCTCATGCTTACCCATTTAGGTTTTGAGATTGGCTTTATACGCTGGATAATGAGCTGCATTACTACTGTATCTTTCTCTGTCTTAATGAATGGAGCAGCGACCCCGTTCTTTCATTCTGGTCGTGGTTTACGACAGGGATGTCCCCTCTCTCCATTATTATTTTTGTTGGTGGCCGAGAGTCTGAGTAGAGCTATCAAGGAAGCAAAACGGGATGGAGAATTCGAGGGGATAATGGTGGCGCCGGGCCTTTCTCTAACTCACCTGCTCTTTGTGGATGATATTTTGATATTTTGCTCTGGCTCTAGATTGGACGTTGAAAGACTCAAAGAGATCCTGAAACTCTTCTCAACTGCAACAGGAATGGAGATTAATGAGAGGAAATCCACTCTCACTGTCTCTCTTTTGAGGGAGGAGGAATACATGTTATATACTAAGTCATTTCCTTTCATGATTCTTAATCTATCGGATGGGTTAAAATATCTGGGATTCAATTTGAAGCCTAATGAATACTTAAAAAAGGACTGGACCTGGTTGTTGGAAAAGCTAGAAAAGAGGCTGAAGTGCTGGAGTTTGCGATGGCTCTCGCGTGCAGGGAGGCTTGTTCTTGTTAAGACGGTGCTGGAAGCCATCCCGGTATATTGGATGTCACTTGCTTGGATCCCTAAAGGGATTTTGGAGGCAGCAAGGAAGATATGCTTTAATTTTCTGTGGAATGGAAAGGATGATGTTCATGTTACCCCATGGGTGAGGTGGGACAGAATTGCAGCTCCAAAAGCATTGGGGGGGTGGGGTCTAAAGAATATTTTTCACTTCTCTAAGGCTTTGGCTGCTAAGTGTGGATGGCGTTTAATTAAGTCCGATGGCTTCTGGGCTAGGGTTATGTTGCTAAAATACGTTGAGCCCGACAATGTGGAAGATTGGATTAGGTCTCCTCATAAGGGACATTGTGGTGGTTCGGTCATCTGGAAAGCCTTGGTGACCTCATTTGATGTCATTGAGCATAACCTTGCCTGGGATGTTGGCAATGGACATAGGGTGAGGATTGGTTGCGATCCATGGGTAGGATGTGAAGCACAACACATACTGTCTGTAGGTTTGATTGAGGCGTTGAGGCAACAGGGAATACTTTTTCTCAGTCAGTTAGTGGATGTGGAGCATGTAGGGATGGGAAGACCTGTATGGAGAAGGGCAGACTCATTCGGCTTAAGAGTGGAGCTGGTGGATGAATTAAGACAGTACTTAAGAGCACTCTGCAGGGAGCAGATTTTCTTGACCGAGGAAGATGACACTCTTATCTGGGATGGGGACCCGTCCGGAAATTACACACCAAAAAGTGGGTATCAGTGGATTAGTGAGAATTATGAGCCAAGAGATCTGGTTTGGTGGTGGAAAACAGTCTGGAAACTTCATTGTCCACCCAAAACAAGACTTTTCATGTGGTGTACTTTGGCAAATCGGATTCCGACGTGGGATAATTTGCAGAAACGCAGCTTTCACGGTCCTAGCAGATGCTACCTATGCAAACTATATGGAGAAACTATTTCACATCTGTTACTGCAGTGCCGATTCTCAAAGGAGGTTTGGAGCATTTTATCCAGAATATTAAAAACACCTCTGCCATGGGAAGGAAACACGTTTGAAGATGCTTGGAGAAGGTGGACAAACAATGCTGCATTGAAAGGCTTTAAAGCTCTTCCCCCGGTGGTGATATGGGGTATATGGCTCATGCGCAACAGTGGTCTGTTCAAAGACAAATTGGGAACTCTAGCTCAAGTGGCAATTAACAGTTGTGGGATATTCCTAGCTCTTAAGCGGGCTCGTCTGGCACCTTGTCCTCGTATTATTCAACCTGTGGAAATTGATAGATCCTAGCCATGGGGTTTCTTTGATGGGGCCTGCCAAAATGAACTATGTGGGAGAGGGGCTGTTCTTTATATTTCTCCTGTTCACTACTATGTGATGTCTTTTGGTCTTGGGAGGGGAACTAACAATTGGGTAGAGATTCTAAGTCTCAAACTGTTGATTTCTTATGCTGTGGAACTATCTATCCAGAAACTTAATGTTTTTGGAGACTCTTTGAATGTGGTTAATTGGGTTATTGGCACATACATCTGCAGCAGTCGGAGGATTGCTTCTATTTTGGAACAAATTCAGAACGTCACTCTCACTTTGGAATCTTTTACTTGCAGGCACATTTATCGTGAGAACAATGCTGAGGCGGACAAGGCCTCAAAGGAAGGGCTCAATTTGGGGGTCGGCACTTGGAAAATATATGAATTTCTGAATGGAAATGAGCGTGCCTTCTTTCATAGACCGTTCATAGAATGACTGAGATTAGGGGTTTTTTGTTACTGGTTATGGCTACAGGTTTTATATTTTTGTGGAGTCAGAAAAACTACAAACAGTTATTTACATATGCAGCTTTGTTTATAAACTTAAAAATTATTTTTGTAACTGTCAATACTCGTATTGTAAAGACACAAAAGAAGTCTATACTTGCGTATTGTAAAAGATGTTATTGCTCACATAGTGAGAACATCGGAGCTATTTTTGGGCACTCTACAGGGTGATTGTCACTGCAGCTCTATACTCCACTCTAGATGAGTGTGTTGATCATTGTAATTTCGTACTCCATGGATGAAATGAAATTACGCTTTTTTTTCGGGAAAAAAAAAACATATTTTTTACTCGTTGTTAATCTTATAATTTATTTCCACCTTGAAGTTCGGCGTGTAACATCCAATTATATAAACAAATCTTGAAAACTTGAAATAACCAGTTCTTGAACATACGAGCTTTCAACCAATTTAAAAGCAATTTAACGATCATATTCCACAACCAAAATGCTTTTCTTCTGCTCCTTGTATTTATATCATAACAATCTTTTTATTTTTGATCTCTATGTTAATCCTGCAAATTCCACGTCATAGATATAATAACATATTTGTGGGCACAACATCCCCAATCGACTGGTCCTGTTGTCTCATATATGATCCAGAGTTGCGAGCGCAAGCACCAAACACGACCATCATCATGTTTAGGCTTCAAATCTCATCTTGGATTTGGATTTTGTGCATTTTTCTCAATATTGGGTGTTTCAGTTTGCTTCAACGAGCTCAAATAGAAGCAGTCACAGACCCAAATGAAGGTAACCACGGAATATAATTCCGAAAAATTAATATCATAGCGCAAGATGCAGGCATTCTCATGTCTTTTGTTTTATCAAATTTTGTTGTTGAACTCATTTCCTTTTCCTAGAGACAGTTATTGTATTAGTCACTTGCTCAGAAGTGGAATATCAATAGATAGTCTTCTAATACATGGAACCTTAATGGAGATCCATGCACTGGACGAGCCATCGACAATACACCCATTACCGATTCTTCTATGAATCCTGCCTTCAAGTGCGATTGTAGCTTCAATAATGAAACCACTTGCCATATTGTACAAATGTAATTTCTGTACAAATATTAGTCAAATTAAAGTGCCCTTAAATCTGCCAGTTTGATTTTTTAGGTTCTTAAATGATCTAATTACCTACTTTAAAGGCTTCCCAAGATGTAATTTACTCTGATACGAAATTAGTTATTTCATTCTTGTTAGTATGTTTTTGTAATTTAGTTTGCCAGTTTGATTGTTTAGGTTCTTAGATTGTATAATTAGCTACTTTAAAGGTTTCCCAATATGTAATTTACTCTTATTTGAAATTAGTTATTGTATTCCTGTTAGTATGTTTCTGTAATTTAGTTTTTTCATTTTGGGTTTCTCTTGAAGTACCTTGCAATATTCTATATACTTGAGCAGAAGGGAGTCAACATTTCTCAAAAGATTAATTAAATTGAGTATCTGGAATTTTCTTAAAGCATGTCATGAGTTATTTTAAGAATGGGAAAAATTCAGTTCCATTTAAGACTACTTCATGAGAAGTTTGAAATAGATTTTCCTGATCCTACACAGAAAATTTGTTCAGTAGTTCTGTTAAAGATTTTCCTCTGAGTTCTGTAGAAATATGTGTGCCATAAAGAAATTCTCAACCTAAGATAACTTGTTTGTAATTGTTGAAACTTATGTTGTTAAAAATATGTTGTTTCACTTTGTTCAAACATATCACAACGGGTTCTAAATGGCCTTTGCAGAATCCCTGGACAAAATGCAGTGCACAGACTAAGAGTTATAGATCAATCAGTAGAGTTGGCCTTAAACAAGTTAATTTGTTTGATTTTAGCTATATACATGGCCGACCCCTGTTTGACCTTCCCTACTAGACGAAAAAGCCATCTAAACCCAGGTCTGAGAAGGACATTGAGGTTGCCAAGTTTGAAGTAGTATATCTCCAATGTCATACTAAAAGTTAGCATTTATATGAATTTGATACAAGTGAATTCATAAGTTCAAATAATAATAATAATTCTGCTTAGAGTACAAGAATGTGAAAACCCAAAGTATCTTTTGGGAAAGTTCAATAAAAAAGCATGAAATATGGACAAGTGAATTCATAAGTTCAAATAATAATAATAATTCTACTTAGAGTACAAGAATGTGAAAACCCAAAGGATCTTTTGGGCAAGTTCAATACAAAAAGCATGAAAATATGTGAGTAGAAACAAACATAAGATTGACATCAAAAGGAATAAACATGGTGTAGCATTGCACCATCATCATGTAACCAAAATGATCATAGAAAGAGATATCTTGATGCGAAATATTTAAATAAATTACAAAGAATTATTCATTTACAAAGGGCATGAAAATATGTGAATAGAAACAAACGTGAGATTGACATAAAAAAAAAAGAAAATGGTGGAGCATTGCACCATCATCCTGTAACCAAAATGATCATAGAAAGAGATATCTTGATGCAAAATATTTAATTAAATTAGAGAGAATTATTAATTGAAAATTTAACTAAATAGAAAAATGGGAAAAAGAAATCCATGTTAAATCTTCGCGCGAATTTTACATACATATTTCCAAATTTTACTTACATATTTCCAAATTTTTAGGCAAAAATAAACAAGAAAATCAACTACCAATATCTAAATCTCTAGAAAATCAAGAGCATTACTGGAAATAGAAAGAAGTCGGAAGGAACACAATAGATTACACGATGATGCGTGGAAAATGCAAGGAAGCCGGTTCACATGCTGCACATTGAAATTTTCTCATGATATTCTTTAGTTACATAGTTGAAATCTTGATTTTTTTCTTTACGATGTACATTGTAATGTAAATTTGTTTTTTTTTTTTGCAAAATTAGCGACAGGATTTGAGCAAACAATATAGGGTTTCAGTTGCACAGAAGCTTTTATGCTGGAAGTATAAATTCTTTAAAACAATCTCTGTATTCCACGCTTTATTCTTCATCAAAATCAAACCCTAGAATCGTAGCAGCAAATTCTTTGTCATGTTTCTAATGCATTCAATGCATAATATATTGAGTCCCTTAGATCAAAACCCATAATGTATGTCAAACATTAAAAGCAAATGGAAGAAAATAAATGAATCTAGAAAGAAAAAACTGTATGTCACGAATTCAATCCTTGTAGAATTGAATGGTTATGGTGCTAGCAAAAAGGGCGTCAATGACTCAAGAGATAATTTTACATCAAATAATTTATATATTTACAAATTTTCTGTGAATTCTCAATTTTCCTATTTAGATAATAGTTTGCTGCCCCAAAAATCCTAAAATCACAAGAAAGAAAAGCTAAAATTAATAGAACATCAAAGCATCATTGAAATTCAACCACCCAAAGAAACGAATTCTACAAAACTTAAATCAATTGACTTAAACAGAGACCACTACATTCCTCTTAACATTAAATCTTCCTCATTTAAAGACGCTTATATGGCCAAATCAGAAAATAGAGTAAATTTAAATATCAATTTTAGTGGGAGATCCAAAAACTACAGAGAAACTTACCTTGATAATCTTGGGAGGATTTTTTGCGTGGCTTCCGCGATAACTATCAATGTACTTTTTATTTGTAACGAGGTTACATTACTCTCCCACCCTTTCCATGGACAATTATATGCACAAATTCTCCCGATGGTTTCATTTGTGGCCTCCTCTTCGAATCATGGGAGGGGTCACTTTAACGCAAATATCATGAAATCTTCACCGGGTTTTTAGCATAATAAACCCAACGAAGGGAATTCTATGATTCAGTAACAAGGATTGCCAGCAATGGACGAACACCAACAACACCATTGCCAGAAACGACAACGACACAAACACCCACAAACAATGAGAAAAAACCTGATGGTGGAGTGGATGCCTTAGGCCATGTAGTTGCTCGGATTGCAGGGGTGAAGATATGTGAAGGGTGTTTGGTTCTAATCGTGCCACTAATTCTCCTTCGAAGCCCTCACAGACATTGCAGTTCGCTACCTCTGTGACAGAAAGTAGAAGGGGTTTTAGAAGGGGCTTCCTGTCCTTGTTTTCAGTGAGTTCCACATCCAACAACTTGCACAAAGACGACGAGATTTCAGAAGAAACATACAGATACATATCCATCCACATATCAAGTTTTGGGTTTATGGTTCACATATTTATATACAAATTCCTTATAAAATACATAAAATACAGAGAGAATGTGCATCATCTGCTACACCTCTAATACCTAACAATGTGGATATCCTTAGAAAACATCTATAGAAGGAAAATCTCACGGAAAGGGATCAGAGGAATCCCTCTTTGTCAAACTCTAGCATCATTTTGCCCCGTGTTCTTATCCTTGGCCTTGTACATCGTCCCATAGGTTCCTTCTTGTTTTTCCCCGTGTTTTTACACACAACAAAATAACAGACAAAAAAATTCGCAAAGGAGAGAATTCCAAGGGTTTGAGATGAGACCAGTCAGAGGATTTCTTGCACGTCAAGCAATAGTAATGGTTGGCAGGTTGATTAGTAATGGTGTCAGATTGGCAAGTTCGAGAGGTAAAGTTAAGGTAAAGGTAAATATTTTTTTTTTCTTAATTTTTTTAATACTTGGCAATGATAAAAATGGTCAATTCAATACCTTTTATCCAATAAAATCCGGATACAATTTTTTTTTATAAATACAGATAATAACTTAACTTTAATCTAACTTTAGAAAAATTGAAATATTAATATTTACTAATAGACAAACATGGAACATATAGTCTTTACCTATGGTATGGACTAAAAAGTGAAAACATATATGAAAGTTCAAAAGTCAAAAGTGCATGCATTTCAAGGTTGGCATGTAGGGCAAAACTACCTCAAATTGCGCTAACATATAATTCTTAAAAGAAAAGGCAATTTCCAACTTTCATGTATAAATTTCTCAATTAATATGCTATGCTATGGTTGTTAAAATCTTGTACCGAAAACTCTTTTCGTGAAATTTCTCAATTGATTTGCCATGTCAGGTAACGCATGGAGATATTCAATAAAGCGATTAAAACCTTTTCAAGATTTAAATTTCTTATGATAGAGGATGGCCAACTTCACCAACTTGGGTCTATATGAATATTTTTCACCTAACAAGGAAAGATACTTATACCAAGATTGACTGTATAAGTGTTTGGTGCCGGTGCCTATCACAGGAGAAAAATCACAGCAAATGTTTATAAAAGCATAGATACAACCGATGGACAGAGGAGGATACTCCATATTTTTTCTTCAATACGAAGAAGATGCAAGATGTGCACGATCGAAGGTGGGAGCAAACATAATGCCTATCACATCGGTCCTCCATCCAGATAAGAAACCAAAAATAAAATCAAGACCCAAAACACGGAATTGATTAATTTAGTGGAATTCTTGATGAATTGATTGTTGAATGCGTATGTTTACTTAATCAGCGTTCCCTACTCCTGAAAAAATGGGATATTGGAATAGTAATTGTAACCAAATATAGTATGAAATTGATTAAAAAAATGTGTATACCTTGATATTGAAAGATGCATATACCTTCCGAACCGACCTCCTTTCCGATCAGATACCCCGTTGTGCGCGCCATGGAATGGTTTAATATAAACAATACCATGCCCCGGATAAGGGTGCTGAATACCCACATTCTCCTGAAGTCTTCCTAAAATTCCAGGATAAGGGTGTTGAATACCCATATTCTCCTGAAGTCTTCCTAAAATTCCTCTGGGGATTTTCTTTCCTGTGGAAGAAAAGTTACATTCAGCTGATATGAATTCTACCTAACCCCAATAGGCCTCTACATTTTTGCCATGTAATATTCTTTCTTGGATGGGATTTCTTAACGGTATATACCTGGCTCAGATGAAGAGTCTTCACTTAACCAGCAAGCATTTCAACCATAGTTAGCCAAGACATCCCATAAATAACGAAGGCACACAACCAACGAAACGATAAAACATGGCACTCTAGTTCTGGTTCATGGTGGCAGGGAAGAGATCATCATAAGGACTACCTTCTGGATGCTGCAACATTATTCCATGTGGGTTACCTTAGATCACCTCCCTTCTGTTGTTATTTTCCTTTTTTCTTTATGTTTGGGCATTTTCCTCTGTATGTCCTCCTGTTATCTTGGTTCTTGAAGGCAATTAGATTCAAAATGCAGAGAGAGCTTCACGGTATCGGGCATATTCAGGAATACTTATGCATGTTTGGTGTATTGACATATGGTGCTATTATGTGCCCTGTATTGACATATGGTACTATTTTATTCTAATTTGAGCTGTTAAGACTGTTACTAGTGTCTATTCAAAATGAATTCAATTCAGCAATCTTTTAGTACAGTACAAACACATGGCTAGACATCAACAGAAATGTGCAGTTGGTATGTAACAACAGTAGGGATATCCATGATTGGTTCTTGTCATTTGTTCTTTACGTGGTCTTGATAATTGAATTGATAAGAAAAAGATCCTCAGTCAATGATTTTACAGAGGTTTTGTCTTTGCAAATGCAAGAATTCTTCCTATGACTGTGAAGTACAAATACCCTTCACATAATCCACTCCTAAATGATCATGCAAGCTTATGTTGATTTGGACAACTATGCCAAATAGTTGTTGGCCTTATCATAGGTAACCAAGCCTGCTCATGAAAGGCAAGTTACACATAATTTACGTTAGCAATAATATGTGCTTAGCAATCAATCAACATTCCCTGTCACAAAAACAAATATCATATTTGATTAACTAAGTGCAGTTGTACTCACATCACACAAAATGAAACAAGCTTTGTATTTATTCTTTTTTCTTTTTGATTAGAGTAAAACAGAACTGTATGACTAATGACTGTAAAGTTGAATTTACATGCCATACACATCTTTTGCAGGTCTTTCAAATCTGGTTCGGTGTCCCAGATGAAAGATATTGTCCTTTCCATATGTAGATATAATATCTTTTTTAACATATGGCTGCTCGCCATTTTACAAAAATATACCATATACTTTCCTTCATATTTAGGGATGCTGGCGGATCTGCATATCTTCACGACTACAAGTTTCTGGAAGTTAAACAAAAACATGATTTCTCTTGCTACAGTCATGAGAGAAAAAGAGATTGACTGTTAGGACACACAACTCATATAGTCACTGGTGACTGACTTTTGTATACTATTATTGGACGAAATTGGATCAACTGAGCTTGATTTCATTCTGTTGAGAATGGGTTAGTTGTGCCTCCAAAAGCAGCCATATTCTCATCGCCACCTGCTTGGGCGGCGGGGGTCTTTCATCTTTGTCACTGAAGCTCCCAAAAGGTTCTTTAGGCCTTAATCCTGAATAAGATTTCCTGTATCTTCTTGTTAGGGTCAAGGCAGATTCTCTTCAGTTCTTCCATGTCCATCTTGATGGCTGCCTGCTCTTGAAGACAGTGAAGCATTACACTATCTAGATTTATCCCCAGTCTAGGCTGGGATGCTTTCCCTATCTCATACTGCCAGAGTTTGGGGTTTGACGTTGAAGTTGGTACAGAAAGCATGGGTTCCTAAACAAATCAAGGATGAAATCACATTTACAGATATGGTATCCATTTTTACGTGTTGGCTTTTAAGTTTTCACCCATGTCACACATGATATTCTGCTGTATTATTTATAGATGGATAAGGATTGAACCAGACATCTTTTCATTATATCTGGATGGATAGGTGGCCTCATTCAGATCGAGGTCTTGTCTGAGGATCTGTCCATTTGTATGAACACTTTGAAATAGTTCATTGATCTTATCTCCATGAATCTGAAAATTCTGCTCTCTTAATATTTCCCACAAACAGATCCAGATGGTCAATTCAGCTGTAAATTGTATTTGCAGACTGGAAAATTGTTCATTTTCCATTTGTTGTCTTGGGATATATAAGGGCAAAGAATAGGGAATCATCTAGTTCCAGGTCACTTTAATTTTCTTTCTTCTTTTTCCCAGTGACTCAATTTGAGAGGCAAGTTCCTGGATTTCAGGGGAGTGCTGGTCAGCACACGTTTCAGCCAATTCTTGTATTCTTGCATAGTTTTTTAAACCTCTGGTGCTGTATTTCCGAGTAACTGAACACTTACAAGTTACATTTGAGTCCAGGGCTCTCCAGTTTAAAGTGTTGTCCTATAGAATGATGGGGTAGGGAAGAGTAGGTGTTTCTCTTATTCTTTCCAGATGTGGAAGGTATGTGACAAGCATTGAGATTATCATTATCAGGGTACAGTTTGTTCCTTGGCCTTTGACCATGTGTACCTTCTCATCTCTTAAAGCAATTGTCTCTTGTTGACTTCCATTATCATCCAATTAGGCAAACCATTATTTTTGTGTCATGAACTCTATATAGTATACCTCTTTAAGCATATTTTTGGTCAATAGTGAAGGAATAGAGTCTGAAATCTCTCTTTTATTTTTCACTATCACTATTTCAACTGGGATTCTTTTCATCATATTTGATTGAATACCCTTTAAGCTTCGAATGAGAAAATTCATACTTCATTCCTACAATCCTTCTCATAAAGACCATATTTTCCACAATAATAGCACTTGCATTTGTTACCTGGGCTGAAGTTTCCTCTCCTTTATGCTTGAAGTTGTCATCTCTTTGGCTTCCTCTCTTGTCTCTTTGGTGGCCAATTCGTTGCATTCCTTTGCTCTTATGCTTTACTACAAAGGCATGTTCACATCTGCCTTCTTCATCAAATAGCTTATTCCTTTGCTCCTCAATAACTCATCAAATGTCAAGGGCATAGCTCATGTTGATAAGCTGAGACTTGCTACAAACACTTGAAAAGACCAAGGCAAATTAAGGGTTATAGAGAGAAGATCCCTGTATCTCTGATATATTTGACTCTGGTGAGATGCTTATGTGGATCTGCTAACATGGAAACCTGTATACAAAATGGTTATTAAGGAGGGGGTTTAGAAAGTAACACCCATTTTGTATACTGGTTGCCATGAAAGTAGTGCCGCATCAGCATCGCAAACATCTTTATGCTGAAGATAACATCCAGTAAATTAGCTGAGAATATCTAGCGCATGCCTTGTTAATAACATAAGATATGCACAAAGTTTGCATGAACTGCAATTAGTTAGGAGAAGGTTATATCAGTGATGAGCATTAAAAACACCTTTTTTTCTATATTTAGCATTTTTTTTGGTACCAGGTTACTTTTAATATTCCTTGTGTGAGAAAATTTATTTTTTATGAATTAGTTTGTTTTAGGCTAGATTCACTCTCCAATTTTTCATAACTTTGTAGTTGTACTAAAAATATAATTGATATTGTAAAGGAATGTGACAGTTCATTTGAGAAAAATCTAGTGTGTTCTGCTCTTTCTTTCATCTACTGCTGCTTTGAAATGTAACACCTTGGGTTTTTTAATTTGATTCTCAGCTTTCCTCTTTGGAGTCTGGACCTTTATCTGGGTTCTGTAGATGAAACAAGTGAAACCAGTTTCATTTGTATAGCATCTCTGTACTGTGATTTACTGGATCACTTTTCAATCTGATTGGAATGCAATTGCATATTATAACTCACTAATGTTTGTACCAGTCAGATGGGCAAGTAGGTTAGTGGTTTTACCATTTTTCATCTTGTATGATAAATAGTCTAATGGTTTTTTTTTCCATGGTTGAAAAGGGTGAAGAGTGATGTTTTTACCTGGTGGAAAAAAGTTTAAAATTTTAAATCCTGATGGAAAGATAAATTCATATAAATTTTGGGGCGATTATTTTAGAACCAAAGTGTCATCATGTGGTATTTTGATGTAAAAGACAAAGCAGTACTGCCATTATGGTGTTTATGGGTCACACTTGCTTGATTTTGAAGATAAAATGGTTAAAACGTTGCTGAATGATCTCACATTATGTTCAATTGCATGACATGGGTTATATTTTCTTGAGCAGAATTTGTTGGATCAAAACAAGAACATGGCAGACACCAAGGAGAGTAGTGGTAAAGAACAATGTGATCTTTTGACTAGTTTTAAGGATCAGCAAGGAAATAATATGGAGGTGATTCAACAATCAGGAGAGGAACACAGGCAATTTTCTCAAGAAGAGGTGTAGTTGCTGTTATTCTTGGGTTCAATTTCCAGCTTGGAGATATGTGCAGTTTTATTCAAGGGTAGATCTTAATTCACAGAGAATAAATTCAAAATTTATTTACAAAATTGTTATAGTCCTCTGTAGACACACGTTTCAAACTATAAATAGTTTTCTTTGTACTGATTAAGGTTGTCTATAGCAGGAGGAAATGATCAAGAAGAAATATGGAGGAATTGTACCAAAACGACGTCTGATTTCAAAGGTAGCGATCTATTTATTTATTTATGAGGAATTCATGTTGGCATAGTCAGACAAGGTCTTGAACATCGGCCTTGTGATTTGTAAGGCCCAAGGAAGCAGTATTGTAGTAAGATTTCATTGTAGCATGGCCCCTTCCTTTTCTTGATATTTTTCTATGTTTTCAACAGTTGTCAAAGAAGCATTAATTAGTGCTATTGATTTTGTTTTCATCAATTACTGTTGTATCATGGCCATCCATATAATGAAATGGATTGATGTCTTGCTTCAGGATAACGAGAGAGCTTACTTTGACTCTGCTGATTGGGCTTTGGGAAAGGTAAGCTGTATTGATCATGACAAACATTTTCCAGGAATTTGAAGAAGCAGCATAAGATGCTTCCTAATATTATTCAAATGTAGAGAAACTTATGGTTCAAGTGTGGTCATTATTTGTATGTGAAAAGCATGGAACAACCAAGGGCGAGGAACCTAATGGCACTGTAGAGGCACTGCAACCAAAGCTGCAGGTAACAGTTTGGGAGTTGTTCGATTCTCTATCTTACTATAACATGTTGCTTTTTGGGAGAACCAAGCATTTACCAAACAGTGTACTTCTGGGTTTCTAACCAGTTATTTGTTTCTTTAACCTATTTATTTCCCAACAGCCTACTCCTCATCAACAATGTCCAGCTCGAAGGCCATCATTATCTTCATCAGGGGGTGAAGGTTGGTTTCTCTTGATTGTCTTTTCTCGTTCTTTTTTCTTAACTGCCTCCATCTACTTTTTTCAAAAATCATTGGGAAGATACCCTAACTCTCCAGTCAAGACAAAAGGGTGAAGGGGCTGAGGGCTATTAAGATAAACAGAAGAACAAAGTTGCCTTTACTATAAAATATTTGGTCATGAATGGACATCAATATGATTTATTTCTTTCTAACTTAGTTTGCTTTGAAACAGATGCAGATGCATCTGATGAGGCAGCCGACAATTAGCAATCTTGCAGGATAACATCATCTAGTTAGTTTGGTATGGACTCAGTAGAAGCTACTTAACATTAGTTTGGCCTATCAAGAACATTTCAGCTCTTGTTCATAGGTGTTTTCTTCTGTAGAATGGCCTCATCAATGATCTTTCGATTTTACTATTTCCATTACTTTGGTTTTAGTGTTTGTATGTAGAGAAAAATCGTTTATCTCCATGGAAAGATTCCATTTAAAAGAGCAGGGGTGTTAGACGTAAGATATACAGCCAGAGAGACATGTATACTGTCATATTTAGTAGCAAAATGATTGAATAACCAATATAACTTTGGCCCGGGCACATGAAAAATAAAATGATTGAGTGGAGAAAACATTTACAGTGAAGAATCTTGATTGGATTCATGACATTTCTTAGCTCTTTATCTGGATGTTCAATGTTTATGGCTTGTCAACTTTCTCCCAAGGTCCCAACTAATGTGTACAATACTAAAACAGGGGAAAACCATACTACAATGTTTCTAGTTAACTGTTATCATCTATGATGTAGCATGGATACTCATAATTATGCTTCCTAACAATTTACAAAATGCAATAAGCAACGTCACATCAATACAGATCCCAACAAAGTATGAAAAGTGTCCACTATCTATGCATAATGTAAGCGATTTAAACTGTGAATAGTACAACTTAAGTGTATGTATGAATGAATTTAAGCAGTAAGGGACTCAATTTAAATATGGCATTTGGCTTGTTCTGCCCTAAGGGTTCTGATTGCGTGTTGGTTCCAATTATGTGGCTTATGTATTTCATACCCAGTCATTGTGTCAATAATGGTGTCATGCCCCCTCCCATCATCCCGGCCCACAGAGGGAACATAAACACAACAACAGGGGATGGGGGTGTCTAATTCTTCCCCTAAGCCCATATGATGAAATTTACAATTTAATAAAATGCATAATTAAAATTACACAACGGAACTAAATCTGATTAATGCATCTACATCATGCAATACTAACCAGTAACAACATATTTAACACAAACAAAATGATGAAACAATCAAATGTGAACCAACCTCATGTTCAGGCTTATACACATGTTTCCTACTAATTAATTCCATGTGATCATTTCATTCAAATTGACTTGAAATAACAAATAATCATAACATAGGAATTAGCATAATTTAGAACCACAGAGAGCACTTATCTTTTAAGGAAGCTGACCAAGCAACTGGCTATGTGAGAGCAACGTTCCACCCAACCATAGGTCTATGTCCAACCTATATTCTTTCAGCTGAGAGACCACCCCTGAGCTGGGCTATGTATCCACTAAGGAGGAACTAAACAGGCTCACTCACAGCCATAGTTTCACACAAACAATCATGATAAGCCAACACACAGTGGGGTTTATCAAGCATGCAAAGAGACAAAGGAGGAGGATGCTAAGCGAGTGAGCTCAACCACAGAGCTACAGGCATCTCAAACTAAACTCAAACAACCCTGACACCTACAATACCTACCACACCCAGCACAAGGAAGGTGCTCTTCTCTGCTACACAATCCCTCAAGCACCCGTTCCCTCCAGTGCTCTTCAGAGTGGGCATAGAAAGGTCCACGCTGCTAAATCTTTGAGATTCTAGCCTTCACTGGGTTTGTCAAGCAATTCCAACCTCTGTTCTATTTTCTTCTCTGTCATTCACGCTTGGATTTTCTCAATTCTATGGCCAAATGACTCTGTCCCGTAATTGGATTTTTGGGCTATCAAATCTGGTTTTTCCTATGGATTTCTGGGCATCTAACACCCTCAAATTCGCCCCAAGGTTCAGGTCTATGGACCCCCCATTGGATTTCACTGTCCACACAATTTCCTGGGCGTTTTTAGCACCTCAAAACGTGGCTTAATTCTGGGTTGCGATTTCTGGTTTTTCTCACTGGGAATGTGTAATGGATGAAAATTGATGCTTAGATCTTCCCCAATGGAATGGGAATGAGGGAAAACGTATTCCCATGAGGTAGCGTGACTTGTGGGTCAAGGAAACAGAGCCCATATTCTGCCATACGAATTTCTGGGATGCCCATGCTCCATTGAATCCATGGATTGATTTCCTCAACTACTTCCTTACAACATAATTAATTGTCAGTAAGGAAAGTCAAATGGGTTCTCAAGATGACATTTGACAGCATGGAGTTCAATCCCACAACCCCCTCACCTCTCCCTAGTGGATACACATGGCCCCCTCTTATTAGTTGCTTCCATAACTAGTTTTTGATATTTTATTGCAATATTAATATTTACATCATTTTACAATGTTCCATGGCTTAATAGCACATGGATAACATAATATCAAATTATTTGTCTTCTAAATAAAATTGAGCATTCACTAGCAGGGTCTTGGCCTTGAGCTCCACGCTAGGAAAACATACATCGCATGTATACAATATTTACATTAAAAGCCAATATATCCTAAGGGTCAAAATTGGGGTATTACAAATGGTCTATTTTTTTTGAAATCATTGGTTATGACAACACAAGGACCATTAATCTGAAGTAAGAGAATTCTCTAATATAGTCTGTACCTAATTCTTTCCGAACAACATGTATCGTACTTTTTTGTTTACAAGGTAAAATTTTAGCACATGATAATGAAAATATATACATTATATGATATATTATAAACCATCATGACCAAAGGATCCAGTGTAGTAATGAAAAAGATTTCTCCAAATTTCATTGAATCAATCGAGGATATCATCATCTAATTGGTCCATGTCAATTTACTAATTGGCCACCCTGCTATGTCTCAGAATTTTTCTCTAGCCAATAATCCAATTATTGGTACAATCAGAACTATTGGAACAAATTCATTGCTAATAAGATCAATAGTACACAACTTCATAATGAAAAACTACCAATAAGAATAGCTACACTTTACTACACTTACAGTAGCAAGGTGCATCTACAACTTAGTAAAGTTTGTCACCTAAATAGCACTCACATTTTGGATTTAAAAAAACTTATAACAAATAATAATAATTATATAGTGAAATAGATACAAAATAAAATAAAAAATATATATTTATGTATGAAATAGACTCTTAAAGAGATTTAATATAAATACACCTAATATATATACTACTATATATAAATAGATAAAAAGAGAATATGTTTTACACAAATACATATACTATAGATATGATATGTGCTTAGATTTATTTTATATGATTCAAAAATTTATACATCAATAGATTTATGCCTTTACGTGTATAGATTTGGAGTTAAGATGGATCTACATTGGTATCATTTCAATATGATATCGGAATATTATATTACCTTATTTGCATATCAACTACAAGGCTTCCCCAATAAGTCCTTGCTAGACTAAGGATAATTTTGATGTGTTAGTGTTCACTTAAATGTAAAGCTGCCATGTGTGATAGTCAACTATATGACTTCATAGTCAAATGTGTGGTGTGTGGACTTGGGCAAGTTAAGGTGGTCTTGAGTTAAGTGGGTTAGCGTGACCTCAACCCGAACCTAATCTTATAAGGTCATGTGGGCATTAGCATTGTATTTACCTACGTGTAATTAATCTTGCACTATTAAAAAATTTGAATGTTGCACAATTAAGTATATGTTAGAAACAATGAACAAAAAATTCATAAAATAAATAAATCTCACACAGAAGACGAGAAATGAATAAAATAAATCAAGCACACATAAAAGGTGGAAAACTAAAAATTAGTGGAGAAAAACCCCCAACTAGATTAAAAAATCTAGTATCAATAACACCATTAAACTTGCAAAAATAGGAGTGAACTAATATTTTCAACGCTCCTACTCAATTAAATATTTGTAATGACAATTGCTCTCCATTGAAGCCCATTTCTAACCACATCAAACAATATGAACATAGGATTGCTAAACCCCTATCATATTTGCATTTATAGCCTCAAAACTGTATATTAAACCATAAAAGGTCCCCCTTTTCCCAAATACTAGGGAACTCTATACTCTAAATCCAAGGGGTTTAGTATAACCTTGTTGTGGTGAGAATCAAATCATCCATTGTCACATTCTCGCTACCTGCATATGCCCCAATTTGTCAAGTTGCTCCTACATAATCCTATGACATTTCAAAACAAGTTATGAATAGTTGAGTGATTAGATTACATACAATTTACAAAATGCACATCTTCCTTGAAGCCTCCACACACTTAACATTGCATGCTCAAGTTCCCTGCATTAAACATGGATACATGTATTGATACTTGTATTGTACAAAATAGGAGTAGTGTTCCTACCATGTCCACCTTTGCTTTAATTTTACCTTGAACTCCATGGGATGTTCATGCCATGGAGATTTGGGTAGGGAGTCTTATAGAATAATTGCTTCATATAGTTAAATGTAGGCATGCTCAATATTCATATAAGGTAATAATTGGTCCATTAGTAACCAATGTTGAAATTTAATGTTCATCTTTACTCGTAAAATACAAAACTCATGATGGTCACATATTTTTACCGCCCTTCACTTTATGTTTGAACAAATTATTAGTGTCAATTTTATATTCATAGAAATTTATAGAATGCCAATTTAATTTTTTATACAAATTTATATATTGACATTTTTTTAAAAGATATTAATGGTTGTTTTCTAATTTAGAAAATAGAATCATGTAATAAAAAATACATTTTTAATATAAATACAATGACAAAAATCACACATGAACTATAAAAACATAATTAATATAAATTGTATATTACATTTAGCCAAATGATCTATATGAAATAAAATTAGACCATTCACATTTATACTCTAAATCACAAGAGCAATGAAAATGGCAATGTCCCTTCGGAAAGAAGATAGCCCCAAGAAATTGAGGTTGGTAAATGAAAAAATGATTCAAATAGAAAGTTTATACAAATGTTTTCAGTAAAACCAGAATGGCATATGAACAATTATTATCGCAGAAACCTCTTGACATCATGTCTAGTGTATTCTTTGACTGGAATGTAAATGGACTTACTTTGTGGCCTTAAAAAACAAGTGTGGCATTTTTTGGAAATTGAGTTTTAATTCAGCAACATTAGCTTACACAATATAAAATACAACATTGTTCCCAACCAAAGAGAAAGAAGAACAAATGTTGCATTTGCAATGATAGTAAGTAGTTCAGCTTAACAGATTTAAACCTTGAAAACAAGCAACTGACCTCAGAAATAAATATCTAGGCATCCTAACAAAGCAATATTTACTTATTTTATAATATTTAAAGTTCATACCATTGCATTTTCATAGTGGAAGTGGTTATAGAGTAGGAAGGCTATTCTGTCTCTAGCCATCTGTAAATAATTATTATTGTTTCTAGTGTCTATTTCATATTTTGATTGTTTTTGTCTAGATCCTTAAAAAGTGGGTACAAAATATGCCATGAATACAGTTTTGTTGATACATATTTGGATGCCAAAAGTAGTTCGTGTAAGATGCTACAACATCTGTAATGTTTGATTTCATGTCAACAGTCTGTGGAAACTTGAAATCATCTTGTTTCTTCAATCACTTAACATGGGTGGCTCCAGCAGATGAGTGTTGACCTGCCATGGAACAATGAACTATTTAAAAATTCAAGATAAAAAACATGGACCTGCTATGCTATAAATTATTCAGAATCGGTGAAAATAAAGCATTTGTAAATTTGCACTTGAACAAATTTCAGATAACTGATACAGTAAACAATTATGATATGAGATCATATGAAACAAGATAAATTTAGTATTATAGGTACCGTGAAACGTAGGAAAACTGATGCAATATGCTATGAATTAGACAAATGTTTTGCAAGTTTGGCATAGTACCTAAGAACTAGCATTGTTTTTGTGGTCGAGCTTAGTTTCAAAAAGAAAAACAACCAAAATACATTTGGAAAAAGAGACCTCCATTAAGCCATACTCATGCAAGGGAAGAGCATTTCCAATATAGTATGTGAATGATTGGAAACAATCTCCAAAGATAGAACTGAATATAGCTTTGCAAAAAAATATTTTATTTCTGTATAATGACAATATGAATGCATACATCGTTCTGCACACCTGGGAAGCAACAATGTTTCTTCATTGAAGTTTAGTTGCAAAAAGGAGAATTGCTAAGAATTTTTTGGGAAAAGAAAGTTGCGTTAGTGCATACAGCAACAGATCATAAGCATTGAACTTGTTAACATAAACTGTTAAACTGTTAATGCAAAATAGAAACACATCCATGTATTTGGAATTTTTTATCCCAATTCTGTAAGTAAGCTTTTATTACGGACATAATGCAAAGATATCAAGTTGAATAAACATTAGAATTTGTAGAGATTTTATTTCTTTGAAGATTCTCTACAAGTTCAGAAATTTCAGAACCATGCCCCAGAAAGTTTCAAAATTAATCTGTCAATGAATCTATAATTGTTTCAGAGCTAGGTCAATCAGGTTGGAATTTTTTTAGAAGTCAAAATTGTAATACGCACTTAAACAAAGGTTTTATGATTCAATTAACAACCTTAAAGGTCAATGAAAGTCACAGAAAGCCAATTGCACATAGAAGTTGAACATTTGTCTAGGCTTTGTAAGTGCTTCAAAAGTGAACTACCAGGGCTGAAAGATTTTGGAATTTAGTGCTCTCCTAGTTTAATATATAAAAAGTATGTAGATGTAAAGGAAGGGAAAAAATGCATTGCAACAATTGGTTTATGGCAAATGCATACACAAGTGCGCACAGATAGCAGAATTTGGCGAGTATGTCTCTATGCAAATGAAAATTTGAGAATAACAAAATATATCTCTACCAATTTCTGTTACAATGCTGCATGTAGCCTTCGATTACATAACTGTTGGAGAGCTGGTTTGGGACGTCAACCATCATAACCGAGACATTTTTAAATAACGTTTCTAGTCAAATTTAGTTTTAGATTTCTTTTCACCCACTTCTGTAACACCCCCTTGCTCATGTTAGAGTTGTTATTGTAATTGAACATTGTGGCTATGAGTATGTATATAGCTTGATTATATTTTAATACAAATACCAGTTGGCTGCATGAGGAGCAAAACGTTGAAGAGGAGATCCAGATATAAACATTGGGGTTGTGAGCGGGTAAGGTTGGCTTATCTACCTTGTTCCCTAAACCTTTATTTCTAAAACCTTATGTTAAAGCCCCAAAACCCATACTCCTAACCATACCCTTAATGGGGGATTATTTTAATGTTAAATATTAATTAATGATGAAGATTAAGAGGTTAATCGTGATTATGGATGGGAGGATGTGTTCCTTTGGGATGGCCACATGGGATCCCAAAGGGGACATGGGGATTGCCTCGTTGATATAGAGGAAGTGGGAGGCTGCTGTACGCACGCCTGGGTGGTTGGACGTGAGTCGAGGGGGATGCACGCAGAGCATACACGGAGGGGGATGTGAGTTCGAGAGGTACGGTGGAGGGAAGAACTGTAGCCTGAGAAATTACGGGGTAAGGAAATCTGGGAAGAGAAGTTCAGACGTGGACAGTAAAGAGGTTCACTGTGCGTTTTGAGTTCTCTGAGAGTGAAGAAAACTGGGGAAGATTTCCTGTGACAAAACTGAACCCGAATTACAAAGATAACCTGAACATTGTTAAGCTGTGATAACCGAACTGGACATGAAAACCTTGGTTGCATACACCAGTCAATTGGCAATGAAGCATGAGACACATAGGGAATCCCGACGTTTGCAGTGAAGTGTGTCATTGTGCATTTTGGGAAGGAACTCAGGTGGGTCAATTGCAGAATTGACATGGAATTGGTTGTTATCTTGTGTTTTGTTGAGCATGTGTATAACCATTCTCTCTGTTTTCTCCACCTTTGACTCTGTGAGTGAGCTAAGGGGGTTGGTGAGAAACCTTGGGTTAATTTCTGGATCTCGGCTCGGGGGTGAGCTTGGGAGCTGAAATAGTACAGGATGGACAAGCTCAAGATTGGGTGGAGCGTGGCTCACATGCAGCCAGTTGCCACTTTTATGTGAATTTCATATAAGTATTTGTGTATGAATTATAATATTCATGTGGTTAATTATGCTTGATATGTTCAATCTGTGGAATGAATGTATAATTAAATGTAAGCCATAAATATGCTATGTTAAGCCTGATAGAAGGTTGTATTCATGAATGAGTTTTCTTTCAATTGCATAAGCTATCTGCTGTATTAAATTGGTATGTGAATGATGAGTTGGTTATACTTAATTATGCACCTCTTGTTTGCTTATGCTGCCATAACCTTTTTATGAATGGAAAGCTCATGTTTTGCTCATAGAAATATAGACATAAATATGGGTATAATGATAGTATGCATGATTGGATGTTTTCCCATGAATAAGGTGGTTTTACGTTGCTGACTCAACAAGCTTTGATATGTCTATCTAGCTCTGTGTCCTTCTGTTGGCTTATAAATTATCCTTCACCCTGGTAAGGGATTGCTAGTTTTCATTGAGAATTAGGAAAAGATAGAATTAAATTCTCATATGTTCTGGGTGCGGATGGCATGTTTATGGCTGCCTGTGTTTGAATTATGTTTATGGGCAACTAACGAGAATAATGAAGTTGTTAATTGGGTGCGTAAGGAAATTGTTTGCAAGGAAGGGCTTATAAATGGTGGAAACAACTCAAACAAGTGGAAAAATTGGATGAGAAGCAGATTTCTTGGAGGAGATTCCCAAAACTCTTCAAGAAGGAATATCTATCACAACGTACTATGATAAAAAGACACAAGAATTCTTTGAGCATAAATTGGGTAATATGTCCATGGAGGACTATGAAAAGAAATTCTTGGAGCTGTTGGGTTATATGGAGTTTATCAAGGATGAAAAGGTGAAGGTACAACATTTTATCAGTGGCCTGCCTGTGTATTATAAGGATAGATTGACTTATGATGAACCTTGCACCTTGAAGGATTGCTTCCGAAAGGCTAGATGCTTATATGAGCAAGGCCAGAATAGGAAGGAAGTGAAAAAGGTTTGGAGAGGTAAGCTGGAAGAGAAGCAAGATCATAGAAGAAAGGGGTTTAAGCCTCTGGATACAAAGAAGAATGCATACTCTTCTTTTAAACCATCGATACTGAAAGAAAAATCCAAGATGGGTAATTTTTCAGGACAAAAGAAACCAACCCAAGGTAAATGTTGGGGATGTGGTGGTGACCATTTCTTAAGCAAATGTACTGAAATAAGAAATAAGGGAACCGATGTATATAATATGTAAGAAGATTCTATTGTTGGCGATGTTGCAAGAAGTGTTCCTCGCATCTATGCAGCATTGGATAATCGCCAAGCTGATCATCAATCTTCCATGATCAAGATTGAAGGTAAACTAAATGATGTGCCTATTTCAATGTTAATTGATTCCGGAGCTTCTTATAGCTATATTAATACTAACTTGGTTGAAAGGTGTAAATTGATGACTCATAAGTTGTCTAAGTCTAGAATGGTTCAATTGGAAACTGGTATGAAGAAGAAGATCACAACTATGGTAAAAATGTGTTGTTTTGAAATTAATGGAAACCAAACTTGTACAGATTTGGACATCCTTCCTCTTGGATCATATGATTTGTTGATCGTTATGGATTGGTTAGAGAAACATTTTGCCGTGTTGAATTGCCACAATAAAATTATTACATGTCTGACTGATGAGGGCAACCTTAATGTACAAATAAGAGGCATTCACCGACCTATATCTTTAAGACATATTTCAGTCTTGCAAATGAAGAAGTGCATCAGAAAAAGGTGCCAGTTGTATGCTATTTGAGTAGAAGAGTTGGTTAATGGAAAAGAATCAAGTTTGGATGAATATCTAGTGTTGAAAGAATTTGCTGATGTATTTCAGAAAGTTCATGGCTTACCACCCAAAAGGGATATCGATTTCACAATCGATTTGGTGCCTGGAACTGTGCCAACATCAAAAGCACCATACAGAATGGGTAGTCTGCAGTTAAAAGAATTGCAGATGCAACTTGAGGAATTGCTGAAGAAAGGGTATATACGGCCTAGTATATCACCTTGGGGTGCTCTAGTTATTTTCGTAAGAAAGAAGGATGGCACACTTAGATTATGTGTGGACTACAGGAAGTTAAACAAAGCCACAATTAAGAACATGTATCGTCTACCTAGAATTGATGATCTTTTTTATCAGTTAAGAGGTGCAAGAATATTTTCTAAGATAGATTTGAGAGATGGATATCACCAGATACGTATTAAAGATGAAGACATCTGTAAAACAACATTCAGAACCAGATATGGGCATTATGAATTTACAGTGCTTCCTTTTGGTTTAACAAATGCAGCTGCTACATTCATGTGTTTGATGAATGGCATATTTACAGAGTTTCTGGATAAGTTTATAATTGTATTTTTGGATGATATACTTATATATTCCAAAACTGAGGAGGAGCATGAAGAGCATCTCAGGATTACTTTGCAAATCTTAAGAGAAAATCAATTGTATGCCAAGCTTAGCAAATGCGCGTTCTACTAGAAACAGTTGTTATATTTGGGCCATATTGTCTCTGAGGAAGGCGTGGCTATGGGCCCAGCTAAAGTTAAGGCTATTTTGGAATGGCCTACTCCTCGCAATGTCTTTGAGGTAAGATCATTCATGGGATTGGCTGGTTATTACGAAAAGTTTAAAAACAACTTTTCAAGAATAACCAATTCAATTACATCTTTGCAAAAGAAAGGTGTACCTTTTTTCTGGAGTCCGAAATGCGAAGATAGTTTCAGAAATCTAAAGGAATTGCTTACATGTGCGCCTGTATTGGAGATTTCAGATCCGGATAAAGAATTTCTGGTATGTACTGATGCATCACTTGAAGGACTGGGTGGATTTCTAATGTAGGAAGGACATGTGATTTGCTATGAGTCACGAAAATTAAAGGAGCATGAGAAAAATTACGCTACTCATGACTTGGAGCTAGCAACCATTGTTCATGCACTTCGCATGTGGAGATATTATCTTCTGGGAAATAAGTTTGAGTTAAGAACTGATCATAACAGTTTAAAATATTTGTTTGATCAGCCTCAACTTAATGCCCGACAAGCTAGGTGGGTTGAATTCTTAAGTGAGTTCAATTTTGAGATCAAGTACTTGAAAGGAAAATAAAATCGAGTAGCTGATGCACTTAGCAGAAGGGGACAACTAATGCATGTTTTAGCCATCAGCACTTGGAATTCTGAATTACAAATCAGATTGCTTGAAGCTTTGAAAAGTGACAAGAATATTTACAAATAACAACAGCGTTGCAAGAAGGAAGCAAAGCATTAAAGTTCTGCAATTTTGCAGTAGCTAAGAATGGAATCCTTCATTTTAAGGATAGGATCTATGTACCTGATCATGAAGAGCTGAAAATAATAATATTAAGGGAAATGCATAATGTACCTTATGCAGGACATCCCGGATATCAGAAAACTCTTACAGTTGTAAAGAAGAATTTTTATTGGCCAAACATGTAAAAGGAGGTGGCCAATTGCATTGCTCGTTGTTTCCAATGTCAAATGGTCAAAGCAGAGCATCAATACCCAGCTGGTTTACTTCAGCGATTGCTTATTCCTGAATGGAAATGGGACACTGTAACTATTGATTTCATTACAGGTTTTCCGAGAACCACGAGGCAGCATGATTCTATTATGGTAGTAGTTGATAAGTTGACCAAATCAGCTCATTTCATTCCTGTTCAATCAACTTTCAAGTCAGCTAATATTGTTGAGGTCTATATGAAAGAAATTTCTAAGTTGTATGGTATTCCGAAAGCCATTGTGTCGGATAGAGATCTGAAATTCACCTCTAATTTTTGGAAAGGTTTGTTTAAAGAGTTTGGGACTAAGCTTAATTTAAGCACATCTTATCATCCCCAAGCTGATGGGAAGACTGAGCGTGTAAATCTAGTCATTGAAGAAATGTTCAGGATGTATGTCATGGACAAATCAGGCAAATGGGAAGAGTACCCATACTTGGTGGAATTCGCTTATAACAATGGTTATCAAGAATCTTTGAAAATGAGTCCATTTGAAGCATTGCACGGTAGAAAGTGTAATGTTCCAATCAATTGGGATAAACTAGTTGGCAGGTTAATCATTAGGCCTGAAGTGCTTCAGGATATTGAACAACAAGTGGTAAAGATTAAACATAATTTAAAGATGGCACAAGATCGTCAAAAGAGCTATGCGGATAAAAGAAGGACGCATAGATAATTCCAGGTTGGGGACATGGTGTTCTTGAAGGTTAGAGGCAAGAAAAGTTCCTTGCAGTTGGGCAACTGCAAGAAATTGGCTGCTAGATTTTGTGGTCCATTTGAAATCTTGAGCAGAGTGGGATCAGTAGCTTACGAGCTAGCACTACCTCCTACCATCAAAATACATAATGTGTTTCATATTTCATTTCTGAAAAAAGTATGTTTATGATGTTAATCATGTGCTTGATTGGTCTGTTCTTTAGGTGGAACCGTAAGGGGAAATGCAGGTTCAACCAATCTACATATTGAATCACAGAAGCAAGACACTTAGGAATAGAATTATCAGACAGGTAAGGGTCCAATGGACCCATTAAAGTCCTGAAGAATCTACTTGGGAACTGGAAGATATAATGCGGGAAGAGTATCTGCATTTATTTTGAAAATGTGTATATATTAAAACATTAAGACATCAAATTTTTGTATAAGTTTTGATACAATGCTAATCATCGAGTACGATGAAGACTCTAAGGGGAGGGGAATTGTAACACCCCCTGGCCTAAGTTAGATCTGTTATTGTAATTGAACATTGTAGCTATGAGTATGTACATAGCTTGATTATATTTTAATACAAATACCAGTTGGCTGCATGAGGAGAAAAACGATGAAGAGGAGATCTAGATATTAACCCAAGGGTTGTGAGGGGGTAAGGTTGGCTTATGTACTTTGTTCCCTAAATATTTATTTCTAAAACCTTATGTTAAAGCCCCAAAACCCATACTCCTAACCATAGCCTTAATGGGAGATTAGTTTAATGTTAAATATTAATTAATGATGAAGATTAAGAGGTTAATCATGATTATGGATGGGAGGATGTGTTCCTTTGGGATGGCCACGTGGGATCCCAAAAGGGACACAAGGATTTCCTTGTTGATCCAGAGGAAGTGGGAGGCTTCTGTACGGACGCCTGGGTGGTTGGACGTGAGTCAAGGGGGATGCACGCAGAGCATACACAGAGGGGGACGTGAGTCCAAGAGGTACGGTGGAGGGAAGAACTATAGCCTGGGAAATTATAGGGGGGGTAAGGAAATATGGGAAGAGAAGTTCAGACGTGGATAGTGAAGAGGTTCATTGTGCGTTTTGAGTTCTCTGAAAGTGAAGAAAACTAGGGAATATTTCCTGTGAGAAACCTGAACCCGAATTACAGAGATAACTTGAACATTGTTAAAATGTGATAACCGAACTGGCCATGAATTCCTTGGTTGCATACAACAATCAATTGGAAATGAAGCATGAGACCCAGAGGGAATCCTGCTGTTTGCAGTGAAGTGCGTCACTGTGCATTTTGGGAAGGAACTCAGGTGGGTCAATTGTAGAATTGACATGGAATTGGTTGTTATCCTGTGTTTTGTTGAACCTGTGTATAACCATTCTCTATGTTTTCTCCACCTTTGACTCTGTGAGTGAGCTAAGGGGGTTGGTGAGAAACCTTGGGTTAATTTCTGGATCTTAGCTCGGGGGTGAGCTTGGGAGCAGAAATAGTACAGGATAGACAAGCTCTAAGGTTGGGTGGAGCGTGGCTCACATGCAGCCAGCTGCCACTTTCATGTGAATTTCAGAAAAGTATCTGTGTATGAATTATAATATTCATGTGTTTGATTATGCTTGAAATGTTCAATTTGTGGAATGAATGTATAATTAAATGTAAGCCATGAATATGCTATGTTAATCCTGATAGAAGGTTGTATTCATGAATGAGTTTTCTTTCAATTGCATAAGCTATCTGCTGTATTAAATTCGGTATGTGAATGATGAGTTGGTTATACTTAATTATGCACCTCCTGTTTGCTTATGCTGTCATAACCTTTTTATGAATGGAAAGCTCATGTCTTGCTCATAGAAATATAGACATAAATCTAGGTATAATGATAGATGCATGATTGGATGTTTTCCCATGAATAAGGTGGTTTTACGTTGCTTACTCAACAAGCTTTGATATGTCTATCTAGCTCTGTGTCCTTCTTATGTTTGCTTATAAATTATCCTTTACCCTGCTAAGGGATTGCTAATCTTCACCGAGAATTAGGAAAAGATAAAATTAATTCTGATATGTTTTGGGTGCGGATGTCATGTTTATGGCTGCCTGTGTTTGAATTATGTTTATGGGAAAATAACGAGAATAATGAAGCTGTTAATTGGGTGCATAAGGAAATTGTTTTAATTGCATAGGTTTACACTGTAATTATGTGGATGCTTAAAAGAAAATTTTATTTTTATATTTTTATAGTTGTAAATTATGTGTATGTGTAACGAGGGTATGTTACAACTTCCAAGATATGTTGGAGAGCTGGTTTGGAAGGTCAACAATCATAATCGAGACATTTTTTTAATAAATTTTACAGTCAAATTTAGTTTTAGATTTCTTTTCACCCACTTCCAAGATATGTTGTTATTAGCAATTTGCCTAGAAGTTGAAAAGGAACTTCAATGGGAAAAAAGGATGGAATGTAAACTAGGTTGCATGAACTGATACAAAGAATAATGAACTTATGTTCTAAAACCCTTCCTCCTCATCATCAAAATCTACTTCTTCCTTTACAATTGGTAAAAGATAAATTATATTTGCATCAAATTTTCAGACAAACAAATTAAGCTAAAGCAAATTGGGATCAAGCTCGTACAAAAAGTGCAACTTATAGGCCAACGTTAATTTCAAGATAGCATTCAAGCTCTTTGAAACTGTTTTCTCAAATGAGATTTATGAGGGATTTATGCCCCCTCCGCTTCGAACCAAGGCTTTGTTGTTCCCCATACTCAAAGAAGTTATATGTTAATAACCCTGGAAGAGATTCCAGAATGAGCAAGTTGGACATAAAACATTATGATGATTTCATATTAGACTTTAGCGGGTACTAGGAACAAAGTAGATGTATCTAGTTATCATTGAACACATAGCTAAAAAGAATACTTGTAAACCAACGCAGCCAAGAGAATATTACATATACATCCTTTTCAGAACACAAGACCACAAGGCCATTGTTACGTCAATAACTATGTGCATTTGATAACATTTTTGTAAGCTATACACCTATGGATAAATTTTCCTAGCGATGTATTGCCTCCTAAACATAGTGAAAACATGTTCATTATTTCCATGAAAATGAATCAATGATAATATAGGCCCCAAAGATGGCATGAGATTGCAATTGATTATTGTATACTGTGCAACTGTTGTGATCTTAACCAGAATTGGTCTGGAAACATGGATATGCTTGAGCCTAGGGAAGTCTCCTGTAACTGATTTATGACTTAAAATTTCAAATGAGGTTTGGTTTCTACAAAAAAAAAGGGCTCTTGATTTCTGGTGAATCAAGTCAAACGAGCTATCTTTCTACACAAATTTCCTCCAAGTTACAAAAATTAAAGAACCATGCTAACAACAACAAGAATCTTAATCAAAACACAAATATAGTAAGCTTAATAAACATTAGAATTTCTAAGGATCTTTTTTTTCAACGTTTTGAAATGATGGAACCATTTACTTCAACATAGATTTTGTCTCTCAATTAACAATGTTAAACCAGTGAAAGTCTAAAAATCTCAGAGCAACTAAATCTATGGCCTAAAATTTGAAATGAGGTTTGTTTCCTGTGAAAGGCTCTTGATTTCTAGTGAATCAAGTCAAATCGACTATTCTTTTTATAAAAGTTTCGTACAAGTTACAAAATTAAAGAATCATGCTAAAGACAACAGGGATATTAATCAAAATACAGATATACGAAGCCTAATAAACATTAGAATTTGTAAGGCTATTTTTTGCCAATTTTTTTCGAAAGTTGTATATTTATGGAATTATTTACTGCAACATAGATTTTGTCATTCAATTAACAATATTAAACCCCAAGGAAACCAAAAGAAACACATTTGCACATGCCTGTCAAATCATGCTGTAAGTTGCTCAAAATTGAAGTATGAAGGCTGCACAGATTTGGAAATTCATTGCTCTATAAGTTCACTATATGAAGAGTATGCAGCTGAACAAAAAGGAGTAAAATGCATGGTAAGAAACAATTTGTGGCAAATCCACGGAAGAAATGTATAGGGAGACCAGAATTTGGTCAGGCATTGTGTCAAAAACAAAATTACCTGTAGAGAACAGATATTAACAATGTCAGAGTTGCTTGATTTCAATAATCACATTGTCAATTCCCAATGTGAAAATTGCCTTCAGAGATAACTGCTGCAAATGGAAAATGGTTGATGAAACATTTTTCTGGTGGTCATCAAAGCTTGTTTGTGCAATTGTTGGACAACAATGTTAAAGTTGTGGCATTGCAATAGGTGTTCTAGTCTGTCATCATAAGTATCCAGAATACATTCAATGTTGTGCTCATATTTTCGAAATGTATCTTCTTTGCAGAGTGTGCATTGCATTGAGTTGTGGGCAGTATCTGTTTGCATTTGTCACAAAGTTTTTAGAATGGCAGAGAATAAACACTTTTTACTTTCAAAGTTCCCTGCACCTATTAAAGGATAAAAGCAATAAAATGATGTCATATTGTGTCTAGTGTTTGTAGAAAAAAAATGTCAAATGAACAAATTGAAGAATTTGAATTCAGTTACGAGAAGGGTGATAAGTATTTTCCTGGGTTGTTGATTTCAGGACTGATAGCAAATGTGATTTTGCAAAATCATCATTGAGTGGATCAATAAAGGTTCCTGATCCGGAACGAAGGACATGGGATCCTCTTGGACCGTTTCTAATGATGCTCTTGAAAAGTTACAAAGCAAGTTCTTTTGATACTCGATGTCTTTGTATTTGATAGTAAATGCCTCTGTCGTTTTCATTTAGTTGTACCTCCAAAAGGTGGAAATATTATGCAAAGGTCACTGACAATTTAACAATAGAAAATGTCTTTTTAATAATCCAATGGCTTAAAAAAAAAAGAGAACAAAGTTCCATAGTTGGACAAAAGATCTATAGAAGTTGATCTAGAAGAAACAAAATGATTTTTTGTAACTGTGAAAGAGCATACAATTTCTGTATAAGTTTGCATGAAACCATCCCTAAGAGTCAATTCAAATTGTCTGTTGTACTACAATTGCTGCAATAGAGCTAATAGGATATTGATTCATTGACAAAACAAGCCCTTGTATGCTAGTGTCTGGTGCAAGTCTGCGTTGTTGTAGACTTGTTGTATGTTTTCGACTGAGCTTGTTTTTCTGTAGCTGGATACAGTATTTTGCATCTCCTATGTCATAAATACCTTTGTTTCTAATGGCAAAATCGCTTATTCGAACATTGGCACCCGTGCAGAAATATTGTTGGAAGCGACTGATGAGGTTATTGTTAATGTTTACTGTTATAGTCAATTGGCCATCTCGATCAACCAAGTTAGTATGCATGAACTGTGCTTTTACCGTTTTACCGGGGAGTTTGGATGTCTATTTTGACCTGGTTGATAGCTTGCAACAATATCTCCTTCAAAGACACTTGTATGTTGCTGAGCAAATTTGAACAACAGAGCAAGGTAGAAGCAAATCCTATTTTGGTCTGCAGAGATGTAGAACTGAAAATCTAAACAACATACAAAGCTGATTTTTTTATCTAGTCAATAGAAAATGTATGTTCGAATGAGCAACAACATTCTAAAACAATGAATATAATATTCATCTATTGCATTGGTAGGAAGCAAGGTGCAGAATGAAAGAAGGCAAATGTTCAAAAAACTAAACTAATTGTTTTGTTCTGTCTTAGTATCTTCTTGTTGGTGCTTTCCATGCATATTGGTACTAGATGTGTTGCAAGTGTCCATTTGAGAAGGCTTTTTTCTTGGATAGACAACTCTGCACTGATCATAGGGGCATTTGGTTCTTGATCAATTTTTCTATGTTGAGCAAAGAAACAGATTTATCAGTTCAATATATTTTTTCAAAGATACCTATGATTACCAGGTGTAGCTCATCTTCTCATGATCAAATCAAATAAAGCTGAAACTGCAAGAACTGATTCTTGCATTTACCAACTGCGAACATGCATTTACCAATTGCATATCAGTAGTAGATGTATTGCAGATGTTCATTTGAGCAGGTTTTTTTTCTTCAACAGATAAGTCGATAGTGATGAGATCCACACTTGGTTGTTGATCAATTTTTCACTGTTGAGCAAAGAGACACATTTATCAGCTCAACATTTTCTTGCAATATCTAAATATGTAGAAAGAAATTGTTTGATTTAGTAATTGCAAAAAGATGTTTGAAAACATCCACAAAGTTTGCTTCCTGTTGTTTATTTTGTGCAGTTGCACTAGTATTTGAATAAGTGAATTTATAGTGTATGAATCAAGGCAATTGAAATAGGATATCATGGGAACATGAATTCTAAACATTATTATTCTTTGACACAACTATTGGGAAAACCTTTTTTGTGTGAAAAAAACTCTAAAGCATGGTGGCATAGAAAAGTTTGTGCAACTAGTAAAAATCACATGATTACCTCAAGTATGATTGCTTCATCTATGTTTAGGCAGATTGTTGAACACCAAGATTCTTTGGTAATGGTTCATAATCCATACAAAAGGATTAGGCTCAAAGTTATCAGGAACAATGAATTTTGAAGAGCAAGATCTTCCTAGGTGTTGCCATGGCATGGAAGCCATAATTGCTATTGAATTAGAACTTGATGATGTTAGGATATTACAATGGGAATGTTTCGACATGAAACAAGGTAATGATGGTGACCAATGTTCAATGTCAATGTACATGTAGTTGGATACTAGCTGAAACAGTTATGCATAATTCTTCAAATGGAGGATAGAAGACGCAGGAATCCCCAAGGGAAGCGACAAAGGCTTTCAAAGAAACCTCCAGGCTTTTGCGTATTTTGTAAGAAGAAGAACCATAAGGCATTTGAACATTCTTCTGTTAACAAAACCATTTTTTATCTTGAATACTATCTGGAATTGTTTATCAGTAAAGATCCTAGGTTTTTTTGGCTAAGAAACAACAATGCGGAGAAAACGTCTTCTCCAAGAGCCAAACAGAACAAAGAAGCAACTTAATTGAGAACACCAATGTTGTTCAAGATTTCATTTGTGCTAATTTTCAAAACAACGAATGTACATTGCATTGGAAAAAACCAAATCAAGTAAAATATACTGGCACAATAAAATAAAGAAAGAGAATTGTTTCATTGGATAGTTTTAGGATTGGCAAGGATTTTAAAATTACCTGAAATGTGGTTGCTTGATTTATGTTTAAGTAGGAGCAAGAGTTCCTAGTATGGGTAATGGTGCTTGATTTATGTTTAAACAGGAGCAAGAGTTCCTAGTATGGGTAATGGTGCATTTGCATCTAAGTTGTCCAGTCTTGATGACAATAATTGTACTAGACCTGAAGGCTAGGATGGCATTTACCTATGTTTTTTATTTTGTTTTGTTTGTTTTTCTATTTCTTCTCTAAATGAAACCACATAGAACAACGTGAGAAAAGATTATGGGTTGCCAGAAATTGTAATTGCATTGGATTAGTCTAGAAAAATTGAAAGATAAATAGCGTGATGGTCACTCCAATAAGCCTAAGAAATTGTAAATGCAACATGGATGGTAGGCACATTTGTCCAAAAATGATCAATTTGGCTTTGTTGTGTGCAATGTGAAATTCTTGCTACTCATAAAGGACACAAATTTCTGTTGCATATTTGCTATTTGCAAGCATGTTAAAATTGAAATCTTCGGCAGGTACAATGTACTCAGTAACAAAATGGAATACATGTTCTAGAGGTGCATGAGGTGAAACATAGATATTCGTTATTTTGAAAGATGGCGTCTTTAAATGGAAATCAACCACTATTGATTCAATGTATTTTGTAATATAGCTATATAATTTTCTAAGCACTATGTTTTTCTTGTAAAATTGGAAAATTCCATGCAAATGCAATTTCAATAAATAGTCATAGTTTTTTTATAACAATGTTTCTTGTTGAAGAGTATTTGTCTTTGTTTCTTGCAAACAGATGATAGATAAGTTTTCATTGGATCATAGTCACTAGCAATTTCTTCTATATGGGATGTTAAGCTACAAGTGTTCCTAGAAGAAATTAAAAGACAATTGTTTGTTTGCTTTGAAAAGAGGCCATATTCAAGATGGTAATAAGCGTGTTCTCTAAGCCTTTACATTTCATCCAATACTTTTTCACAGACATGAAAATTAGACTATTGTAATTTGCTAATGAGATATAGAGATTTCATGTCCTTCACACTGGACAATGTTGTATAAACAAGTCCATGTTGTTTAATTCTAGATGGGTCAAATGCCAATTTTTCTAATGTAAGACTAGTCCTTGAGACCTATGTATGGTATGTGCACATGCCAATTGTACAGGGATCTGTCCTCTTATCAAATGGACTCCCTTTCTAGTTCTAATGTGTTTAGTGATGTGTGTAATAGGTGTCCAAGCATTATCTATTTAATGTGTATAAAACTTTTGCATGTTTGCTCGTTGCAATAATCCAATCTTTGGATCGTTGAACTCAATCCATATTATGTTGTTTTGACCCATTATATGAAACTTGAAAATTGCCATTAGTTCCATTCACCAATCCATCTTCAATGGCATAGTCAACTCTAATCAATTCAACGAGCATTTCTTGTTTGAGGACTTGATTTTGTAGTAGAGCTATGTGATTTTCCAAGCACTATGTTTTTCTTGTAAAATTGGAATATTCCATGCAAATGCAAGTTCAATAAATAGTCATAGTTTTTTTTATAACAATGTTTCTTGTTGAAGAGTATTTGTCTTTGTTTCTTGCAAACAAATGATAGATCAGTTTTCATTAGATCATAGTCACTAGCAATTTCTTCTATATGGGATGTTAAGACACAAGTGTTCCAAGAAGAAATTAAAAGACAATTATTTGTTTTGTTTTGAAAAGAGGCAATATTCAAGATGGCAATACATGTGTTCTCTAAGCCTTTGCATTTCATCCAATACTTTTTCACAGGCATGAAAATTAGGCTGTTTTAATTTGCTAATGAGATATAGAGATTTCATGTCCTTCACACGGGACAAGGTTGTATAGACAAATCCATGTTGTTTAATTCGAGATGGGTCAAATGCCAAATTTTCTAATGTAAGACTAGTCCTTGAGACCTATGTATGGTACGTGCACATGCCAATTGTATAGGGAACCGTTCTCTTATCAAATGGACTCCCTTTCTAGTTCTAATGTGTTTGGTGATGTGTGTAATAGGTGTCCAAGCATTGTCTATTTCACGTGTATAAAACTTTTGCATGTTTGCTCGTTGCAATAATCCAATCTTTGGATTGTTGAACTCAATCCAGATTATGTTGTTTTTACTTATTGTATGGAACTTGAAAATTTCCATCAGCTCCATTCGCCAATCCATATTCAATGGTATAGTCGCCTCTAATCAATTCAATGAGCATTTCTTGTCTGAGGACTATTATAGAAAGCACATGTGTACTTTTCTCTGCATAGTTCTCTATTTTTTATGAATCTATTATGGTATCAATTGCATTTAACACAATTCATTCTGATTTTAGGAGCGATAACATTTTTTGGTTATGTTGCGGAACATCTTTGTTGCGATGGAATAGATATGGAAATCTTGGATCATTTGGTGGAGGTCTGTAGCAAAATTGGTTCAAATAGGATATGTCATCATTTGTCTAGATGCATGTTCTGATTCTATTAAAGATAGATATGAAAATCTGATAATATCGATGCATTACTTTTTCCATCTCAAAGCATTTGACATTTGTTTTCTAGAAAGTCGATGGAATTATCTCAAAGTGGAACTTCAGTTGTTCAAATATCCAAGAATCACAGACTGGGTGAGCTTGGAAGAGTTCACCACATAATATAATGTCAAGACTTTCAAAAGGTGTTGTTGGTGTATGTATTATCTCACATAGTCCTTTGTATATGTTTTGTAGCATTCGAGAACCAATCAATGATGCCTCATCTATGAGCAAGAGTCTTAGATGTTCACACTTTTTATTCGATATATCTAATGTATTGGAACTAAGTGGAAGAACATATGATGATGACAATGGAAGTCGAAAGGTTGAAGGGACCATAGTGCCATCGACATCATATGCAACTTTACCTGTGAATGCAACTACCATCCCCTTTTTTAAAGGATTGCTTTCAAAATCTTTGCTATACTGATGCAAGAGCTCATAGTATAGTGTTTTTGTTGTAATTGTCTTCCTTGTTTCTGCATCTCCAGTCATAAACAAGTAAAACAGTGTTGACATATTTTTTTTCTTCCACATAATGATCACTTTTGTAATGCATTGTTGTTCTTTATTTAATTTTTTTTCTAAATTCATAATATGTTTTTGTTTCTAAAAGAAAAGGATGTGTAATTGTTTGAATAGCATGTTTGACATTAGTTGGAACATTGCCTAGTTGCAATTTCTGGCACAGATCCACAAATAGATTTTTGGAACAATATGTCTCTACCCACGTCTCATAATTTGTTTTCAGCGTATCCTCATTTTTTTCTGTATGGGAAAAATAACATCATTTTTTCTCTCTAGTAATTTCAGGGTCCTTTTGTTGGTTGTAGTGAATGTATCATATGACACATGGACGTTTTCTCTTCTTAACATTTGGTCATGACTGTGAGTAACATGACGCAAATTCGACTAAACAAATGTGTTCAATCTCAATTGGTCAAGCGATGTACTTGTCAATGATCGAAGGGAATGCAATGTCTTTAGAATCATCCAGCTCATGTTGCAAGATTTGAGGCCTTTTCAGGACAAATTTTCTATTCTTACAAGGTGCAGTGTTAATGAATACTACTTTTCTAGAAGAAGAGTACAAAGGCAAAGACAATACAATGAGCAAAGCTTAACGATTTGACATTTGTTACATATTGAGAAGTTCATTTCCAAGTCTTCGAATTCTCTCAAATCTGCTGTCATTGTTAGAGTAACAATATTCCCTAATTTTTTTGAAAGCAGATGTCATTATGCAATTCATCTTTTTCATGTAGGAACTGCGATATGTCATTGCAGCATAGGCATCTAGGATGAATAGTGCATGTGTGTTGGCACACCACAATTTTGGCACTTCCAAATGTCACATGGTTTTCTTTGTAGAAACAAAACATGACGCAATAGGCACGAGTGCAAAAGAATGTTGTATTCTTCTTTGGACAATTGAAGGTCTTGTAGGAATGTGTCAAAGGAAGTGTTTCTACAATAGGTGTTCTGCTGCAACAATGAACAAAGTCTTTTTTTTTTTTTCAATTATTATGTTATTGTCAAGTGGATGCAAAATAGTAGTTTTATCAATTGGAGGAAAGGGGAAATTGAATCTGCAATTAGACTTGTGTTTTTTTCTTGCATGTTCTTGTGTGATGATGTGTCTGGATTTTGACAAGTTTGTCAAAAAGGAGCGACGAGTCATAGGATATGTACTTGTCAACAATTGTTGTAATCTCATCGTCAAAAATTTGTCCATAGATCGACACATTTCAAATCCAAAACAACCCATGGTCATGTTCATTTCCTCTATTTTGGAATTCAGTAATGAAGAAATAGTCCTCTAGCTCCCCAGTCAACTCACTATTTTTTGAAATCAATGTTCACATTGCTGACATTCCATGTCTATGTGTATCAACTGCAAATGACATGATGGTTTCTAATAAGTGAATCAATAGATTGATTTGAGCAAGTATGGGTATTGTTGGATGCAAGCTCCTCCTTTTTATTTTGCAATGCATTGGTTAGCGGTGTCCAAAGGTGTTATGTAGCAGTAAAAGTGACAAAGAATGTGGGTGGCCTAAGTTGTCTTATCATTGCAAATACATTTTTCCTATTTTTTTCAAAATAATGAGGTGATGTTTGTATGATTTCAATATATTTTCAAGATTCTTTTGGTATTTGATATCTTTAGCAGTTATTTTGTTTCCTTTTAGATCTCCCCTGCGACTAGAAATCCATGCAAAACTTGAAACCTACTTCACCATCTTTTGAACTACTTTGAAAAAAATGTTTGTAATATGTGTCAAGAAGTCTTCATATGCATGTAATAGTTCCCATTGATCTATTTGTTGGTATGAGAAACGATTCATCACATCCGTAGGTCGGTTAGAGCTGTAGAACAAAGTCAGGAAGTTCATCTCTTTAGAAAACCTATCTTTGAAAATGCCCAGTGGCTTGAACCCTTCAAAAGGTGTAGTTTGAATAACCTTATTATCAAGATAATCTATAAGATGGGATTCTCCATAACCATGCACCAAAGTTTCAGATATTGATTCTAGATCTTCTTCACTGCCACGTAAATCAATAGATTATGATCCTAATAGTTCATCTTGTTGTTTTTGTTCGTATTGTTCATGAAATTCCTCCTAGTCACTATTAATGACAATGCCTTCAGATGTGTACAGTGTAGACTCACATAAGTCTTTTAGAGAAACCATGATATGCTTTGGTCAAATATTACCTAAAAAGTACGCATTTAGGTCAACCTTACACTAGGGGCTTCTGAAGTTTGGGGGCCTTGGGCTGCACCGGATCCACTAGCAAATTATTTTATACAAGCCTTTGCAAGGAAGGACCTTCTTGACATACTACCTACCAGGCTAACCCCTACTTGGAGGAATAAGAGAACAGGGGATCAACGGGTGGCTAAGAGGCTGGATAGGTTCCTGGTGGCTGATGGGTTGGTTCTGGGAGTTGATGTGGTCAAGCAATGGGTTGGGATAGGGGGGGTATCAGACCACTGCCCAATCCTTTTGGAATTAAGAGGTGGTAGAGAAAAACCCCCTAGCCCATTCAAATTCAATCCTAGCTGGTTGAAGGAGGAGGATTTTCTTAAATTAGTATAGGCTCAGTGGGTTCATCGACCACCGGAGTCTTTGGAGCATGCGGGAGTACACTTTCAACTCAATCTCAAGCGTATAAAAGAGGCCACTATTCTCTGGGCTACTGAAAAACGAGTGAAAGATGATCAGAAGCTGAGGGATGCTGAGCTGAATATTGATAGACTACTACACTGCCGGGGTATGGGTTATCTGGATGAAGTGCAGAAAGGTGAGTTGTTGGAGTGGGAATGCTACAGAAATGTGATTCTGTGTGAGAGAGAAGAGATGTGGAGAATGAAAAGTAAGGCGATCTGGATACAGTGTGGGGATGAGAACACAAAATTTTTTCAAGCATATGCAAAGGGGAGAAAATACACTAACTCTATTTGGGAACTATCTTCAACTGAAGGGGAACTGGTCTCCAGCTTTGATGGTTTGGCTGAGATGGGGGTACGACACTTTGGAGACTTATTCACCACACAACCTGGGGCCTCTATAGCTGAGGTTATTAGGATGGCTCAGCTCTTCCCCCGTTTTGTGGGAGAGGAGGAGAACACAATGTTAATGGCGGAGGTGTTGCCGGATGAACTCTCGCAGGTTATGCACTCCTTCCAGAAAGATAAGAGTCCGGGGCCCGATGGGTGGCCTATTGAATTTTTCTTGGGCTTCTTTGATTTTTTCGGGGAGGAACTATTGAATGTGGTGGAAGAATCTAGAAAGGCTAGGTTTGTACATGGTCCCTTCAATTCGACCTTTATAGCTCTCATTCCTAAATCAGACAAGCCTGAAAGCTTTGATGAATTCAAACCTATTTCTCTCTACAATTGCATATATAAGATTATCTCTAAGGTTATGGCGAGGCGACTCAAGATTATCCTGTCTCAGCATATTTCTAGTGAACAATTTGGGTTCTTGGAAGGCCATCAAATCCATGAGGCCATTGGAGTTGCACAGGAAGGAATACACACTATGAAGGTGCAGAAGCAGAAGGGTGTAGTGATCAAGATTGATCTCTCTAAAGCATTTGATAGGGTTAGTTGGCTCTATATCCGGATGCTTCTAACACACCTGGGCTTCTGCTATGAATTTATACGATGGATTATGGCCTGTATCACCGCGGTGAGCTTTGCTGTACTGATAAATGGTTCTGCTAGTCCATTCTTTCACGCTGGCAGGGGTCTACGACAAGGCTGCCCACTGTCACCGCTGTTATTTCTCCTTGTTGTTGAAGGCCTCAGTCGATTTATATTGAAAGCAAAAGCTGATGGTTCCTTTCGTGGCATATCCATTACTCAGGTATTGTATATAACACATCTCCTTTTCGTTGATGACATTCTGATATTTTGTGATGGCTCGCGACAGGATATTGACAAGGTGGTTGAAGGTCTCAATTTGCTGCAAGATGCAGCGGGTATGTTAGTGAACATTGATAAATCATCAATCACTTGCTCGCATCTAACCGAGTAGGAGATTCATAGAATGGTTATGAGACTACCTTACAGGACTTTGGATTTTGATGATGGATTAAAGTACCTTGGCTTTCACTTGAAACCTAATGCATATTTGAAAGCAGATTGGCACTGGTTAATTGCTAAATTAGAACAACGACTACATGGATGGAGTCACAAATGGCTCTCGCGGGCAGGGAGGTTGGCTTTGGTTAAATCAATTTTGGAAGCGATTCCAGTGTATTGGATGTCACTCGCTTGGATTTCCAAAGGAGTCTTGGAGCAGATATGGCGGTCGTGTTTTGCCTTTCTTTGGAAGGGTAAGGGTGATAATCGAGCTTTGGTGTGGGTCAGATGGGAATTGATTGCGGTCCCCAAAGCACTGGGAGGTTGGGGCTTAAAGAATATTTTCCTTTTTGCTAAAGCCTTGGGGGCCAAGGTGGCATGGCGTATCATACAGACACAGAGTCTCTGGACTAGAGTGGTATATCATAAATACATTGCTCCATTAACTCTACTTGAATGGATTAGGCAGGGCAATAAGACGTGGGCAAATTGCTCGTTGGTCTGGAAAGCAGTGGTGCAGCATTTTCATCTGATTGGGTCTGGATTAGTGTGGAGAATTGGAAATGGGAGATTCATTCGTATTGGACTGGATCCTTGGGTTGGATGTAGGGGTGGACATGTCCTACCTGTGGCCTTCAGGAATTTTCTGGCAGCTAGAGGTTGTCACTTTCTGGCTGATATTGAACAACCGGGATCATCCACTCTATGGCATCAGGGGTGGACCTCTGCACAGCGTCTCGAGATTCCAGATGACTTGCTTGGAGATTGGGAGGATTATATTCAGAACTTAAGATACACAAATATTCACCTGACAAATAGGAATGATGAACTCATCTGGGATCACCATCCATCTGGAAAATACACCCCAAAACATGGTTATATTCAGTTGAATGTGGATATACATAACAGGGAATTGGTGTGGTGGTGGAAACATCTGTGGACGCTAAAGTGCCCGGGTAAAGATAAATTACTCTTCTGGGCTATATTGGAAAATAAGGCACCAACCTGGGACATTCTGAAGAAACGATTCATCCAAGGCCCGGGGTTCTGTCCACTATGTAGGGATGCGGAAGAGACCATTTCACATATATTTGTTCACTGTCGGTTTTCACAAGCTGTGTGGGCTGATATCTGCAAATATCTGGAGCTCAATGTGAGGTGGTGGGGGAGTGGGTGTACTTGATGCTTTTCAACAATGGTGGACATATCATAAGAACTCATCTTTTCGGGCTGTCCCATGTATTATCGCCTGGGGCATCTGGATCACCCGAAATAAGATCATATTTCAGGACTGTAGGGTCCCGTTGGAGCAGGTAGTGGCACAAGCTGTGGCTGTTATACTACACTACAAGCCAACTATCAAAGCGATTAGAATAAGACCTGTGATCATGGAATTAATTGATAAATCCATGTCGTGGGCATATTTTGATGGTTCATCTATTGACCATCAATCGGTGTGTGGTGGAGGTGGCATTCTTCACAAATCGGAGTCCCATTATTTTCATATAATGGCTGGTTTGGGGAGTGGTTCAAATAACTATGCAGAACTTATGTCACTTAGGCTACTGATGCTTTTTGCACTAGAACAGGGTTGTCTATCACTCCAGATTTTTGGAGACTCTCTGATTGTTATTGAATGGGCCAAGGAGCTTACTCAATGTAATGTGATGGTTCTCTTACCAATACTGGAGGAGGTATTATGGTTAAAGCAGACTTTTAACCGTATTACATTCACTCATGTCTACAAGGAGCGAAATGGGATGGCTGACCTGCTATCTAAAGAAGCGACACAGCAATCTATGCCTTTCGACACATGGAGGATCACGATACATTCTGCTGAAGGCATCTACAGCTATATCCACAGGCCATTCTTTGGGGATATTGTGGACCGTATGGAGAATTAGAACAACATTATTTGACCTGTTTACTACTGTTCTGTTTTATGTTATTTCATACACGGGCTGTATGGACAAAATATTATATTCTGTTGATTGGATCACTTACATCTTATTTGAGACAGTTTGTGATATATGTCGTCGGATATAGGAGGTCTGTTTGGACAGACATTAACATTGAATTGATTTTGTATGGGACAATAGACAGTCATATTTCATATGTGACAGTCATATGTACTCGGATATAGGAGGGTTGTTTGGACAGTCATATGGGACAGTATATATGTGACAATGTAGGGATCTCTGAGATTCTATTACATGTGCAGAATGTAATTTTGTTCACCTTATTGAAATAAAATTACGACTTTTTCCAAGGAAAAAAAAAAAAAAACCATTCAATTCATAGTACTCAAAACTTAATGTTCAAAATAAAATTCTTTCCCAAATGATAATTTGAAGAAATCTTTGCAAAGTTCCCAAAATTTAAAATTTAATATTTAATGTCATTTTTATTATTATTTATAAATTTTTTATAGAATTTATTTTTAAAGAAATTCATCATTATTTATATTAATTTTAGAGATTTATAGAAAATTATGAAAATTTATTATTTTAGAGATTTATGGAGAATTTATTATTTAATACATAAATTTGTTGACGTTTTACAAATGTTTTTTATGATTTAATTTCGTTATCTAATTGATAATTTAGATGATAGTTAGTTTATATGTCTAATTTTTCAGATGAACTCATTTTTTTTTATTTTTTTTTGCATATTCAATTTGTGTTTATTTCATATCTAAAAAAATATCAACAATTGTATCATAAAAAAAATAAACATAGGCTTTGATTATGTCCTCTTCAATGCCTTTAAAATCTAAATAATAACAACTTCCCTGCAACCTCTTCTTTCACACATGTAAGTGTAAATATGTTTCACAAATATATTTTGCCTTTCTTTTATTCATGATGTGATGCTTATTTATTTTTTAGCTTTGCATGTTAATTTCTTATCATAATGTTACACTTAACTACCTAATAGATTATTTATTTATTTTACTTTTTTGATAACTCTATTATTTTAGATCATTATTTTATATCAAATTGTTGCATAAACAAATTAAATGTAGAATATTATTTTATATTAAATTGTTGCATATTTTGTTTAGATTATAATGTCATCGATTATTTCATTTATTGGTTATTTCATTTTTCCCACTATCTTTGTTTGCTTGGTATTTTTTTGAATGATTATCTACTCTCCATAGTTACTTATATAATCTTGTCATCATCACTTAGCACTATACTCATATCATAATAAATAAATAAATAAAAAGGGTAAAAAATGTTTTTCAGGGACATCACCTTAAGATGATGATGTTGAAGGTCAATGTTTCAATTTAAGATGATGTCTTTATTTGATATTTTTAATTATCTAGATAACTTTGGGATTGATCCTTGTCAACCCCAACTCCTTGTTCATCTAGTTTTTAGTGTAGCCTAGGATTCATGTGGAATACCATTGGGAACAAGACATGTTCATGAACTCTTGAAGTATTGCCTTTGATTGCCTCGCTTAGCAAGAAGTCACTCATGTTAATGTGAATTATATATCAACCCCTTTAACACACCTTTTATCCTTTACAACAAATCACTTAGGTTAACGTTTGACCATGGGTAACCACAATCACCCACGTTTGCCTCATGGGTCCACCTTGTAGTGGGTCCCAATCCTTTTGTTTATTTTCTTGAGGGTCAATTGGTTTTTACTAGATGTTTTAGATGTTTTCTAATTTTCTACTTACATTTGTGAATTTTAGGTTTAAGTACTTGTTTCAATCCATGCTTGTTGTTCTTATTTTTTGAGTCGTTTCACATCCATGGTTGCTTTTCCAATGTAAGTCCATTGGTTTTGGCTTTCCCAAGTGAAACCATTATGTGGTTTTCCTAGACTCGTGAATATTATGTTGGGGCATTTAAATTTAAAGAGTTATCCTCTATAAATTTAGGGTTCTCCTTCATATTCTTAGTCTTTATTCTACACCCTTCTGGTTCAATTTATGTATGTAGTGATCATGAAACACATTTGCTTCATCTTGATGGCATTTGCCTCTTTTTTATGCATATTCATGAAACTTTTAATCCTTAATAAAAAGTTATCCTCATCTTTATGATTATTGTCCATTACAACCCTCTTTAGATATTCATGGCCCTCTTTTAACTTCCATACCCTTTGTCATGTTCTTACTTTCCCATAAGTATGATAGGGCAGACTTCTTGACATCTCAAGTTCAAATTGGTAGTGAAAGGCCCTCTTTCTTAGTTAAGGACTTGGGGATTGGCTTCCTCCTCGTAGCCACATCATATGTCCCTTGGCTGTAAAGACTTGCACATATGGCTTGCAGCTTGGTGTAAATATGAGGTAGTAGGGTTAAACATTATAGATTTTACTTCAGGCTTGGGGAGCATTAACGCAATTTCAATGCCAGTTCGTAGGGAGACGCTTGATTCCCTTAATGTATTTTATGCATTTGATTTAAAATAGTGACTTCTGTGTTCATTGTTGGTCACAAGGGGTCAATTGGAGCATCAAACCATTTCATCCCACATCAAGGAAGATTGGAGCATCAAACCATTTCATCCCACATCAAGGAAGAGGAATAAACTGGTTTTTCCTGGTCATAACCATTACTTTAAAGACAAATACTTTAAAGGAAGGAGAAAGGAAAGCAGACTTTATGAACCTGACTGAAGTAAACAGCCCGCTTGCTATCGCCTACCATTTATTTCTGTCGAGTTGTTTACTTAAAATTCCAAGCTCTGTATAAATTACGCTTCCAAAGGAACTCGGCCGACCGCATATCTGAATAGGAATAAACTGGTTTTTCCTTTTGCCGTTAGTATGAATGAAAGCAAAATTCCCTCATTTAAATTCATTTGCCTTACTGCATTTAATTCTACCTGTAGCAACTTTCATTTGTCCTACTGCATTTAATTCTACCTGTAACTTTCATTTGCCTTACTGCATTTAATTCTACCTGTAGCAACTTTCATTTGTCCTACTGCCTTTATTCTACCTGTAACTTGAGATTATGCTTGGCGATGATTTACAAACTGTTCACACAAAAGAGAGTTGACAAAATCAAATTGACAGCTGTGGGATTTGAACCCACGCCCTTTCGGACCAGAGCCTAAATCTGGCGCCTTAGACCACTCGGCCAAACTGTCGCATATTAAATTTTATTGTATCGTTTTTTATTATATATAATTATACTCCTAGAATAATATAACGTATTAAACGATTACAATCACACACAATTAAACTCAGCTCAGACATCATACTATTGTTGAACGCCGTGGCAGGAATCACAAAAGGAATCCTGTGCGACTGTATTATGGGTATTTTGCATTGCTCTTATTCCGTTAAGCCCGGTAATGTAGTAACAAATAAACGTTTTAAACCACATGTCGGGACTCGGGATGTAGCTCACATGGTAGAGCGCTCGCTTTGCATGCAAGAGGTACGGGGTTTGATACTCTGCATCTCCGTCGCCTCTCATGATCAAATCATTCCACTTGGAAAGTAAATTTTAATGGTGGAATATATTGATTTTATGGTTGTTGATGCATGGATAACTCGTAGCTCATGCATGCATGAATAACAGGTAGTGACATATAACCCATTTAACTAAAAAAGGTAACAAGTAGTTGCGGTATAGACAACAAGTGATTGCAACTAAGCATGGAGTACCATGGCATTTAACTTGTGACCTGTCAATGTTCATTGACCACAAGTTAAGTAGCTCATGTAGCTCACATGGTAGAGCGCTCGCTTTGCATGCAAGAGGTACGGGGTTTGATACTCTGCATCTCCGTCGCCTCTCATGATCAAATCATTCCACTTGGGACTCGGGATGTAGCTCACATGGTAGAGCGCTCGCTTTGCATGCAAGAGGTACGGGGTTTGATACTCTGCATCTCCGTCGCCTCTCATGATCAAATCATTCCACTTGGAAAGTAAATTTTAATGGTGGAATATATTGATTTTATGGTTGTTGATGCATGGATAACTCGTAGCTCATGCATGCATGAATAACAGGTAGTGACATATAACCCATTTAACTAAAAAAGGTAACAAGTAGTTGCGGTATAGACAACAAGTGATTGCAACTAAGCATGGAGTACCATGGCATTTAACTTGTGACCTGTCAATGTTCATTGACCACAAGTTAAGTGGCTATGCTAGTAGTGAAGAAAATAGATAAGTCCTCTTCTTTTTTAGGTCGCTAGTCGTGAGCAGATTGTTTGAAGGATTTCACTATTTACTTTTGTTACTCCTTGTAATTCTTGGGAATCAATAATTAATCTCTATGCTTCAAAATGGTCATGCTAATTTTGGACTTGAGAGATGATTCTTTTTATTAGAGGTTTATGCCACTGTAGGGCATGGATATTATATGTATGATGATCCGTATTAAATCTCCTAGCATTGTAATGTTTTGAAGTCAATTGATAGTCCTTGTCACAATGTTAGAGCTTCATCTTGGTCGTTGGTCATCTTTCCTAAAACCTAAGCATATAAATATATTATATTTCTTTTAAAGTTTTGTATGACCCCTTGCACATACCACCCCTAGATTTCATCTGGATGCTCCATCAGAAAAGAGAGAATAGGTTTATTTTCCATGGAAGCATTATTGAAGATTGTCTCCTTAAATTCTTAGCTGCCAGCTTAGAAGTTTTCTTTGTTAGTAATAAAGTCATTAAACCAAAGTCACTCTTCCACTTCTAGTAATTATTTCTTTTGTGCATTCACACGTTTGTAAAATAAAATAAAACTTCAACTAAGACTTAGGTAACAACCTTGTTGGGAGTAATTCCCTCTTGATTGAAAATGGACTTGTTTCTAGTTAGCCAAAATTTCCATAAAACAAAGAAAAGTGCCACTATCCATATATGTTTTAACAACAACTTGTCTTGAAATGTACCCGATTAATGCTTATGCCAAAATTAAAGAAATTTCTCTACAATTCTAGGCATTGCCACATCCTTCCCTAAATTTGAGAATACATTTTTCACACAACCTTTGAGAAATCATTACTCTTGCACAACTTACACCTAGATGGAACTTGGATTCCTCATTTTCTCAAATTTTTAGTTGTGATTACTTTCCCATGTGACAAGGTCCAAAAAACAGTAAGTTGGGTTCTGAAAGCTCACCAAATGGTAATTCGAGGGGCAGTATTATACCCATAGTCCAGAGAATAAAAGTGAAAGTTGGGTTCTGAAAGCTTTCACCAAATGGTAATTCGAGAGGCAGTATTATACCCATAGTCCAGAGAATAAAAGTGAAAGCATAGAGATCAATTACTGATTCCCAAGAACTACAAGAAGAACTATTAATTCCCAAGAACTACAAGAAGAACTACAGGAAGTAACAAAAATAAATATTGAGATTAAAATCCTTTAGAACTACAGGAAGTAACAAAAGTAAATAGTGAGATGAAAATATTTTAGAAAATCTGCTCACGGCAGCTACTGGTATTTGAACCAACGCACTTTAATCTACTTCTCAAGTGAAATGATTTGATCCTCAAAGGAAGTAACAAAAGTAAATAGTGAGATGAAAATCTGCTCACGGCAGCTATTTAATCTACTTCTCAAGTGAAATGATTTGATCCTCAAAGGAAGTAACAAAAGTAAATACTTCTCAAGTGAAATGATTTGATCCTCAAAGGAAGTAACAAAAGTAAATAGTGAGATGAAACTCTGCTCATGGCAGCTACTGGTATTTGAACCAACGCACTTTAATCTACTTCTCAAGTGAAATGATTTGATCCTCAAAGGCATTGGAAATGCAGGGTATCGAACCCCGTACCTCTCGCATGCAAAGCGAGCACTCTACCATGTGAGCTACATCCCCGAGTTGGTTAACATATCTTATTGAGAGATGTCAATTCTATGATTATCGTAGTTTTTTGGTTTACGATGCCCAACATGTTGGTAGCTGACAACGAATGATAACACCACCGCAAGAAATTATACGGGAGATTATATAAAGAAAATAAAATGGAAAATGTTTATGGATGTTTGGAATTTCAAAACAATAAAAGCAACAATTTAAATTAATAACAAAATTAATATACATCTTTGAATTTAAGTTATATAAACTTGAAAATGTATGTTGAAGGTAGGAGCATGAGTTGGGTTGCAACTTTCGTACATGGTTACCGTTCCACCAAATGACAGTCCTGAAGGAGGAGAAATTTGTATGTGTGTTATGTCCCAAATTTGGAATTGAGTCACAATGGCCTAATCACATTAGCCATATTCATTAGAGTTTGTAAAATTGATGTTAAAGGTCAAATAATTGCCAAGGAGGAAAATTACTAGTTTCCTAGGTTTGGGGTGGAAGGTTTGGGATTTGGAATAAGGGGGATAATAAATGATGTTTAGACATTAGAAGGGTTCAAGTATTTAATAAATAGAGTGAATAAAGAAATTCAAGAGAAATCCTAAGTGACAAATGGTTTTGGAGACATATGGAGGATGTGGGACCCACACTAGCTTGATTTTTCATAATACATGGTATCTCTCTTGTGCAAATTCGAATTAATGGGAATGTGAACAGTCTTGGGTGAGTTGGTAAGTCATAACACATGTCATTGAGCATATTAGGTCAAATTTGGAAGGATTGGTAACCTCCATGGAAGATAAAGAGTCAAAGTGGAAGTTTGTGGACACTTGGGCTAGATTCCCTAGCCCCTATGACACCAATGATGGAGAATCTATGACAACTATGACAAATTGCAGACCTGACCTCTGACATCTGACCACTATGACATGTCAGCCCCAAAAATAGGCTCAAGGAAGGCGAATTTGGGAGTTGGAGAAGCCAAAGAGACTCAAAATCGAATTTGGGAGAAGATGGAAGGTTGGAACTAGGAGACAAGTGGCAAATGTGGAATATTTCCTAAATGAAAATCTATTGAATCTATTGAGAGGATTTCGACCCTTAGAAGGCTAATGTTGGTTATAAAATGTAGAAATGAAGTATGAGAATGGCTTTTGATCATTTGTAGAATTTGCAATTGCATTTGTGAAGAGGGAGAGCTAGTGGATGACTAGTTTCTTGCCTTAGCCAATTTCGAGGGTGAAAGATTCCCATCCAAGTTGGCAATTGGAAAGGCCATTCAGACCTTTCATTTGGAGCTTTAATGGAGTCTTTATTTGCAGGTGTAAGCTACAGGGCAGCTCATGGTTTCTTCTATTGCAGCTCGCTCCTTCAACCATTTCCAGTTTTGATGGCATATTCTTGATCCTTGAGGGAGGGCGTTTTTGGTGAGATATTGTACTCTTTGGGGGAGCTTCTAATGCCCCATTTATTTTGTAATATGAATTAAATACTCTGTTCTTCATCTCCAGAAAGTTTCAGGTCGAAATTCCAAGTAGAAATGTATAAATCTCATTTTTAATGGAAGAACAATGCCATTTCCCCACTACCTTGTTGTGAACCAATGTATTGATGATGATTTCGAATGAATGGATGATTCTCTGATATATTTGTGATCAATATACTACCATGGATGTCTTCTACAAGTTTCATGTACTGTACTTGAGCATTTGAAGCATTTTTACTCAGTTTAGTTGTATTGGGAGGTGAAATAGTGCCATTTCCCCAAGGGTCGAATTGGGGATTTTTGCAGTTGAATGGGAGAGGGTGAGAACAATTGTAATAAAACATTAATGGTGCATATGAGACCTTAATAACATACTTAACACATTACATACCTCTGTTCATAAATTTGAGTGGGTTTGGAGGCATTTGGGAAGCCATTTTCAGTACTTACCTCAGGGGGATTTGAACCCCAAATTACTAGTAAAATTGCATACTTGGTCCAGAATCTTAAGAGAGTTTGCAGAGGTCTTTTGGTGGCCATATTTTATCCCTGAACATCATATTCAATTCCTAATATCATTCATAAACCTTCCTTGAAGATTTGAAGGCATTTGGAGTCAATTTGAGACCTAGAGACCAATACTAGTCAAAGGGAAATCACTAGTAAAGTTACCTACATTGACCAGAATTGAAAGAGTATTTGCAGAAGTGTTTTAAAGGTACAAAGGCATCCCTGAAACACATATTTATGTTCTAATATCATTCATATACCTTCTCAGAAGATTTGGGATCATTTGGGGCAAATTTGGGACCTAGAGATCGAAACTAGTCCAAGGTCGAACCAAGGAAAAAAGTGGAAAATTGCAATTTTAATAAAATTCCTAACAAGGGACATTACAATGTGAAACCATTTTCATCATTGCCATGGTTATAACAAACGTGGGAATGAGCCATGAAGAGTTGGAAAAGGAAGCAAATGATTTTTAAGCCTGAGTTACATAGGTGTCTAAACTATAGACTATAGAAATGGGTTTGAATAGACCACTTTGTAAGGAAGCTCAAAAAAGATTTTACAAATCAAACTTAATAATGACTTTATCTCTTAAGGAAAGGTCTTTTTCTTTGAAAAAAAAATTAATCATAAAGTTTTTAAGGCAATGGCCAAATAACAAGGTAATTAAATCTTGGTTATCAGAACATTGGATTCCACTATGGCGAGGTTGATTGAATTTTTTTCTTTATGCTTGGGGCTATATTGCTTTCTTGTTTTGATTTAAAGAAGATTGCAACTCAATCTTCAAGAGTGGGCCTTGTTTCATGGCCCCCCGAGGTGTCTCTCTGAAATGTTGGATATTAGATCTTAAACTTGAAGCGGATCTCCTCAAAGTAAGTCTAGTCTGGGTTTGCTTCCTGTACCTATCATTGATATTCTAGGATGGTGTTCCCACCTTCATAGTGAGTGCAAACAACATGAGAAATTTTGTATATAGAGTTGTGCTAAAGGCAAGTTAGTATGCATATGCATGAGATGTGTCGAAATAGACCTCGAGAAAGACCTTCCCAAAGGAAATAACACCGAATCTAGACAATTGTTTCCACCTTCAAGAGATGAACTATGACAAAATCCCATTTAATTGCTACAAGTGCCACAAATAAAGTCATTTTCACTAAAATTTATGAGAAGGGGTTGCCACCTCCATTAAATTGACCGAACAAACCCGTGCAAATAACAAATAGGCACAAGAGAAGAAAACTCTCTTTGTAGACTAATAAGTGCAACAAACATACATCAATGGAAAATTGACAAACCTCACTCTAGGCCAACCAGTCCAAAACCCATATCTCATCGCTGCCCTTAACAAATTACTATGAGGTTAACAATCATCAACAAACAAAACAATGAAGTGGAAACTCAATTGTTTGGGAAAGGAGCATCATTTATAAATATGATGAGGGTCGCCCAATAGATTTCAAGAAGAAGAATCATGATAAAAACCAACCATGTAAGATTATCAACAACAAAATGCAAGCAATCAAAAGCAATGCCATAATTTCTCAAAACCGATTCTCAACAATAACTCCATTCGAAGAATTGTACACCCTTCTTTCTCTAATTGTAAGATATGTTGGAAACATGGATATGTTTAATATTGATGATAGAGTTTCACCATGAATGGCATTAGAAAGGCCACATTAGTGTGTGAAGAATAATTTTGTGATGGTTCTTGTAAGCTTATGATTGATTGCTAGATGGCATTGCTACAAGTAAGATGTCCACTTCAACATGGGAACATATGTAATTTTCTTTGTGTCTACACAAATTGCAACAGTTTAACATTCTTTCCAATTCATTAATGGGCATTTCTCCTTTTTTGAAGTCCTAAAATTTGTCAAACATTTTGGATAAGATTGCTTAGAAACACATTTCTTCTAAAATACATCTTGAATTGCTTCCACTCAATCCTCCTTTCAATGAATTTCTTCACATTATTGTACTACACCCCACCACAAAGATTCTTTTCATCTTAAGATTATAAATGGAAACCCCAACTTTCATGTTCCCAAAATAGTCACAAAGTGTGAAGTATTTTCTCACACCCAAGAGCCATGCCTCAACTTTTTGTCCATATTTTGTTTTACCATCCAAGGCAGGTAGTTTTGCTTTATGAAACTCTTCCTTTAAGTTGTGTGTGCCTATTCCTTCTATGGATACCTATAGAACATTGGGGATTAACAAGTGAACATTTAGATTCACTGAAAGAGAATCCTCATGAATCATTGGATCTCCTTCCCCATAAAATGCCTTTACTTGCATTAGTTTTATGAGAGCGTTTCTTTAGTTGTTTTTGTATTTTTGTTAATACTTTGAGAAAATCATGCATTAAGCTACATCTAGTGCTCCTATGCTTGGATCGACCTCTCATTATCTGACCTCAATGTCCTTACGCTTTCAATGAGATTTATAGGCCCTTATTGGCTTTTAATCCCATTGAGTTTTATGTTGCCATTCCCAACATTTATAGTTTCACTAGGAAATTTTGGTTATTCAACATTGTAGAAATCTGAGTTATCCATATTGACAATTTCCTTGTCAAATAAAAATAATTATCTCTTCTATTAAATTTTATGAAAAATAAAAAAATGATTTTAAAGTAGTTGAATGTTCAACTCTATTCTCTTCAACAATCATAATTTTTCCCAAATGTATTTAAAGTTAACAATTACAACCCTTAGAGAATAACAATTTCCTAGATAATGGTTCTATGGACCTTAGTTTCATCTTTTACATGAGTCTAGAGCCATATAAAAATAAATATTATTAGTGTTTCCTTTCCCCAAGAATTTCAATTAACACCAATAAAACATAGGTTAATAATGCTAATACTTGTTCAATAGGCTAAGCAACAATATTTCATATAGCAATACATTTTTCTATTCTACTAAGCTTTCATTTTGTTACGAAGAAACAACATTTCATGATACCAAGTTTATTAAATCTTGGGTTGTTGTTTACTAGAAGTCCTCAGTGTTAAAACTAGGCTCTACTACCATTTGGTAACATACCCATATCCTACTAATGAGAATCAAGGTATAGTTTGAGTTGCAAATATAAATTGTATTTTTCTAAAATTACTTCTTAGTTGATTATCTCAAAATAATATCATTATATCCATGAAGTGGAAATACACCACGGAACATGACAATATCACATGAGATTGTTCTTTTCTACTCATTCCATAGAAAACTTGATGCAAATAATAAAACACATAAACAAATTGTGATAATGTGCAGTAGGATCTAACAGCTGTAACAAGCCTCACACAAACTCTCAAGAAGTTGAAAAGAAGAAGAGAAGAGTTGCACTCAATAATCACTCATGAACACAGAAAATGGAAAATAGCAGTATCATACATCAGTTATGAGCTGGCATTGTGAAAACTGAATACAATAATACAATAACTGTGTAGAGAATTCAAATTAACCAAGGAGGTCATTAGAATCATGCTCAAAGTCTAGCTTGGAGTACATTGCAGACATCATCCAGCCAGTAGTATCAGTCATAAATGGTAATAGTCAGTCAAGTGAGTCTAACTGAGTCTAACAGAACCATCTAGGCATAAATCAGGGAATGGAGACTCTAAGGGGGGCGCATGAGGCTGTCAGAAGGTCAAGTGTCACTCCAAAACTAGATAACTAGGAGCTACAGGCAGTTAGCATGAGCAATCAGTGGAAGAACTGCTCAATCAATGCACTAACTGACTGTAAGTCAACTGGTAGGTGAGATGAGGCACTCTAATTGAATGATAACTGCTGGTAGGTGAGCAAAGGCACACTTGTCATGCAGAAGAGTCAAATAGGGCGCATCAGGTAGGTAGGAGGCCAATTAGGGGCTGAAGACAGGATCTAAGGAGATGAAAATAGGCTCTAGGTGCTGGGGAGACCACCAACATGATGATTGGATGCATGCAGCATGCATATTTTCATGTAGGCATGCAAACTATAAAAATGATGGTGAGAATATTCCAACACCCCCCCTCAAGCTATACTATGAGGTAGTAACTAAAACTAAAAAATAGGGCCCTGGTGACTGAGACCAAAGGTCACCCTTTATAATCAATCTAAATAAACTACGTGAGGAAAGAGGGAAAACTCAGTGGGAAGAAAGCCCTACCTCAAAATAGACTGAAGGATGCTAATGAAGCATATCATCACTCACCCCTAAAGAATTCAAGTGTCCTTCTTTTCCGAAGAAGGATTGATCGATTTGAAATGGATCAGTAATGTGAGAAGGATGAAACTTTCCATTCTGAAAATCTGATCTGGTTCTTCTCTGATCATGTGGATCACCAACCAAATCACTGACAGATCGGAGTGTAATGGCTTCCCATCGAGGAAGAGGAGGATTATTAGGTGAGAGATCTTCAGGTTCTTTTGGATCTGGATCTCCCATTCGCTCATCTTCATCATCAGTTGCTAGATCTTCAGGTTCTTGTGGATATGTATCTAGCATTTCCTTGTCATCATCTCCGTCTTCAGATTTTGAATCTAAAATCTCATGTGAAGAATCTTCGCTCTCTTGCTCAGCATCACTTTCAAACTCTGAATCTGAAATCTCATGTGAAAAAGCAAGTGAAATTGACTCATCATCACATCCAAACTCTGAATCTGAAATCTCATGTGAAAAAGCTATGACCTCTTGCTCATCATCACTCAAAGGAGGAACAAATCCAAAAATGTGAATATCATGAAACTGTTTCAGAATGTGCATGTAGTTCTTTGATGTCTTCTTTGAACCAACGTAGGTGAGATCACTATCAAAGGAACTAGGACATGATGATAATGGATCTCCAACAAGATCACTAGTGGATGCAGTAGTGGTGGCCCACTTTGCCATAGGAGTTGAACCAATAAGTGCTAGATCTTCAGGTTCTTGTGGATCTAGATCTAGCATTCACACTTCTTCAAGAGTCCTCTTTTTCCCAATCTTATTTGGTAAATCTTTGCCATTTGGAAGACCTTCAACCACATTTTGAGCTTGTAAGTTTTGCAAATGCTTGTAGTTGAGATGAGATAGCCTACTCTCTTCATTTGCATGAGAGTGAAGAGCAGACTCCTTTGAGAGAGGTAAGAAGTGTGAAAACTCATAGAGTTTTGTCTTATGATTTGCAACTCCTTTTGCAATGATTTTCCCTGAAACCATGTGTTGTATCTCAACTTCATTTGGAGAAAAGATCACTCTTTTGGGCTTTCCAATATGAGTCATTTGATACACTGAAAGTATATTTGATGTGAGAGAAAGAACATAAAACACATTAGAAAAGTAGCCATGGTCAAGATTGATTCTTCCAATCCCTTGAGAGGAGACTTCAGAATCATTGCCCAACATGATGGAAGGGCCAACTGAGCTTTCAAAGTTGGAGAAGAGATATTTGGAGTAAGACATATGTCTTGTTGCTCTTGAATCTATGATGAATGAAGAATCTGTTGATTCTCTTGCCATGAGGGCATGACATCTCTCGTTGTCCTCAGATCTAGAAGGTTCAGTATCAATATCTTTCTTCCTTGCACATGCAGGTACAGGAAGATTATTCTTCTCAAGTAACTAAGCCATCAAGTCTATATTCTTCTTCATACAAGAACTCTCAGGATGAAATCCTCATTGACAATATGTGCACTTGGATCTCTCTTTCTGAGATTGCTTGTTCTTCTTTGGGTTTCAAACCCCATCTGACTGATATGGAACATATTTTGGCTTTGTATCATTCGCTCTCTTTTCAGAAATCTTTTGCTTGCCCTTTGCATTCGCTCTTTTGGGCTCAACAATTGTAAGGGACAATTCCAACTTTGGTTTGATCATTCCGATGGATATTAACTTCTCCTCCTCTTGAGTAAGAGATTGGATGAAGTCATCAAGTGAGGAAAAATTCCATTTTGGAATGGACATCTTAGCTGACTGAAATGTGGAGACAAAAACTGAGAAGTTTGGCCCCAATTTAGAGAGAATGGAAAGAATGAGTTGTTTGTCTTCTTTCACTATCTCATATCTTTTCAACTGAGAAATCTAGCTTTTGAACTTGGTTAAGAATGCATTGATGGATTCGAAGCTTTTAGGACTCAAAGAGATGAGTTCATTCTCCAATTTATGACCTTTCAGATCATCTTTCTGTCCAAAGAGGGATTCGAGCTTGTCCCAAACCTCTTTTGGAGATGTTAGATCGATGACATGGAAGTGAAGATATTCAGAAATTGAGAGAAGAAGTAATCCTGCTGCTTCATCAAGCCTATCCAATTACTTGGATTTCTCTACTGCACTGAGTGGTTCTACCATTCTTCCATTTAGTATCCCGGTGAAGCTCTTGGATCTCATGAAGAGAGCCAACTTGGCTTTCCATTCGACATAGTTGGAAGAAGTGAGCTTTAGATCCATTTGAATAGTGAAGGTCGAATTGAAGAAGAATTCGAATGGGTGAATCAACCTGCAAAACAAGAAGAGTTTTGTTGATGAAGATTTGATACACTTCAAATGAACACTACCTTAAGACACCTGAGCACATATGACTAAGTCCTTAACACCTGGCTAGACCTCACTGGATTACTCTAGTGAATTCAAGGTAATAACACTAGGATTTGCTATGGAAACTTAGAGGCTTTTGGTGCTCAGGGAAATATAGCTAGTCAAAGAAATGTTGCAACTGCTACAATTCGAATAGCTGCTGACTGCTCTAATACCATGTGATAATCAGGGTATTTTTTAAGGATTCTAATATTATACTTAGGTATAGTATCATAGGCGATTATTTTGTATTTAAAAAAACATGTATATAGATACGTAGGCGAATATTAAATATGAAACATAGGATTTCTCACTGAAATATGTAAATTTTGGCGAATATTATGATAAAAAAACAAATTTTATGTAAATATAGGCGGTATTAGAGACTAAAAATGACCAAATAGCGAATGTAATATCCTTTTAGGTATATTACAATTCATCCTTCCTTGAAAAGATCCATCCACGAATATTGGATTCTGCTAAATTAACTGCGACATTAGATACATTTCCAAGTTTGATGACAAACAACTCTTCTTTAGTGATTTGTTTCGGAAAACAGTACCACGATTTAATAGTTCTTGAAACATTCAGTCACATTTCCATTCAAATCTCTTCATGCATATGATTATGTAGATAAAAACATAATGACTAAAGGGGGTGTTCTTTTGAGTTTCCGATCTGATATCTGCATGATGAACTTGCGTCGACATGTTGAACTCTTGTATTTTTGCATGCTTTGATGTGACATTGATTTTTAATTCAATCTAATTGTTCAAGGTGTCTCCCTTTGTAGTTTTGTCGCATACTTTCAAATGATTTATTTCCAATCGATCACACTTGCATTCAAATATGTAGTGTTCCATTTTAAGAATATGTAAAAACTAGAAAAAATTGTACTTTTTGGCCAATTCAACTCTTAGAGTAGTAGTGACTCAAGTGCTTCCAAATGGATCCGAATGCTTCCGAATTGGGTCTGACTGAGTTTGGAATGTATTTATACATATAAAAGAGGCTTATGGATGCTTGGACACTCTCAAAACTCTTCTGCAACATTCATTTGTAATTAGGGAAAAATAGGGAACTTTACTAGTCAAATCGAGGTTCAAAACCCCCAATGGTAGGGGACAAAGATGACTTTCCAAATGTTGTGAGACCTATACAAATTTCAGAACAGAGACATGGTATTGATAAAGTACTTCAATGGGATCCCTAATACATCATCAATTAGTTTCTATAGGCTTCTGCAACTCCCATAAATCAGAGGTTTGTATACATGTCTTCACATAGGGGGAAATCAGATAGCAAACTTCACCACTTGTTATGAAATTTGAAATTTAGGTTCCAAGGACTTGTGAAATGTTAATGAAACTTATTCAGAACATTAATGACACTCCATACATAAAAAAAATCATATATATTGACTGATACAAATTGAAATAAAGCCTCTTCAAGCTCCAACAACAAGATATAGGGAAAATTGCACCATTTATGAATTGATTGGTATTTTTACATAGTTCCACTTTGTATTTAGACATGAGAGTCTTATGAGCATTAAAAAAAGAGTATATATATCAAAATACAAATAAATGGGGCCATAAGATCTCCCCCAAAGATAACATCATCTCACCAAGCGCACCCTTCTTCCATGAGCCAAAATATGAAGAGAAAAGTGAGAAAGGTGTGGAAGCAAGTTGAGGATGAGAATGTCACGAGCTTCCTTGTAGCATCAACCTGCAACAAATGAATCCATTGTATATCCAAATGAAAGGTCTGAATGGCCTCTCCGATTTCCAATTAGGATGGGAATCTTTCACCCTCGAAATTGGTACTAAGGAAAGTAGAGTAAACACTCCACAAGCATGGACAAGCTATGCTCTCCAATATGCAAAATGATAAATGATAAAAATATACTCTCCTTATTTGTTATTGACTTTTATAAACTTCCAAATACCTCCTTGGGTTGAATTCCTTCCAAAAGACTCATGCCAACTCAAGTTGGGAAGAGATTCCAATGTGTGCCACTTGTCCAACAATTCCTAGTCTCCATCTTCCCTCATTTCGAATGGGTGTCTCTTTGGATGCCCTAAATCCCTTGTGCGCATTCTTGGAGGCTATTTTTATCCCTGACATGTCATATATGTTAGCTGTCAACATTTAGGTCTGATTTGTATCATAGGTGTCATAGCATCTTCATCATTATTGTCATCGAGCTACGGAATCTAGTCCAAATGTCCCACTAGCTCCAAAATGCCTCTTCCTCTTCCATGGGAGCTACTCTTCCAATCCAATTCGACATTCATTGAGTCATGCCAAATATATTTACCTTAAAACTCCCCAATATCATTAGACTCCACCTTGGATTCTAATGGGTGAGAATAGAATGCCATGTGGCATGAGGAATCTAGTTTTGTGTGGGTCCCACACCACCAATGTGTCTCCATGACCAAGTGCCACCTTATTTTCCTATAATAAATATTTATTTAACCCCTTTGAATATATTTATGTCAATCTAATGTCCATTTGGGTTTTATTGGCTCCCTTATTCAAAATCCCAATGTTTCCACCCCAACCTAGGAAACTAGTAGATTGGTGGAATTTCCTCTTTTGAAATTTATTTGAATGGGGACATTACAAAATATCTGCATGCATAATATTATGTAGGAGAAAACAAAATGACTAAAGGGGGTGTTCTTTCCGATATGATATATGCATGATGAACTTGCATTGACATGTCAAACTCTGGTATTTTTGCATGCTTTGGTATGACGTTGATTTTTAATTCAATCTGATTGTTCAAGGTGTCTTCCTTTGCAATTTTCTCACATACTTTCAAATGATTTATTTCCTTGTTTTTATTTGACGAACTTGTCTCCAGTTGTTCCTTAGGAATATTTTTCTCTTGAGATTCTCAAACATATTGAGTTGCAACAACTTCTAGGATGTTTATCTCTTCGTGTGTCGAAGGGTCTTCTGGGTTTTCTTCTTCTACATTTTCATGATTAGGATAATCTTCAATGATTTTATTTTCATTGTTATATCTTTTTACAACTTCAATTCTTTCATAATTGTCATTAACACAAACTTCGTATTCGTTAGTATTTGGTTCTTTATTATTACAATTTATGAGATTGACATTTTCTTTACAATTGATATTGACAACATGATTGTCAATATCTGATGTATCTATCTCTTTGTCATTGTTATTTTCAACTGATTTTTCTTCAGGTTAATCGTTCCCTTCCATACTCAGGACTTTATCCTTGTCCACTACACCATTTGTTTCATCTTCCTTGTTATCATCCTCTTTATCATGTCCTTGGCTTTGGATTGGATTCTGAGCAGGGTTTCCAATTTGACTTTGTTGTTGCATTTCACGAGCCATTTTTACCAATTTTATGGTTGTATAGGCTGGACGATTTATGCGACTCATTTTCGTTCCTTGTATGAAGCTGCTACAAATTTCTGGAACTTGTGCATATTTATGATCCTGCATCGCATTTTGAGTCTTGTACTTCGAACGTTGGTTCATTTATGGCATATGTGTATGTTTATGGGTAAGCATTGCTCTTTGTGTCTTGCATTTCGAACAATGGCTCTTATCCTTTGTTACCTCTGATGCCATGGACCTTCTATGAGGGGGAATGTAAGGTGCCAATGTATGCGATTTTCGTACTTCTTCTGTTGTGGGTGCAAAAGCAGTTTCCAACTCTTCCTTACTTGAAAAATCAAGGGTTGTAACTGCTTCTTCTATCATAGGTGCTATAGCAATTTCCTGCTCTTCTTTACTTGAGACTTTGGAGATCATAACCACTTCTTCTTCTTTTTGCCACATAGATATTTCTTCTTTTCGTCATTGTATTATCAACGTTTTCAATTCCTCAACCAAATTTTTTATGTCTTCATGAAGAACTTGCGTCGCCATGTTAATATCCGATATTTTTGCTTCAAGATTTGTGCTTTTTATTTCTTTAGTTTGGATTCTTTTTATGTCTTCGGTTTCAACTTTTTCATCTCTTTTAGGTCTTTGGAACGGGCTAATAATGATCTTGTTGAATGACAGGAGCATAATGATTCCAGTTTGATTTTTTTTTTAAATTCGATTTTTTTAAAATTTTTTATAAAATAAATTATTATTAAAATAATAATATGTATAAAAGCTATATATAATTTTATATAGTTCTTTTTTAAAGGCTGGCGGTGGCTAGAGCCTACGTGGAGGAGTGTGCAAGAATGGATGAAAGGGACGAGAAGAGAGTCGAGAGGAGGGAGGTTGTGTGGGTGCAGAGGGCGCGAGGGGAGATGGTGTGAGGGGAATGGGGTGTTGGGTGGTCGTGTGGGCATGAGGGGATAAAAAGAGGGGCAACTACGAAGGTATGGCAGCGGAGCATTGTGAGTGAGGGATTAGTGGATTGGGGCACAGGGATTTGGAGCTAGAGGAAGGGAAATGCATAGGAGAGACATGCTAGTGGAAGTGGAATGGCACGAGGAAGGTGCATGGGCATATGGTGTGATATGGAGAGGGATGGCATGGAGTGCATAGAGGAGAGGGATGAGATGAATGCGAGAATGGGAGAATGGAGCGTGGGGCAAGAAGGTGTGCGGAGTGTGTGCGAGTGTATGTGGCAGATAGATGGACGGTGCATTGGAAGTGAGGAGAATATGGCATGCGGCCAGGGAGAGGTGTAGAAGATGGAGAGGAAGCTTGTTAGGACGCGCATGAGGAGCAGCGCTGGGAGAGGTATCGGAAGGAGCGTGGGAGATATATGGAAGGTGCGTTGGAAGTGGGGGAGAATATGACGTATATCCAGGGAGAGGTGTATAAGATGGAGAGGAAGCTGGAGAATGAGACTGCATGTGGAGAACAGGTGTAGAAAATTATGTATGGACGGGGTTGTGTGGAAGGGAGGAGAACACAAGGCGTGGAATGTGAGGGATGGATGAAGCGAGTAGGACAAGGAGGGAATGGAAATGAAGAGGGAGAGAAAGAAGCGCGTAAGGAAGGAGTGGTGTGGAAGAGAGTGAGTGAAGAAAGTGAAGAAGGAATGGGTGTGAGGAAGAAGAAAACTGAATGGAAATGATGGGGAATGGAGAATGGGTGGTGGTTGACTGGAGTCTCGCCGAACGTAGTAAGCTATGATACCAGTTGTAAGGTATCAACCTTGCATTATGGAATATATATATATATATTGAATAATTGAATGATGATAAATAACATAATAAGGGCTAATATATATATATATGTTCAATAACGAATGGACATGACTTTAAGTAAGAGACATGCCATATACTATGGGGAATGGAGAATGGGTGGTGGTTGACTGGAGTCTCGCTGAACGTAGTAAGCTATGATACCACTTGTAAGGTATCAACCTTGCATTATGGAATATATATATATATATTGAATAATTGAATGATGATAAATAAAATAATAAGGGCCAATATATATATGCTCAATAACGAATGGACATGACTTTAAGTAAGAGACATGCCATATACTATTTAACTAATTAACATAATAAATAATAAGTAACTAATATTAGTAATATACTTTTAGGTATATTACATTACCTCTTCCTCCAATTCTTTGTCTAATATAGATCTTAGTTCACCTATTTCTTCAAGTGATCCACCTAAATGTTTTGAAGATACTATAGTGGTTCCCACCACTACTCCTCTTTCTATTTGGGCTCAGAAAACTTTTGAATCCACAAGTTATTAGATTTGTATTCCTTTCAATACTCGATGAAATAGTTATAACTTTTCCCTTGTGACTAAAGTATTGGCCATAGATGATCCCTCCACATATGATCAAGCTAAAGACAAACTTGAATGGGAAACATAAATGATTGTGAGGTGTGACTCATTAATAAAGAACAAGACTTGGACTCTTGTTCTCCTTCCTCTTGGAAAGAATTTAGTTGGTTGTAAATGGATATATAAAACAAAGTTTACTACAAAAGGAAAGCTTGAAAAATATAAAGGTTGGTTAATAACAAAAGGTTTTTATCAACAAGAAGGTATATATCATACTAAAATTTTTGCTCTAGTTACTAAAATGAACACAATAAGAACCATACTTCCTCTTGATGCATCTTATGAATGAGAAATAAACCAAATGGATATCAAGAGTGAGTTTTTGAATGGTGATCTTTGTGAAGACATTTAGATGCAACAACCACCTAGTTTTATCACTGCTAAAACTTCAAGTTTGATATGAAAATTAAACAAGTCTTTATATGATGTTAAACAGGAACCTAAAGCTTGGCATGAGAAAATTGATACTTATTTCTTGAAGAATGGTTTCAAATGGTGTAAATATGATCCAAATCTGTATGTTAAGAAAATTTATGATTATGTATTCATTGTGGTACATTACATACATGACCTAATCCTTACTAGCAACCAACTTGTATTTATACAAGAATTGAAGAAAATACTAAGCATCAATTTGAAATGATAGATTTATGCCTATTGCATTATTTTTGGGGACTTCAGATTTGGCATAAGGTTGATGGTATATTCCTTTCTCGTCTTAAGTATGCTATAGATTTACTTGCTCAATTTCATATGAGCGATTGTAAGCCTTCACCAACGCCATTTCAGTCCAATGTAAATTTAACTATTGATTGTGATACTTCTCTTGTTGGTGCCACTTTGTATCATTAGCTTGTGGGGAGTTTGATATATTTGACACATAGTATGCATGATCTCTCTTTTGTAGTTAGCGTGGTATCGATGTTTAAGCAAAATCCTCTTGAAATCCATTGAAAAAGAGCAAGGAGAATTCTCAAATATTTACAAGGGACATTGCATTATGGTATTTTCTATTCTAGTAGTGCTATAGTTTCACTTCTTAGGTATACGAATTTTGAATGAGCAAGGGATAATCCAGATAGAAGATCTACTGCAAAGTACATCTTTCATCTTGGTTCAGGTCCAATTTCATGGTCCGATAAGTAGTTGAGAACACTTTCTTTGTCTTCTTGTGAAGCAGAGTATAGGGAAGATATAGAAACAACTAAAGAAGTAGTGTGGATCCGACATGTTCTTACAGAGCTTGTACTAATTCAGAAGTCTCCTACTGCGTTAAGATACATAAATAAGAGTGCAATTCATCTTGCATACAATCCAATGTATCACTCCAAGACTAACACATTGGCCTTGATACTCATTACATTCAAGATCTTATTGCGGATGGTGTTATTTGTTTGGAGTATTGTCCCATAGAAAAAGAAGAAGCTGATATCTTCACCAAATCCATGACAGAACCAAAGTTTGTGTATCTTTGAAGTTTGTTGGGAATGCAGGAAGTTGTCATCAAGGGGAATGTTAATGTAATTTCATCTTCCTCCATGTGTGTTCCTTCTCCCTAGCCATCATTAAGGGGAGTGTTGGAATGCGTAATGTTAATATTGCAAGTGTAATTATGTCTAGTGTGATGTCATAATATGTTATGATGTATTATCTAGTAAAGGAAGGAATAATTCTCTCTATCTTATGTAAAAGGAGATATCCCACATGCATCATGGAGAAATATTCTCCTATTACCATTCATTATATAAGGAGTTGGGAAAGAATTTATCCCACATGTATTATGGAATGTTATTCTTCCATACCTCTAGCTATATAATAGAGGTCAAGGAGACTTTTTGGGAATGTGTTGAATGTTATTGTGAACAATATTGTAAAGTTGTGATAAGCATATGTGGGTGCAGCTCAAGTGTAAGATTGGAGATTTCTGAAGAATAAAGAAGACCATACTTTCCCATGGATGTTTTGCCATGTATATCGGGTGTACTATTTATTTTCCCCTTGTCTCTTACTTACTATTTGATTATTTGGAGCTTGTACAGATAAAAGGCTTTTTTGTCTATTGATTTGCATGTTAGCAAAACCATTGTTGTGTTTATGTAGATTTCACAGTAATATAACAATATTTGACATGTAAAACTTCAAGTTGAGCTCAATTTCCTCAAGTAATTTTGGTTGACATTCTTGAAATTTTGTCTTCCTTCTCTTCATGAAGCTGAATGGTGATATTTTCAATCAATTTATTTCTGATTTTTTCTTCAGTTCTTTATTTCATTTATTCTTTGATATCATTAACATATAAAGATTCTTAGATAATTTTAATCATTTATTCACTAATGACCTTTGATTTTTCATCTTGTAACCACCTTATTTGAAGAAATCTTTGCAAGGTTCCCAAAATGTATTATTTAATATATCATTTTTTTTTACTATTTATAAATCTTTTACATAGGTTTTCCTAGAAATTCATCATTCTTCATATTAATTCTAAGAAATTCATCATTATTCATATTAATTCTAAGGATCCATGGAAGGTTATGAAAATTTATCATTTAATGTACATGTTTGTTAACTATTTTGCAAATTATTTTTACAATTTAATTTAGTCATCTAGGTAATAATTCCAATTTAATTTAGTCATCTAAGTAATAATTATTTTTTTCACTTTTCATTTAGATGATGGTTGATTCATATGTCTATATATCTAATTTTCTTATGTGATTAACTTTTTTTTCATTTTTTTAACTAGAGTGTTTCTTGATCATATATTTGATCCATATTTCTTTAACTTTGCATGTTAGTTTCTTACCATATTGTTATACTTGATTACCTAATAGATTATTTATTTATTTTAATATATCTATTCTCTTATATATATATATATATATATATATATATATATATATATATACCCCTAGTATTTAGAGAACAACTTCCCTACAACCACTTCTTTCATACATGTAAGTGCAAGTATGTTTCACAAATGAGGTTTCACTTCTTTCATACATGTAAGTGCAAGCATGTTTCACAAATGAGGTTTGTGTTTTTATTTATGATGTGAAGATTATATTTTTATAACTTTGTAGGTTACGGTTTCTTACAATATTGTCCGACTTGACTATCTAATAGATTATTTGTTTATTTTAATATATCTATTTTTTTTATTATATTAGTAACTCTATTATTAGTCCCTGCCAAATGTCAGGGTAACTCTTGTATTCGATATGTTTGGATTTTCTATTAATTGCTCTTTGACTTTTTCATATTTTTTCATATATCCAAAGTTTTTGGCATGATTGTTAATTTCTAAATTAATTATTGCCATACTTTTTTATTTTTCTCTATTGCTATTGGGCTATAATTTTACCCGTTATTGCAGAGCCGACGGCGTAATACTTGGAAGTTGGGTTGGTTACTTAATGCATATTTAAAACGGTCTTGAGAATGGAGGTGGTTACTTAATGCAATTGGCTATGTGTCAATGCTTAACTCCTTGTTCGATGAACTGTCACTAACACCACTCCATCCACCGCCACAGCCACATCCACCGCCACTGCAATCGCCACCGCCTTGCTAGGTTGTCATCGCCTTCATAATATTGCCATGCCCAGAGCCTTCATAGCAAGGATAAAGAGTTCCCACCTCTAGAATTCCTTCTCATATACAAATTCCCACCTCCTGATGAGATTCCCTGTCTTCCTTCTCTTACAAATAATGATGTTTCATGTTTTGCAAACATGAAACATTTCATATTTCTAAAGCAAGTTCTTCTGAAACAATAGCGCTTGAACTTATGGAGTAGCAATATCTATCTTTCCCTATTGCTATCTGCTATAGAAAATATTGCTACGGTAAGTACTCATAGTTTTATGTTTTATGTTTATCAAGTTTCAATGATTATAGATAGAGAGTGCACAGTTTATAGTACAACAAAATTTCAGAGAAGCGTGGTCTAATGATTACTTAGTAGAATTCAATGAATTACGTTTGAAGTTGTATTGAAGAAAGTAAAAAAAGCAGACTGGGATGTGGCCAGATATGCCATTGGTTTGGATGAGAACTGTTGCGGCTGCTTGGGGAGGGTGTTATCTTATGCCTCACATGAATTCTGGTGTTTTTCTTTCCATGCTAAACAACAAACACAGCTAAATCTTTCCGCAATTAAAATCTAGTTCAGGAAGCTATAACTGTTTCCAGAATGAAGTGGCCTAAATCAAACAAAAAAATAAAATTAGCATATGAAAATTCATTGCATACTTTGATGTGAGTTCATCAAAGAAATTACTCGAATTAGAAATAAACTAGACATCGTGATATTCTACCTTTTATTTCCACGTCCTACAATGCTTTCCACATCACACAAGTTATGATATTCCCCATTCTAAAGTCTCAGTTATCACTTGATAATTATTAGGTAGAAATCATGAGATTCTCAATTAGATCTTAACATACAATTGAAACCCCTGTACTATCTGTAAGACCATATGAAAAATTACATTCAATTACTAACAAATCCTATGAAGACAATGCATCTTCCATTTAGGTAGGAAACAATGCATCTTCTGTGACTATTTATAGAAAATAAAGGATTAAGAGGACGCAAGGATTCTATGTTTTTATATCTTAATGGATATGTCAAATTGTGTAGAGTTGAGGTAGTATAATTGCACCATCAATTTTAACAGGAGATCCTTTGTTCCTTTATTTTGGTTTTTCTTGGCATTCCATTATAAAACGAGGCATCAAATATTGCAAAGGAAACAAAAGCAAAGCAATGTATTTCAGTTTCTTTACCTTCTGCAAATGCATTATTCCCAGGAGCGCAAGGAGCCCCAGCACAAGCAGGAAAATGACAAGCATAAATCCCAGCATCATTGGGACACGGTCATTTCCACCGGCATAATTTGAACCGGCAGGAGTGCCAGACCGCTATGTCTTATTCCCAAGATTTGAACCGGCAGTGCCATAGCACTACGTCTTATTCCCAAGAGTAGACAAGAGCTTTCAAGGATCGAGAACATCGTTCATGACACAAGAAACTTTATAAACAACGCATCTAACATAAACGACACGAAATTCTCAGTTTGAACTTTAAATATGAACTTTTAAAGATGATTTCACACGACTCTAGGGTTTGAATTATGAATTTTCTAGCAGAAAAATGAAAAAGAGGCAATTCTAGGTTTTGAGCTACGAAATTTGTAGAAATTAAAAACATGTACTTACATACAGAAGAATGATGATTGATGAGGCAAAAATTAGCAGAGGAGGCATGCAAGTGAGACACTGAAGTACGTTGTTCACTGTAGAGATGTTGATGTAGGCATTTAAAATACAGACAAATGCAAGAAATTGTGTTCAAGGTGATATAACCTTCTAGCAAACTACCTTTCTTATTTCTGCCATGGTGCTGTCAAACAAATTAGAGTGCTGCATTGAGTTGAATTCAATTGCGTTTCTGTTTTCAGGATGAATTTTGTTCCAGACCTGCTCATCAACACACCCTCCGTGAGAATGACTTGAGATGAACACAAGAGATTTAACTGGGCAATATTCTTAACTAACTTATGGCTTGCATGGCTTAAACGTGGCAGTGTCGGTTCAATGGCTTTGTCTGAGTGTCCTGCATAAAATAGAAACAAACAATACATAGCTGGAATTGTTAGTGGGCCATCGTATGGCTATTCTTTCATTTTCTACACTTTGGCCTCGACCTCTTGTTTTCATGGACCACTGGCCTACAGTATAAACCACATGCCTAACCGATTTAGATTTAGATCACGAACAAGCATTCAACACATTCAACACCCACTTTACAACAGGCTTAGCAGGAATTCAACATATTCAACACGCGCTTTACAGCATGCTCAACGAAATCATCGAGAAAACCTGTAAGAAAGACAAACTATAACGATGCATTTGTATTTGGAATAAATACAATGTAATTAACAAAAAAAGTTAAAAATATAATTAATAAAATGAAAATGTAATTGATTGCCTGAAATTGGACGCTCCTTGGCTGGAAAGTTGCAGTCTAGACTTCCATCTTGAAGATAGTTTATTGTCTTTAATGCAAAGTTTGCAAAAAAACCCAAAATACAACAATATTAAAGCTTAAAACTAGAGATTTATCTTTCTTCGCCTGCGTGAGCAAAGCTTTCTCTTTCAGTTATAGAAGGTGATATTAATCCTTAGCTAGCTAGGATGGATACACAGGTAGGTAGCATCAACAGGAAAGGGTCGTCGACTCTCATAAACTCAGTGTGCAAGGCCTTACACAACTATACAACCCAAGTGATTCATCAAGCCAAATAAATATTTCGGCTTCATTGTAAAAGGGAATGCAGGGTAATGGTCTTTACACAAAATAAATGGACGAGATTCAAATTGTGCATGCCTGTATGAGAAACAGATTAAATAATTTGGAGTAATGGTTAACCACGCCAAGAAACAGTTGTGTATAGTATTTTAACAAGAGCGTGGTAGGTTTACAAGTTTTTTGCATGCATGGGAAGATTCGAAACACTTGTATGAGCCAACACTATATGACCATGCTTTTCCAAGTGTTAACATTAGATGGACATTTGTTAATGAATTACAATGTCATGGGAAATGTGGTCTTTAGTTTTAATCAACAACTGTATGGATTCAAAATTCGATGCAATGTTGTGCGCTGGTTTTCTACTTCAACGTCTCATCACCACATGTAATTTCTCTGTAGTTTTGTTTTTTCACTATATGCCAATTCAATGATGGTTGGTATACATGTAATACATACAATGTAATTAAGCCCTTCGTCCCTCAGAAATATGCCCAATCCCCAACGCTGAATACATGTGACGTGATGTGATTTGATTTGATTGCTCCAAATATGATATTATTACCACTGTCACCCTTCACCTCTTCGCGATCATAACTGTGTTTTCAACAAATTTTCAGTGCTTTTTCTGCACGTTTAGCTTTTTCGGCGATCATTTATGGCCTTGAAACGAAATGATCAATTCCATTCAAAGAAGTCGCGCCCGCTTCATTTTGCCTAAGTGTTGCTAAGATGGCTTACCTTCAAAGCATTTGTAAAATAAAATGAGTTTAACCCAGCTCAAATTAATTCAGATAAAATTTTAATCCAGGAAATTTTCAAATGGTAAAAACAATGGTTGATAACTTAAAATCATCCAAAAGCCTAAGTTGTTGTGTCAGTCATTTTGCTAATGATTTTTTTTGCAGTGAAATTATCCCGGTGAGCTAATAAGTATTGACTCAACAATCTCATTGTAGTTATTAATGCAATCTGGCTGCATTTGGTGTGATAATCTCTGTGATAAATATGTAGCAATCTAAATCATGGATTATGTAATTTCGATGGAGCTCTTTTAACAATGACGTGGCAATCTAGAATCACAGCAGCACTACCTTTCCATTTAGTATCCTTGCTGCCATTGTAAGAATTTGTCTCATTTGATACAATATAAGCAAGGTCAGAGAATTGCGGGCCAACTCTTGCAACCACTTCGATTTTCATTAATTCCAACGCTGCATTATTGCATTTGGCAGGGACTACACTGCCATGCAGCACTTGTTTTATATTAGATTGTTATATATGTGTGGGGGGATTATATTGTTACCAATCATTTCATTTATTGATTTTTTTTCTTGATATCCTTATTTGCTTGGTTTTTCTTGAATGATTATCCACACCCCATCGTTAGTTTCATAACTTTGTCGTGATCACTTAGCACTATACTCATATCATAAATAAAAATAGTATAAAAAATGTTTCCAGGGACACCACCCTAAGATGATGATGTTGAAAGTTAATGTGCTAACTAGATGACGTCTTTATTTGATATTTTTAATTATCTAGGTAACCTTGGGATTGACCCTTGTGAATCCCAACTCCTTGTTCATTTAGTCCCTTTTGTAGCTTAGGATTCATGTGGAATACCATTGATAACAAGACATGTTCATGAACTCTTGAAGTATTTCCTTTGATGTATTGCCTATGATTGCCTTGCTTAGCAAGAAGTCACTCATGTTAATGTGAATTATATCAATCCCTTTAACACACCTTTTATCCATCCTTTTGGATATTGGGTCCCAATCCTTTTGTTTATTTTTTTGAGGGTCAACTCATCTTTACTAGATGTTTTAGATGTTTTCTAATTTTCTACTTCAGTTTGTGTATTTTAGGTTTAAGAATTGTTTCAATCCATGCTTGTTGTAATGTTTTTTGAGTTGTTCTACATCCACGGTCGCATTTACAATGTAATTCCATTGGTTTTGGTTTTCCCAACTGGAACCATTATGTGGGTTTCTTAAACTTAGTGCATTTAAATTTTAAGAGTTGTCCTGTATAGTTCTCCTTCATGTTATGGGTCTTTCTTCTACATTCCTTTGATTCAATTTATGTATATAAAGATCATGAAACACATTTGCTTAATTGTGAGGGTGTTTGTCTCTTCTTTATACATATCCATGAAACTTTTAATCCCCTCTAAAAGGTTATCCTCATCTTTATAACTATTGTCCATTATAACCCTCTAAAGATCTTTATAACTATTGTCTATAAAATCCTAGCCTCTATCAAGCGTCGAGAGGGATCAAATCTCCCGAGGTGAAAACCTCTCCTTGAGTGCAATACCTGAGCCGGGGTTTGCACCTCGGGAGATTTGATCCCTCTCGGCGCTTGATAGAGCTTAGGATTTGGATCTAGGCTGGTTTCAGTCATGGGCGGTAACACAAAATTGGAGTTTGATTAGCATTTTAAGGAACAGGTTAAGTTGAAAACACATATACATTTACAAGGATTAGCATAATGCAAGTAATGAGTATTAAGGATTGACTAAATTGTTAAACTGGAAAATAGAGACAGTAATTTTGAAAGGATTAAATAAATGAAAATATGGTTCATATCGTGATCATTCTCAATCTATCTTCTTCATCTTTTCTTATCTTCACACTTGGTATTTTTGACATCTTCTCATATCGATCATATGAGAACGGAGGTTGAAATCGTAGACCTGCCAAATCTTTAACTCGAGATATTGCTGTAAATGTCATACCTTGCCTCTCTTGCTTTCCAATACTAATAGTAGTTTTCTCCAATGTCAATCCTTGTGACTTATGGATTGTTAAACCCCAAGCGAGTTTCAATGGAAGTTGTTTTTTATTACCTCTTTCGATAGGTGTAATAGGAACAACTTGAGGAAACGATTCATCCCATGGTCCCCCCACATAATTATCAAATTTTATTAAAACATACGTCGGTGGTTCTGGAGGCGAACTTCCAGGGTTATATACAATTTGTTGTATGACTCCAAGAGCACCATTGACGAGTCCTGCATCAGTCCATAGGTTTGATGTGAGCATTACCCTTGCTCCTATGGCTATAAGTAATTCAAGTTCCAACCCTTCTTCGTCTCCTTCCATAGAATAGTTGCTTCTTACAGATGTTGCGATACTGGTCTCAATGGGACAGTTTAGGCTTCTTATTAAATGCTTGGTATGATAGTTTACATCATCATTTGTCGCAAACAAATGTATCGCCTTATCGAAGGACTTTTTCATTGTAGCATGTAAGGAAGTATCTGTACGAGTCATCACTAAATTCCAATCCTCTATTGTTGGAATTGCATCTCTAATATTCATTAACACTTTACGAAAAGATATTTGTTCATTGCTTTGTCCAATCTGTTGAAACACTTTATGAGTATATTGGTCGAATGTTGTCTTTGTTGTTCTACAGTTCGATTTCTTTGTTCTTCTGACTGCTTTGACTTTCTCTCTCGATATGCTCTTTGCCGATTTGCGTTTCATTTTCTTAGTTCTTCTCGTTCTTCTGCTGTCAGTTCCACCAACTTTCTTTTTCGATATTCCCTTTGTTGTTGTGTTTTTCGTTTCAAGTCTTTTTCGCGTTCTTTGCCTATCATTTCGTTAGATTTTCTTCCTTGATATGCATTTTGACGTTCGATGTTCTGTATTTCTTCTCCTCCTGTTTGTCTCATAACATCTTCCGCATTCACATCTTCCATTTCTAGTTCAGACTCTGTATAAAAAATGTCAAGCATTAACAAATACACTGAATTCTATGCAAGGATAAAGCACCATTTCAATATTTATAAAATTCAATATATTTAAAAAAAATATTCAATATATTTACAAAAGTCAATATATTTTCCCCAAAATTATATTATCTAACTATTTTTTTCCATGTGCATCAAACTATTTGCAAATAGAATGTGTTCTTTCCATGTGCATCAAACTATTTTTTTCCACATTAAGGAATGGGAATAAACAAACCCTTAGTTTTTGGTTGAAAGTCATTTTGGTTTGTCCATTTGCTGTTAGTAAGAATGAAAACAAATTCTCTCATTGCATAGAGAGAGGTGAGGTGCTTTACAGTTCAGTATGAGGGAAATGTTGTCACGTAAGGTAAAAATTAAAACTTAATCCGGATCTATCAAGCAAAATAAGGATCAAATTTCTTGAATTTAAAGTTTAAAAAAAATTACAACTCAAAAAATTGGATCTCTCTTAATGTTTAATAAATCTGGATTTAAAAAGGATCTATACTGATTTAAATTTTAAATTCATTTGTGTTACTGCATTCTATTCTACTTGTAGCAACTCGAGATGAGATATACAAAAATATATACTTGGGATGATTTACAAACTGCTTACACAAAACACAAAAAAAAATTAACTAAAACAAATTGACAGCTGTGGGATTAGAACCCACGCCCTTTCGGACCAGAGCCTAAGTCTAGCGCCTTAGACCACTCGGCCAAACTATCGCACGTTTAAATTTTGACCTCGTTTTAATTTCTATAGTTATTGGACAATATAACGTCTTAAATGATTAAAGTCACACACAGCTAAACTCAGCTCAAACATCATACTATTGTTTAATGCCGTGGCAGGAATCAGAAAAGGAATCATGCGCGACTGTATTATGGGTATTTTGCATTGCTCTTATTCTGTTATGCCAGGTAATGTAGTAACTAATAAAGTTTTTAAACCACTTGTGGGGATGTAGCTCACATGGTAGAGCGTTCGCTTTGCATGCGAGAGGTACGGGGTTCGATACCTCGCATCTCCCTGTGTGCATGTCCAAATGGATGGATATGTGCATGTTTATAAGCTTTTGGGATTGTGAATATTTCTCGGTTTCCTTATGATATGTGATGTTTTTTGTAAACCTTATGGGTTTTGCTTTCTGTGCAGGCAGTCACATATTGAACTGTAAATGCTTTACAGTCTTCATTTCAGGCCTTTAAATAGGCTACATAGGAGTATATAAAAACCGCTTTACAAATATATGGAATGTTTGAGTTCGTTTTTTTATCTTACAAATAGGGCGACTAGTAAGTGGTCATTAATTATTCTATTCTTTCATCAGTAAGTTTTCCATTTATATATATATATTCAAATAAGTTTTAAGTTTTTCATTTTTATATTGATAAATTTATTTATATTATTTATATATATATTTTTATTTGAAAATATGCTAATACTTATTATTTCATAGAATTAAAGTATGGTTAGATTATATAATCCATTTAATCATTACATAAGGGTTTAATAAGAGCATTATATCATTTACAAGAATTCAACCTAAGTGGGGAGAATAATAATCATTTCCCCGTGAGTATCCATATTTTATTTATTTGAGATATTTTTTGGACAATCACTTATAAACTTGAATATATAAATATTGCAAATTCCTTGTAAATGAATAGTACTAACATAGATCCATCTTAAACCTGGATCTATCAAGCACCCATAGGGATCCAATTTCTTAAGGTGTAATTTTTTTTTAATATTAATTTTTTACACGTCCAAAAATTTGATCCCTCTTCATACTTGATAGATTTGGGGTTTTAAATTTATCTATTCTGGTTTTTAATTTTTAATTTTATGAGTCAATATGAATCTTTTTAATAATATTTATTTGTTTTTAAATTTTATTTTATGAGTAGATATGGATTTTTTAATTACTTTTTATTTAGTTTTAATTTTTTATTATAAAACTTTACATGAATTTTTTTAATAACTTTTTATTTGTGGTATATAAAATTACTTTACATAACATTTTTCCATGGTGAATTGTATAACACTTCGCTACTATTAATACAATAATATTAACATAAAAATCGTTATTTAAAATTCTTAACCTGATAAAAAAATTCATATTCATATTGTTTGAGAGATTGTATGGCATTCGCTTCAATCAAATACTTTGTTCCAATGCAAGTGAAGATCTTCTTGCTGGGTGATCGTATAAAAGCTTTAGTTATAATATAAATTCGAAGATCTTCTTGCTGGGTAATCGTGTAAAAGCTTTACTTATAATATAAATCCGTCGAATCAGGCAAGGGACTACTTTGTAAATTGACTTAATTTCATCATGTGGGTTTTAATTTTCTCTTTGCTCAATAAATTGAAGACATTCGAAGCTGTGGAGGTTCGATTGGCAAAATAAGATATTTATTCAAACCCTTAAACATCAGTAGACATAGCAGTAGGGAAGTTGGATTTTATATGGTTGATTGTCAACATTGTTGTTTTATATTAGGTCATTATAGGCATTTATCCCGGCATTATTGCATTGGTGGAAATGGATACTTTACTTATTATTAATCCGACAACATAATGTTTAAGGAGATAAAAATAAAATTAATATATATTTTTTATGTCCCCGAAGGGAAACATATATATATCACCAGACTTGTATTAATTTACTTTAAAACCAAAACCAAAAATTTCCGGTATGAATTATATAAAAACTATGGTTTAACTTATTTAATATTTTTTTATGTCCCGGAAATTCATATTTTTCAAAATATTGATTGGCTGAAGAAAGTGACGTAGTCCTCGATTTTTGCTTCCCAGGAGGGGGCTGCAGGTTGACGTCACCTATGCACCTCCCAGGCTTTTAATTAATGAAAATGAAAAATGAGTAGCTGTTTTAGGTTTTCGTGTTTTTCCTATGCAGGCCTGAGCTGGTGCTGGTGGGGTTCCCGCATTTTCTCCCCATATTCTTGTATTTATAGTTTGTATTTCTGCATAATTTATAGAAAACCTGGCTTGTTCCAGGGCTCAATCCCCATACTGCATGCTTGTTCTGACATCTGATGCACCTGCTTGCTTCGACATCCAGTGCATTGATAGTTTGGATTAATGGATTAATGACATGCTCGCCCTGACATCCCATGCATTGATAGACAGCACTGCACCTCCTCACCCTCCATCTACATGTGCCCTATCCATTCAACACAACAATCTAGGTGCAACGATGTGCACAATTTGTATCTACCCATTTGCATGCATGCAACGTGTTGCCTTATTGCAACGATGTGCACAATTTGTATCTACCCATTTGCATGCATGCAACGTGTTTCCTTATTGCAACGATGTGCACAATTTGTATCTACCCATTTGCATGCATGCAACGTGTTTCCTTATTGCAATGATGTGCACAATTTGTATCTACCCATTTGCATGCATGCAACGTGTTGCCTTATAAACATGGACATAGCAAATGGGTATTTCTATGACTTCCAGCATGCCTCTCGAGGGTAGAGCTTGTCTTCCAGCTTGTTTGTAGAACCCTTTAACTAAATCCGGCGGTTCATTCTTCCTTTCTATTTGACTACAAATACTCCCGTGCTTGTGGAGGCTAGCAAAAATCTCTGAATTTGTATAGGAGGAGGAAGCATCTGTTTGACCGCAAAAAATCCTGCTCTTGTGGAGGACAACAAAAATCTATGAATTTGTATAGGCCAAGCATTTCTTTGTGGAGGGATAATCGAAATTCAAGGCTATTCTGTTTGTTCTGAAGAGGGCGTTGTTCGATTTCTTGGACACCAAAAAGAATCTCAACAACATTAAGGTGGTGTATGTAAAAGTGGTGATTCACCGGTCATGAGAGAACATTGTACTCGACGTGGACAAGGTTTGCTCAAGAAGGTGTGCTACCGTAGTTAAAAATAAGCTGCAATTCTTCTCTGTGCTCCAAGACGATTTGCGTGCATCTCTGTTGCTAAATTTTTCTTCATGCTGCCACGAGTCTAAGGAGCTGTGATTATAATCCAGGTGAAAGGTTCTGAACCTAACTATGTTGTACACTGTATCATGTTCAAACAAACTAGCTTTTGAAATTATACAAAGCCGTGTCTCCTCTTTCTGGAACAACCGCACAGGCGAGGAGAGGTTATATACAAACAATTATATATTAGGAATTATAAGCCTTATAATATCATTGTTTTGTAATATAGTCGTCTCAATAGTGCTGCCAATATTCTTGTAATAAGGCTTAAGGTGATCACTTAACTATAAGGCCCTTCATAGGCAGATACAACTAACTAGAAGGCCTTTCATAGTCCGGTGCAACTTATATGGTCCTTCGTGGGAAGGTAAAATTGGTCTTTTGCTCATGTGAATAAGGCGCTTAAAGTGAGACTGTCCGACTGGTTACCCAGCGCCATTGATGGTACAATTGGTCTGACTCTACGCTTACAAAGAAAAAATAAATACAGTTAGTACTTACCTTCTTACACTTATGAAGGAAGAAAGGAAAATAGGTGAAATAGGTCCTTCTGAAGGAGGGTAAGCACAATGGTTCCTGACTTACCTAAGTCTGTGTACAAATGCCCCCAACTTTGTAATCCGAGTTATGGTTTTTGTTTATGTCAGTTACACCAGTAGTGGTTCCGGGCAGGTCGGGTCATGGAAAAGGGATTGTTGCATCGAGAGCATATATATATAGTGTCTCACAATTAAATGAAATATGTATATAATATTACATTCTTACTGTTTCTGGTTCACAACACTTATAATCTTTGTGAAGCTTTTGTGTAGAAAATTTGAGAAAATTTGTGTGTTTTGCAGTAAAAATATTTCAATAACTAGATATGGACCTTTTTTATACTTTCTACCAAAAATAGGTATCTCTCTTTCAAACCTTATGGCTTTCTAGAATCAAATTCTGAATTAGTTATTGAAACCTGCATGCAAAAAGTAATGTAAATGACAAGACCTGTTTGGTCTTTGCTGTGGACTTGTATTTTCAATTACAAAGTTTAAGAGTCAGATTAAAGCTTTGCAACCTTGCCATGCTATATCTTTAATCAAATGAAAACTTGTGGCTTCATACCAATATCAAATGAAAAGTTGTGGCTTCATACCAATACAGTAATGAAAACTACTTGCGAAATAAAATAAAATACTGAAGACTGGGTTTGATTTATGTTGTGGGATTAGAGTTACAGGTACACAGATACAAGAAAGAGTTGCGAAATAGAAGACTACTCTGTTGAGTGCAACACTGCAGTTTAAGATTAGTAATATAGATCAAGTTTGTGCATTGTTTACTTGCATTGAAAACTATAGTAAGATTAGTAATATGGATAAGTTTGTGCATTGTTTACTTGCATTGAAAACAAGTGGGAAAAGAAGTGTGGAATGAAAGGCCCAACTTATTGAAAACTACAGTTTAAGATTAGTAATATGGATAAGTTTGTGCATCGTTTACTTGCATTGAAAACAAGTGGAAAAAGAAGCATGGAATGAAAGGCCCAACTTTTCTAAGAGACAAAAAAATGCTTTGGTGAAAATTATCTGCCAAAGCATATATTGGTAAATACAAGGAAATGAATATATACTAGTAACGCACTCTTTCATATGAAACTAGTAGATAAATTACATACATGATCAAATACTAAGTTTAAATATTGAACATACAAGTGATATCAAAATATTGAACATACAAGTGATATCAAAATATTGAACATACAAGTAATACCAGACGACTACACATTACTGGACGACTACACATTAGTAATATGGGACGACTACACATTACCGGACGACTACACATTAGTAATACGGGACGACTACACATTAGTAATACGGGACGACTACACATTAGGCATCATTATATTGTCAAGCTTACTTGATTTCATTTTACAATTAATTTTTGTTAAGGACTTTTTATGGGAATCATTGAATTACTTGATTTTCTTCTTAGAATGGCGTGGAGCTGTATCTGCTCTGGTACAGACAACACTCAATTCGGAAACATACATACATTAAATAAATTTGTTCATAAAATGGATTTGGGATGGGTATGTAGAATGAATACGTTTTTTGTGAACCTCATAATCGGACCTCGTAATTTTGTGAAATATGATGCTTTTTGTGAACCTCTTAATCGAACCTCGTAATTTTGTGAAATATGATGCCTTTTGGTATCAGAAACCATGGTTATAAAGTATAATGCAAAAGCCTGAAAATGAATACCACTAAGCTGTAAACAAGAAATCCAATTTCAAAAAGAGAAATTAGTTTGTTGAGCATTAAGATTTGCTTAGAAAAGAAATATCAATAGTTTTTAATAACCCAAAAATACTCGCAAAAATGCAACACAAAACATATTCATAAATTGGACATCTACTACCATACAATATTTTTAAAACAAAATTAGAAACTCATTTCTTGGGAGTTTGTAAAAGGTTAAAAAGCCCAAACCTGTTAAAGAGGCTTAACAAATGCTAGACTGTTCAAATTTCATTGGAAGTGTTGTGCTATTATCCAGTGAATGGTGTTAAATATGGTAGAAACACTGAAATATGTCCTTTAGCAGGAAAAGCCAGAGAATTAATTCCGAGCAAGTTTATTCTACAATATTTCTCAAATTTCATTGGAAGTGTTGTGGTATTATCTAGTGAATGGTGTTAAATCTGGTAGAAACATTGAAATATGTCCTTTAGCAGGAAAAGCCAGAGAATTAATTTTGAGCAAGTTTGTTCTACAAGATTTATGTAGATATCAATAAACTATATTAAAGTCTTTTCCTTAATTAAATATTAAAAAAATACTTTTAAAATGATAGACTCAAATAAGTTTGAAATGATTTTACCGTTAAAAATAATTTTCTTTTTGTATTTTATAAAATGAACAATTTTGCAATTTGCTTTATCATGCTTTCTTTTTCTTATGGATATGGTTACAAACACTGTGTTAAATAGTTTGTTTTTCTTATAGATATGGTTACAAAGAGTATTAAATAAACACTGTGTTAAATAATTTGTTTTTCTTATGGATATGGTTACAAAGAGTGTGTTAAATAGTTTGTTGCATATGTTACATTTCTCAATCTTAACTATATTCAATAATACATAGTTTATGCTCATACATAGTCTATGCATATCTTCACTTTTGAAATGATTTTACTTGAAAAGGTAATTTTTTCTAGATATTTTATAAAATGTATTAGCTCTTTTTTATGCTCTCAACTAATAATTGTTTGCAATTTTGCAACTTGCTATGGCATGCTTTCTTTTTGTTATGGGTATACTGCTTGCCTAGCATAGAATAAGATAGGCAATTGCATTTTTAATAATAAAAAAGCCAATGTAGATGCAATGTAGGGGACATTGCCACCTCGTGGCTCTTGTTTTATATATATGTGTGTTTAGATAATAAACGAGATTTTACTTCATTATGATTGAAGAATTTAAAATGTGTAAAATAATGATATATATTATTATTTATCGATTTAGATTATTGGCATTTACTATATTTTTATAACCATATAATTATATGGTATTTAATTGCATAGCTTTTTTCCATATATTTTTTAATTGCATTGTATAGTTAAAGCTCGACATAACTTTTGGAAATACTAAATTAAATTATGAACAACACTTTTAAAATAGTTAATTAACCTCTTTTTCTTTTCATTAAATCGTAAATTTTTGGATTTTTCTAAAATTTTCCTAAAATTAATATCAACAATAATGAATTTCTAGAAAAACTATAATTAATATTAACAATAAATTCATTATAAAAAAAAACTAAAAATATTTGTGAAAAAGTTAACAAATTTGTCCATTAAATGATAATCAACTATCCACTTCTAGATGTTACATTATATAATACAAGTACATCGAATTTCATAAACACATTGTGCATAGATCTATATTGAGAGTATATTTATTAAGTTTTAAAATGGATCACAGTATTCTAAGATGCAAACCAAAAGTTTTAATTTTTCATAAAAAGATCAAATTTTTCATTTAATGATTTTGTCAAACACTTGGCATAAACTCTGGTTTCAATCTTCTATAAGTCTCAACATTTAACTTGAAAGATGAAACACATATGCAAGTACATTTTGTAAAAAATAATAAATAACAAGGACAACACTTAAGCATTCAAATGACACAAGTATTTTGTTCACAGAGACCCTAAAAAAATACCAAAGGGGAAAACCCGTATGGAAGAAAAATTTATTATGATGCTTTGAAAATATATTTCGGTTTTGCAACTTGCACAACTAATACAAAACACCAATACTTATCTCAACCCAAAACATCTTGGGATTTGTGTCAACATTTAACTCTCTAACTGTATGGACAAAGTACGGCCTTTCAGCATTAGAAATCAGTCTCAATAACTATGCAGACCTCGGTCACTATTCTCAACAATAAATGCATCATACGGTACAACAATACAATCATCGAAACATAAAAAAGTTGCGTTGGAGAACTTTGTGTTGATTCTTGTGCATATTTGTTAGAGTATGACCTTCTTAACTTTTGTTGTACGGTATCATTAATGTTTGTGATATATCGGTATGTTTTCCTCCTCATGGTCTTGGGAATAGCACCCCCTCTCAAGCTACTATCAAAACCCTCTCTCTATCTTCTAGTTTCTTCTCCTCTCTCCTCTTGTATTTCTCACATAATCATCAATGTCCTCTCTCTAATGATCTTTATGTATTTTCCATTTAATGACCTAACCCTAACCTCTTTAACTTTCATTCAATGAATGAGATTCACTCTCATCATTAAAGGCTAGGATTTAGTTTCTCATTAAAAACACTTTAAGTCATTAAACATAAAAAACCACTTTTAACTCTATAAAATAAAAGTCATTTAAACTTTATAACATAAAATCACTTTATAAAGTTTATTTTTTAGAATGATCACATTTAATGTCCCTTCCTGTTAGGCATTATCACATGAAAGACATCGTGAGTTACAAATTTCAATAACTAGATATGAAGTAGATTTAAAGTTAAAGCAAATTTATTCTAGTTTATTTGTTCATTTAGTTTAATTAGTGATGTAAACATGACATGGAAATTTTTACATTATAGTATAAAAGCATTTCATTTATTTAAATACAATGAAGAATTTATGCATAAAGTTTAAGGCCATACTAAGTTTTTGAAAAATGTGGTTGTTTTTAATATAAAACAATTGTGTTTTTTTTTCCAATAAAGTTTATATAAATATCAACAAAGTTACACAACATAATATTAAATATTGTAAACATTAACTTGAAACATAATATTAAATATTGTTAGAATTAATTTGAAAATTAAAAGTAAGAATAGGGTTTTGATAAAATAAAATCAGCATAGATTCATTTTAATTCTCTATTTTTTTATGCGTGTTGCAAACTATTTTTCAAATTGAATAATTTGAGGAGAGGGTTGCACTTCGAGGAATTTGAGCCCTCTCCACACATGATAGATTCGATGTTAAGATGGATCTATATTGTTATTTAATTATAATAAATTTTACCCTTTCACGTTATCCTTTAAAATGATAACCAAATAAAGTAAAAGAATCTAATGGCTTTTGAATTGACAACTTGTCTCAAACCCTTATTTAATAAATAAAATTGGGATCTATAGAGAGCATAATGTACTGGCAGATCGACAATCGAAGTTGGCTCTGGATGGGATTGAGGACTATGTGCTCTGGGAGGAATGCTGGGACCATTCTGTGATAAATGTTGGCTCATATAACATCATGATTTGACTTCTCTTAGCTCTGTGCTAAGATATTGTGGGCCAGTTAATTGGCTGTTCTTTGTATGTCTTTTGATTACACTCTTGTGAGTCCATCTGGGTCTTTTTTGTGTTGGTGGCATTTTGGATGGATAGGACCTTTTTGTAACTCTTTGTACTATTTGGGTATCCACTTGGATCCAGCTTATGTGGGAGACTAATCTGTACTATTTGATTCAGCTTAATGAATAGCAATAGTATGCTTTTTTTCGCGGAAAAAAAATAAATAAAATTGGAATATGTATATCTTACTTGATATTTTATTATTTTATTAAAGTGCCACGCGTCAACTCCATGTTGAGTACTAAATTACACTTTTTTCTTATACTAAGTTATAGAAAGCACCCCTTTAATGCAATAAAATTGTATCAATTGAACTTTCTACCACATACAATAACTTCTATGAAATTCTTGCACCAATCACAATACAATGTAGATGGACCATTCATTAAACCTTCTATTGAATGCTACATGTGTAAAGGTTAGGAATTTAACTTGATCTCTTAGTTAATGATGGATATCCATGTGTAAAGGTTAGGAATTTAACTTAGTCTCTTGGTTACTCATATCCATGTGCAATATGTTTTGAATTTTGGTAACTTAGTTAATTTTTCATATCAATATGTAAGAAGTTTCAAAATTAATAAAATTAAAATTATTTTCAAAATAAGCAACCTTCTCAAAGCTACCTCCACCTATAATTGGTGCAAATTTTAATAATTTAAATTAATCTATTTTTCTATTGAAAAAAATCTATATTTTTTTAATTAAAAAAATAATTATGTAAAATTGGTGTGGAATATCAATTTTTTTTCCAAAACCATTTAATGAAATAAAACATGTTTTGTTAAATGATGGACAATTTTTTTAAAAATAATGTTGGGAATATGAATTTTAAATTTAATAATTTTGTAGTATCTATAATCTATGTGCATATTATATATATAAATTAAGTATATTTTATATAATAATAATAATTTAATTTTAAAGTTATGGTTAAGCTAGATATTAAATTGGTGTATAAAACCTCTTTTATTTGTGAGAAAAAGGATTTCTAAACATATAATTTTTTAGGAAGAAACAAATTATTCTTAAGCATTAAGATTACTCATTTATTTGTCTAATAAATTTGAATATCTTATATATATATATATATGAAATATAAAATTAAAAAAAGTTATTTATTGTTATTAATTTAAATATGAAATATTCAAAAACTTAATTTTTAAACTTTTTAATAAATATAAACAAAAATTCAAAATTTTCAATTTTATAAAATAAAATTGATATATTAAATAATTCAATTCATAGTACTCAAAAAAATGTTTAAAATAAAATTCTTTCATCAGATGATAATTTGAAGAAATCTTTGCAAGGTTGCCAAAATTTATTATTTAATGTAATTTTTTGTTATTATTTAAAAGATTCATATGAAGAAATCTATGCAAGGTTCCCAAAATTTATTATTTAATGTAATTTTTTATTATTATTTATAATTTTTTTACATTATTTTTTAAAGAAATTCATCATTATTTATATTAATTTAAAGATTTATAGAAAATTATGAAAATTTATTATTTAATACATAAATTTGTTAACATTTCACAAATGTTGTTTTTTATGATTTAATTTTGTTATCTAAATGATAATTCAATTTTTCCTTTACATTTAGATGATGGTTAATTTAGATGTCTAATTTGTTTAGATTGGTTGTATTTGTTTGTATGATTATCTTTTTTTTTTCATATTTAATATGTGTTTATTAATATCTAAAAAATATCATCAATTAATGATTTTCATATAATATTGTGTAAAAAAATAAACATAAATTTTGATCATGTCCTTTCTCACCTAGTTTTTCTGTTCTTTCATTACCCTTATAAGCTATAATACTATCACGTTGGTTCATATAAGCTTATCTACTATGTTTGCTTTCTCACCTAGGATCAATGCCCCATAAAATCTAAATAATAACAACTTCCGAGCAACCTCTTCTTTCACACATGTAAGTGTAAGTATGTTTCACAAATATACTTTGCTTTTCTTTTATTCATGATGTGATGCTTATTTATTTTTAAGCTTTGCATGTTAATTTCTTACCATAATGTTATACTTAACTACCTAATAGATTATTTGTTTATTTTAATATATCCATTTTCTATTATATTAAATTGATAACTTTATTATTTTAGATCATTATTTTATATTAAATTGTTGTATATATTTTTCTTTGTTTAAGTTATAATGTCATCGATTATTTATTTGTTATTTCATTTTTCTCACTATCCTTGTTTGCTTGGTATTTCTGGAATGATTATCCACTCTCCATCGTTACTTTTATAACTTTATAATCATCACTTAGTATTATACTCGTATCATAATAATAAAATAAAATAAAGAGTAAAAAAATGTTGTTAGGGACATCACCTAAGATTAAGATAATGATGATGAAGGTTAATATTCCAATTTAAGATGATGTTTTTATTTAATATTTTTAATTATCTAGATAATCTTGGAATTGACCCTTGTCAATCCCAACTCATTGTTAATCTAGTCCTTGGTGTAGCTTAGGATTCATGTGGAATACCATTGGGAACAAGACATATTCATGAACTCTTGAAGTGTTGCCTTTGATTGCCTCGCTTAGCAAGAAGTCACTCATGTTAATTTAAATTATATCAACCCCTTTAACACACCTTGTATCCTTCACAACAAATCACTTAGGTTAAGGTTTTAACATGGGTAACCAAAATCACCCATGTTTGCCTCATGGGTCCACCTTGTAGTGGGTCCCAATCCTTTTGTTTATTTTCTTGAGGGTCGATTGGTTTTTACTAGATGTTTTATGTATTTTCTAATTTTCTACTTCCATTTGTGTATTTTAGGTTTAAGTACTTGTTTCAACCCATGCTTGTTGTTTTTATTTTTTGAGTTGTTTCACATCCATGGTCACTTTTCCAATGTAATTCCATTGGTTTTGGCTTTCCCAAGTGGAACCATTATGTTGTTTTCCTAGACTCATGAATATTATGTTGGAGCATTTAAATTTTAAGAGTTATCCTATATAAATTTAGGGTTCTCCTTCATATTCTTGGTCTTTTTTCTACATCCTTATGGTTCAATTTATGTATGTAGTAATCATGAAACACATTTGCTTCAAAGGCATTTGCCTCTTCTTTATGCATATTCATGAAACTTTTAATCCTTAATAAAAGGTTATCCTCATCTTTATGATTATTGTCCATTACAACCATCTTTAACTTCCATACCCCTTTGTCATGTTCTTACTTTTCCATGAAGTATGGTAAGGCAGACTTATTGAAATCTCAAATTCAAATTGGTGGTGAAAGGCCCTCTTTCTTAGTTAAAGACTTGGGGAGTCCTTGGGGGATTCGCTTCCTCCTAGTAGCCACATCATATGTCCCTTGGCTGCAAAGACTTGCACATATGGCTTGCAGTTTGGTGTAAATACAAGGTAGTAGGGCTAAACATTATAGATTTTACTTCAAGCTTGGGGAGCATTAACACAATTTCAATGCCAGTTCGTAGGCAAACGCTTGATTCCCTTCATGTATTTTATGCATTTGATTTAAAATAATGACTTCTGTGTTCATTCTTTGTCACTAGGGGCCAAATGGAGCATCAAACCATTTCATCCTACATTAAGGAATAGGAATAAACTGGTTTTCCTTTTGCTGTTAGTATGAATGAAAGGAAAATTCCCTCATTTAAATTCATTTGCTGTTGATAACTGCTTTTATTCTACCTGTGGCAACTTGAGATTATGCTTGGCGTTGCTGTTGATAACTGCTTTTATTCTACCTGTGGCAACTTGAGATTATGCTTGGCGATGATTAACAAACTGTTCATACAAAAGAGAGTTAAACAAAATCAAACTACCTGTAGCAACTTGAGATTATGCTTGGCGATGATTAACAAACTGTTCATACAGAAGAGAGTTAGACAAAATCAAAATGACAGCTGTGGGATTTGAACCCACGCCCTTTCGGACCAGAGCCTAAATCTGGCGCCTTAGACCACTCGGCCAAACTGTCATATATTTTATTTAAGGTATCGTTTTATATTATATATAGTAATACTCTTAGAATAATATAACGTACCAATCGATTACAATCAAACACAACTAAACTCAGCTCAAACATCATACTATAGTTGAACGCGGTGGCAGGAATCACAAAAGGAATCCTGGGCGACTGTATTATTGGTATTTTGCTTGCTCTTATTAAGCCAGATAATGTGGTAACTAATATACGTTCTAAACTACGTGTGAGAATGTAGCTCACATAGTAGAGCGCTCGCTTTGCAAGCGGGAGGTATGGGGTTCGATACCCTGCATCTCAATCGCCTCTCAGGATCATATCATTCCACTTGGGAAGTAGATTATGGAAATCCAGCGAATGTAGTAACTAATAAAAAGTTTCAGCGAATGTAGTAACTAATAAACTTTTTAGACCATGTGTGGGGATGTAGCTCACATGGTAGAGTGCAGTTTTATTTTATATCATTGTTATTTTAATTTTACATTTTAGTATTTATTATTTATCAAAAAATAAATTTATGTAGTTTTTTTGTTTTTATTTTTTAAGTCATTTTATATAAAAATAAATTTGTATAGTTTTAAGTTTTATTTTTAAAGTTTTTAATTAAAAATGAATGAGATGTTAAAATTTTGAATGATTATGTATAATTTTATTTTATTTTTAAATTAAAATTGCATGTTTTTTGTATTTATAAGATGTCTACTCCTGTATTTTAGTTGTACTTGATTTTTTTATTACGTTATTTTTCCGTATCGTATCTGAATCGTTTTCGAATACATACTCGAATCTTGCTACCATGGTTTAAACTTTCATAGATTATGGCTTTTGGTAATGGTGGAATAGAATGATCTTAGGTTTAAACCTTCATAGAAGTATAAATGGAAATGGAATTTCACACCTATCAATATGTTTACATTTATAGATGTATCTATCCTTGAATTTGGGCTGGACTACCATCTATGTTTTTCCTAGATTGAAGGAGGATGGGACAAGTGTACTGTCTAGATGGATTTTATGGTCGTCGGTCAAAATTAGAAATAAACAATTATTAAAAAACAGAAAAATCACTGGTAGTTGATGCATGTATAACTCGTAGCTTATGCATGCATGGATAACAGGTAGTGACAAACAACCCATTTCACTAAAGAAGGTAACGGGTATCTCCGACATAGACAACAAGTGATTACAAGTAAGCATGGAGAACCATGACATTTAACTTGTGACCTATCGGTGTTCACCGACCACAAGTTAAGTGGCTATGCTAGTAGTGAAGAAAATAGAGAGGTCGTCTTCTTTCTTAGGTCACGAAGTAGGTGTCGTGAGCAGATTGTTTAAAGGATTTTAATCCCACTATTTACTTTTGTTACTCCCTGTAGTTCTTGGGAATCAATAATTAATCTCTATGTTTCAAAATAGTCATCTTAATTCTGGACTTGAGAGATGATTCTTTTTATTAGAGGTTTATGCAGTAGCGCTTGGGTATTGGATATTATATGTATGATGATCCATATTAAATCCCCTAGCATTGTAATGTTTTGAAGTCAATTGATAGTCCTTGTCACAATGTTAGAGATTCATCTTGGTCGTTGGTCATCTTTCCTAAAACTTAAGCATATAAATATATTATATTTTTTTTAAAGTTTTGTATGATACCTTCCACATACCACCCCTAGATTTCCTCTCGATGCCCCATAAGAAAAGAGATAATAGGTCTATTTTCCATGGAAGCATTATTGAAGATTGTCTCCTTAAATTCTTAGCTGCCAACTTATAAGTTTTCTCTGTTAGTAATAAAGTCATTAAACCAAAGTCACTCTTCCACCTCTAATAATGATTTCTTTTGTGCATTCACACATTTGTAAAATAAAATAGAACTTCAGCTAAGACTTAGTAACAAACTTGTTGGGAGTAATTCCCTCTTGATTGAAAATAGACTTGTTTCTAGTTATCCAAAATTTACATAAAACAAAGAAAGGTGCCACTATCTATATATGTTTTAACAACAACTTGTCTTGAAATGTGCCCCAAGTAATGCTTATGCCAAATTAAAGAAATTTCTCTACAATTATAGGCATTGCCCCATCCTTCCCTAAATTTGAGAATACATTTTTCACACAACCTTTGAGAAATTACTCTTGAAATCATTTTATCAAATTTTTAGTTGTGATAACTTTCCCATATGACAAGGTCCAAAAATACAGTCAGTTGGATTCGGAAAGCTTTCATCAAATGGTATTTCGAGAGGCAGTGTTATACCCATAGTCCAGAGAATAAAAGTGACAGCATAGCCATTAATTATTGATTCCCCAAAACTACAGGAAGTAACAAAAGTAAATAGTGAGATTAAAATCCTTTGAAAAATCTGCTCACAGCAGGATTTGAACCATGCACCCATAATTCAGAGAAGAAAAGTGAAAGCATAGAGATTAATTATTGATTCCCAAAAACTACAGGAAGTAACAAAAGTAAATAGTGATATTAAAATCTGCTTACGGCAGGATTTGAACCAACGCCCTTTAATCCACTTCCCAACTAAAATGATTTGATACTCAAAAAAAGGCAGGATTTGAACCAACGCCCTTTAATCCACTTCCCAACTGAAATGATTTGATACTCAAAAGACGGCAGGATTTGAACCAACGCCCTTTAATCCACTTCCCAAATGAAATGATTTGATACTCAAAAGCAATGGAGATGCGGGGTATCGAACCCCGTACCTCTCGCATGCAAAGCGAGCGCTCTACCATGTGAGCTACATCCCCGAGTTGATATACAAATATTATTAAGAGATTGATAGAACTGCTTTCGTAGATTTTTTGGGTTTACGATCCCTAACATGTTGGTCGCTGACAACGAACGATAACACCACCACGAGAATTTATGCGGGAGATTATATAAAGAAAATAAAATGGAAAATGTCGATGATGGATGTTAGGAATTTCAAAACAATAAAGGCAACAATTTAAATTAATAACAAAATTAACATATATATTTGAATTTAAGTTATATAAACTTGAAATTGTATGTTTAAGGTAGGAGCATGAGTTGGGTTGCAACTTTCGTACATGGTTACGGTTCCACCAAATGTCCTGAGGTAGGAGAAATTGGCATGTGAAACCATTTTCATGATTGCCATGGTTATAAAAAACGTAGGAATGAGCCATGAAGAGTTTAAGGAAGCAAATGATTTTCAAGCATGAGTTACATAGGTGTCTGAACTATAGAAATGGGTTTGAATAGACCACTTTGTAAGGAAGCAAAAGAGATTTTATAAATCAAATAATGACTCTATCTCCTAGGGAAAAGTTTTTTTCTTTGAAAAAAAGTTTTAATCATAAATTTGTTAAGGCAATGGCCGATTAACAAGGTAATTAAATCTTGGTTATCGAAACATTGTATTCCGCTGAGGTTGATTGAAATTTTTTCTTTATGCGCGGGGCTATATTGCTTTCTTGTTTTGGTTTAAAGAAGACTGCAACTCAATCTTCAAGAGTGGGCCATGTTTCATGGCCCCCCGAGGTGTCTCTTTGAACTGTTGGATATAAGATCTTAAACTTGAAGAGGATCTCCTCTAGTCTAGGTTTGCTTCTTGTACCTATCATTGATATTCTAGGATGGTGTTCCCACCTTCATAGTGTGTGGAAACAACATGAGCAATTTTGTATATAGAGTTTTGCTGACGGCAAGTTAGTATGCATCTGCATGAGATGTGTCGAAATAGACCTCAAGAAAGACCTTCCCGAAGGAAATAACACCGAATCTAGACAATTGTTTCCACCTTCAAGAGATGTACTATGACAAACTCCCATTTAATTGTAACAAGTGCCACAAATAAAGTCATTTTCACTAAAATTTATGAAAAGGGGTTGCCACCTCCATTAAATTAACTGAACAAACCCGTGCAAATAACGAATAGGCATAAGAGAAGAAAACTCTCTTTGTAGACTAATAAGTGCAACACACATACATCAATGTAAAATTGACAAACCTCACTCTAGACCAACCAGTCCAAAACCCATATCTCATCGCTGCCCTTAACAAATCACTAGGAGGTTAACAATCATCAATAAACAAAAAAATGAAGCACTGGAAACTCAAGTGTTTGGGAAAGGAGCATCGTTTATAAATATGATGAGGAGGGTCACCCAATAGATTTCAAGAAGAAGAATCATGATAAAAACCAACCATGTAAGATTATCAACAACAAAATGCAAACAATCAAAAGCAATGCCATAATTTCTCAAAACCGATTCTCAACAATAACTCCATTCGAAGAATTGTACACCCTCATTTCTCTAATTGTAAGATATGTTGGAAACATGGATATGTTTAATATTGATGATAGAGTTTCACCATGAATGACATTAGAAAGGCCACATTAGTGTGTGAAGAATAATTTTGTCATGGTTCTTGTAAGCTTATGATTGATTGCTAGATGGCATTGCTACAAGTAAGATGTCCACTTCAACATGGGCACATATGTAATTTTCTTTATGTCTACACAAACTGCAACATTTTAACATTCTTTCCAATTCATCAATGGGCATTTCTCCTTTTTTGAAGTCCTAAAATTTGTCAAACATTTTGGATAAGATTGCCTAGAAACACATTTCTTCTAAAAATACATCTTGAATTGCTTCCACTCAATCCTCCTTCCAATGAATTTCTTCACATCATTGTACTACACCCCACCACAAAGATTCTTTTCATATTAAGATTATAAATGGAAACCCCAACTTTCATGTTCCCAAAATAGCCACGAAGTGTGAAGTATTTTCTCACACCCAAGAGCCATGCCTCAACTTCTTGTCCAGATTTTGTTTTACCATCAAAGGCGGGTAGTTTTGCTTTATGAAACTCTTCCTTTAAGTTGTGTGTGCCTATTCCTTCTATGGATACCTATAGAACATTGTGGATTAACAAGTGAACATTTAGATTCACTAGAAGAGAATCCTCATGAATCATGGGATCTCCTTCCCCATAAAATGCCTTTGCTTGCTTTAGTTTTATGAGAGCTTTTCTTTAGTTGTTTTTGTATTTTTATTAAGACTTTGGGAAAATCATGCATTAAGCTACATCTAGTGCTCCTATGCTTGGATCGACCTCTCATGATCTAACCTCAATGTCCTTACGGTTTCAATGAGATTCAGAGGCCCTTATTGGCTTTTAATCCCATTGGATTTTATTTTGGCATTCCCAACATTTATAGTTTCACTAGGAAATTTTGGTTATTCGACATTATAGAATTCTAAGGAGTTATCTATATTGACAATTTCCTTGTCAAATAAAACATAATTATCTCTTCTATTAAATTTTATGAAAAATAAAAAATGATTTTAAAGTAGTTGAATGTTCAATTCTATTCTCTTCAACAATCATAATTTTTCCCAAATGTATTTGAAGTTAACAATTACAACCCTTAGAGAATAACAATTTCCTAAATAATGGTTCCAAGGATAATTTTAGGGGCTAAATTTATCCCATGGGCTATTTTTCCATTTTTTTTTCCAAAAAATGATTCGCCAATTTGCATTTTTTGATGCCCCATTTCGCCCAATTTTGATGGGGTAAACTTTTTTCACTCTAATTGCCAAATTATTATATAAACTATATAAAATCCTTATAAATTGAAATAATTTTAGAAAAAAATCGCCAAATATTTTATAGTTGACATTTTAAGACCTGATAAGATTCGCCAAGGTTTATACACTTTTAAATAAGTATGGGTCCTTAAAATTATCCCTGAATGGTTCTATGGACCTTAGTTTCATCTTTTACATTAGTCTAGAGCCATACACAAATTACTATTATTAGTGTGTCCTTTCCCCAAGAATTTCAATTAACAACAATAAAACATGGGTTAATAATGCTAATACTTGTTCAATAGGCTAAGAAACAATATTTCATAGAGAAATACATTTTTCTATTCTACTAAACTTTCATTTTGTTACGAAGAAACAACATTTCATGATACCAACTTTACTAAATCTTGGGTTGTTGTTTACTAGAAGTCCCCAGTGTTAAAACTAGGCTCTACTACCATTTGGTAACATACCCATATCCTACTAATGAGAATCAAGGTATAGTTTGAGTTGCAAATATAAATTGAATTTTTCTAACATTACTTAGTTGATTATCTAAAATTATATCATTATATCCATGAAGTGGAAATACACCAGAGAACTTGACAAGATCACATGAGATTGTTCTTTTCTACTCATTCCATTGAAAACTAGATGCAAATAATAAAACACATAAAGAAATCGTCATAGGATATCATCATCTTCTTTGGGGAGAAACAAATTCACCTGGGATGGAAAGACTAATAGTCAATTGTTACTTATAACTAATCTAGCCACCCTCTGTTGGTAATTCGAGAATTACCTACAATGCATGCATCTACAACCAAAGTTTTGACTACAACTTAGCTTGGGGTTTCCAATAGTATTGAATGGACTTTTATACGAAAATATGCAACACTAATTTACACATAATATGAGAATAATTTTTCTTATAAATATTAAGTTCCAACAATCAATAAACAAATTTACAATAGATCATTTATACAACATGTTGAAGAAGTCAAAGGAACTTACTAGTAGAAAGCACATCACACAAGGAAACCAAGTATATAGGATATATTCACCATCCAACCATAAAAATATGCTAAAGATACCACCCCTAAGTTGAGCTATGAAATTGTAAGGGTAAAGTTTGCCACCATATATTCACCTTAGCCTCAACCCTTTGTAGCATTGTAAACCTCCATTGCAACTATACATCCATTATAAATCCTTGATACCTACACCAACACTCAACGCACCACTTTCCCACCTTCCTCTTATCCTCTCTTGATCTCAAGGTTGGAAATTCATTTTACTTCTATATCTTAGGAATTTTGATTTACCAATGGGATTGGGCACGACGATTATCGAAAGATGATGAAAATCATCCAACATGGATTTGTACTTTGATCAATATGGACAATGGTGCAAATAATGACCATACAGGCCACATAGCACACAAGGGTGATTGGCACACAAGTACTTGTTCCATGTCTTGGGAGCATCAGAAAGATGAACCATGGGAGTTTTTTTCCATCAGTATCATCCTTTAACATCTGCAAATGGATACGCAATATAGGAAACAATGGACATTGTTGGTATTGTGGCCCAAAACATCGCATACAACAAAAGGTGGAGGAGTTCGCACTGTAGCAGTAGGAGGGGGTTTCACGACTTGAGCTAGATTTTCCAATGTCATCACATTCTTAGTTTTTCCGCAGCCTTCTTCTTGGGAGGAGTTTGGGTAGTGGGAGGTGCTTCTGTAACAACTCCAGGAGGAGGAGTATTAGAAGCACCAATAGGTTGCACATGTGTCAAAACAACCTATGGGGTGGGAGGTGGATTAGGTAGGGTGAGGTACCAAATGGGAAGTCCTAACGTTAGTCTTGAGAGATTAAGTGTTTCCATAATAGGTTTTCATACCACTCCATATGGGGAAATAAGAACGGGATCTGCTAGATGGGTGTGGCTCCCCACTAGTTCCTAGGTGACTGACTGGGAGAAGGTACAGGTTAAGGTTGGACCGTAGGTTTACTAGAGGAGATAGTGCACAAATATGATATCTCTACTTTCAAGGGGGGGAGGTGTTAACTCCTGAAACATCTCTATCATGGAAGCATCATGGAAAACACCTGGTGCAATATTATAAAAGTTGGGGATGGACGCTAGGTGAGATTGTTGTCAACCATGGGTAATACATTATCCATATAAGATGGACCCTTAGGGTCATTGTAAGTCAAATGATATATATTTACAATCCTCCTTTCATGGGGGAACATCCTAAGTCTGAATACTGATGAAGCAACTTCTTTCATATCATACATGTAGCTATGACCCAAGAGGAGGTTTAATCTAATTGGGAATTAACAACCCCTATATTGATTAGAACAATTTTCCCAACTAACTCTATAAGGAAATTTCAAATTAATAATTTTGGATGTAGGTTTAAGAAAATGCAGTGGGCTAGTGTTTTTGTTCATGATTGATTGTGACAACACACGACGAGCCACATTGCAATCCTTTGAGCGAGATTTCTTTCCAATTGTACTAAATGCATATACTAAACTTTTAACAATATGAGAACTTGGTTCTAACTTTTTGGTCATCTTTATCTTTAACGTTCTTATAACAACAGCTATAGACCTAGATTTTAACAATGATAAAAATAATTTGCACTTGTCCCCATCACATTTAGAATAAAAAAAGTTATCAAGTATTTGTCGAGTTTGATAAGCAATAGCACATTTAGACAACGTACCTTCAAGTGAACTAATGAGAGTTTCATCAACCTGTATACGTTTCAGAGTTCTTCGGCGTGCAGTTGCTAATGAAGGTAAGGGTGTTGGAACTGGAGCATGTACAACATCACCAGGACGCTCTGGTGTTTCAATAGGAGCCTCTTGTCTTTCATTCTCTTGGACGGTCTCCATAACATTTGCTTCTTCCATTGTAAATCCTTCACTCAATGCCTCTCTAACTTCGTTGCTTGTATAACCACTACCCAAAAAGTCATTCACTACCATATTCTGAGGTTGACTTGATGTGGTAATTGAAACATCCCCCTATGAGCACCGACATATTACTTCTTGACTAGTGCCATGGGGTGCTTGTTCATCAAATGTTGTTGAAATTGACGGCCTCTCTGGTGAATTTATTCGGAGTTCTTGAGGTGGATGGGTAGGAGCGACCGTGGCATCATCTACGGTTGGAATTGGATGAGTTTCCATGGAATGCCTTCGATTCCACATGTCCAATATTTTATTTTCTCTAACTTCTTCCACGGTTTCTTGAGGCTTCTCTTTCCTTGCTGATTTCCTTTTTCGATTGCATGAATTCCCCATGACCACAATGAGCAATACTAAGAAAATAGATTCTAGAGGTGTGCTCAACTATTCAAATATCCAAATTCTTTCTCAATTGTGAATATAGGTTCTTCAAGCTTGCTCAGTTGTCAATATAGATACTTCCTCAATTGTGAAAATAGATTCATCAATCTTGCTCAGATGTGAACTTAAAGTTTCTACCTCACTTGTGAATATAGAAAATTCTTCATTTGTGAATATAGATTCTTCAAGCTTGCTCAATAGTGAATGTAGATTCTTCTTTAATTGTGTTCATATAGATTCATCAACCTTGGTTGACATTGTGAATGTAGAATCCTCTTGAAGCTTGAAGTTGTGAATGTAGAATCCTCTTAAAGGTTCTAATTGTGAATGTAGAATCCTCTTGAAGCTTGAAATTGTGAATGTAGAATCCTCTTGAAGCTTGAAATTATGAATGTAAAATCCTCTTGAAGCTTGCTAATT